>CM049192.1:6717721-7317721 GCA_026770425.1 Boechera divaricarpa
AAAAATTAAAAAAAAAAAAAAAAAAAAAAAAAAAAAACAGTACACCAAAAAAGGAGAAAAAAGAAAAAAGCTTTCTCCTTCGAAATAAAATTATTTAAAGGTAGCAAAGATGAAATCTACGTGGGCCGTGTTTTACCCAAATTAGGGCCCATTAAGGCTCCTGAGAAGAGGAAAAAAAAAGAGCGAAAAAAAGAGAGAGTCGCTTTACCAGTTCCCTCGTATTTCTAGATCTGTTATTTCATTTTCTTCACCTTTGTTTTTTTTTTTTTTTCTAGTACGATGATATATTTATTAGCTCCGAATAGACCGTGATTTGATAGAAACTTCTAGAGAATTTGAAAAAAAATTCAGAGAAAATCAAACATTGAAAGGTCAAAAAAGATGGGATACGCAAGGAAAGTGGAAGACGACAACAAATCTTCATCATCATCACTGAACGAATCGCTGTTAATAGCAGCAACTATGTGCATAATCGGATTGCAAGTTCATGTTCACGTCAAGGATGGTTCCGTCTTTTCTGGGATATTCTACACAGCTTCCGTCGAGAACGGCTTTGGTAACGTTTTGATTGAATTTGTGAGCGATTTTGGTTTTCTCGTCGAATCAATTTGGAGCTTCGTTATCGTAATGTGTTACCTGTTTTTTACATAATGTCGTAGTAGAGATCTAAATGGGATCTTCTGATGTCGAATCATGGTTCTGTTAATTTGTTTGTCAAATATCACTTAGTTGTTGCTGGTGTGAATGGCAATGCATATAAAAAGGTGACAATGAGATTTCAAATGTTTATATCAGTAAATTTTAAGCAGTTTAATGGTTTGGACAATAACGGACTTAGGCTTGTCCAGATCAAGGACTTTTTACTCTTTTGCTATGGTTTTCTTATATTGATCTGTCTATTTCTTGGTGTGGTGTATGGTTTTTGTTCTGTGTAGGCATTGTTTTGAAGAATGCAAGAATTATTAACACGGGGACAAGTAAAGCGAATGTAGCAAGCGGGAGTGTGGTCGAGACACTTGTTATTCTGTCTTCCAATATTGTTCAAATAATTGCGGAAGTGCGTTCTCTCGTCCTTCATTTACTTACTTTTCTTAGAGCTGCATTTTTGACAATCTATGCGACAAGCTTATGGATCTGTCTCATAGGGAGTCTCGCTTCCATCAAATGTTACAACAGGCAATAATGAGGCTGAAAATGTCAGATCAGCCACAGACACTTTACCTTCTCAGTCTCCTTTATGTGCAACAAATAACTCCACAAAATTTTGCATTGAGGGAAGGGGCTATAATCATAGGAGGTAAACTGTGTACTTGCTTTAAGTTTCTTCAAACAGAAACTAAACTAATGGTGAAGGGGTTATGGATGATTCATCATTCTATGAGTCCTCTTGCTACACTTTTTACTCACTAAACTTTGTTATTTACTCGTTGGCTTTGAAAGCACCAGATGATAATTGTGATAATCTCTTAAACTTCCGAAAACAGGATTACTTACAATTTATCTGAAAAATGAAGTAAATATGTTAACATAACCTCGATTTCCATCTCAATATTTCCATTCTGTAACAAATTTTATATTTCCATGTCAGTCTTAGCAATCTAGTTTAGTATCTGCATCAAACACATCAATGCTGGCACAAATCACTTACTATCTTGGGCATGCCAGTGTCTAAACTTTGCCGAGATAAATTTCTTTCTTTTCTCTGATTCTTGTATGCTGTTGTTGACAGGCAGGCTGGAGCCCAGATCTTGAAGCGTAGTGTACAAATATCTGATGTTCATCAAGAGGATAATGTTAGTCTTGTAGGAAGATAGTTCATTTGTTTGATTTGCTTATTACTTAGCAGCTGCTTACTTGTTAGATTCTTATTGCAGATTGATATGCAAAGCTCAAGTTCTAGCTGTGAGTTCAATTTCCCCGGAATTGTTTTTATCTTTGTTATAGCTATGGTATACTTGTTTCTGCTTCTTTTTGACAGTGAATGTTTTCTAACATTCTTATCCTCGACTTTCTTTCATGTGAAATAACGAACATCCAGTGGATAGTATGTTCGAACAAGTCAAACCCATAGAAGAAGATAAGTTGATGCCGGAACCTTTTAGCAATAGTTTTCACGATGCTGCTGAAAGGCCCTCTTCAACTGACAATTCATCATCACAAAGTACAACTGTTGATGACACCTCAGAATTGTGTCAGGGTTTAGTGGCATCTTCAACTGCATCAGTACCTATCCAGGGCGTCAAAAAGGCTAAGGTAATTCCTATGTACAGTTTAGTATCTTTAGATTGATTGTCGGGTCTGAAAGATTTGTTATTCATTTGTTCTCTCACATTCAGACTAGCGTGTTCATTGGAGCTGTTGTTAGGTTGTCAAATCAGTCTGAAGGTTCATTTTACTTGATCTGTTACTCAATTACCAAGTTTGTATTTCTGAAACTTTTACCACATACAGGAGTTCAAGCTGAATCCAGATGCAAAGATTTTTTCTCCTTCTTATACAAAACGTCTTTCACCGTCTCCTGTTGGTATGCCTGATGTTGGAAATATTGCTTATATATCAAGCAACAGTCCGCTGCTACCAGTTCCTGAAGCTATTTACCCAGAAATTGGAAACAACCCTTATATGCCTCAAGCATCTCCACCTTCCAAGTTTGTACCATATAGTAATTCGACTGCTGGACATGCTCTCGGTGGTATTCAATTTCCTCAACACGTAAGTATTATCTTTTCAATATTGTCCCTGCCTATCTTACTCTCTTCGGGCATGTTATGTCAAAGAGCTTTTATCAACTAGTAAAAATTGAGAATAGACTATTCCTCTCACCACTAAGCGCCTGCATGGTTAACAACCATAAATGTTAGTTTTGACAACCAGATTAACGATCATTTTGAATTGATATAACTTAGTTTGTACTGTTAAAATGCTTCCATTTATTTTCGACCACCAACTCTTTTCTCTTGCCATCGATGAATCATACTTCCACTTGCAACCCATTTTTCTGCAGATGATTGGGCCTACTGTTAACAGGGCACAGCCGCAGAGATTGAACTCTCAGTACCAGTCTGTTCAAGCTGCACCGATGCTTGGAAATCTAAATCCTCAGGTTGTACTTTATGGAGGTTCCCAATACTCACTTTTGTTGAAGACACAGTTATAAAAAGAATCGCTCTGTATTGAGCTTTATTGGTGTATTTGTTTCTAAAGACTCTTTCTACTGTACTCCAGGTGATGGTTGCAAGATCGGGGCAGCTTATATATGTCCAACCAGTTTCTCAGGTTAGAACTTGATGCATTTAGCTTCTTGATTAATTGTTTCTATTTTGAAATATAAGCAATTTGGTGAACCTTTAATGATGTTAGGTTAATCAATCTATGACTTACATGTTAGATAACTGTATGTTCTGTATGTCTGAGTGAAAGAAGAAATATTATTACGCAGTCATTGGTTTAAGTTTGCTCGAAAATCTCCTCTTATTCATATCTGTATAGTCATTTCTAGTAATTGTTATTCTTATTTTTCCAGGATCTGCTTCAAGGAACACCGCCTCTTTCACCTATGCTCACCCGTCCTCTACCAACCGCACAGCATGTCCAATACCTGAAGCATCAAGGTAAAATACTTGAGTCTCTAACTATATAAATACCCTAAGAACCAACCATGTTTTCCCTTTTTTGGACCAAACCAAAGAGATGGTCGTAACTAGAATCACCCATTTTGTGATGCAGGTGTACTTGCAGCTGGCCAGCCGCTGCAGCTATGCGTTTCCCAACCATTCACGGCCGGTGGACTGCAATCTTATGGCGTTCCTGCCCAATTTCCAGTTATGCAGCCTCCTTTTCCCACGAATCAGCCAATGACTGTTGCTGTTCCTAATGGTTTCTACACAAAATTTCCATAAAGAAAGTCTCATTGTTTTTGGTTTCATACCTTTATTCTTTGCCTCTCCAACCTAATAAGGGTTATAAAAAAAGTGTCCTGGTTTGGCTCATAGTTTTTTTTATTTTTCCTTAACGGTTTTGGGTATTTTGTTCGGTTTTGGCTATTGTGTTGGTTTTGGGTGTTTTGCTTTTTTTTTTTTTGCTATTATATTGGTTTTTCTTCATTGGATTATCTTAGTTGAATGGGGTATAAACTGTTGTAAAATGTGAAAACATAATGATTCTTTGGAAAAAAGCGTATTGTAAATCACATATTGGTGATCTCAATAAATGGCACTTCATAGATGTTGGAACATAAAATATGTTTGAAACAGAGCGAGACCAATCATGTAACATATAACAAATTGAAAATGTCTTTGTTGCGACTTGTGAGTTGCTAAAATTATTATTTTTACAGTAATGTAAAAGGACTCGGTTCAGATTATATACAAATGATTTTGGGTCAACTATGAAGATTATAGGCCCATAACTGCATAAACTTTACTGGCCCACAGAAAAGGTTTCTTTAATTTTGTTTATCTTTCGGTTTGAGCTAACCAAAATCCGCCGGCTTCCCGCAACTACTCGTCGATTATAATTCCCGGCGATCAGAAATCTAGCGGTGAATTTTGATGGAAGAAAAGCTGCAAAGATCTCTCAATAATCTCGACTTGAATACGAATCGTGAACCAAAGAATAAGATCCTTGTTTCAGCTTATCTATCTTCCTTACGTAAGCCTCGCTTATGCGACATTCTTTTCTCGAGCTGAGTTAAATTGGGTACTAAATTTGGGGGTAAGCATGGCTGGTGATGTTCAGGAGTTGGATTCTGACATGTTTCTACTGGTTTGCTTCAATCACAGGATTGTCTCCGTTGAAATCAAAACCTCCATCTCTTGTGAGCTTATGTCTTGGAGTTATTGGGAAGCATTTAGAGGAAATGATTCCTTGTTTAGCTGATATCTCTGTTATATTACCAGCAGACATCAAGGTTAATTTGGTTTCAGTGTTTTCTTGTTTCAAGCTGTTTACTCGGTTTAATATACTATGCACTTTGCTAATCGAAGGCATATTAATGTGAAACAGATGTCGATTGCAGCAATTGCTAGAAGAAGAAAGCTACTGGATGATGATGTGATTATCTCTTTGGCTGACAGTTCCTGGGAAATTCTAGACGTTAGCCGTTCAGATGTTACGAATTCTGGCTTAGCTAAAGTGGCGGAAATGTGCAAATCTCTCCGAGCTGTGGACATTAGGTATTATGTAGTTGTTTACTAAGAGTTTAGTTGACCTATTAGTCGGGATCCTGATCTCTGTGCTTGTACCTCATCGTATGTATGACTTTGATTGGTAGTACTGACTTAGTTGTGTAGCATGAAGCTTTCTCTATGGCTTTGATATTAATTGTCTACTCATTGATCGAATGTACAATTTTTTTCTTTTGAAATGGGGAAAACACAACACCAATGTCTGATTGTGTTGGGTTTCTTTAGATTCTTGCAGACGGGAATAGTGCTTTGCTTTGTAGTTCTGGTCTTACTGGTTCTTTAGTTAGGAGCTTTTGTATGTTGAATAAGTGGTGTTTGTTTTCCCTCCAGTATTTTATAGTTGCCTGGTTTTGTTATGCAGCATGTGCAACAAAATCACATCCTTGGGCGTCTCAGAGGTTGTACAACACTGCCGATCATTGGAGACTCTTAGATGCGGGTAAACTTTGATTGCTACAGCTAATTGCACTAAGATGGCCTTTCATGTATTGTTGTTAGTGTGGCTTGTCTGTTTATCCATGAATTAAGTGACTTTCTGGGTAAAAGTGAGATAGAAGTGAACCCATAGTGTGTGGGTTTGAGTAGGCTAACGAACTCTATAAAACAGGCACTGAGACAAAAATTAATATTGCAGAGGATGCCCGAGCAGTGAGTCCACCGCACGCAGATCTTTAGGTATCTTTAAGCCAAACTTGATTAATGTTGAAGGAGAAACATGGGAAGAACTAGACACTTCAGAGATTGGTCATGGTGGTCAATCATTGCGTTGGCTTGTTTGGGTATGTATTTTCCCTCTGACTGATAAGCTACCCCATTGATGCTCCCTTTCCTAATTGGCTATTTTTGCCTTGGTTTGGATAAGGGAAACCATAAGTAAATGAGAAGAATCTACTTTCTTATTCTTGGTCAACTCTTTCTCCATTTGTGTCTCTTACCACTCCCTGTTCGTTTTCTTTGGTGCACAAGTTTCACATTTAATTTGCTTTTTCTGCAGCCACGAATTGATAAGGATTCATTGGAGATGCTATCCTCAGAGTGTCCAAGAATAGTGGTAAATCCCAAGCCATCACTTGTCGCGTATAGAGTAGACGAGGTTCCTCAAGAAGCACTACCAGATGTTGCACTGGACGAACTATTTGTCAAAGATATTGATCCTAAGACGTGGGTTGTTACTGGAGTTGTGCAGAAGCCCACATCTTTCCTGTTATCCAATGAACTGCCAATAGCAGAGAAGTTCAGACTGGCGTTTGCAGAGAGAGATGCAAGATTGGCCCCAAAACGTGCAAAGAATGCAAGGCAACATCAACGTCGTGCTGAGAGGGATTGGATGATGTCAAGCGACAAAGCCAAAGCAATGGTTTTGGCATCAAAGGCCACCAGATCTTTGCACAAGAGTTAGCAATATGGATTCTCTTCATCAATATATGTCAAAGAAAATATAGGAGGAAGATGATTAGATTTTCTAAGAATGCATACAGAAAAGTGTTTGTAACTGTTTAATCTTATTTCCAGATCTTTCAATTGATGCTACAGTCAAAGATACGTAAAACTGTTTATAGAATATAGTGTGTATTTTTGCATTTTCTTATAGCAACTCTTGCCGAAAAAGGTTCAGTGTTCTGTAAGAAAAAAGATGCTCACAAAACTTACTTTATTTGGATCTAAACAGAAGAATAAAACAAAAGACGAGAAACACTTGAGATCACTTGGTGCTCAAACTCCGGATGACGTATGGTAGAATACCGCCGTGATTATAGTATGCCAATTCCACCTGTGCACGTTCCCACAAAACAAGTCTCAGATCAATTGAAGTTTTGATTTTATGTGAATTTGTTTGCTATATAACCAGTTTACCTCTGTATCAAAGCGCAGAGTGCAGATAAAGGATTTGCCACTGTCAGTGGTTACAGTGACGTCTTGACCGGGTCTAATGTCACTGACTTTTGTAGGAAGGTGGACTGTGTAGCGTTCATGACCAGTGAGTCCAAGGGTTTCCGCGTCCTCCCCAGCCTTGAAACACAGAGGAATGATCCCCATACCAGCCAAGTTGCTGCGGTGGATTCTCTCAAAGCTCTTGGCAATCACAGCTTTCACTCCCTAATTTGTGCTTAACTGTTACGATCACAAGACATAACCAAAATCTGACAACCATTGTAAATAATGTAAAACTTACCAAAAGCAAGGGACCCTTTGCAGCCCAATCCCTAGAGCTACCACTTCCATACTCAGCACCAGCCAGGATGATCGTATCTTGTCCAGCGGTCTTGTATTTCTGAAAGTATATGTGAACTGAGTTAGAGACTTAAAGAAAGATATATATATATATGTTGAAGCTGTGTGACGATTCTACTTACACTTGCTGCATCAAAAACGCTAAGCTTTTCTCCAGTCGGAATGTGAACAGTCTTGGGGCCAACTTCTCCTTTCAAGAGCTTGTTAACAATACGGATATTGGCAAATGTACCACGAGCCATAATCTCGTCGTTTCCCCTTCGACTTCCATATGAGTTGAAGTTTTCCGGAATCACACCACGGTCCATTAGAAACTTTGCAGCAGGACTACTCTTCTGAATGTTTCCTGCTGGAGAGATGTGGTCTGTTGTTACGCTGTCCCCAAAGTTCAACAAGCAGTAGGCATCCTTCACTTCACGAGGACCAGGTGGATTTGCGGTCATATTCTTGAAATATGGAGGTTCATGAATGTACGTGGAGTTTGGATCCCAAGAATATAACGTGGAACTTGGTGCAGAGAGTTCATTCCACAAGGGGTTTCCCTCTGTTATTGTTTCGTACGAGCTCTTGAACATGCTTGGTAGCACGCTATATTGAACAACCTATGGAAGAGTATCAGGAATGTTAGCAACGAACATTAAAAGGAGAATAACTTATCCTCTAAGCATGTCACCAATGTACCTGAGCAATTTCCTCATTGCTTGGCCATACGTCCCTCAGGTACACACTTTTGCCATCTCTTCCGGTTCCTATAGGCTCTTTTTCAAAATCAATGTCAACCTGTAATCACAGGAGATCAATATATAGAAACAAACTCGAGATTGATGAGACTACTTAGCGAATTACTACTCAATCTTGTTGATGATGTACTATGATGCCAGACCAATTACGGATATCCATAATAGACAAACACAAACATCTCAATTTCGAACTTGAAGTTGAAAATTACAAACCGTTCCAGCAAGGGCATAAGCAACAACTAATGGTGGTGACGCAAGATAGTTAGCTCTTGTTTGTGGATGAACACGGCCTTCAAAGTTTCGGTTTCCAGACAGCACAGCAGCCGGGATGATATCTGTGATACGGAGGAATCACAATGGACCAACCAAAACGTGAGCTTCAATTTGACGATATAAGGGCACTAATTTATCGGTGGAGAAACACAATTGACGAGGATTCCAAGTGAAATGAAAATGAAAATGGCTCAAGGAGATGCTAAGAGAAACAAAAAAAACATGTTCTGACAATTTTATAGTATCTTCGTATAGATGAAAATATTGTTACCAGTTCCTTCTATAGCAGATGCAACTTCTGGCTCAAGGTCGCCAGAATTCCCAATGCATGTTGTGCAGCCATAGCCGACAATTTGGAATCCTTGCTTGTTCAAGTACTCTCGGAGCCCACTGCAGAGAAGGCAAACGTTCAGTATGGATATTCCGTGATCAAATAAGTTATCCAGATGGAAATAGCGTTGACTCCAACCCACCTTCGATCCAAATATCTCTCGACAACTCTAGACCCTGGAGCAAGACTTGTCTTAACCCATGGTTTTACCTGAATTGTGACGTCAACTACAGTCAAAACAGGATTCATAACCCAGTGATCTCATGGCAAAGAGAAAAGGTAGAAACTCACCTCCACGCCAAGATCCAAAGCTTTTTTTGCAACGAGTGCAGCCCCAATCATGACACTAGGATTTGATGTATTTGTACAACTCGTAATTGCCGCAATAACAACACTACCATGCTTGATCTCAGCAGGTTGTCCTTTGTACGAGAACTTCACAACTTCTTCTTGTTTTTCTTTTGGCACTGCAAAACCCTTGAAACAAGAAGCAAAGTCTTACAAATTATCCAAAAAAAAAAAAACAACGTCATTGGTTGTTTAATGATTTTTGTTGTAATTACAACTTGCATCTCACCTTGAATCCAACAGGATTGTCAAGGCATGCATGCCAGTCAGCCTTCATATCTTTCAGAGGCACTCGGTCATGAGGCCTGTTGAACAGAAAATATAGTAATGAAACCTTAGGAAAGTAAGGGTGATGGGTCAGAACGTTCTAAATATCAAAACGAAGTGAAAGTATACCTTTTAGGCCCAGAAATACATGGTTCAACTTGTCCCAAATCCAACTGCAGATAAGATGTGTATGCTCTTTCTTGCTGGGGCTGCAATAATGTCCAGATATTTGGAGTTGAGAATCTTGTCAAAATAAACAAAATACAGTAAACTGATTAAGAATGTCCATACCTCGTCGTAGTCAACGAACATATTGTTTGCACGCAAATATGATTCTATCATTGACACCTAAATAAACCAAGTTGGAGATCATGTGAGTCACAGAAACCAGAGGAAACAGGATAGATAGCTTGTTAAAATGTTTAGGTATAAGATACAGAAAAACTAAGCCATGTGATATTGCATACTGAAGAACAAAACAACCTAAGTCTACAAATAGCTTGTTAAAATGTTTTGAAACGAGATTATGCAGCAATAGTCAGCCTCAGCACACGTAAACCACAAGAAACAGAAACTAAAAGCACATGATGATTCGATTTTACCAAAAAAGAAAGAATGAAAAAGTAGAGAAAGTGAGAGAGAGAGAATTCACAGTTTCATCGCTTCTTCCTGTCAACTTCAGGTACTCTAGTGTAACATGATCCACTGGGAAGAAGCCCATAGTTGCTCCATACTCGGGAGACATATTTGCAATTGTGGCTCTATCAGCAAGTGAAAGCTCACTCATCCCCTCACCTTCATATTGAAATAAAAACGTTAAAACATGTATACTGACCAACTAATTGTCCATCAGAAATTCAAAGTCACGCAGCCATGGTTCTCACCATAAAATTCAACAAACTTGCCGACAACACCATGCTTCCTTAATATTTGGGTCACAGTGAGAACTAAATCAGTAGCAGTAACCCCTTCCTTCAACTTTCCATCCAACTTAAATCCGACCACGCCAGGTAACACCATGCTCATGGGCTGACAAGTTTTTAGTACCATATGAGTGGCAAAGCAAACTTGACACTTATATATGTACACAAGACACATAAACCCAAATTAAACAGTGAAGGTGTGCAGAGGAAATAAGCTCACCTGACCAAGCATTGCTGCCTCTGCCTCAATTCCTCCAACACCCCACCCAGCGACTCCTAATCCATCAATCATGGTTGTGTGGGAGTCGGTTCCAACAACGCTATCAGGGTAGAGAAATCCATTCGAGTTGAAAACAACACGTCCAAGGTATTCTAAGTTGACCTGAGTGTCAAATAATAACAATCAATTATAACAGAACCATTGGACAGCATTATGAGATTCATGCACCCCATGAAAATCTAGTAGTGTACCAAACAGATTAAACAGGCTAATACTCTAATCACACTTATGTTCCATATAACCTGTTGAAAATTTCAACAAGGCAACCAGAGTTTACTGTCATCACATGTTATACCCTAATACATCTCTAGTCTCTAGATTAGAATGAAGGTGTCATCTTGTACCTGATGGACAATCCCAGACCCAGGAGGAACGACCAGCATGTTTTGGAAGGCCGTTGAACCCCACTTAAGGAACGCAAATCTTTCTCTGTTCCTCTTGAATTCAAGCTCCATATTTTTCAGTGCAGCATCTTCTGATCTTGCAAAGTCAACTTGGACTGAGTGATCAACGACAAGATCAACAGGAACCTAGATATGTACAGGAAAATATGAGAACTGCAAGATCAAACATACTACAACCCAAAGGCGATAAAGAAGTTCACTAACCAAGGGGTTAATCTTGTTAGGATCACTACCAAGACTCTTCACTGCATCCCTCATAGAAGCAAGATCAACTAGAGCTGGTACACCAGTGAAGTCCTGGGCAAGAAAATACAAGTTAGCATAGTGCTGACTTAATCTATACCAGTCTTAGTGGACTAGAGAGGGGTTTTTGATGTAGAAGTAAAGAGAAAAATATGCTACAAACCTGTAAAATAACACGGGCTGGCTTGAAGGAGATTTCAACCTGCTTAGTAGATGTATTCTCCCAGTCAAGGATTTTCTCAACGTCATCCTTTGTAACTTGATAGTTGTCACAATTACGAATTGCTGATTCCAATAGTATCCTTACAGAGTATGGCAGCTTATCTGCATTATCACGAAAAAGGTGTCAACTTCACCAGAAATCCATTACAACAATACAGATAAAGGCTCGAGGAACCATACCAACTCTTGGATCGTTTAAAGCTGGTAACGAGTAGTACTTTCCATACTCTCCACCACCAGGTTTAGGAAGACTTGTCAAAATATCCTTGTAGGCATGCTCAGAAGCTGCGTTTTTCATATCAAAACTATTAGAATTTTATAATCATAATTCAACCGACACATACCACATGAGTTTGCTTGTCCATGGTCTAAATAAATCCACTTTTAGAATATATAAAAACGACATCTAATAGACTACATAAGCAACAAATCATAAACAGAATGCAAGAGCAAATCAAATGTTCATCTAGCTAGTTTTACTTGCATCAGAACATATTAAAAACGTTCAGAATTCAGAAGATCCTCTTTGAAGACATTCTAATGTTTGATTCTTGATTTCAACTGATTCAATCTAAAACGAAATCGATCTAAGAAGATATGCGGTAAACACGGATTCTTGTAATACAAGTTAAGAGGAACCATTTTAGAACAAAGGAAAGCAAACAGACATACCCATGGTTGCGTATTTGCGCTCAAATTTCTCCATCACCGGAGCAGAATTCCTAGATTGAGCACGAAGACTAGCAGGCGATCGCCAGCTCCCACCATGGCTCCACCGCGTGGAAGCAGAGCAAACTCGAAACGAGCGGAGAGCCGAGGAGAAGCTCTTAGATCGGTTCGTCTGATTGAGAACCGACGACGCGGATGGAGCCGAAACCGAAGCTGTTTCGGCAGAGGCGATCCTCGAGAGAGAAGAAGAAAGCCTCGCGGAGGCAGAACGCACGCCGGAAGTGGCGCGTCGATACATGGCGTCAAATCAAAACAGTAGAAGAGATCTGGAAAATCTCCAGAGGAAGGAAGAAAGATCAAAAATGAAAATGGGATGTTTGATTGAGAGAAGATCGTGGAAGGAACGAAGGAGAGAGAGATGGAGAGATTTCGTCAAGCTTCTGAAAGAGCCGAATAAGAGAACCTTTACCAAGGACACACTCACTAAATATACAATGTGAAGGCCACGTCATGGGTACCTCGATTAACCGTTGGATGGACTCGAGACGCGAGAACGGACGGCTTTCGATCCACTAAGGACCGTTGACCATTTTATAATTGCATATTTTTTTGCTTTGAAATATTTGTTCTTGCAAATTATAAGAACTTATTTTGTAAAGCTTACAACTAGACCAACGTGAGAACATTCGAATAATTGGCTTTTCGTCGAAAGATAGGAATATTTCTTTTTCCAGACTAATAATAAGTGATTTTAGAAGAACTATAGAACCTAAACCACAATAAAATTTAGAACTACACTTATTTTGGTAATACTTACTACGTTTTGATTGGCTCGTGTCTGGCACAAGCCAAGTAGGATTTCTCCTTTGAATATTACTTACGTATTTACTACTATCCCTGAGATGCAAATAAATAACTATGATCAATCATGATGTTTATTTTTCCATTAAATAAAAGTCAACGGCTAAAAACAAAGGGTAACTAGGCTCATTCTTCAGCTATGAAGGACAAGGCAACTAAAAGTCTCAAGCACTATGCCAAGAGACAAACACCCTAAAGAAAACAAAGCATAAGAAGATAGCTTCTCATATTGACTCTTCTAAGTCCTCAATGACAGCGTGAAAGGCCACAAATTTAAGGTCCTCAAAAGCTCTCTCGTCTATGGTTCATCAGTAAGACTCAAACCAATCGGTTTGTGTTGAGTACAAACATATAATTAGGACGGAAAATTCTGTTGGTTTGTTATCTGCCTGAAGAGAGATGTTTAGGATGGTGGCTGCCATGTCCCGGGCCTAAATGATGATCCAGACCCTGATGGTTCTGTTGTCCTGCATCATTATCAACATCACCATTAGTTTGGTTGGATTTAAGCATACCAAACACAATACATTAGTTCATGTTCATAGAGAACAGATTCAGCACAGTAGCAGTCTGTAACAATCATAAAGAACATTTCATGTTTCATATTAGTGCGTCTGAATGTGAACTTTAGGATTGAAAAAGTAAAGCCGGCTAGACTTACTTTGGTTCGAGTGGTTCTGCAGTTACTATCTCGGGTTCATATTCCTTGACCCTGTAAAAGCAATGTGAGGACATTTGGTTATGGTGGTCTTGTGAATAATGCTGCGTTTTGCATCCAGAAAATATAGAATGTAAGCAGATTTAACACAAGATAGGATTAGTGCGGAGATATTATGAATCCTGATGATTCACCTTGATTTATCTGCTTCTTCACTAGCTTCCTCTGGTTTATCACCTTAAACCATTAACAAACAAGAAAAAATTTAAACCGTCAGTCTTACTTCCACGAGATTGTGGTAGAATAATAAGCTCTTTATAGTTATAGGAAAACTAGCAACTCTAGTAATCTCAGCCCCTGAATCAACAAATGACATAAAATGAACAATTCTTATTTCCCTTCAAAGCTTACACAATCAAAATGGAAAAGCAGGGAACCCTTTTACCATCAAAACTTCATCATAATCCCAGACTTTACAAATCAAATGCACAAGATGTTCCAAATGAAGTTCACAAAACTACTATAATCAGCAGTGCAATAGTTACACACGGAAAAGCTGAAAAAGAATCAACAAATTTCCCTCAGAAGCATTTCTTATCACACAAAAAGCGTCATTCCCAAAGAAAATTTACGAAGACAGCTTTAGCTCTAATGCGACAAAGTGTTTCAGAAAACGGGAGAATACGAAAACCTAAGAAGTTAGTCTTCAGCACTCTATGGTGACTCCCTAAATCTATTAAAAGCAGAGAAAATGTAATACCTTTTGAATCCGGTGGAAATTGGCGAACAAAGCTTGTCAAATCTGGACCCTCAACTTTACCTTTTCACAGAGAGTGAACATTAAGCTACCACTATATTAATGAAAAGCAAATGGTACAAATTTTGTGGGCATTAAATGTTAAATACCGATGGTCATGATTTTGCGTCCAGTGCCTTCTCTGGCTTTCTTCTCCTCCTCTTCTTTCTTGAGAACTTGACAAGGGATTGAAGGCAAAACAAAAACAATAAACATTTGCATAGAACTTGAAGCGACATATAAAATGGACAAAAGCAAATACACAAAACACAAAAAGATAAATCCGTCTTTATTCATTCTAAACTCTAGGTTCCAAAAATCAAGTCCTCAAAGTCATAAACGAGCAGGGATCATTAATGAGGCTAGAAAAGAAAACGAATGGTGAGATATTCAAAATGATAGATAAGTACTGCATAATGCATTAATAATCTGGAACACCTACGAGCGACATTAAGCTTCACACGCGCACGCCTTGCTTCGAGTTCAACCATTTCCTGGACAAGTAAAAAACACCAACATTAAAGGCCAGATACTAAAGGCATATAGCCAATCTATATGCAACGAAAAGCTTCCATGGAAAGAACACTATGCTGACCACAATAATTCTGGTTAAAGGAGGAGTTTATCTTACCTCAGGAGTAGGAGCCCTTTTTCGCTGCCCATTCAGCCAACATATCCATTCAACTACAACATTGATCAAACAAAAACTGTAACTAGATTCGTGTATGCATGCCACATATCTTATAGATGTGCTTATGTTTAAAATCTGACATCACTGCTTTGGTTTGACGAAGAGGCCGGTCAATCTTAAGCCCAAGCAAATGAACATATGGTCATATATAACAACCCATTTTATGAGTTTTTAAGGAGAGATACCAGGAATAGAAGTTGGGTCCTCTTCTCGTCTAAAGACAACCCATCTTTTCTCCTTCACTGAAAAGTAGAAAGAAGCATATCAGAACACCTTACTGCACAAAGGGACTCCACATGACTTCTATCAATCGTTGTGGATGTATAAACTGGTTCAGTCAAGGTCATTATCATAAACATTATTCCCAGTGCTCATTACACGATCACACGTAGATGAATCGTGAACAACAAAAAGAAAAACCAAGCTTTTGATACAACATTAAACTCCTAAATTCATTTACTTCACTGCAACACACGACAAGCCTCAGCTGATTCATCTGATCGTACGGAGAAAACCAAAGAAATTTAGCAACTTGACAAAAGAAGGAAGAAATTTGGAGCATAAATTTCACGTAATGACCGAAATCCAACACAAAAAAGTAACAAAAAAAAAAGGAGGAATATAAGGTAAGAGGTTCGAAGAACAATATACTCGCCCAATCCGTCAATCTCCTCCGTTCTGGAAAAGTACTTGTTACCAGTCTTGTCTACTCCGATGAAACTCTTGCTACTGAATAATCCCGCAAATCTCGCCCATAGCCTCGACATAGCTTCTCCCGCCGATTTCTTCTTCGTATGATCCAAAACTCAACACAACACGTCCAGAATTGTTCCCCGAGTCGTGTCTGCTCTGTCTATAATCTGGATCAAACTCCGGGTTTGAGTTCGGATCCGGATCAACCTAACTGTCTCGTTATATTGGGTTGGGGTAAAGATCCGACTCGCAAAAAGAAAAAAATGTCACGTGGCCAAGTTAAGTGTATCAGTATTATTTGGAGATTACATTTATAAATTAACCTTACCAAATATTAATAATTATATTATATTGTCATTACATCTAACAATAAATTAAAATCTCTCATTAAAGATATTTTAATCATTAATTATTGTACGATTTAAATATTTCCTTAAAAAATATATATATCTATATTACGGTTTAAATATTTTCTAAAAATCTTCCAAACAAAATCGCAATCTACATCAAATCTATTACTTTTAGAAAATTAAATCAATATTTAATTTAATTTAATTAGTTTGTTTAACTAAATCAATAAAATCTTTTACAAAATCTAATTTTAACTTCTTTTCAAAAAACTAAAAATAAATAAATTTATTAGAACGAAAATTATAATCTAGAAAGAAGTAAATATGTTAACAATTATTAACTAAATTATCATTTTAAAATAATAAAAATAAAAACTATTTTTTAATTTACATACTAAAAATCATTTCATCAAAAGTATATTATTATATTTTACTAAAAAATAAAATTGATATACATATATTAAACTAAAATTTTTAATAAATTAATATTGTAATGTAATAATTATTTAAACAAATATTTCATGTTTATATATATGATTGTTTTAAAAAAAATTATCTTCTTAATAATATTATGGAAATACTTTTTAGAATCTACCTTTAATATTTTTAAAAATTATTTAATAATATTATTGGAATAAATCATTTAAAGAATAAAATTAATTGTTCCATTAAGAATATTATTGTAATTTCTAAAGAATAAAAACTACATAATATCTGAATAAAAATTATTTATCAAATTTTAAATTTTTATTGAACATCAACTAATATTGATATAACTAATCTAAAATAACAAACTTAATTGAATACATATTTTTATTGATAAATTATATTTTTAATATATTTAACATTTATCTTATTAATTTATAATATTTAAATAAAAAAATTATATGTGCTATAGCACGGGATAAATTCTAGTACCTAATGAAATTATTGCATCATGCTGCCTACTATAGTTAAAGTGAAATGTTTTTATTTACTATCTCAAAATCATTTGGAAATATTTTGAGGAAATCATAAGAAATTGCAGTAATGGTTATCTGTTTTTTTTTTTTTAAAATTGTAGTGTTTGTTAGTTTCAACAAGATGTGAATTCACTGTAACAAAATTTCTTAAGGTAGAGAACAAAACAAATTGGATTCTTACAAATATTTTAAAAAAGCTATTATAATTTTTGTTATGTGTTAAGTTTCCGTTTATAGTTTTACACATATTAAAAAAGCTATTAAAGCTTCTACTATGCTCCTTATTAATACCATCAAAGTAATAGGATTAAAAGCGAAACTTTGTCTAAAATTCGACATTAGAAACTAAAACAACTTCTTGATTTGAGACTAAAGAACGATACTTATTCCAAAACGGAGAGAATTATATTTGATTTTTATATAGATTTTTTTTTAATGGAAATATTGGATCGATTATCAAATAATTGATATTAAATATTTTATAAATAGCATCAAATAAAATAAGTGATGTGAGTTTTGATAATTTAAGATCAATTGAAAAGAGTGATGAACTGATGATTCACATATTTATAATTAGCTCCTTAAGTTTCAGTTTTTTAAGGGATGTTAAATAAGTGATGTCAAATGCAACATCACTTATAGGTCTTTCGTCTTCTAACTTACACATTTAGGATGGTTACTATTTCTTTATTCGATCGGATTTTATCTCATATCAAGTTTTTGTTTCTTTAGAAATGGTGGTTCATGCACGAGGTGTTCGTGGTGTAGGTCCTCATCGTCGAGGTGTTGAGTAGGCGTTCGAATAGGTTTGTGTAGCCACTTTGGATCCGGTTTGTTCTTGTAATGTAATCAAGTAGATCCGATTTCTTGCATTTTAGTATTTTATGTTGTTATTACCTTTTAAAAACAAAAAGATGAATACAAATAACTACAATTATTAACAATACTATCAACTAAAGGTTGAATTATTTGATTTTTTTTTTTTGTCAACTATGAAAGGTTGAATTATATCAACATGCAAATTAATGAGTAGACAATGATAGAGTATGTCTCTGGGTAGTCTTGGCAAATTTAAACATGATTTTCAATGAAAAGTTGTTAGAGCAGCTGATTAGATTTTATATGCGTCAGATTCTCAGTGGTCTGATGTGTAAGTGTATTTGTAACTGGTTGTTAGACACAAGATATGTTGTTACAAGATCAAGGGATCAAGAGCTGATGCTGAGAGTAATGAAGTGGAACAAAGAATAAAGAGAAAGACTTTATTTGGTATGGAAAGACTTATGTGATTCTGGGAGTGCAGGCTTTATTTGGTATGGAAAGATGCACGATGTTGTTGGAACAAGATGGAAGTTGTTCTAGTCGGAAGAATTATCAGCGAATGAAAGTAGCTGACGTAGACTTCAGAACTAACTAAATTAGTGACGTGGAGGTTACAAGTGATGGGCCTTGAAAGGCTCGTGGATCTAAGTTAGGGTTTTGATCTTGGAGAGTATAAATAGAACTAGGTGGTGAAAGAAAAACTCACGCGCCTAGGGTTCTATTGTGAGAGGCACACATGTATGTGTGGTGACGTCCCACCAGACAAGACGTGTTCTGTTGGTGGTTGTTGTGGAGCTACACTCGTCGGAAAAAACAATGAGTGGTAGTCTCTTTAATTCATCTAGATAAGAGTGATAGGCACGGATGTGGGTGGGTATCATTGACAATTGTATTTTGCGTTCTTATGCTAGTGAATTGTTTCTGAACTAAGTCCTGGGAATATAGGTTAACCGAACTCCGTTAACAAATCTATGTGTCTCATCTTCTTTATGCGCTTGATAGTTCATTACGTTTACTCATCATATAAACTTGTAAATCTAGGATAAATCCGGTTTTTTATGATGTATCTTCGTTGAGAGAAGGACTGCTAAGTGCAAACTAAAGAGGTGCAATTTTAGTTTTTTTTTGTTGTTGTTCTTTCACATTTGTGGATGTAGTATTAGTGATTGTTGAACGTCGTTGTTTGACTGGTTTCCAAGTCGGAATCGTAATTTTCTTATAAACCAGCTGGAGGTAGCCTGTGGTTACCAAATCCCTTAGACATCTCAGCCTAGGAGGACACTGTTAATCTTGGGTTTAGATTATGGGTATTTCGGTTTAATTTTACTAAAAATACAATGTAAGTACATTTATAAACATACGTTAAATTTATAGTTTAATATTTGATATGTCATTAGAAATAAACAAGAGAATAAAATTAGCTAATTGTATAAAAAAAATTGTTTTTTAATTCTTAATTGATAAAAACAAAACAAAGAATTTTCAAATTTTGGTATTTCAGTATTTCATTGAATAGATTGAAGAAAATTTTTGAATTATCCATAGCACAATTTATTTTTATTTTCAACTTATATAGAAAAATTAAGTATATAGTATTTAAGGTTATTTTCTTAATTTGATATTTGTTATTAATGTTAAATGACAGAAGTCTCCAAATGACAAAACGTACGCTTCGTAGCTTTTCAAAACCCTAACAAATTATAAGAACTTCTTATTTTATAAAGCTTACAACTAGACCAACGTGAGGACATTCGAATAATTAATTGGCTTTTCGTTGAAAGATAGGAATATTTCTTTTTCCAGACTGAGTGATTTTAGAAGAATTATGGAACCTAAACCAGAATAATATTTAGAACTACACTTATTTTGGTAATACGTACTATGACTTTTTGATTGGCTCGTGTCTGGCACAAGCCAAGTAGGATTTCTCCTCTGAATATTACTTACGTACTTACTACTATCCATGAGATGAAAAATAAATAAACTATGATCAATCATAATGTTTATTTTTCTAGGGCTCCGATGGATCCGACTTGTAATAACTTATTGAAAGTAAAGATTTGATCTTCTTGTTGAATGTGACATGAATAATGGGAACACGTAGACTAAAAATTCTCAGATCCTAATTTTTTTTGTGTCTTGAATCAAGAGTTGTTTTAGCTTTTGATGCGAGAGTTTCTTGCTCAGCTCAAGGGTTAATTTTCTTCTTTTTTTTCCCCCTTTCTTGACCCCAACTTAACCTAGATGAAATTAAACCGAGATAAAATTAGGGTTTTGGAAACGAGATGCCGACTGAAAGTTTCAATAAATTCCGGTTAACCGGTAACGGATACAAATGATAAGCAAAACCCTAGAAGCATCAAGAAATTCGATGATATACACACAAACCCTAAAAGCATCAAGAAATTCGATGATATACACACACAAATCTAAGTAAAACACACCAGAAACTAAACCTGAACTTTAGCATTTTACTGAGTTCCATTGACGTATGCGTGAGAAATCACTGCTAAGAACATGAAGATTAGCCCAACGTTGGCGAAACGTTCCATGGATTCGGTCGGACCCAAGACTACCCCCAACATTGAAACGAAAGATAGGATTATGGCTGCGTATATCGGCGGCGTAAATCGTCCGTACATTGTAGTTGTAAAAGTAAGAAGTGACAAGATCATCATTGCGGCGTAAACTCGAAGTCGAGTTTTAGATCCACGAATTTCCCGCAAGGCTCGATCTTGTTCGTGACGGCGATCACCTCCGCGTGCCATCTTTCTTTTTCTTGTCGCCATTTTTTTCAGAGAAACTTTTTAAAAAAAGGAATTGTAATTTGGATAAAATTCTCAATCAGTATTTATAATAATCGTTGGACGTTATTTTACAATATAAATGATTTTTTCTTATGAGTTCAGAAACTCTCAATTGGGCCATAAAAAAGACAGGTCTAGTAAAGTAAAAAGGCCATAAAATACTAGGATTGGTTCTTCTTCCTATTGAGTATTGAGTGCCGCATATAAGCATCAGCCACCACCACCGGCTCTGTATTTCGGCGTTCGTAGAGAGACGAAGGTACTCTTCTCTTTCTCTTTCTGTATCTTAATATCCGTTTTTAAATTCGTACCAATGGATTTGTCTTCGTCTTCTTTTATTTTGTTGGGAATCAAATTTAGTAAAGTGAGCTAATCGGCTTAGAATCAGATATCGGAATTAAACCGATTTGAGTTTTGATATACATAGGAACAAATAGAGACATAAACCGATGTGATTGTTGTCTCTCTTAATATTTTTGGCTTTGATTCGTGAAGTTGTTTATGATTCTTAATTTTTTTTTTCTTTCAGCTACAAAAATATTTAATCATTGGATCTCCGAGTTTGTGATAATGGTTGCAGATGGAGAGCCGCTCGAGATTCTTCTTCATCAACCATTACTTTCTGAGGATGAGGTCTGATTTTTTCTTTCTCTCTTTGTTTAACTTTATTAATTTAGATGCCAATATTTTGTTTATCACATTGAGTCATTATGTCTTGGCAGAGTTCATGAGTTTTTTTTTTTTTTTTTCCTGAATTTTAACCTGAGTTTTGGTTTTCTTGGTGCGGGTTATCTGAGGTTAACTGCATGAGGTCTTTGTTTCATCAATTTAAAATAGATTATTGATTCTCTTGATTGTTAGTCTGTGTTAGTATTATCCTGGTAATAACTTAACAAGTTTTGTATATCGTCTTGTTCACTAAATTAATTCTTATTCCATATTTGTAATCCTAAAGGCTCAACACTAACAAATATATATATATATATATATATATTTCAACAAAACAAAATTGCAGGTGAGTGAGCATATTTACGACACAGAATACTACGTGAATCTACGTAATAAACTGATCGAGATGGAGCTATTGTTGGCCATAAGTACGATTGTACTAATGTTGTATGGCATTTGGCTCGGATTGAAGTTACCAGTTCCATTCTACACACATGGTGTCTTTGGTTACTCTCTGTGGAGTGTGGCGATTGTGCTTTTCATGGTCAACCTTGGTTACACCGCGTCAGCCTGGTGGAAGACTAGATCGGTGGATGACTACCTATCGTTTTAGTGTTCTTTTTTTTTTTCTTTTTTTGTGTGTGTTTTGGTTTTAATTTTTTTATTTTAGCAAGTTAATTTGATTTTTTTTTTTTAAACAAAATTGAAATAAATTAGGCAACTAAGCCAAAAACTGGTTTCCCTAACTAAAATTCCAAAATCTTCAAGCTGATTCCTAAAAATCCAAAACACTATGCTGACCACAATAATTCTGGTTAAAGGAGGAGTTTATCTTACCTCAGGAGTAGGAGCCCTTTTTCGCTGCCCATTCAGCCAACATATCCATTCAACTACAACATTGATCAAACAAAAACTGTAACTAGATTCGTGTATGCATGCCACATATCTTATAGATGTGCTTATGTTTAAAATCTGACATCACTGCTTTGGTTTGACGAAGAGGCCGGTCAATCTTAAGCCCAAGCAAATGAACATATGGTCATATATAACAACCCATTTTATGAGTTTTTAAGGAGAGATACCAGGAATCGTAATTTTCTTATAAACCAGCTGGAGGTAGCATGTGGTTACCAAATCCCTTAGACATCTCAAGTGTAGGAGGACACTGTTAATCTTGGGTTTAGATTATGGGTATTTCGGTTTAGTTTTACTAAAAATACAATGTAAGTACATTTATAAATATACATTAAATTTATAGTTTATTATTTGATATGTCATTAGAAATAAACAAGAGAATAAAATTAGCTAATGGTATAAAAAAAAATTGTTTTTCTTAATTGATAAAAACAAAACAAAGAATTTTCAAATTTTGGTATTTCAGTATTTCATTGAATAGATTGAAGAAATTTTTTGAATTATCCATAGCACAATTTATTTTTATTTTCAACTTATATAGACAAATTAAGTATATAGTATTTAAGGTTATTTTCTTAATTTGATATTTGTTATTAATGTTAAATGACAGAAGTCTCCAAATGACAAAACGTACGCTTCGTAGCTTTTCAAAACCCTAACTAAAAAGCTCATTTTTATTTCCCACCTCTCAAATCCCCAATTCCAATTTTCCCGCCTCTCTCCTTTCTTTACAAAAGCCCTCGTTTCCCCAGTCTTCCTTCTCAGGTCCCTCACAATCTCTTCTTCTCCAATTCGGATCCATGAAAGGAATCTCCAGATCTCCGGTGAGAAGAAACGACGGTTTCCACCGTTACTTGAAACCAGGGGCTCTGGCTCAGATCCGTAACTCTAGAATCAACGCTAGATCCAACTCGCCTCTAACTCTTTCCCTCTCCCTCCGAGTCGACCCGCCTTCGCCTTCTGATGAGAGCGATGTTGTAGACGCGCCGCCAACGCAGATTCCGACTATGGACCAGATGCCCAATCTCTTGAGCAAGATCGATGGTCCGTATCGCATCGGTAGGAAGAAACTTGGCCCTGCGAGATCTGTCTTGCGGACGATGATGAATTTGAACCCTTCCCCAAACTCCATACTTGAATCCACCACTAGCGGTAATAACAACGTATTGAGTAACGATGTTTTAGTTGCTCATTGAATTAAGCTTTAGTTAACTTCCCTCTTCTGTAGATTACTTTGTAACCGATACACTTGGGCGAAAGATCTTCAATACTCATCAGACTTTTATAAATACAAAAATCTCAATTCTTTCATCATCTAGCAGAAGCACTTGTAAATTGAATATGTTGATATTCCCAATTCGGCTTTCATCATAGATTGATTACTCCAACATGATTGATTATTCATGTTCTTCATTTAATTTACTCAATCGTTTGTGGATCATCATTTTTCAAAGATTTTGTCTTTGACCCAATCATCTGGGTTGGGTTTTGAAGTCAGTCAACCGTTGATAATTTGATCTCAAATACCATGTTTATCATTCCTCTGATTGCAAATCCTTATATGGATCTCTTTTGCTTCCAAGTAATGAAGCATATCCGAGTCATTTGCTCCTGCTATTTCTAGCCTCAACATCTCGATGTTGCATCTCTTTTATGTTGATTACGCTTTCTATGTGTATGAATTTGGGGCAAATTGATTGGTTAGGCAGTAATCGTGAATCTGCTACTCAAGTTCTTGTGAGATGTCGGATTTCTCAAGGCAGTGCAGTGTGGAATAGCTTGTAACAGAATGACCATCTAAACAATTCAATAACTACTATATGAGAGGATGAATGATTAGCCTTAAACTAAACTTTGGTTTTCGTATAGTAATATGATCAGTGCATTATGGTATACATTTTCAAGATTTGGGCATACAAATGTTCTTTCACTTAACGGATGTGGCTTCTAGATTGAAAGGTAACATGGATATATACAATTTTCAGCAATTTTTTACTTTTTCTTTTTAAATATTCTAACATCTACTCTCTTACTTGATATAACCACTTATGATTTGTTAAAAATAATATTAGCTTTATATAAGAAAAAAACAGATTTGCTAGTCATAAAGATATAATCAATACCCCTTTTTTTTTTGGGTCAAATTATTTTTTACTTCGTCAAAATAAATAAATAAAAAGTTTGGTGGTACAAATATTTTGCTTAGCTCGCTTGTTGACATGCCTCTGTTTTTGTACTTTGGTTGTTCTCAACTCATCTTCTTTTTTATCGGTACCGATTCTTAGACGAATCACATGAGAGCTTGTTGATTTTGATTTTGGACCACAAAATGTATTGTTGATGAAGGCCCAGAATATACAAAACCCTCGCTTTCACAAATCATGGCTTAAATTGATTAAGTCAGCAAAGATAAGTTAAAATCTTGAAGTAAGTGATATTGTTTTTTATATAAGAGAACAAGAAGGTTCGATGAATGGCGGCTACGCAAAGGGCCCAACCGCCCAAGCGCTCGCCATCC
Organism: Boechera divaricarpa; assembly: GCA_026770425.1. Taxonomy (NCBI): domain Eukaryota; kingdom Viridiplantae; phylum Streptophyta; class Magnoliopsida; order Brassicales; family Brassicaceae; genus Boechera; species Boechera divaricarpa. Next base: position 6,742,582 of record CM049192.1, read on the forward strand.
ATTGAAGAATCTTCTTTTCAAGCTAAATGTTTTGTTTGTTCTTAGAAAGCAAAACACATTACTACTTGTATTTTTTTTTACTTTTTCAACTCTTTCACGCCTAGATTAATTGCAAATGCAATTATAAATTAATTAATTAGCCGCCGTGGATAATATTTCATGTAGTTTTTAATCTAAGAAGAAAGAAATAATGTAGCTCGGTGTTAAATGAATGTTTTTGAAGATTTACTGCATTTTTGAATCAAAATCTCATATAATCATTTTAGCTGTGCAGATTTGTGTGAAGTTTATTGCAATCAAATTTACGTCGACTAAAAATCGATATTCTGTATCAGTTAATAGGAAAGGAAAAAAAACTATACTACGTACACATACAACCATTTATTTTGTTTAATAGTTTATGAAATTGTTATAAAATAAAATAATTACTTTCTTGATCCTTTCGTTGGATATACGAAATCTAGATTAATTTAAGATCTATAACTGTCTTGTAGCTCTACAAATATATGGCGTCATTCAAAATAAGCTCTGAGTATGATGGCCAACTCTGAAACATGCATGCATGCATGTAGCCTTTGTCGTGTCAAGAAAAATAATAACACTATCACCAAGTCAACCGTCTGAATTGGACTTTTGTCAAGCCAACGGCTCTAAATTTTCGATCTTCCAAGGGGATGAATCTGTGAAGTTTTTGGCTTATTTAAGAACAAAAAGTGGAATATCAATATTAATAAATAACATATTGCATGTGGTACCCATTTTATAACATATATAAAACTTGTAGACCAAATTCAATTCATCAAAGAAACTAAAAGTAAAATTGGCCACATTTGCTTTAGTGCAGTAGTGTTTGTAAGAATGATTTGGGAATCACACGTTTATTCAATGTTTTAGGTCATTATTTAATTACTCAAAAAATTATGTGGTTATTTTGGTATAAAGTAAATGATATGGGTATACGTGTTAGTGGAAAATTAATGTGTGGATACACTTAATAATTTCTAATTTGATAAAAGGTCGAATTAAAAATTATCTCTAAGTATAGGTTAGAGTCTCCATTAGAAATTATCTCTAAGTATAGGTTAGGGTCTCCAAAGCACCATAACCATATATACAGAGATTCTATGCATCTCCATTACAAGATACCTAAAGTTATTCAGATTACGCTTTCGGTATTATTCATCGGTAACTGGCATGGACTTTAGATTTATGAAATAATACATATCTTTTCATAATTGATTTATGTCATTTGGTTGTATTGATTTAAGTGACTATGGAAGGTTTAGTTATGATTGATATAACAAAGACTGTCATAATCCTATGTTGTCGGTATAGTTAATGGATGAGATTGTCTATGCCTTGATATATAATGATATTTTTGAGCTCATAAAGTTTATCACATTTTCAGGATATATATGTGACCTAGTGGGAGATTGTAAAAATTATTTGGGGGTCATTATTTAATTAGTCAAAATTTATGTGGTCACTTTAGTATAAAGTAAATGACATGGGGCATAAGTGTTATGAAAAATTAATGTGTGGATACACTTAGTAATTTCTAATTTAATGAGAGACCTAATTAGAAATTACCTTTATATAAACAGAGTTATGGTGTCTAAATTACTTCTAACGAGAAATACAGAAATTCTCTACATTTTCATCACCAAAGACTTAAAATATTCAGAATTTGCTTTGAAAAACATAATCTCAAATTTATACTCTATAATAAAGGTTTATCATATATGCTTCCGCTTTCTTTATTATTCATTAAAAGCTAGCGTAAACTGTAGAATATAGAATCATAAATATTTTTCAGTGTAGTATACTTTGTTTGACCGTTAAAACTCATCTTGATTATGACATAACGCACCAAATATATATTGATGATCATAATTAATATCCGGACGTATAATGTAAATAGATTCTCACGTCTTTGGATCATATCTATAAAGACAAAATAAGAACCAATCTATGTATTTGTTCTTCAAACCCACACCTCTTGTGTCACTTTCTTCCATTAATTTCTCTTCTCATATTTTAAAGCTATTTTGCTTCACTTGACACAGATTCTACTCTATAAATTTCATTGTATTATGATATTCTCTAAGCTTCAATAAATCAAACAAAAGGTGCGTAGATCCTTACAGTCTTGTCTCATATGCGATTTTGTGGCTACTAGCTAGGAGTTTCTGTCTAATTGAAGATTTTTCTTGGTCGTCTGTTATTTTTTGTACAAGCAGGTGAGTATCAATGGAGAAGAACAACATGAGACATGAGGTATGGAGTTCTCGGAGAGATGGAGATTTTCAAGAAGGTGATGTATGGGATGTTCTTGATGGATATCGTCAATCATCGTTTATGATTAGTAACCATACCACTAAACCTTGTTTCTCAACCCAAACTTTACTTCCAAGCGAACCTAGAATGATTCCTGAGAGGCAGAGGATAGAAGGAATGGCACCCATGAGACAACACTCGGCTCCTATCAATGTCCCTGATTGGTCAATGGTTCACACAAAGAAGACAAAAAAAGTTGATGACGATGATGATAATAATGATAATGATGATGATAATGTGCCAGCGGAGGAATATTTCCTGGCGTGCAGACGATCATCGTCGTCTTCAGTTATGGAAGGAGTTGGAAGGAAATTGAAAGGAAGAGATTTGAGCAAAGTCAGGAATACAATATTGAAGCAAACTGGATTTCTTGAGTAGACCAAGATTGTATCAATGTTTAGATATACATATGAACCGAAATGTCTAGATAATTACATTTTTATTAGCAAAAGAATTATTAGGTGATTGCATTTTTTTAAAACTCTAGTTTGCTAAGATGTACAATAGATGATTTCATTTGGCATAATACTATTATTGTTGATAACGGGTTATAAAAGGTTTCAAAGATTTTACCTAAAGTTAGGTTATCAAAAAGACTTCCAAGTAAAGATTGTGGGAACTTAAGGTTCATTGAATCACACGATTCGAACCGTCGATGACAACGAAATTGTGAGGATCTTCATATATTAAAAAAAAAAGAAAAAAGGTTCCCAAAAAAATTATAATAATGAAAAAAAGGTAGGGTGAGGTGATTGTAAGGGGAAATCGTTGATTGAGGATCATGTGGTGCACACGTGGTCATTGTTGATTCCCTTTGTCGCCATTCTTCGACAGCTTGGGAACATGTAAATGCAAATTGTATTAAACTTTCGTATCTCTAACATATTCATTATCGTTCATGTTTTCACTTTTTGTTGGTTAAGACATTATTGTTCATCTTTGCAGAAAACATTACAAGTAGTAATAAATTCAAAAATCAAAAGCAATTTATTAGAAATTAATCATTAGGTAGTTTTTAAATTTACATTAGGTGTAAACATATTGAACTTATAATCAAAAAATTACATTACTTGACGACGCTAATAGTTGTCGTAAGGAAGGTAATATCAAGAAGAAGCAGAAGTGAAGATGGTGATAATGATGGTGGTGATGATGATAAAGCAAAAAGGTCTGGTCCAATCTCTCTTCTTTTGACCATCTTGATCCTAGCAAAAGGTCAACGGATCAATACCCTTTTCCCAATTTCCGTCTTTGGACCTGCAGCTCGTTCAACTCTCAGCGCTTATATTCGAGAACAATATCGAAAAAGAAGCAAGTTTTGTCTTCTTCGAAGCCTCTACTATTTCTGGAATTCTCCACGTCAGTCTTTACTTAGACGCTGTGATTCTCCCCTACTATACATGCTGGTCACTTCTATGTTCTCTGGAGTTTGCAAGTCTTGTATCTGCAGGAAAGATCCATTAATAGTGGGAGGGAAGATTGTGACTTACCGGGGATGGTCTAGTACAACGTTCTTGGTGGTATGTTTTCTGTGTTTGTGGATTATATGCAAGTTATGCAGAGAGGAAGCAAAGAGGAAAAGAGTTTTGATGGTTAAAAATGATGTGGAAGGATTGGCATGGGTTTTTCTTATAAGAGATTGTGTGTATTTGGCGGTTATGTCTCCTGTTGAAGAACCCATCTTGTTTAGGGTTTTTGTGTATGGTTCTGTTCCTCTGTTGATATGTGTTTATGTAATCACACAAGTATGCTTTTTGGTTAGTCGGAGGCAGAGTAAGAAGACATCAGACACATGACATTTCAAACTAAAAGGAAAAATCCAAAAGAAAATGAAGTAAATGTAAATGATACTACTGCTTAAAGATGAGTTTTTTAGTGTGGATGTGATAATAAAGTGGTAAAACTTAAACATCACTTCTATATCTATGTTCATTATATAGATTAGTTAAATCAAAATGATTTATATCAAAAAAATATTTTAGACACCAGCAACCCATGGGCCATGTTTTCTTCTTCTTCTTCTTTGACAAAAAGTTCACGGTCTTCCTCTTCCTCTTGTTCAAACGTGCCTCTGATTCTTCTTCTTCTTCTTCTTTCTCTGAACGCATTGTTTTCAAAGAAATCAGATTTGTTTCTTTCTTTTTTTTTCTATTGAAAACTCTGTAATTTAATTAAGAAATTACAGAAAGTAAAACGTGCCTTTGATTGCAGATGGGAAGAATAAAGTCGTGCTTTAACCAAGTAGTCTTTGTCCTTGGGTAGATCCTTCGGAAGAATACGAGCAAACTCCTGCATGACAACCAATAACATGGGGTCAGATTTGATATCTGAGATATTTTATTTGAAAGGCAAACATAAGAGGTTGTTGACTCGAATGAACCCAACAGCTAGACAATGACAAAACATATTAGGAGAGAGGATGCTTACTGCAAGTTCATGTTCTTCACCCTTGAGATGCGTGGTGCAATCTTCGAGGCTTTGGCATTCAAAATACTTGTTGCTTACATGATCATAACATACTGTGCAAGAAAAATAGACAGATTCACCAGTTTCACTGCACTTGTCCTGAAGAAAATGTCTTCTTGTCTCCCCTGAATCCATTTCATATGTGGGGAAAAAACTAACTAGTTCAGAAACTAGAGCTTTGATGGATCGATGGTTATTTTAACACTATGAAAAAGAGGGGGAGAGAGGACAAACACATTCCAGTAAGCTTTTCCAGAGCCACTCTGCAGAAGTGAACAGGGGTGAAGCTGGTTTTGGAGGAGCACTGTCGACTTAACTACAAGGCGAACAGTGCGACCGCTCCGGATCCATAAATAACAATACGCAAACATAAGAGTTCGAAAAAAAAATTTAGTGTAACTAAAAGGCCAATAAAAAAACTTAGTGTTAGTAAAGAGTCCAAAAAATAAATTTTAGTCTAGAGTCCAAAAACTTTTTTAAAAAGAATCAAATGAAGGCTTTGGTTATTTGTTGCTGTTTTTTTATATTTTTTATTAACACATAATGCGGATTAATTTTTTTTTATCATGTGTTTTGCTAGTTTTTGTTTTTGATAATATAATTTTTTTGCGTTTTCGATATATTAGACACTTATTTTTTCAGTTTGCCCCAGGGCCCGAAAATTGTTTAAGCCGGGCCTGAGGAGGAGCATCTGGATATGCCAGAAAAATGTTGTATCCACAAACTTGTAGCCAAGAAAGAGCGCCAGAGATGATTTCAACTAAGCAAAAACGTCAAAACGCCACCTGTTTCAGTGAAGGAAAGAAAATCAATAGAAAAAAACAGATGATTCTCATAACCCTAATCAAAATCCGATAAAAAGATTATCCGCAAAGCCAGTTGAATATCTAAACCCTAATTTGTACTATCATTTAAATAGAAAAAGATACGAATATTAACCGCGTGAGACGTTTTTAAGAGCGATTCCAGTGGAAGATAACGCTCGCAGGACGTGAACAGGGGTGTGTTTTAGGTTGCCCATGACAGTGAGGGTGAGAGGACCAGAGCAGCCGACTTCTCCAACGCCGATTCTATACACGGACGGACCTGACAAGCATCATAACCATCGGGAATCGGACAGTTGTAAAAGTCGAACCACACCGACGAGGGCGGAGCCGCCTTGTTCTTCATCATACTTTAAAACCTTAAAAATAAAAATCAATCAGACAGTAAATAAATTCAAAATTCCAAGTTAAGTCTTTTAGTAATCTTCTACAATCATCAAACATCGGATAAGCAAATCTGAGACCAACCTCGTGTTTATTATCGAACCGGAGCCGTCGAAGCTTGTAGGGTTTCTTTCAACTTTGCAGTTATATTACAAAAATAATGGGCTTTACCGCTTCCAATTTTGTTTATGCTAAAACGAGTTTTGTTTTATAATCGGATATATTTAATTCAGGTTTGAACTTTAAATTCTCGTTGGTCTCTTTAGTTTTCTAACGGTCGATTTTATATTGCATAAAACATTCGGCGCTTCCGGGCATATTATTCTATCAAAGTTTAATTTTAATGTATGGCTGTTTTAGTTGATAAGTATTCCAATGTAAATTTTACAAACAAAAGTTGCTCCATTTTCATAATTTCTGTATAACGACTCTTATCACTATAGCTAATTAGTGATCACAATTCACAACTTTGTCAATATCCCTTATATATTAATTGAGAATCATTTTAACAAAATAACTTTATCTTTACGTAGAATATTACATGAGTGTCATGCTTACGTGTCGTCGCCAGACTGATTCTCAGAAAACATATTTTATAGGACATTAATTATTAGAGTAATTACATAATATGTCATTAGATCAATCATATATAAATTGTCTTTATTTTAAAGATTATAATTTTACTTAAATTAGCTATATTTATTTATAGAAAATTGAATAAATAAATATTCCATAAAATTATAGCTGATTTTATTGTTTCCTAAATTTGATTAAATCGAGTAAGTAAATATTCCATAAAATTATAGCTGATTTTATTTTTACCTAAATAATTAATTAGTAACATAAATATGTAAAAACCTTAATTTAAAATTTTTAATTATTTATACAATAATATACTATTAAAATAATTATAAATATTTATTTAATTTATTAATTTTATAAAAAATATTATAAACATCTTATCCTGCGTATAACGCGGGAATAACCTAGTTATAATTATTTCTAAATGTCTACAGATTAATGTCAAAAGAAATTCTACAGATAGTCTCTCTAATACTTTTATGATAATTTATCTATGTTTTGTCAACCAAATTATTACTTTTATGATCATCTTATGATGGTAAAAGTTATGTTTTCGTTGTAACCAGCAGATAATTATTTGTCTTTTGTTAAATTAATACATAAATATTTGGAGGACTTTTCAATATTTTTTAGATGGTTCAATGTGTATACTTATAATGAAAACTCATTATGCGAATATAATCAACAATTTGTATCTAAACAACATTTTTCAATATTTTGTACATATCATGGCAAGATGATATATTTTTGTTTAAGCTATTGTGATATTGGTTGTAAACTATTTTTGGTACAAAATCAACATCCAAAGTTATATATTTTGTATTTAATATATATCCATATTCTTTTTCTATGGAATCGATTTTGCATCTAAACGGAAAAAAACCAAGTTGGTCAAACGAAAAAAATATGGTGCATTTGCATATTATTTTGCATCCAAATGCGGGAAAAAAACAAGACTAATATGAGTCTGGATGCAAGACTATTATGCTCAATATATATATTCAAATCCAAACTTCTTTTCTTGATTTTAAAACTAATACTCTATGTACTAATAATAATAAAAACTAAATTAATTTATATATTACAATTAATCTGTATCTATTATGAAAAGGTCGAAATTAGAAAGTGATCTCGAAAATGTAGTGTTTGTGTAGATTTTTGGTGATCTTCTTGAATGAGTTAAACTCGAAATCTACGAGTGGTCATTAAAGAAGTAGTAGTCTCCGGAGAATAAAATATTATGTGCAAGATGGAAGAAGAAGTTGAGTTGTGGGTAAATAACAAGTTGAGTTTCAACATGAAACATGACATCAACCTCTTTTGAGATGAGTAAGTGCAATTATGGAGGAAATTATATAACACTAGAACCAGCGAAAGCGGGATATGTTATAAGGTATTTTCAATAATTAATTTTAAACTGATATACTTTTTGCAAAATTATTATTGAACCGACCCGTATGGTTGTAGTATTTATGGTTCTTCCAACACTTTTATGTGAATACTTGCGTCTATTGTTCCACTTAGGATCTTTAAGTATAACCATTGCATCACCTAATTCATTTGGTTGAAATATTTCAACTATGGCAACAACCTTCTCGATACGTCCCTAATTAGTTGTACCGTCAAAAATGCTGCTTATTGCAGTCATAAATTGACAGTTTACGGAAGTTTGCATGAGCCAAGCTGAAGAGGAAATAACTATATTTAGTTATTGCTCTATACATTTGCAAAACATAATAAAAATCATTAATCATTACCTTCCTCACGTACAAAATTAATGGCCGTTAACCATGATTCTTTCTTAAAATCATAATCTCCACGACCCTTTTACGTATCTATTTTGTTAATCACCATTTGCGTCGAAATAAGTTCACCTTCGTCGTCCAATGCAGAATGATGTTTGTTTTTCTTCCTTCTTATAGTCATTTGTATAATCTCCGCAGATCTCGAAATTAACGGACCCTCAAAACTTTCACATTTCTCTAATCTAGACATAATATTGAAATTTTAAACTTTGTTTTGAAGTGTATTTTTTCCCCCAAATGGTTGTGAGGATCTCATTAATTATATATAGAAAATTACTGTAGTCGGTATTTTGTCACTAATTAGTCAGAATGATTAGAATTTGAATATGTTAACGGCTACTTCATATTCCGACTAATTACCGTCCAAAACTCGCCGGTATTTAGTCGGAAATTTTAAATTATTAAATCGGGATTTCGTCGGAATAATATTCCGACTTTTTGCCGACTATTTTTGGCGACTTTGTCCCGATTACCTTCTTTTGTCGGAATTGTTTGTAGTTTCCGACGACATTTAACGATAATATTTCGACGAAATGTATCTAGTCGGAAGTTTTAAATATATTCCGACAAAATACCGACGAATTTTAGTTTAGCTGGAATCTGGTCGGTTTCAAGTCGAGATCTAGTCGGAATTTTGCCGACCACAGCATTCGTCGGAACAGCTAGTCGGAATATGCCTTGTTTTCTTGTAGTGTTAGAAGCTGACATAAACTTTTGATATATAGAATCATAAATAATAAACTTTAGATATCATAAATATTTTCAGTGTAGTATACTTTGTTTGACCGTTAAAACTCATCTTCATTATGACATAACGCACCAAATATTGATGATCATAATTTAATGTCCAGACGTATAGTGTAAATAGATTCTCACGTCTTTGGATCATATCTATAAAGACAAAATAAGAACCAATTTATGTATTTGTTCTTCAAACCCACACCTCTTGTGTCACTTTCTTCCTTTAATTTCTCTTTTCATATTTTAAAGCTATTTTGCTTCACTTGACACAGCTTCTATTCTATAAATTTCATTGTATTATGATATTCTCTAAGCTTCAATAAATCAAACAAAAGGTGCGTAGATCCTTACAGTCTTGTCTCATATGCGACTTTGTGGCTACTAGCTAAGAGTTTTTGTCTAATTGAAGATTTTTCTTGGTCGTCAGTTATTTTTTGTACAATCAGGTGAGTATCAATGTAGAAGAACAACATGAAACATGAGGTATGTAGTTCTTGGAGAGATGGAGATTTTCAAGAAGATGATGTATGGGATGTTCTTGATGGATATCAATCATCGTTTATGATTAGTAGCCATACACACTAAACTTTGTTTCTCAACCCAAACTTTACTTCGAAGTGAACCTAGAATGATTCCTGAGAGGCAGAGGATAGAAGGAATGGCACCCATGAGACAACACTCGGCTCCTATCAATGTCCCAGATTGGTCAAGGGTTCACACAAAGAAGACAAAAAAAGTTGATGACGATGATGATAATGTGTCAGCGGAGGAATATATCCTGGAGTGCAGATGATCATCGTCGTCTTCAGTTATGGAAGGAGTTGGAAGGAAATTGAAAGGAAGAGATTTGAGCAAAGTCAGGAATGCAATATTGAAGCAAACTGGATTTCTTGAATAGACCAAGTTTGTATAAATGTTTAGATATACATATGAACCGAAATGTCTAGATATTTACATTGTTATTAGCAAAAGAATTATTAGGTGATTGCATTTTTTAAAAAAACTCTAGTTTGCTAAGATCGATGTATAGATGATTTCATCTGGCATAATACTATTATTGTTGAAAACGGGTGATAAAAGGTTTCAACTTTCAAAGATTTTACCTAAAGTTAGGTTATCAAAAAGACTTCCAAGTAAAGATTGTGGGAACTTAAGATTCATTGAATTACACGATTCGAACCGTCGATGACAAACGAAAGTGTGAGGATCTTCATATATATATATATAAAGAAGTTCCCAAAAAATTATAATAATGAAAAAAGGTAGGGTGAGGTGAGTTGTAAGGGGGAATCGTTGATTGAGGATCATGTGGTGCACACGTGGTCATTGTTGATTCCCTTTGTCGCCATTCTTCTACAGCTTGGGAACATGTGAATGCAAATTGTATTAAACTTTAGTACCAACATATTCATTATCGTTCATGTTTTCAGTTTTTGTTGGTTAAGAAGACATTATTGTTCATGTTGAGATTTTTTTCTTTACTATAACTTGTACAGAAAATACACATTTATACAACAAAAAGTTCATAATCGACAAAGAATATTAATGAAAGATTGAAAGTGTTAAGCATTTTATGTTTTTTTTTCTCGCCAAAGCTTTTTTGACAAAAATTTTCCTGAAAAACCTAATTAAAAAAAAAAAAAAGTAATTTAATTTGACTAGGTTCGTTGGTCAATTTATTCGTCGGGTGGTCATGTGTCGGTAGCTTCAATTTTAATTAATTTTTGTTTCTTTGTCTTAAACCAATCTACTTGATATTATTACTGTAAAGTGAAATTAACTAATAAAGCAAAACAAATATAATATTTAAATTAATCCCAACACAAAATCCCAAAATCGGCAGTAATAAGATTCCATTCATCTTCTTCCAGCTTTGAATTCTACGCACAAAGCGAAGCACAAAGCCACGGCTTTTCTCTTGTCGTTTTCTCATACATTCGTCTTTTCATAGGATCAAATCTTAAATCACAATCTAAACTTTCACTGTTTTATATTTTCGTTTCCGAGGAGAAAAGTCTCGATCTACTGGATCTGAAAACTGGGAGGTTTGGTTTTGGGGTTGACTTGGTAGACTCGGGGTGAGTCGTGTCGTGAGATGGATGTCTCAACGTCTCATGTTTAGTAGCTCTCTGAGAGTTTTTTTTTTATTGTTTAGGGTTCGATAGATTCGTATTAGAAATACACGAGAATGTCGTTGAAGCATCATAGAGGATTAGAGCTCTCTGCTTCAAAGAGTTTTGTCTCCAAGAAATGGACTTTATTTCTCTGTATCGGATTCTTCTGCGCGGGAATTCTCTTCTCCGACAGGTAAACAAAACACTGCTCTGTAGTATTTAATTTCCTCTGTTTTACGATTTTTCCGGGATAATTTTCTCTCTTTTGGGACTGTCGGTGGGTAAAATTTTCTCACTTTCGAAAAACCCAGATTTGTAAATCTAACGAATTTTTGAGAATTCATGCTGTGAAAGTTTTGGATATGTAGAGGAAGACAAATCTATTCTTTCTTTTTTTTTCTGGGAAAATGTGGTTAAGTTTTCATGTTGATGAAAAATTACAATGATTTTAATGTCTTTCGCTATTGCCAAAGTTGTATTTCTTGTAAAATAGTTACTGAAAAGTATATAGCCTGAGATGCATTTATAGACAAAATGCTTGAGCTGCATTTGTAGTTCATGGAAGAACCAAAATCAATCATTGTGCGACTTGTTATCTCAAATCACAAGCATATGATCCCTTAATTGTGCTCTAATCAGACTGTGTTTGGTAATAGAATGTGGCCAGAACCTGAAGCCAACGTTGTTTCAAGGGACACAGTAGCGTCAGATGAACGGCTGCGGTTAGAGTCAGAGGACTGTGATTCATCAAAAGTAAGTTTTCTAATCTAGGTGAATTGATACTCATGAACTTTAGAGCAATCCTAGTTGGTCATAGCACTCTTCATGTCTTTATCAGAAGGGTTTAAAGCGTGGATCAAAAGACATCCTTGGAGAAGCTTACAAGAGTCCAGATGCCATTCAGTAAGTAAAAAAAAATGATATGGAACTTAAAGTTGTTCTTTATATTTTAATCGTGATTCCGCATTAAGCTTTTTTGGGTTTGCTTGTATGGTGTTATGCAGAACGCTTGATAAAACGATTTCAAATCTAGAAACAGATTTGGCGGCTGCAAGAGCCGCACAAGAATCCATCATGAATGGTTCACCCGTTTCTGATGATTTTAAGCTCCCTGAAACTGTCACCAAAAGAAAGTATCTGATGGTTGTTGGGGTAAATACTGCGTTTAGCAGCAGAAAGCGCAGGGATTCAGTTCGTGCTACTTGGATGCCTCCCGGTATGTTGATCTAAGCAGCGGTTTTTTCAGCCTTAAGTATATTGTTTGGGACTGAACATGGGTCTTCTTTAGGTGAGGAGAGAAAGAAGCTCGAGGAAGAGAAAGGGATCGTGATGCGGTTTGTAATAGGCCATAGGTCAGACTTGTACCTTAAAGTGGCACAAATCGTTATTGCGAGGTTGATTAATGTGTATATATATATATATATTTGCTGATTGAGTGCTTCTTGTGAGCAGTGCCACTCCGGGTGGGATTCTTGATAGAGCGATTCAGGCTGAAGAAACTAAACATGGAGACTTCTTGAGGCTGGTAAGACTTTTGCTGGTCGTGTTTCTTATGGAATTATACTCGTTGTGGACAGGTTCAGGGCAGTCATATTTTACCGATATTTCAGCTTTCCTTTTTTAAGGTCTTAAGTTTGTTTGAGCAGGATCATGTTGAAGGTTATCTCGAGCTGTCAGCAAAGACTAAAACTTACTTTACCACAGCTTTTGCATTGTGGGATGCAGACTTTTACGTGAAAGTCGATGATGATGTGCATGTAAATATAGGTGAATATAAACCTTCTTACTCTATCTGAACTGTTATGTTTCTTGTCATCTCAAGTTTGCGCCTTTGCTCACTTCTGTTACGGATATTTCTGCAGCCACGCTCGGAGCAGAATTGGTAAGATACCGGATGAAGCCCCGAGTCTATATTGGTTGCATGAAATCTGGACCCGTTCTTGCTCAGAAGTAAGTTTTTCACCTTCAAACCACTTCTCATTTCCAATGTTTGTCTCACTTTCATTTCTCTCTGAAATTTCCATTGTTAGGGGAGTGAGATATCATGAACCCGAGTACTGGAAATTTGGAGAAGAGGGTAACAAATACTTCCGCCATGCCACGGGTCAGCTCTATGCAATTTCCAGGGAATTGGCGTCTTACATATCAATAAACCAGTGAGTTCTTTCCCACAAGCTAATCTGCTATGCGTATACGCTCATACGTTGATTGCGTGTTAACCAAGGACAAATTGTGTATACAGAAACGTACTTCACAAGTACGTGAATGAGGATGTCTCTTTAGGATCATGGTTTCTTGGATTGGATGTGGAGCATGTAGATGACCGTAGGCTATGTTGTGGCACAACAGGTAAAAATTTCAAGTTCCCTTAACTATTTCCAAGTATGAAAGTTTGATCAATTCAAATGTTGATCAATGAGAAACTGCAGATTGTGAGTGGAAGGCGCAGGCGGGCAACATCTGCGTTGCCTCGTTCGATTGGAGCTGCAGTGGGATTTGTAGATCAGCGGATCGGATGAAGGATGTTCATCGGAGGTGTGGAGAAGGCCAAAATGCTCTTTTGGCTGCATCTTTCTGAATAAAATAACAGAAGAAACACATTGAGGAAGAAGAGTACAGAGACAAATCCGCTTGACACTTTGTAGTATAGACACACATTCCAAACTGCTCAACACCCTCTCTATATATGTATGTATGTATCTTGTGAACTGAGATGAGAAGGGTGCTTTTTGCCCTCCTTTCTTGTTTCTGTATGATTTTTTTCATTTCTCTGAAGGTCTGGAGTTCTTTGCACACAGAAAATGCCGACTCCATGAGGGTATCTTCAGAGTCATTGCATTGAGGCGTATTCTCTGCCTTTGTGCTTAAAATATCGAAGTTTTGAGCTTTTCTTCTTCATTTCTTTATGGATTTTTGCTTCTTTTGTTCATTTTTTCTTTTGCCATGATTGTAGTGAAGCAATAGCTGTACTTGTGTGTGTATTGGGAACACAAAACTATTCAATAAAGGTTAGACCATATAAGAAGAAAATCAGAAGCATAGAAGAAAATTTTCCTTTGGTTAAGAGGAATGTATGCACAATGATTTCTGGCAGGTTGCAGGTAGATTCCATTGGCAGAAGGTGCTTACTTCAGCAAAATGAGCACTGTGCGAAAAGACAGGTGAATCTTTTGGGATATCCATTAGCATGTAAGCGATGAACAGGCAAGTTTTCTACACTTGTTATGTCACAAAAATGGGGATCAAATAGCTTTAGTAACAATATATTTGACAAGTATAATAATGCAGGCATTTAATTGTACAATCAAGAACATGCTTCCTTTAGTTGTCCTTTGATCTTTAGCCTTTCTCTAGCAGATCCCTGGCAAGTTGTCCCATGAGAAGGACACGGTGGGGTTCTTGTTGGTATTGTTGTTGGTGTCATCATCAACTGGAAACAACTAAGCGAACTGGTGATCGTCAAGGACAAGGTGGTCCTCTGTTATTATCAGAGGATTGCCCGTTTGAGACCTTTTTGCTTTCACTTCCCCAGTCAAGAAGCTTTGTCATATCCTTAACATCATGTTCATCTGGAAAGACTCATTTTCCTTTGGTGTTAAACCTGTGTCAATCAAAACAATACACTTGTTTTTGCAGATGTGTACTAGAGTTAAAGATTGAAGCATTTTGAGCTATCTGATTATTACTACCTTGCAGGGAACAGACTATTGGAAGAACCACAATGTCGAAAAGAATTTTGTGTGTTTTTCTCTCTCCCTCTCTGTATCTCTCCTTTTAGTTTTGTGGCTGAGATTTGATGGCATATGGATTAAGTTATATGGCGGTTTAGGGTTTAGAAATTTGCTTTTGCATACATCATCAATAACATACATCATTATATAAAAATTAAGATAGACTATTTATTCATTATATCTTAATATTTTGCATGTGAATGCATCCAACTTGATATAAAAAATGACTCTAAAGTCCCAAACTTCCAAACACACAAATAAAAATGCCAAGCGCATGGAAGGTTTAATGGAGTAAGTTCCAAATTCGTCGATAAGATAAAACCTCTCCACAGCATTCAGTGATTTCTCTATATTCGCTACAATCCCTTGAGAGGCAATCATCTGAAATCCAGCCGACACAACATATCCTTCTTCATCGCCGGAGTTTTGTCCGGGCATTATAGCGAATCCATACGGATATGTAATGGCGAACGAATCTTCACCGTTTATAACCTTGGCAAGAGATGACTCGTCTAGCACCGAGTGGACTACCATCGACAATGATGCCTCATACTATGCTTCTTGAATTAAAAAAAAAACCTCCTTAGAATTATTGAGCTGCATTAACGTGTAAATAATATTTTTGTTAGTCAACATAACTCATTTTGGGTTAATGATTTGTGAACGGTTCGGTTTTCATATGAGACTATGTACCCGGAAGCTGAATACGGAGACGCCATTCCCCGGAGTGGAGTCGTCTCTTGTGATCCGAATCACTTCTTTTAAAACATTTCCAGAAACTCGTAAGTTGTCCCATATCTCTCGTTTCTTCTCACCGTAGAGTAAAGGAAATATCATATCCGGTTTAGCCTGTATTCTAGCCAAACCGCTAGCGCTAATAATACCGTGAGGGTGCCTTCTCATGTCCCGACTCTCTCGGATGAAAACTCTGACGTTACTTGCAAACAATCTACCCGCGCGGAGTCGCCTCCATCGTTGCCCAATTATCCCGCACGTACCGGTGCAAAATCCGTGAACCAAACGTCCTGATAGTTTAAGCAAGTTGGCACGACCGGTAGAATTGATTACTGCGTGAGTTATGTCAGTAAGAAAACGGTTAATCTCAACTAATGAAAAATTATATTGTTAAAATAAAAACATAAAAGATTTTGGTACTTGGGATATGTTGGTTTATGACAGGCATTGAAGTGTTGGAGCAGTGACGTTGTAGAGCAACGAGCCATCTCTTAGCACCAAATCCTAAACCAGAAGAGAGGTTAGGCCTCAACCGGTTTAGAATTGCCTCCTTCTTGTAAACCCAGTGTTCCAAAATAGTTACCTACGTTAACCGATGAAATTTAGTCACCTCACCAACATCAAAACTCGAACTCCAGAAAAAAATTACCTTTGACAAGCCATTTGTAACACGTTGAATAATAAACCCAGAAGGAAAAATCTGAGAAACTCAGGTCGTAAATCATCTGAATACGAACTTAAATACATGGAGATATCCGCTACAATCCATGTATCGTTCTCTATTCGGTTCCAATGTCGGAGAACTTTTATTTTTCGGGTTGGAACTAGCGGGGAGATTAATGTCATAAACTCTATATCAATCTACATGTCGATAAACAAAAGCTATATATTGTTAGAAGATAATACGTACGAATATATGTGCATATGTTGAAAATATAAGAAAAATAAATTAATCGGAAACATTTTATACCATCTGAGCATTCTCGTGGCTTGATTCGATTGACACATCTCCGACGAGTGATGGGAAAATATTCGCCCAACGCACCTAAAAAATACAGATAGAGAAAGAAAAGCTAATTATAATCTACGAGTAACAAGGAATCAATATGATTCATTCTAGTTAATTGTTCTTGAAGTTACACTTACAGGATGTTTAAGTTTTCTCACAAGTGATGAAGCATCAATGGGGAGTATTGCAGAAGCTCTTGACGCCTCATGGACAAACCTTGGGGGACGTTTCTTGCATACCAAGGAAAAGATCGAGAGTAGTATTCGTTCAGATTAAGAATCTCTATGTTTTCGCGTTGTAATCTACTCCACATCGGAGACTCCAGCATTGGTAGAGAAACAATTTCGTTGACTGTAAGGGACAAGGCGACCATTACGTTAAGCGAGTAAGAGGATACGTCCGGTAATAATTGTCCCCAAAAATCCAATAAATTTGTGAAGGAAGTGAGTGTCTCCATGTCAGACCGGAAAAGAGCATTCTCGAACCGCAGCTCATTCTCCTCAGCCAAAAGTTCTGGTTGGTTATGTTTCCATCTCCAGATGTCAAATTTTCTTGAGATACCATGGGTCTGCCTTAGGGAAATTCGTGTTGCTGCTGCAAACGTACGGTGAAAGGAATTGAAGAACATAAATCTTGTTACGGTTCTTTTACTAAATAACATTTTTTTTTGGTCGGACTAAAGAACATATTTAAAGATGAGAAAGTATGTTTTATTCTGATAATTTCAAGCACATATAGTTTTTTCCCGTTGTATGCATGTAAACGTACAATATTCCAAGGCGATTCAAATATACTAATTCGTAAAGGCTGGAGATTATTAATCAAAGCCATAAAAAGGGTTTTTCATTTTAAAATAACATATAATAATAAATATCTCATTTATAATTACCAAAAAAACTAAAATTGTATGATTTTTCAATTTTAAAACAAATTTTCCAAAAGATAAATGAGAAGGTTAAAAAGTTGTATAAAATTTAAAGACTAACTTGTATCAAATGTATGCGATGCAAGAACTAGTATTTTCGGAGATACAAACTACAAAAGTTTGATTGGCGAGGGTGAAAATAAAAAAATTAAAAAAAAAAAAAAAAATCTTATGGATCCACCACAAGGGGGAAGCTTGGGAGGTTTTTTTTGTTATCCAAAGATTATTTTTCAATTTGAAAATTTTTCATTGAATAATAAGAGAGAAAGTTTTATTACTTTTTACACCAGTCAGAGCCAAAACTAGGTTAGTTTATATAGAAAATTTAACCGAGTGATTTTCCTGATGTCAAAATTGTGTACTTGTTTTTATGGTAGTATTTTTATGATAATTTCTTCATTATTTTGGTATTACGTTGTATCCAAAAAGATAGTTAAAACTTGGTTAACTTCATAAACAAGTACGACCATCAAATATATAAAAAATTCATGTAATTGAATATATTGTAAAATAAATTTGACCATTTTTTTTGTTGAATCTTTTTCAACCCAATTTTACTTATATACCTAATTTAAGTTTTCTGTTTATTTATCAACTTATTTATTTCATACACATCTTTTTTAGGTATTTAAAGGTTCGAAGTCATATTTTTCTAAGTAAAAATGTTTTTGGTAATTATTTTGTGATCAAATTTTAGAACATCTTCATCCACAGTTTCTCAACATGAATCTCTTATAATTGGAGAAAAGGTTATATTTTATTAAGTGAGTTAAGAAACTTTTGGATGGAATTTTTCACTATTTGAAATATTCATTTGATAAAAATATTATTGTAACTTTTCCCAATTGTGAGAGAATCATGTGAGGGACCATCATGAAAATGTTCTTGGTTCTTCATTTTTTTGAATATTTAACCAAACTGATGATGCATACAAAATAGATGCATTCAGAAAAGCAAACACAAATGACGAAAAAAGTTGAACCAAAAGATAATTTAAAAGTCGCCGTTGTAAAATAACATTATTTGTCTTGTCGTACTAATTTCGGGAAAACGGCCTATTCCCCCACGAACTATGTTGCTTTGGCTTATTTATACACAGAACTTTGAGTCGTGCCTATAACTACATAAACTTAACAAAAATTTGAATTTCCTACACGAACTATTCAAATTCGGCCAAAACCACCAAATCAATAAACGGTGTTAATATCCGTTAATATATGCCATATGGATGCCACATAATCTAGGATGCCACGTGGCATCCACGTGGAGTTTTTTTTTTTTTTTACTGAGATAATATATTACTAATCATACTCCAGCCGGTGAATCCACAAACAACAGATTTGAAGCAACTTCACAATGATTAAGTTAACAACACAAACTTTCTCATCGTTAAAAATAATTAACAAAATTTCAGTATAAGAAAAAACTGGAAAATAGGGTGAAAGATATGTATTCTGTTAATATGGTTTCATGTTTAAAATAGAAACGTATATGTACACATCAATTAAAAGAATTATTCTTTTTTTCTATGGATCATTCATTAAATTAAAATAATTGGGTCCTTTAGTTAAATTAATTTTTGTGGGCCCTTTAAATTAAATATTTTAATTAAAAGGTCCAAAAAATTAATTTAACGAAAAAGACCTAATTTTTAATTTAATGAATGATTCATAGAAAAAAGCCCATAATTTTTTTTCATTATTTTTTAATTAAAATAATTAATTTAAAGGGCCCACAAAAATTAATTTAACTAAAAGACCCAATTATTTTAATTTAATGAATGATCCATAGAAAAAAAATCCAATTTTTTTAATTGATGTGTAGATATACGTCTCTATTTCAAACATGAAACCATATTAACAGAACACAGATCTCTCACCCTCTTTTCTAGTTTTTTCTTATACTGCAATTTTGTTAATTATTTTTAACGATGAGAAAGTTTGTGTTGTTAACTTAATCATTGTGAAGTTACCTCAAATATGTTGTTTGTGGATTAGTAATATATTATCTCAGTAAATAAAAAAAAAAAAAAACTCCACGTGGATGTCACGTGTCATCCACATGGCATATATTAACGGAATATTAACACCGTTTACCGATTTGGTGGTTTTGGCCGAATTTGAATAGTTCGTGTAGGAAATTCAAATTTTTGTTAAATTTATGTAGTTATAGACACAACTCAAAGTTCTGTGTATAAATAAGCCAAAGTAACATAGTTCATAGGAGAATCGGCTGTTTTTCCTACTAATTTCAGCATTTGGGTGATATCGCGGTTTTTTCTCCGTGGTAACATTTTTTTATATAGACGTCCAATTTCCGATCTCTTTTCCGCTTAACCTTAGTCGATTGGTCCATCTCTTTTTTGTAACCTGACAATCTGTTTATGGTCCCATCATCTAAGCCCATTTTGGAGGTATTAATTAGATTTTTTCTAAGCCCATCATATATCCTCAAAATATCTATATGCATTGCGAATTGATATAATATCCACTCTACAGTCTACAACGACCAAAAAAATCTTGTCACATAGAATGATAGGATCTTAATCTCGTAAATTTCATTTGTAAAATCAAGTTAGTTTTTAATTTTGTCACGTAATGACCATTTTTTTTTTTTACATCAAACTCCATTTCATTAAGTTATCGGAAAGAGACTCTCCTCTAAAGAGAGCCAATCAAGAACCGAAGTGCTTACATGGGAAAAAAAGACTCTACGAACTCTTATCTTTTTGGCTAAACAATCTGTCCGAATATTGTTATAACGAGAGAAGAATCTAATACTAAAAGTAGAAACAGAAGAACTAAAAGCTCTAAAAGTGGAAAACTACACTTGTAAAAATGGGCCACTCGAAAGAGTTATCCATCATTGATATGAGATCGGTGCAATTCAAAGCAAAAGTGACATTGGTCCTATCAATCGCAGTCATACATTCGCAGATAAGGGATTCAATCCAGAGAGGCGATAAACAGTTGTCACGTAATGAACGAACATCGTTTGATAGATGATGAATCTAATTCTAATCCATGCATTAAACATATACAATACGAAGATGTAATAAATCTACATGGATTTTTTTTTATAGCATAGACCAATTTCAAACCGGTTCACGGTAACCGGACCACAATATGGAATATAGAAGATTATTCAACTCAATTGTACATCTTTTTCTTTTGTCAAAATTGTACAACTTTCTGTTCATACAAATTGTGCCCAAACAAAAAAAAATAACGAATGATAGTTCGACACGTGTTTATCACAGTAAAAAGCCATATGAACTTTGCCATATTCCGGTGACTAGCTCAAAAGTCATATGCGTTTCCCGATCTTCTTGATTTTCTAAATCCAAATCCAAACCCTAACATTTTGATTCGTCGTTCTGAATTTCGTCAACCTTGCGGTTAGATTTTGTCAATTTCGCTCTTTTTTTTATTCATTTTTGTTTTAGGTAGCGAGAAATATCTGAATCGGACAAAATATGAATCTGAGTTTGGTTGTTGGTTTAGAGGTTCTTCATTTAAGTGAAAAACTATTGATGAGGATCAAAAATCCTTCCTTTTTTGTTATTTTTCCATTTTCCTGATGAATTTTCCCTTCTGCGTTCTTAAAAAACAGAGATTTGGTACCAATGATGTTGCGTGCTGTTATAAGGAGAGCTGCCAGTAAAGGCTCTTCTCCTTCGGTTAGTGCTCTAATTTTTATCTTACACGGTACTAATTTGATCGGTTCTATCGGAATGTGACAAGTTTTATCTCTCTCTATATTGTATCAGTTATTCGGAAAATCACTGCAATCTTCTCGTGTTGCGGCATCTTCTCCAAGCTTGCTAACAGGTTCAGAAACAGGGGTACGTTTTGTTTTTCATGTTTTCTGATTCTATTCCCAATCGATTTGATATTATATGGTTTTGAATCTTATGATCAGACTTCTATGTATTCCTAATGGAGTCGGTGTTATATGGTCTTGAATCTTGTGAACAGATCTATGTATTCTGACTTCTTTTAAGTACCTAAAAACTTTAATCTAAAACTGTCTTTTTTCGATGAATAATCTAATAAAGTTTCATATGCATTATATGTGAGAATCTGAACAGACATTACTTCATCGTGGAAATCATGCTCATAGCTTTCATATCCTTGCTTTGTCAGGTATTTCTTACAACTTTTTTATGTGACTTCGGGGTTCTAGCTTCTTAAGATTTATGTGCTTGTTTGTTTGCATCCCACTAGCAGGGACCTCGGGCTGCTCGAGGTCAGCGAGCTCAGTTTCCTCTACCCTGCAAAGATGGATCAGGCCTTTTTCATCTGAAAGTGGTATGAATGTTCTACCTGAGCTCTTTCTCTCTTTCAGTTGAGGTACTAGGTTTGCCATATTTGGGAACCTGTGATTGCTTAGAAGAAATTCAGGAGCTCACAGTTTTGACTCCATTCTGATGTAGATTCTTATGAAACTTTTGTCTTAATTTGGCTTTTGTAATCTCCTGTCAGTGTAGCTTTGATTGGATTTGTAGGGTTTTTTCACACGCTTTCTTGTTAATGTTACTGAAGGAGACACCGTGGAAGCTGTTGTGCCTCATATGGGGGAATCGATCACCGATGGCACCTTAGCAACCTTTCTGAAGAGTAAGTTTCTCGTTTGCATTGTCTTTTCTGGTTCTTTCTGATGTGTGAATATATATCTAAAAGTTCTTTGGTTGGCTCATCTGATGTTTACCTTTCAGAACCTGGTGAGAGAGTCGAGGCTGATGAGGCTATTGCACAAATTGAAACTGATAAGGTATCAATATTTATTTTTTCTTGCTTTATCTAAAGAAATTTTGAAGATTATGGGTTAACTTCTTCAAATACTATTATTTGATTCATCTTTCTGCATTAGGTGACAATAGATATTGCTAGCCCAGCAAGTGGTGTGATCCAAGAGGTAAAAATGTTTGCTATTTGTGTTGTGTTATGTTCACTCGTTATTGTTGTCCTCTTTCTGGTGCTATGGTTAGTTACATTGAGTAGACTTGTTTGGTTTGGTCTTCTAATGCAGTTTCTAGTCAAGGAAGGAGATACTGTAGAACCAGGAACAAAGGTCGCCATTATTTCAAAGTCTGAGGCTGTATCTCATGCTGCCCCCTCTCAGAAGGTACCAGAGACATCTGAGCCAAAGCCTTCTCCTCCTGCTGAAGATAAGCAGAAGCCCAAAGTGGAAAGTGCTCCCGTAGCAGAGAAACCCAAAGCACCATCCTCGCCACCTAAACAGTCTGCTAAAGAACCGCAGCTACCTCCTAAGGAAAGAGAAAGACGGGTACGCAAAATCTCTCATTTATTCTTACTCCTGTCTTTAATTCTTAAAATGACTGTGGTCAGAGGTTAATATAAAGTTGGGTTTGTTCCCTAATGTCTAATGAAAAGCTTTACAGTAACATGATTGGTGATATCACATCTAACAACACTGCAGGTTCCAATGACAAGACTTCGGAAACGGGTTGCAACTAGATTGAAAGACTCTCAAAATACTTTCGCATTGCTGACAACTTTCAATGAAGTTGATATGTGAGTAACAGCTAAGACCCCCTAAGTTGATATGTCTATATCAGTTATGCGAGTACTTTTGGTGCACTGAATTACACTAGTCAGTTTGATGCTGTTTGCTAATTATGGAGCTCCTTTCTTCGTGTAGGACAAATTTGATGAAGCTCCGATCCCAATACAAGGATGCCTTTTATGAAAAACATGGAGTAAAGTTGGGGCTTATGTCTGGATTCATTAAAGTATGCAGTACTTACTTTTTCCCGATATTAATTATACAATGCCAGAGTCACATAGTAACAAATAATGCAAATTCTTCGTTATCTGTCTCAGGCTGCTGTTAGTGCCCTCCAGCATCAACCAGTTGTAAATGCAGTTATCGACGGGGATGATATCATATACAGAGACTATGTGGATATCAGTATCGCTGTTGGTACCTCTAAGGTTAGGTCACATTCTCTAGGTATATTGGTTTGTGCTAAATTGCATCCTTATTGCGATCATGTATGTGAGGCTGAAATTTTCTTCTTGTGGTCTCTTTTCCAGGGACTTGTAGTACCAGTCATAAGAGATGCTGATAAAATGAACTTTGCCGAGATAGAGAAGACGATAAACACTCTTGCCAAGAAGGCAAATGAAGGAACCATATCAATAGATGAGATGGCTGGAGGATCATTCACCGTTTCAAATGGTGGTGTCTATGGAAGTCTCATAAGCACTCCGATCATTAATCCTCCTCAGGTTTAATTCAATTCCTCTCTCACCGGGTCTCGATCAGAAACAAGGTTATTTAACTAAAAGCAACTTGCGGTTTTGTAGTCTGCTATACTTGGTATGCACTCGATTGTGTCACGTCCAATGGTAGTAGGAGGAAGCGTAGTGCCAAGACCAATGATGTACGTCGCACTTACTTATGATCACAGGCTGATTGATGGGAGAGAGGCTGTGTATTTCCTGCGCCGTGTCAAGGATGTTGTGGAGGATCCACAAAGGCTTCTTCTTGACATATGAAAAAATCGGTTTTGAGGAGCCAGAAATTGTGTGGCTTTTTGCCAGTTATAGACTGGCAGTATCTTTACTACGTTTGGGGGTAACAACAATTTTTCTCTTTCAAGTTTCTTTACAGTTTCCGGAGTGTTGCCGGATGGGCCTCGGTGTCTAAGTTCTTACTTGTCAGTTTGACACACATGTTCAATTTTGACTGAATAAAAGACCCTTTTGAGGTTCTTCGACTTGAATGATATTTTATGACTCAAAACTTACCAATGGATATCTTCATTTCTCTCAGGCCTCGTCAGGACCATCATAACTTCATATGCTTTCTTAATAAATTCTAGACGAGAGAAAAGTTTATATGCTTTCTTTCCTATATTAATAGAAATGAACATTTTATACAAGAGAACTGAAAAGTAAATCTTTTTGAAAACTTGTATGCTTTCTTAATGTCAAGGGGAAAAAAACATAAATCCATATACTTTCTTGAAAACGAATTATCATGGTCTCGACAAAAGGAAATCAATTATAAGAGGAATCACTCAGATCTGCTAGGGCTCCGATGGTTCCGACATGTAAAAACTTATTGAAGGTAAAGATTTGATCTTCTTGTTGAATGTGACATGAATAATGGGAACACGTAGACTAAAAATTCTCAGATCCTGACTTCTATGCCCTCCTCTTGTAAGTGCTCTTTCACAGATTGGATTGGTACCTTCATACAAACGGTAGTATAATAGTGTTACCAGACGAGGTATAAGATTTAGCCAAGGGTTTTTAACAAGGGTAAAAAAGGTTACCTCTTTCCGGTGGAAAATACCGGCAGCAAGCGCGGCAGATGCGTTTGTCTTCTCAAACACCTCGGAAAAGTGTCCAGGAGTGCCTGCTCCACTGCTTGCGATCACCGGTATGCCTACTGAATCTGAGATGAGCTTTACTAAGTCTATGTCAAATCCTTTTCCCTGACCTGAAACTCGCAGAGAAGGAAGGCATCATAAGGAGAGTAAAGTAGTTGTGTGTGCTTTTGTTTTCCATGGTTCATATTCACTTATTGTCGCATGTAATGGTGCTTCAAAAATTCAGATATGAAACCAATTAAAAGTTTCGAAGGACTTTTTGAGTGTACTTACCATCACAGTCTATGCAGTTCAATAGAATTTCACCAGCACCTAATTCCTCAACCGCTTTAGCAAGCTCATATGCTCCAATAGGCCGACCTTCTCGTCCTCCACTGACCTTTTAGTTGAGAAGCCAATAGTTAAGGAATGAGGCAAATCAATAATAAACTGCAAAGAGTGGCAGGAATTTTACCGTGCACTGATACCAGGCATAGTCTTCCCCATTCGGGCCTAACACCAACAAGATTAAATCCAGGTTATTCAATTTGTATGCGAATATATGGAGAAACTCTATTCAATGCGACTGTGTTCTTAGTATAGTTCAAGGAACTCAAAAAGTAAATGACGAAAAGCTCAAATAAGATTGACGCAAGATGAACCATATCATGTCCTTTAGGAAACTAGAGCTTCGGTTAACATAGCAATAGGAACATTTGCCTTGGACTTTTAATGCATGAGAACGCTCAAACTAGTGCATGATATAAACCAGCCTACATAATATTCGTTAGAGGTGAGAACACCAGCATACCTGGGTTAGTTACTCTGATGACTTGGTATGACACATCATCAGGATGGTTCACATAAACTCTACGAGGATCAATACTCACAACCACTGCCTGTGAAGACAAAAACTCTATCAAGTATCAATTAAGTGAAAAGCTGCTGCCGACTTCACACATAAATTAGAGGATATTAGAAACGAATATTTAAACGCAGTCAAAAATATATTCACTGTTTACTCCATCTGTAACTTTATTGATATCCTTGTTTAAAGTAACTAGCATCCTTTATTTTCTGCAAGCTGACTAGCTGAGGTTTAAGTAAAAAGAAAGCCGATTGTTCTGGACTGGGTAAACAATTACATTACCTGATTTCCATAAACTCTGGATATCTGTTCTAAACTGCTCTTCCCTGTTTTCACCTACAAGAAAGCAGGAAAAGGGGAATAAATTATCCATCAGTTTTAGATACTAGTATGAACAACAACTCGGATAAATTAGACGGGAAAGTACAAGCTTACTCCTGATTTAACAAACTCCTCTGCAGCGTAAACAGCGTCACTTCCTATGGAGATCTTATCAGCACCGGATCTGAAATACTCAGCAGCAACTTCCAAGCTAGAATAGTACCTGAGCCATAGTAACTTAATATTAAATTGAGTAGAGGATAAAAATTGCAACGTCTTTGCAGAAAAAAAAAGAACGAACATAATGCCTGCACAAAAAGTTCACAGAAACAAGCTGAAAAGATTAACATGTACCTGCCGCTAGCATCTGTAAAATCTCTAATACCACCTCCAACAGTTAGTGGTACAAAGACATTCTTTGATGTGTGCCTCAACACCTATAAAGCATGGAAAGTGATCTAAAACAGTGCGGAAGTAATACTTAATCCTTATGAGAACAAAAATCTAGGTACCTGTATCATCGGCAAATCCCCTAGCGGAAAATCACGGAATCCAGTTATGTTTAAAAAGCTAATCTAAAAACCACAAGCAGCATGTTTAAGTACCAAACCAAATCTAAATAAAGAGTCTTGGAGCTATTAACCTGTTATTGCAACACGAACATATACAGTACTGTGAAAGCATACCTCATCTGCACCATCTTTATAATACTGCCCCGCCAAATCAACAGGTTTGCCAAGGTTTCGAACCTGCAAAAGAAAAGTTAATAAATCCAGAGCATATTGTTTCAGAGGAAAATATTAGTGAAACCCAAAACCTCTCAGGTAAGATATGGACGCATCACAAAAACATCCAGATATCAAAATGTTTCATTTTTTCACAAAGAACAGTAGAACACAGCTCAGGATACGACAATGAAGCAACAATTCTCACAGACCTCGTTTTCATTTGATTGCTCTCTCACATCATATTGGTCCCCTTTAGTTACAACAAGATCTCCTTTATCATTACTCCTCACATCAAGACAAGCAATCACCTGAAGATAAAATAATAGTTAGAAAAACTGCCAACGATAATAGTTAAGAGAAAAGTTGTGGGGGACAGACATCCGATAATAGTATTAAAAGCTTATTACCCTCTTAGCAAGTTTTGAAGCCTTCCCTTCCACTGGCTTCTGTCTTCAAGTGAAATGTGGTTTCCATTAGACACCAAAAAATCAGGAAGCTTGTACATGTAAGGTTAGAGTGAAAGCTACCTGTGTCGCGGGTAATTTCGGATGCAAGAACCTTCTTAAAACAGAAAGCCCCACCTCTGAAAATTTCCAGATTCAGAATTAGTACGAGACTAAATATGAAAATAGACTCTGAATAAGAGATGAAGAATACTAGACTAAAATTTCATACCCCCACTCTTCTCGGGATGGAATTGGACTGCATGCACATTTCCCCTTCTAATGGAAGATATAAAGGAATCACCATAGCTGCACGTAGACGAAATCCATTCCTTGTTTTCATTTGACTACAACAATTACAGAACTGAAGTTTTAGAATACACGTAGAAAAAAGAAAAAAAAAAGGTACGAATAAGAAAAAGACAGGAAAAAAAAAAAAAAAAAAAAAGACAAGATTATTATCCATACCGGAATGGCCCGGTACGAATGAACAAAATATACATGACGATTTCCAACATCATCCAAAATTTCAGAATCCTTCCCCACTTGCAAAGCATTCCAGCCGATATGGGGTACTCTTATACCAGATGAAGAATCAAAGCGTCCAACTATTCCCGGTATCACACCAAGACCCTTGACTAAAACAAATATACAGATGCTTAAGTAGAAAATACACCATGAAAATACATGATATCATAAAGTAGATCATGTTGAAAGTATTGATGGAAAGATTCTAGAAAATAATATGAAGTGGAGCAATCGAGCTAAACCTGGTCCATTCTCCTCACTAGACTCGAAAAGTAGTTGTAGCCCAAGACATATGCCTAGAAATGGACGGTCATTTTCAACATATGTGCACAATGCTTCAGCCATCCTGAAACATCATGAACCGAAAATCGTACATTAAGAACAAGATAAAACATGTACAACTATAAGCTTTACGAACACCAATGAATGAAAAGCACTTTAAATGATATTAGCATGATATGTGGTTACAGATTTGCTACATAAGAAGGCCTCTGACCTTGGGCCACTTAATAAGAAAGCTACTTCGTGCTAATTGATATACAATCAACCAAAAGAGAAATCCACAGAGCTTAGTTATGCGTACCCAATGATATACAATCAATCAAAAGAGAAATCCACAGAACTAAATAATACGTACCCGGTTTTGTTAAGTACATCCATGGCGGGTGCAAAAGCTCCAACGCCAGGAAATATGAGTCGATCAGCATTCAGAATGTCTCCTGGCGTTTGAACCTAACATTACAAGTTCATATCAGTCTTTGCCTAACGACGCTTAAGAGATCACTACATTTCCCAATGACATCAATTTCATATCAGCCTCTGACTGAAAATGAGAAACAATGGAAATAAACTTAGATTCAAAAACCTACGTCTTTGATGCTGAACCCGAGATGACGAAGAGCATTGCGGATGCTCCGAACATTCCCAGCTCCGTAGTCAAGCAAAGTCACAACTACACTCACCAGAGAGACAAAGAGAAAAAAATTATTTTAAAAAAGAAAAAAAAAAAAAGCTTCAGAGAGGAAGAACAAAAATTCGAATTAAGTATGACAGGAAAAATCAATAGAAAATACCAGAATCGGAGGTAGAAGATGCGCGAACGGAGAGGCTTCTGGGAGATTTGAATTTGCCAGGATTCTTCCGGGAGAGGAACAAAGAAGTCGGGGAAGAAGCGCGAATCGAAGAAGAAGAAGAAGAAAGATTTTGCTTGGAAGAAACAATTGACGAGAATGGCGCCGCCGTAGCCTCCATTGATATCATCAACTCACTCACTGCGAAATAAAGAAGCTCCTTCGATTGCTAATTCAAAAGGTCGTCCGTCCACTGGTCAACACTAACCCACTCAATTGACGACGTCGTTTTCCTCGAGAAATGTTGTATATTAAAGGGGCTTTCAATTGGATTTATAAAATTCTATTTAAGTATTATAGACATAATGGGCCTGGGCTTCATTCGACTCAAATAACATCTTCTCGCTTGCTTTTAAAAAAATAAAACAATGAAGGTACACGTATCAAATACCAAGAGTGATTACTTAAATACAAGTTATATCTTTTATATATGATATAACATACAATCATACATACAGGAGGACATAATACATGAGCCTCTAGAAACAACAACGACAAAATGGAAAAGATAGTATTTCTACCAGTGTAAATTTCATACTGATAATAAATGAGATTTAATATTGGAATGGATAAGGGCTTAGGGTCTGTATAATACACCTACTCCAAATGGAAGGCATGAAATATGATCAGAACAGAAAATGACAAAATAAAGGTTCATATATGATATTATTATTGAGTGCGTTTGCCAACAATTACTCTGCCCATCGTTTTTCTCAAGTCAACCCTTTTTTATTTCTAATAAAATTATCTGAAATAATGATTTAGTAACATGTGATGTAATAGTTTTACAAGACATCACATCGTAGTAAATAAATTCAACTTTAATGTTGATTTTGGAACGACAGAAAAGTTGCATAACATTATAACATGTTCTTTTATTGGTAAGCTAAATGAACAGCTAGAAAGAAAAAAAAAAACTTAATTGGTACAATTTCACCAAGGAAGTTGTTCTTAATTAGGTGCAATTGCAAGGAATTTGTTTGCAATGGCCAGTTTCACCAAGAAATTAGTCAGATTGTTTTAATTTTTATACGTTTATTCAAAATGTTAATAAGTTTATTATGTGATGAGGTGGTCAAATTTGGGTATTATTCACCACTTACCACTATTACAAACCAATACTAAAACTAAAAGAGAAAATATGAGATGACAAGTAATCTTTGGTATGGTCTGCGTTTGATGAAGTCATCACGACATCAGCATTGAGTCATCAATCACCAGTATCAACCCTTCACAACGAACCTCTACATCTGATTAGTTTTTCATTTTATATAAACTACATGTTATGCGGTTATGACATACTAAAGATAGTGGCAATGGTATGGTACGAGAAAATGGTTTGTAATATTATTGTTTTATTTTTATTTTGTAAATTAGCTTACAGCAGTTGAGATCAATGTTTTAATGATTTAAAAAGGAAACAAATAATTAACCATATATAATATATCAATTAAAAAAAAAGTACTTGTACTACACACAATACATTTATACTAAGTGAAAGTGAGCGCTTTTGTGTCGTCCAGAGATTTTCATTATACAGTACCAATAAGTGGTGTTCTTAAATTGTTGTCTTTGGATAAGTACGGGAAAAAAGATAATTAATGTTTCAACAAATTTCCACAAACGGTACCTAATAAACTGTACGGTATTGACTTGAAAAAGTCATTTGTTTTGTTAGGTATTGGTGTCAAAGGAAGAATGTTCAAATGATGGTTGTGCAGTAGAACTATCAACTATCAAGACCGACGAAATTGTCAGTGTCGGTGTTTGTGTGTTTTTAGATTTTAGACGGTGAAAGTTGACTAAAGGGATTAGTCCGCTATATTTACTTTAAAGATGTATTTGGGTGCTTAGCAACTTAGTAAGTAAACACGGACTTTGATCATGTACCCCAAAAGAAAGAGTCGTCTGCGTTCACATAACGGGGTCTTATGCTGTTTAGGTAAACACACACAAGTTGTATAGAAATGACGTCGTCTGTACATACGTTTTGGACCAAATATATATTGACTTCATCTATAGACTATAGTCAATCTCATCTATTCCATTTCCAACTTTGTAAGATACAGTTTGAATTGCCTTATAGAGTCGAACGTGTAGCACGTAACCTAACGCCTATGATGATATATGTTTTGTTCTATAGGAAATATTGAGTAATGTATGTATAGATTCTTTTATTCTGAACACATGGACATTGTTCAATGTTCATCAGACTTGGTTAATGAATTAAAAAATGAGCTAGCAATTTGAAAAACAAATGTTTATTATTCTCATTAGTAGTACGAAACGTATTCTTTATGGATACATTTTGATCTTCAACACTAAAATAATAAAATGCAATTAAATTTCCTTGAATAGCAACATTAGAGTAGAAATTATTAATGATGTCGTCAGAGGAATATTCCGAGAACAAGCTGTCTTGATTCGAAATCCAATCTTCAATCGCTTGCGACGATGACGTTGCTTCAACGCTAATCGCGTCTTCTCCGCCGTCGCGTTTCTCGGTTTCTTCATGTTCATCGCCTCTCACTTGATACCACCCGCCGTCGAGTTCAGTATCCCAATCGGGTAAATTTGAATTTTCATCTCCGGCGAGTCTCTCGATCCGATAAGCCGGTGAATCCCATGATTCCGTGTATTCAGCAAAAGGGTCTTCGTGATCCATCGAAATCAAGTGACTTTTCGAGACTTCACATGAATCCCAGAATCGTTGATCTAACACAGTGCTAGGAGATGAAGTCTTGTTCAAACACTCGCTAGATTGAGATTCTTCGTCGTTGAGAAAAGGATGTTTCAGCAATTCTTGCACCGTCCATCTCTGTTTTGGATCTTTCTTGAAACAATTCATCAGAAAGTCTTTAGCTTTCTCCGATATCCACACGGGAATCTCCGGCGACTCACCAGAGAATCCAATCTTATACATTGCAGCAACGACGTCGTTTAGCTCCGGCCAAGGGCTTGATCCAGTCATCATTTCGATCATCGTACATCCCAAAGCCCACACATCAGCCGGAAACATCTGTGCATCACCACGAGCAACTTCTGGCGCCATAAACGCCGGTGTTCCGGAAAATTCCGACTCGGCAACCGATTTAGCACAACCCATATCAGCGATTTTCAAAACGCCGTTTTCCTCAACTAGCACGTTCTGGCTCTTTATGTCGCAGTGAACAATCCCTATCTCGTGAAGATACACCAGACCGTTAATAATTTGACGTGTGTATGATCTTATCGCCGGCTCCGGCAAATTCCCGCCGGAATTTTTGATTAAATCGTGAAGACTCCCGCCAGAAACGTATTCCATCAGAATATTGTAAACCAATCCATTGTTCTCACGCGTCAAACCAGAGCCCTTGTACTTGACTATGTGAGGAGAGCTCAATGTAGACAAGATCGATTGCTCTTTCTGCAAGAACGTTGAGGAAGATAACTCGGCCGATTTGACAGCAAAGATCTCACCGGAGTTTGAGATTGCTATAGAGACGGTGGCGGTGGAGCCTCGACCTATGATTGGTCCTCTTGTCCAACTCATCTCCATTGGAACAGAGCAACAAAAAAAAAAAAAACAGAGTAGATGTGAATTTAGAGAGTGGGAGAATTTTTTTGGGGAAAGATGATTAAGAGATGTTGAATTTCTTAAGCAAATGGGTTATGAGAAACTTATATATAAGAATTTATGTAGGTGTGGTGTATTGGGTATGTAGAAGTGTGTGTTTGTGACTTTGGCATGGGGTTTTCGACATTCTTTATTCTTTATTTCTTCTCTTCCAATTATGAAGCTCCGTTACTTTTAACTTATCTTTCATTTTATCTATATTTAAATAAATTATATTACTATTTGTTGACTGTTTACAGCAGTTTAATCTCTATTCAAAGTTTCAAGATTATTGAACATTATGACAAGCGTCACTTAGTCTGAATTTTGGAAATATTTAAGCATGATTCATACCAATGACAACCATGCTTATTGGAAATATTAAAAAAGTACAAAAATGAAACTCAAGTATATTAATTATTATATTTTAAAAAAGTATATACTATCCCGAAATGAGGATGGAATGGCGTAACTGCAAGATCATCCTGTGAGTGCAAACTTCTCAATGAGTGCAAACTTTTTCAATGTTGCCAACAGCTGCATGTTGAGCCATCTGTATTTATTTATTGTGTAATACTTAATTGAGCAGTTTGTTTTGAATTAATTGCATCGAACACATACTAACCACACAGATACGTACATATTTGGCAACGCACAGATTAATTCTGGTAAGCATTTTTGTGTGGCAATATTTATAAAAATAAGTGCGTGAAACAAGCCACGTGGCGGAAGAGGAGTGGGTAAAGATAGCTTTGACGGCATGAAGCCAGAGTGGACGGCGCCGTTACTTCAATCCTCCGATACGATTTTTAAAGAAAAGAAAAATCGTATAAAACACTCACGTACGTGACGGAGGCGCGTGGATCAAATCAAGTACAGACTATTTAACGTGGGAACGGGATTAATCCACTCTACTTAAAAAGGATTTAACTTGATCCAAGTTAATTATTTATTTATTTGTTTATGCGGCTGTAAAGATGAAAAAAAATATGTGGTCGAATCGTAATGTGAATGCAGGTGATAATGTCTTTAATTAGAATGCAAGCTGGGAATATTTATTCGTCTTTGCTTTTGCTCCGAGAATACAGTTGGACTTCAGAGTTTATTTTTTTTTTATTTTTTTCGGATATAGGAATGAGTTTGAAATAGAATTAATAGTTTTATGAAATATGATAAGCTGGGAGTTTTGGGGGTTGGATGGAAAACGCGGATTCATGCATGTGATTTGGACCAATGTTGTGTCTAAGATTGAGTGTATACATATTTTATTAACCGCAAGATTAAGTTTATATATAGAAAAACTAGAGAAGAACGTATATAAAATACAAATTATGAATATTACGCGTATTGCTTACTACTTAGTACTTATGTTAGGGTCAGTTATAGATTTGGCTTATTTTAAATATAGAAGGCCTTATAAAGCAAGATTAGATTGGTTTACAATTTTCAATAAAAAAAATTTTCCTTTTGGTTTAAAATACTTGTTAGTTGTTATACTACTTTGTGACGCTTTTTAAGTACCATATGAGGATGAGTCCTATCAACTGAGTCCTATATATATATATATATATACAACATCAAGCAAAATTGATTTGTATCTTAGATCATATGTAGAACTAATGGCAATGTGATTTCATACTAAATACTATAAATGTTGAAGAGATGAGCAAAGATAAATTTGAGGAAACTCACGCATAATTTTAGCAGTCAAAAGGACTAAACTTTGCGGCATAATTTTAAATAAGACACATTAAAAAAAAAAAGGAAAAAGAACATAAGCATAATTATATAATTAAAAACTATATCAACAGTGAGATTCGAACTAGAGGTAGATAAATTTTTTGATACTTCTCGTCCCATCTGAAAATGATTTTCTGTATAGGACAAGGGTTTAACTCACGTTTGGAAACCAGATGAGACATACTGGTTTTTTTGTTTTAATCCATCAATTCATCATATACCTTATGAAGGTGTTATGATTTAGGAGTTTGACAACAAACAAACAAAAAAAATGTTATGATTTAGGTTTCGTCAATTAACAAAGCTTATCAACAGAACAGATGGGCCATTGTAAAAATAATTATATTAATATAGGGGCTTGGGTTTAGAAACCACTCAAACAATGAAACCAATTTAGAAATATAGGGGCTTTGCTATTTTAATTGACTTAGAGATTTAAAATAAAATCATGTATTATCAGATTTTTTATTCTAAAATTCTTGTCGAAATTATGTATAATTCATTCATTGATTTCTAAATACAAGTTAAAATCTTATATTATTCGTTTAATGATTTATTGTTAGATTTCAAAATCTAACATCATATTTTTAATAGATTTGAAAGTGAAAAATAAAATAAAAATTAAATCCGTGGATAAATTATTTATTTTAAAATGTATATATCTGATTTTAAAATCAATAAAGATTTCTAAATTTCATATAAATTTATAAATCAATAAAAAAAATTTAATTTTCGTTAGGTTCAATTGATATACTCGAAGTCTCGAAGAATGGAAGCTATAAAATGTTTTTGGCGTACATTTGTTTGTTTTAATATATTAAGAATATTTATACATACTTCGTATCCGACTAGGGAAAAAGAATTGCATACCTCGTATATATAAGAGTTTACACGTCGTGTGATAGTAATTAACACAAAATATAAAATCTGTAGACGTACAGTATAATTCGTAGAGGTCAGAATACAGCCAATAGAAGAATGATGTTGACTTTTGTGACGTAAAGGTGTTATAACAAATGCGAGAAAAGAGTTGACCATTTGACTTCCTGGCCCTCTGCATAACTCTTATACTATACTATATTTTAATATTTAAAATATGTCTTAACATGCTAGGAAATAAATTTAAATTTGAGAAACTAATTACAAATATATATTTAAGTAATTGTATCATAAATTCATACATAATCAAACTTTTAATCAACAAACAAAGGTGTAAATCTATTAGTACTACTGTTTTTTTTCCTTGCTTTTGAATATTTGATCGATCAATTTTATTAACTATAAAAGTAATAATCTAGTCAATTTTTTTTGAATTCTGTTATAAACTATAAAAGAACCATTATTCTTTTCTAACCAACTAAATGGGAACTACATTAAAGCTGCTTTATATAGTGTAATTGTTGTTTATGTTATTGATGGAAAATATACTTGACGAACACACGACCTATTCCAGCTGAGTGACAATACAAAAACGTGAATGAGAAAATTGAGTCAAAAGCTAACAACCATGTCGTGTCAACAAGAGCGTATTTTAATTACTTCATCTCGTCGAATCTTCTACTATAGACTGTCTATAGTTAACGTAATATTGCATGCATATTCATATTTTCAATATATATTTTCAAACTTGTAATGAGTTTTTCATCTTCACAGTATGCAGATTAATTATATTGCTGGCTGATGAAGTTTACAAGGAGGAACGAGTTTTTTGCCTATAGTAGAAAGATCTCGCAACCAATAAAAATCATTTTAAGAAAAATTGTTAAAAAAATGGACGCCTTTGCTTCTCCGTTCATGAGTTCATCTCGCCTGAATTATCTCAGGTCGGCCAATTGGGCTATGGATTAATTATCCCTTGCCGTAAAATTTCATCTAGCAACTAAATAAAACATCTAGAAACTAGTAGTCAACTGGTTTTATCATCTTACATATATGTTTTTTTTTTTTTGTATTTCTTCCTTCATTCGTAAAGGCGTATTAATGCACGCACCATGACAATGTACATGCACATAGTTTGTATTCCAATTGTTTCATTTCTTCTTTAAGTTTTATCGACAAAATACACAGAATCATAAAATGCTTTTTTCACCGCATTTCCTGCGTCAACTCTGCTCGACGACAAACTATATATAAACCCTAACTCCATCCTCTCCTTCTTCCTCACCAATCTCAGTTCTTTCTCTCTACTAGTCTCTCTAAGAAGAAAAAAAGAACAACCTCTCTCTCCTTTAACAGAAAAGAAACCCATCTCTCTCTCCCTTTCACACACATGTACAACCCCAAAGCTCCGAAGAAAATGGCCCTCGTGAAGCTACTCGTGACCATCGCAATAACAACCGCAATCACAATCGCAGTCATCACGACCAGAACCACAACCACCACCACCACCGTGGAGTACACGAGTTTTGATGTACCGGGTACGCCGACTATAAGGCGGAGTCGGTTCTTGGCTCAGAAGGAAGTAGGCGAGCGAAACCCTAACGCAGCGGACCATTGCCACAAGGACCCTGAGATATGTAATCTCTACAGAGGCGGAGGAAGCAACTCGACGATGACATGCTGCAACAACAAGTGCATAGACGTGGCCAGTGATGACAAGAACTGCGGCGCGTGTAAGAACAAATGCAAATTCTCACAGACGTGTTGTCGCGGCCAATGCGTTTACTTGGCTTACGACAAACGCCATTGTGGACAGTGTAACCATTCCTGTGAGCTCGGCGAGTTCTGCGTCTATGGTCTCTGTAACTACGCGTGAATGATCAACCCATCACACGAGAGGGAGTATAGTACACCACAACCTAACTAAAGCTAATTAAAACTCTATCATTACAAACAAAGTTGAACATTTATTTACATTGGATGCTATGTCCAATCACAGTTGAATTAATAAGTGGTGTCTATAATTTTGAATCCCATAACGTTCTGAAAGGGTATATAAAAAATATACGATTTGGATTTTGTTTATGCAAATATACAAGGAACATTATCTTTCCAATAATCTGATCCGCGTATATAATTATATATATATATATATATATATTTTTGTCAAAGATATATACTAGTATAAATAGAAGTAGTTTCTTCGGTTTTTGAGACAATCAATACAAATTGTATATGCAAATTCTCATCTTAACATAAGGTTCAATGAGGCACCTCAGATTTAGACCGTTCTTGGAAACTGTTGGAAATTGGCCTTAGAAAAAAGACGGTTAGACATTCTTTTGGCGGTTTCTAACTGTCTAATTTTGTTTAAAAAGGTCCAGTGAGGCACCTAAACACGATTAGACAGTTGATTTTTACCAGTTTCAAAGTTAAAATGACACAAATCAAAATTATTACTTGTGGACCGTGAATCACAATATCCAAAAGCCATAAACTAATTAATTACGCGAAAAAATTGTGACCACGACAAAATTATTAATTCCCGAAAAAGCCCAAATTACCCAGGCGACGAGTGGCGGCGATTGGCGATGGCAGCTCCTGCGGTGGAGGCAACAGCCGGAACTGCTCTCCGCTCTGTTATTCTGAGGGCTCGTAAGGCGGCGGAGCAAGTAGGAAGAGATCCCGAGCGGGTCAGGGTCGTTGCGGTCTCCAAGACTAAACCCGTCTCACTTATCCGCCAAATCTACGACGCAGGTCACCGCTACTTCGGCGAGAATTACGTCCAGGAAATCATCGATAAAGCTCCACAGGTTCACGAATTATCTACGATTCTCAGTATTGTTGAATCTCGTGTGTTCCTTCGCTGATTTTTTTTTATAGATTGAACCTCGCGTCTCAAATTTACAGTTCAGAATCCGAATGATTCTCCTTCAATTACTACTATGTGTCTCTCCCTTTTCTGGGATTCCTTCAATTTGATATTTTTTTGTTGGTTTTGTCCATTGTTGCTAACGAGTTTCTCGTTCAATTTGTTTGAGATGCAGCTTCCCGAAGATATAGAGTGGCATTTCGTGGGGCATTTACAGAGCAACAAAGCCAAAACGCTATTGAGTCTGACTTAATTCCCATTATCTTGAATAATGACTCTCCAAGTTGGAGTGAACTGTAACTATTTATTTAAAGGTTTAGTGGAAGTGAAACTCTTTTAATCCAATGTTTGCAGCTGGAGTCCCAAACTTGGCAATGGTTCATGGTGTAGATGGCGAAAAGGTAATATAACTTCACTCATAACACACTTGTATCACAGGATTCTTCAAGGATTACCAGAAAACTGATATATATAGATGTTCTGTGAGATAGTCTTGCAATTCCTTCGCATGCGTTTCAGGCTACGAGGATAGTTTTAGATTAGAGTGATGAGAAAGCAGTGATATGTCACGGATTTGTGGCGTTTAAGTTGCACAATTCAGTTTGCTAAGAGGTTTTGGTTGGATGTTTATTATATTTTGGGACTGATTTCACTCGAATAATAGGTAGCAAATAATCTAGATCGAGCTGTTTCTAACCTTGGGAGACATCCACTAAAGGTTTTGGTCCAAGTGAACACAAGCGGAGAAGTGTGTGAGTATATTACCACTGAGCTTCCATCCTGTCCTGTAACTTGGTATGGTTATCCAGCTTTGTCCATTGGCTAACTGTTTGTTCCTGATTGATGCAGCTAAATCTGGAATCGAACCTTCCAGTGTTGTAGAGCTAGCAAGACATGTGAAGCTGCACTGTCCCAAACTGGTATTCTCCGGATTAATGACTATTGGGATGCCTGACTATACGTCTACTCCAGAGAACTTCAGGGTATGCTACTGAATCTACTCGATTGGATACTTGTTTTCCGTGTACCTGTAATTTCATATGAGGCTACTGTTCTACAACCGCGACAAAACCCTTTGCGGGTTATTTCTACAATTTTTACTTACCAAGGTTTATTATTTCCCCATAAACCGGGACAGACACTTTCAAACTGTAGAGCTGATGTGTGCAAGGCACTTGGAATGGCTGAGGATCAATTTGAACTGTCCATGGGTATGTCAGGTGACTTCGAGAAAGCGGTAATATCTTTGTCTCTCTTATAATATCTTTGACATAGAATCATTTGAATGTATTCTTACTTTCTTCCAAGGAACCACAAATGTGGAAGATGATCTTTGAACTTATGGAACTGCAGATTGAAATGGGAAGCACCAACGTGAGGGTTGGTTCCACCATTTTCGGACCAAGACAGTACCCCAAAAAAGCAACTTAGCTACTATCACTCAAGCACTTCTTGTAAGATTATGTATAATGTTATTTTTGTCGATTATGAGAAATATAAATATTCTTTTGTGATAAACTAATGTGTATTCACAATTTACATTACAGAAATCAACACATTTGGTCGTTAGTGACTTAGTGTTAAAGAGCTTGTTGTGTTAGGGTTTGGGACTTGGACTACCATTTTAAGAGCCCTGGTCTCCATCAGTGGTTTTTCTATAAATTAAAACATTTGTTTGGGGTTTCTCTTTGGCTGATTAGCAAATACTAGCCAAAAAATCTATAGAAATTTGCAAAACATGATATTTGCATGTAGATACAGAACATGTTTCTTTCGAAATTGATGACCACAAAAAGTTTTTGTGAAACCGAAAAAAACCGAAAATTCAGGGCTAGTTTTTATTTTCCATCAGAGTAAATATTAGCATATTATTATATATATTGAATATTTACTTTATAAGATTGTTTTTTTATGTTTATAAATATAATAACACCAGCTGTAATTTCTACTTTTACCTGTATGAGTAGGTCTTGATGCATCTTTTTTATTACTAAACTTTAATAGTTTTCTGAATCATTTTAACGTCAATAAGCTAAAGTGGATCTGTGGATGTGTAGTCTTAAACCAAACAGAGGTATTAGTTTTCCAATATAATTCATTGAATAAATTCAACTTTTCGTTTCATCAAAGAATAATCACTAAACAAAATAAAATAGTTAATAAACATAGTACAGCGTTCCGGTTAATAATATAATTAGAAATATAGATACGAGATTAATTAAAGACGTTAGAGGGCAAATCATTAGTTTCATTTTCTTTTCCTATATTCCTCCGTATAAAATTTTATGTTAGTTATGTCTTTTAAATTTGAAAAATTTATACGCAAGTTCTTTATTTCCGATATTCATCGGAAACTGGCTCTGTATGCTTTCTCTTTCTTTTCTTTCTCAATCTATACTCTCGGATCTGTTAAGTTTAAATCTGATTTAAAATGGGGTTCACTCTAAATCTGGTAATAATTTCAAAGTTTTCAACTTTTCTACCAAAGTTCTTCGCTTTCCCAGTTCCTACAATGCCCTTATATTCCAGATCTGGTTAGAACACAACTCTTAAGGTTGTCCAAAAGAAAGATATTGGTTCTAATCAAGAATATGTCAAAGCTATGGACTTGATGTGTTTTATGGTGTCTTTCTTCTCAGATTTCGTGTTCTACAGAAACCAACACAACATTCTCGAGGTTATCTCAGACCAACTCAAATCCAGAATTTGCTTATGAGTTTTACTTAGTCTTCATAGTTTCTTCAACTGGTTGTCCGATTGAGCTTAGCTGATCACAGATGCCTCTGAAATCTCGACAATAAGCTTCAAAGGTTTTTCCTTTCTTGGTTAACCGTTGAAGATTTCTTCTGATCTCAAAGATGCGTCCAACGGAGCACTTTTTGAAGTTTTTAGCCAAGAAATTCCAGAATTCTTTGGAGGTGTTGAAACCGACTACATAGCCAAGTACTTCCTGAGAGAGAATTCCAAAAAGCCATGATTTTATTAGCTGATCTGTACATTTCCAAGCTTCACATCTTGGATTTGCGGTCTGTGTGACAACATCACCATTTTGAACGGTAAGAGTTGGTGGTGGTTGAGCTTCTTGGCCAGTGACGAACCCAATCAGCTTTTGACTGTAAAGCAAAGCTTCTAGTTGCGGTTTCCACAGAAGATAGTTAATTGAGTTTTACAGTGACTGAACTAGAGACGTGAACATTAATAGGAAGGGGATAAGGTGGTTCAAGAGCTTGCTCCACTGTTGCACTTGTTAAGGTTTAGACTTCAATTAGTATTAGGCTTCGTCTTGGGCTAACAATGTAACCCTCTTTTAATAACTGAATGAATGCTGGCATTATGTAGATCATCATTCACATACCGCATCGCTTCCCTTCCGCACTCTAACCGCAGTCACACCCGAAACCTCTTAGACTCGTTGAAAAGTCATTAATAAAGTTAAAGTCAATGGAAGACAGACTGTTTTCTACTACAATTTTTCTCCTCCAACAGATCCGTTTTGTTGCTAATTTGCGATATCAGGGGTTCTTCTGAATTCTGATTGTTAGGTTTTGTCTGGCTGAGGTGTGACACTAAAACTACCTGCTAAGAAGGAGAGCTTTCAAGTAATTAGCTCTTGCTCTTTGTCAATTGTTTTCTTTCTGTTTCTGATTTATTTCACCGATTAAGCAGATCTTCTAGGAACGAATACACTATTTAAATAGAAATATCCCATATTTATTTATTCTCAGGTATGGATATAGCCAGGGGGCAAATTCCTGAGCGATGGAGCTACGATGTGTTTTTAAGTTTCCGGGGCGCGGATGTGCGGCACACTTTTTTATCCCATCTCTATTATGAACTCCGGCGATCTGGAATAAACACATTCATTGACGAAGATAAACTAAAAATAGGAGAAGACATTTCCCCAACCCTTACGAAGGCCATTAAAAACTCCAAAGTTCACCTTGTCCTTTTTTCCGAAACTTATGCTTCATCACGGTGGTGCCTTAATGAACTTTTGGAGATTATGGAATGCCATAGAAACAACTCCGAACATGTGGTATTCCCAATTTTCTACGGCGTTAACCCATCCGATGTGCGTAGACATAGAGGATTATATGGTGCATCATCCGATGTGCGTAGGCATAGAGGATTATATGGTGCATCATCCGATGGGCTTAGTCAAAGAGGATATATTAGACTAAGAGGTGCCTATAGCCTACTAAAGGAGATTAGCCTACTAGAGAAGATGAAGAAGTGGAAGGAAGCTTTAACATATGTTGCAAATCTATCTGGGCTTGTCAGCGCAAACTACCCGTAAGTTCGTTTTTCTCCGCTGTTGGCTTGGCTTTTTCATCTTCTTTTTAACAAGTAATGATATGCATTTTGCAGGAGTGATGCAACGTTGATCCAAGAAATAACTAAAGAAATTGGGAAAATGTCTTCTATTTCGTACATGGATTTACCACCATACGCTGTTGGTATCAGACCACGTGTACAAGATATTTATAAGCTACTCTGCTTTAATTCAGATGATGCCCAAATAATCGGAATTTGTGGAATGGGTGGGATTGGTAAAACAACACTAGCCAAGGCTGCATATAATCAATTCTCAGATCGTTTTGAAGGAACAAGTTTCCTAGAAAACTTTGGAGACTACTCCAAGAAACTCGAAGGGAAGGATCATCTTCAGCGAAAACTTCTTTCTGATATCACAAAAGACTATGACCAAGTGTTCAACATGGATCACGCAGTGAAACAAAGATTTCTCAATAAAAGAGTACTTGTTGTAATTGATGATGTTGAAGACATGAAGCAACTTAATTCAGTCGCAATAGATTTGAGCTGCTTTGGGCCAGGAAGCAGGATAATCATTACAA
Organism: Boechera divaricarpa; assembly: GCA_026770425.1. Classification (NCBI taxonomy): domain Eukaryota; kingdom Viridiplantae; phylum Streptophyta; class Magnoliopsida; order Brassicales; family Brassicaceae; genus Boechera; species Boechera divaricarpa. The sequence continues at coordinate 6,785,537 of CM049192.1, forward strand.
GCAGGAACAAGCATCTGTTAGAGCAGCTCGAAATTGATAATGTCTATTCAGCGGAGGCACTTAACGATGATGAATCTCTTCAGCTTGTAAGTCGGCATGCCTTTAGATCAAGTAAACCTCCTCAAGCGTTTTTTCAGCTCTCAAAAACGTTGGTTGAATACTGTGGAGGACTACCCTTGGCTATGGAAGTCTTGGGTAGTTTTCTTTTCAACAGAAGCATTTCCGAATGGAAAAGCACATTGCAATCGTTGAAAAAAATACCCAATGATAACATTCGAGCAAAGCTTGAGATCAGCTTTGATGCATTAGACGAATTTCAGAAAGATATATTTCTGGATATTTCTTGCTTCTTCATCGAGATGGATAAAGACTATGTGGGTTGCATATTGGATGGATGCGACTTAAATCCTGACATAGGACTCAACGTACTAAAGGAAAGGTGCCTTATTACAGTCCATGATAACAGGCTAATGATGCATGACTTATTACGAGATATGGGAAGATATATTGTCCGACGAACATCTCCAAAAAATTGTGAAAGATGGAGTAGATTATGGGATCCTGATGATGTTATTGGTGTATTGGACAACTATGATGTAAGGAACAAAATCCTTGTGCATTCTTTGTCTCATATAAAAGTTACAGAAGTGACTTGGTATAACATTCACTGATAGAATTGCTTGTTCAATATTAGGGAACTGATGCAATTGAAGGACTCACCCTGAAGGCCGAAGTTACGCCCGTTGAGAACTTGGAGGTTGAAGCATTTTCAAATTTACGAAAGCTGAGACTGTTACAACTCAGTCATGTACAGCTCAAGGGAAGCTTTAAAAAATTTCCAAGACGCTTATGATGGCTTTGCTGGTTTGGATTTCCTCGACACTCCATCCCAACAGACTTCCGTTTGGGAAGTTTAGTTGTCATGGACATGCAGTACAGCAATCTTAAACGATTTTGGGGTGATGGAATGGTAAAAGTATTAGAATATATTATATATATTAAACTTCCTTTGAAATTATAAAACTTATTCTTCATTGTCGTGGTGTGATTATTGTTTTCTTTTATTTTATTCTATTTGCAGCAGCCTCAGTCCCTTAAGGAGTTAAAGTACCTTGACCTCAGTCATTCTATCCAGCTCACAGACACTCCAGACTTTTCATTACTCCCAAATCTTGAGAAGTTGCTCTTGATTAATTGTAAAAGTTTGGTTCGGGTTCATAGTTCGATAGGAATTCTTCATGAAAAGCTGGTACTACTAAATCTAAAAGGCTGCACCAAGCTTAGTGACCTCCCTTTGGAACTTTTTATGTTGAAGTCGCTGGAAACTCTCATTCTCTCAGGCTGCTCGCAACTTGAGAAATTCGATGATGCTTTAGGTGAAATGGAATCCCTGACAACTCTTAAAGCCGATTATACCGCCCTAACACAACTTCCCTCTTCGATTACTCAACTGAAGAAACTAGAAGAATTATCTCTTGATGGCTGCAAAGGATTATGGGAAAACAGAGACTACACACATTCTGTTGAAAGCCCTCAAGCGGCTCGACCTATTCCGCTCTCATTAAACATATTAAGCTGCCTGAAGACTTTACGTCTAGGTTCCTGCAATCTATCTGATGAATTGGTTCCGAAGAATCTTGGGAATTTGTCTTGTCTTGAGGAGCTTGATCTACAGGAAAACAAGTTTCGTAATTTGCAAATGGATTTTGCGGGTCTTTCAAGTCTACAGATTCTGAAAGTGGATAGTTGCTTAGAACTTCAATCCATGTTTAGTTTACCAAAAAGATTGAGATCCTTCTATGCGAGCAACTGTATCATGTTGGAAAGAACTCCAGACTTATCAGAATGCTCGATGTTGCGATCGTTGCACCTCACAAATTGTTTCAACCTTGTTGAGACGCCGGGGCTAGATAAACTGAAAGCAGTTGGAGTCATCCACATGGAAATGTGCAACCGCATATCAACTAATTACAGAGAAAGCATCATGCAGGTTTTATTATATTTCTCTCTTTATTTCCTAAACTGTTGAACTGATTCCTGATTTTTGATATCAAATGATTGAGCAGCCTTAAACTTTTTCACTCTTAGTTTTTATCACTAGCTAGGAAAGTGTCCTTGGTTATGATTATACGATGGTGTTTTGTGTTACAGGGTTGGGCAGTGGGTGCTAATGGTGGAATTTTTATCCCGGGATCAAGCCTTCCAAACTGGGTTAGCTTCAAGAATGAGTGGCATTCAATCTCTTTCACTGTGCCTGAAGCTTTGAATGCTGAACTGGTCGGGTTTACCTTGTGGGTACCATACGTGAGTCAGCAAAACGATGTGATGTCTAAATACTCTCCAAAGATCATAGTGAACAATCACACCAAAAGAGATGTATGGATTCGCAATCCAGCAACAGATCACATTCGCATGTACCATGAAAAACACATCTGGCAAGGACACTTTTCAAATGAAGATTTTTGTTTGGAAACAGGGGATCAAGTGGAAGTTTCTGTTGATTTTGGAGATCAAGTCACCATTCTTGAGATAGGACTAACTCTTTCGTACAAAGTAGAAGACACTAATTCATCAGACAAAGACGTTTCAGATACTAGGCATGATGAAATCATAGATGATGAACTAGTCCTGGCAGAAAGCCAAAGTAGACCTCGCAAGTAAGATATACAAAGTAACTTTTGCTATGGTTTTTGGTCTCTCGTGAAGTTTTTTTTTATTCTATCTTATATTCTCTTGTCGTGTGAATTCCAGGAAACAAAAGACGACACTTCTCTTGTTGTGATTCACTATTATTGAGTTGTATTACCACCATTGGTGATCCTATCTCAATCCACCCAGGATCCGAAACGTTTTTTAAAGCAACTTGGAGTGGAAGGAAGCAGCTATTCACTAAAGGAACTTGGCGGTGATCACAAATTGACAACTCTTCTTTCAGATTTTACAGCTCTAAGTAAAATCCCCTCTTTCTATCAGTTACTTTAAAAAATTTCGTGCGTCTGTGGTATGTTTTTACAATTTTGGGTTGATTTCAAAGTTCAATAAAATGAGTGATTCTAAATTCATTTGAGTTTACAGAATAATCTCAAATGCAAATGCAATCAGAATTATTCCAACAGTGGTAATTATTCGTATAATAGTTGGAATTTGGTTGACAAAAAACAAGTTGGAATTTAAATATGGAATAATTTTGCATAAATTCGATGTCACCTTAAAAAGAAAATGGTATATTTCAACTTTAACAAAATGTGCACACGTCTGAGTTTAATTATTCACTCTCAGACACGGTTAACGTGGCAAACCGTGAAAAAGAATACGTTGCACCCGCTGTCGCTGGGCGGTGGCGACCACCGCCGCTGCCGTCCCAGCCGCTCCTCTCCCGCTTTTTTCTTCTGCTTACTTGTTATCTCGTCATTATCCCAGGTAGAGCTGGGATGCGGGTCGACCCGTCCCGCCCCGCATAAAAACCCGCGGGTTTTTGTATTTCTTACTAAACCCGAACCCGTTCCGCATAAGGTTTTTTTTCTTAAACCAAGCCCGCACCCGCCCCGCAAATTATCCGCGGGGCCCGTGTGTAACACTCCCGTTCATGCCTAGAACGGAAGCGTTACTTATGACGCGGCCAGACATCCGATCCGAGGTTCTCGGACTCACTGAGACCTTTAGACCGAACATCCGAGACGTCATATTTCCTACTTATCTTTATTCTAAACTTTTCAACCCGAATAAAAATTTATAGTTAGTTCGCTCGGACAAATCTATTACCATTATTGGGAACTCAAGTTTTTATCAAAAACTTCCTTTATTTATAAAACTTAAGTTCATACAACAAAAACCGATTTACATGGCCTTACTATCGTAGAAAAGGCTACAGCGGAAGTTTAACATAAACAACAAAATTCAGGACATACAATTTTACAAAAGGCTAGCTAAATTCTATACACCGACTTCACCAAAATTGTTCTTCCCCCTTCCTTACTGCTTACGCTTACCTGAAGAATGAGTTCGTAAGCAACTATTTTGCTTAGTGAGAACGGGTGCCTAACAAGCATATCATTACCCGCAAAATCTCAAACAAAAACTCAAGCATCAATCCAAAAATCACAAGTATAAACAGTTCATAAATAATTCTCAATCTTTCTCAAACTCGTTTTATACTCTTCCTGCGGAATTGGATAATTTCTTAAGGTTCCAGCTCTCACTTCACTCGGCCTCAGCCACAAAGGCTATTGAGAACCCGAGTGACCCGAACGTTCCCATCTTACTTCACTCGGCCACGGCTACTAAAGCAATTGACCGAGTGACCCGAACTATAATTGACTACCTGGTTGCTCACGGTAACCAGTCAATTATCCGCATCGTCATGCGACATACGGCCATGGTAGCGAACCATTAGCCCGTATGTATTCTTAAGAAATCCAATCCGCCACACCACACCTGTCTTTCTCACAAAAATCAACGATAACTCAAAAACACCACATCAATCATGCATAAATCATCGCAAGAAATCAAGTCACCGAACATATGCATCAATCATCACAGAAACCGAACTCAAGCATCAACGATCTTGCTTAATAATAAATCTGAACTCACAGTCTATGGGTTTTTCGATGATAGCACCACTTATCACTCCTTCGTTCTAATTCACAGCAACACGGCGCTTAGCTTCGATGATCGGACTCACGACACTAGGATCCTTTCTCGGATTTTATCTCGGTCTTTCTCGGGTTTTCTCTCAGAAACTCTCTCGGTTTTTAGTTGCTTTCTATCCTTCAACACTTGCGAAAAATGAAAGGAGGAGGCTTATATATATATAGACACCTCAGCCTGTGACTCGCCGAGCAGACTTTAGAGATGGATAACCTAAGCAGCTCACTCACGAGCTTGGCGCCTGCACTCGCCACTCAGCTGCTTAGCTGCTTACAAGCACGACAGCACCCATCTACCTGCTTACTAACTTAGCCCGAGCACGTCGCCATCCAGCTACTTCTCGGACTTGGCCCGAGCACGTCCCCACCCAGCTACTTCTCGGACTTGGCCCGATCACGTCGTCACCCAGCTACTTCTTGACTTTTCCTCTATAATTTTTTTGGCTCAAGTGCGGGTCACTACACCGCGGGTACCCGCAAAACGCAAACCCGAGACGCGTAAATCCACAAAAACCGCCAAAAAACCCGCATAAACTGCCAAAAACCCCGCATAATCCGTCAAAAATGTATGGGGTAAATTGTGCAAATGTAAAAGTTTTGGGAAAAAGGTAACTTTTTAAAAAAATATATAGGGTAAAAATGTAAATTCTATAAAATATTAGAGAAAAACAAAAAAAAATTGGCGGGTACTGCGGGGCCCGCGGGGCTCGCCCGCATAACCCGCAAAAATTCTTAACCCGCCCCGCGAGACCCACAAAAAAGTGGTCTTTTATATGCATACCCGAACCCGCCCCGCAGCGGGTGCGGATCAAAAATCCCAGCTCTAGTCCCAGGTAATCGTCTTTCGTAGAACCTTCTCCCCGGAGTCGGCCACCAGTCCGGCCTCTCCGCAAGCTCCAGGAGAAGAACTATTTCACTCTTGTCCCAGATCCGCATCGCTACACGACCATTCACCTCCGAAGGCCTCGGTCGGGGCGTCTTCTCATCCTTTGGAGGAAGATCTTCTCTCCGCCACTCCACCCCTCCTCGCCGTCTCCCGGTTGTCTTCGCAGCCGGAGCGTGGAGTCGCCGACTTCCATCTTTCACTGCGGCTTTGAGCGGCACAACCCTTTATCTCACCAGAGCTCCTCGGTTGTTGGTCTCGAAAGCTTTGGTGTTCTCGGATCCGGTCGCTGACCGAAGATCTCGAACCACCGAGATATCCAGTACTCAGGTGAGGTTATCTTTCAATCGTCTGCTATTATCGACTCTCCATCTATCTCTTTCAAAATTTTTAGACCTATCTCCCGGCACGTTTGGCCGGAGAACTTCGCGATTTCCCACCGCCACTTTCGCGAGCCAACTTTCCCGGAGCTATTTCCAAAAATCTTCACAAGTCTTCCCTTGCCTCGTCGTTGCTACGCCACAGGATGAGGACCTTGTGTGCAGCCGACGAGCGAGAGTTAGGGTTCTCTTCCAAACCTTCTCGAAGTTCTCCAACATCCTTCGCCGCTGCAGGTTCCTCCGAGCGACAACTACAAGTCATTATACGGTTTAGTCCCTCAAATCTGCTACTCGGTTATTCGGTTATTCGGTTTTGTCAAAAACGTTTGATTTTTGAGCATCTCAGCTTTCTTGGTCATAAAAATCAAAGAGGCTTTGAGTTTCTTCCCCTGGGTCAACCGCAGTTTGAGTTACTTCTCCTGGGTCAACCGCAGTTATGATTCAATATAAATACACTTATTTATATTTTTATTTCATTGTTGACCGCTTTAATTTTGACTTGCATGGTGGTGACTACCACCGCCATAACTATTCAAAATCTTAACTACACATACAAAAAAGTATTTTTGTGTTATTTGAATTTCTTAAAGCAATAGAAATTCGTATTTACATGTTGAGGTCTTAAGATCATGATAAATGGTTGTTAAAATAAAGAAAAGATAAATAAAACTAACGGTAATGGAAGGAGAGCGTACAATTGTAGATAGGATTGCCAAACAAATAATGGACCACTAAGTATGTGGTTAAAGGACTATATCCTCTCCTTAGATTCCGAGGATCTTCACTTCTGTTTTTTTTTTTTTACCTTCTTTGTTTTTTGTTCATTTGTAATTTTGTATGTCATAAAGAAACAAAAACCTCCAAAAAAAGCTATGGTCTAAAACTATTCCCATTATTTGTTTACTTAAGTTTAAATCTTAGCTTCGCAATATATCGACCGAATGAACGATGGTCCTCGTTAGCCCAATTGAGCCTCGTAGAAGTTGCTACGACCACACACCGTCCCATGAAAAAGCATGACCATATAAAACTTTATGTAAAGACAACATAAAATAACAATAAAAACACAAACTAATAGTAATAATGTTTTATAGCATAACACGAGTTATGACATGCGATGACATCATGAAAAAAGATATGCCGCATGAACTCTTTTAAGTTATGCCTCTTTTTGTGAATTTGATTGCCACCTTATATTAGCCTCTTACTTGCATGCAGAAGACTACGGATACAATGAACTTCCGACTTAAATTTAGTTGATAATAGAATGACACATCTTTTATATATCTTATTAGTGTTAGTCACATATTTTTCTCTCTCTTTTATTCAAAAATTATATATATATATATACGACCAACACTAATAAGATTTAAAATCTTAACACAACTCTTCTAAATGATAGTTATTTTGATTAATTTATTTTTTATCAAAAAATATTATATCGGTTATATCATTAATCCGTTTAAAATATGAACTATGATACCATTTGAAAAATACAAAAATTTAAATGAAAATTAATTTTTAATAACACATCATTTATATATCCTCTATATATTATTTAGAGAGTACACTTATAAATAAACCTTACAAAATGTTAATAATTATATCACATTGCCATTACATCTAAGAACAAATTAAAATCCCTCATTAAAAGTATTTTAGTCAATTAATTATTATGTGATCATTAAATTAAATGAAATTAATTTTTTTATAATTGTAATTTGTCCGTACTATAGCACAGGATATATCCTAATAAATGTTAATATCTTTGCACTGATCCTAACATTTGCTGTTCGTATATTCGATTGTTTCTTAAACTTTAGCCTACTAACCAAAACTTTGGTAACTAGTTAGACAACATAATATCGAAAAAAACTATAGGTGAGTACGAAAAAAATGAAAATTCAATGAGAGAGACCTAATAGAACTTCACGTCCGAATCACAACCACAGAAAAAAGAGAAGAAATTATATATAAATTTAAATTTTTGTCGTTACTATTCTCTGGTTCACTCATCTCCTATCTATTTAAAGCCATTCGATATCTCTCTTAAAACACTGTATCAGCAAAAATACCTCAAAAGAATATATTAGGAATCTCTCTCTAATTTGTGAAACCCACATCAAAAGATCTCTTCTTTGCTGTTTTGAGTGTCGGGTTCGTGAATCTGTAATCTTCTCCGGCGTTCGATTTACAAAAATTGGGGAAACAGGTGATCGGCATCACGGCTATACACGGGATATCTCCGGGTGTTAGTTTTAATGTACATATTGTTCAACGGAAGGGTTGTTTAGTCGAAACTAATCCTTTGCCGCACGGAGGACGAGGAGCTCTGCCGTCTGAAGGCGGCAGCCCTTCCGATCTCCTCTTTCTTGCCGGAGGCGGTTCCACCTTCATCAACCATCTTGTTAGCTTTTAGGATTTAGGGTTGTTAGAGTTTTTCCTTTTTGCTTGTTATATCCCTTTATCTATTGGGTTAGGGGAATCTCGAATTTTTCTTTTTGAGAATGTTGAAAATTAAGAGAGTTCCGACCGTCGTATCGAACTACCAGAAGGATGAGGCGGCTGATGAATCCGTTGGCTGTGGACGGAATTGCCTCGGCGCATGTTGCATTAACGGTACGTTTTGAAAGCTGAATCGTCTTTTTTTTTTGGGGTTAAATTTTACCTCTTTGATTCACCCTTTTGCTGCGTTTGTTTCAGGGGCTAGGCTTCCGTTGTATGCCTGCAAGAATCTGGAAAAATCCAACGAGAAGCTTGTAATCAGCCATGAAGCTAAAGACCCCCCCGTGGATTTTCTCGAGTCTCTCGTTCTCGGAGAGGTAAATCATATATATACATAGAGCACTGATTTTGGATTCTGCTGCTTAAAAGAGTAACCATTATGATAATCAATTCTTTATGTTTTTAGTGGGAGGATAGGTTCCAAAGAGGACTTTTTCGCTACGATGTCACTGCCTGCGAAACCAAAGTAATTGTCTTTCTTATCTTGTTTGACAATCTAGTGTTGTTTGTTTGAATCCGAGATCTGTTTTACATTGTTTCTTAAGATTGTTTCTCTTGTTGTTGTAGGTTATCCCGGGGAAGTATGGTTTCGTCGCTCAGCTTAACGAGGGTCGTCACCTAAAGAAGAGGCCGACCGAGTTCCGTGTGGATAAGGTGTTGCAGTCTTTTGATGGCAGCAAATTCAACTTCACTAAAGTTGGTCAAGAAGAGCTGCTCTTCCAGTTTGAAGCTGGCGAAGATGGCCAAGTTCAGTTCTTCCCCTGCATGCCTCTTGATCCTGAGAATTCTCCCAGTGTTGTTGCCATCAATGTAAAGAATCTTATGCAGAGAGCTCAATTTGTTTTCTTTTATTGGTTTTGATAGCAAAAGATGAATTTTTTTTTGTTTTTAACAGGTTAGCCCGATCGAGTATGGGCATGTGCTGCTGATTCCTCGTGTTCTTGACTGCTTGCCACAGAGGATTGATCACAAAAGCCTTCTGCTTGCAGTTCACATGGCTGCTGAGGCCGCTAATCCTTACTTCAGACTTGGTTACAACAGCCTGGGTGCTTTTGCAACTATCAACCATCTTCACTTTCAGGTATACCCGATATTGACACGAGCATAACACTTTATTCCCGGCTTATCTAAGATAACTTGTATTGATTGTGTTGGTGGTGATTTTGTTGGAAACAGGCATATTACCTGGCCTTGCCTTTCCCACTTGAGAAAGCTCCTTCCAAGAAGATGATTACCACTGTTAGTGGTGTGAAAATCTCAGAGCTTCTGAATTACCCTGTGAGAAGTCTTCTCTTTGAAGGTGGAAGCTCTATGCAAGACCTATCTGATACTGTATCAGATGCCTGCGTTTGCCTCCAGAACAACAACATACCTTTCAACATCCTCATCTCTGATTGTGGAAGGCAAATCTTCGTGATGCCACAGGTATAACTTTACCTGGCAAACCGTTGGAACACTACCGTGTTTTGAATCCACCCAATAAAAGTGAATAACAGTTTGAATGTATAAATTAAATTGCAGTGTTACGCAGAGAAACAGGCTCTAGGTGAAGTAAGCCCCGAAGTGTTGCAAACGCAAGTGAACCCAGCCGTGTGGGAGATAAGTGGTCACATGGTGCTGAAGAGGAAAGAGGATTACGAAGGAGCTTCAGAGGAGAAAGCGTGGAGTCTCCTTGCGGAAGCTTCTCTGTCAGAGGAAAGGTTTAAGGAGGTTAATGCTCTCATCTTTGAAGCCATAGGTTGTAGTGACCAAGAGGAGAATCATGAAGGAACCATAGTTCATCAGCAAAGCCCTAATGGCGGTGTTAACCAGAAACGCAACCGTATCCCTGGAGGTCCGATCACAAACGGGACTGCCTCTGAGTGCCTTGTCCTTCAGTGAACAATATCGTGATTTGGTGGTTTGTATGTATAATTAGAAGCCTAAATAAGCAAACTCTCTTGGTAGTTGCATTTGAAGCTTCTTGGTGTTTTTATGATGGTTGTGGGTATTTTGTGCCTAGAATTGCTGGTTCTTTTAGTTTTGTTATAAGTTGGTGTTTGTGATGAATATATATATATGTTCTTCACGACGATGATTATTATTTTATAGATTCGATCATTCGAAGTCGTGCTTGATATGTCTTATGAAGGTTTCAGTTTGAGCCAATTACTTGTATCGAAATCTTTCTACAATCAACGTACAAATTAACGATTCAGAAAATGTAATGTATACAGGCACTAGAGATGGTACTGTTACTGATATTGATCACGGTTCTCTTGCGTATCTATAATCACCACAAGCTCTGTTTATTAAGCACATCGTGTATAGGCTACAATCGCAAACTCGAAGCTAGTTCTGTAGTTCATGGTTTGGAACTTATTATAGTTTGTATATAGTTAACAAAAAGAAAGTTATACTTTACTAATTAATCATAACCACGGTTCAAGTTATAATATTTGGTTTAATTGTCTGAGTGGATTTTATCTTTGTACGCCCATGATCTCAGAGAACTACGTATTTCTTTAAGCCCAACAAATTATAGATAATCAGGTTAATAACACCTTTAAGCCCAAATAAGGATCCAATAACAAACGAACAAGACCAAAAATCAACCGAAGGGTTCTTTAACCTTCATGACCATAATTTATAGTTTCTAAAGATATTACTGGCCACGATAAAAATAAGTCTGCAAATCCTAATAATGCCGATTACACCTTAACCATTCATATCACACAAGCCCTAAACCCGGAGGAACTGTCAGGCCGTAGCACCACCACCGCCACCAGTCTGATGGAGCATCGCATCGATCTCATCGCCGTCCTCCATGTCAAGCTGTAGCATCAGGATTATTAGCATCAAAAAGCTGAAACTTTTAAGGGTAAAAGGCATGTAGATTGAATGTTTACCTCATCGGGGGTTTGCTCTGCGCGCAGACGGCGTCCATCAAACAAGAAAGCGATAGAGGTCATGTCCACGGATTGCCTGTCACAGTAAGCATTCATCAGCTTCTTCAGCTGAGTGCTTCTCTTGATTCTAAAGAACACCTCGTTTCCATCCTATGGCACATAATAAAAACAGACAACGTGATTCTGATCAAGACGTTGTTAACAAAGGTTAGAGACAGCAGAGGAAACAATAATTGAATCTAATGTCTCTCTCTTTTGGTAGTAACCTGAAAAAGTCTCCAATCATATAATGTATGCTATTTCCATGAGAATTCCAAACATAAACACAACCCAAAACTATTTGAAAACTTACAATGGAGAGATAATAAACTCATCTGCATATATATATATCCAGACAATTGTTTCGATTGCTACTCCTGTTAGCTAAAAAAGTAGCCATATACTCAAAAGGGTTTAGCTTAGTTCAAATTTATTTGACAGCATCGTTCACAATGCTTAGAACATTCGAAAACTAATTCAACTTTACCCTTCCAAAATTGTAAAATACCCTCAAGCAACAACAGCAACCACAAGCTGTATAAACAAGTTATACCTAAAACCAAAGTTACAATTACATATATTGGATAAACAATTAGCAAAAGCAAGGAAAGGTGTAGAAATAAAGCACAATATTTGTCCTGTCAAATCAATAACCAAACCACAAAAAAAAAAAAAAGACACAGTAAGACTGAGCTGGTAGTACGAAACCCTAAAATTTTGAAACCAGAAAAGCAGCCAAAAATAAAACCCTTATCGCACCTACACGAGACCTTGAAATCAGAAACCCAAATCTTGGCAGAAAACACATGGGAGGAAAACAGAAAGAGAGAGATACCTGTCCCTTGACCTTCAGATTGATGTGAGCTCCTCCGTCTCCTGGCTTCTTGTCTTCCTCCTGGTTTGCAGACATCGTGTGAGATTCTTCGTCCGGTGCACAAAAACAAGAATTTAGAGAGAACGATGAGAGATTCAGACGATCCCGTGCACAAAAAAACAAGAATTTAGAGAGAACGATAAGAGATTCAGACGATCAAAGAGTGATGATGGCTGGAGATATGAAACAAGTAAATAAATAAAAAAGACTCTGAACTCTGAAAATCTCTAATTGGCCGTGGCTTTTCTTCTTGGACGCATCGGGTTCCTCTTTATCATTAAACTGGCGAATCGTAGGGCATCATCTATCCAACGGTTCATATTCTCTAGGTTGTCTTTTAATCCAACGGCTGGAGACTGCGTTCAAATGATATCGTCTCATTATGATGGGCTTATGTTTTTATTGGGCCACATCTATCTGATTTGAATCCATTAGACAATGTGATTTTGGTTTTAACCATTTTCTGGTTCTTTTCTTCTTTTTCTTATAACTCTCCATTATTCCGTTTCCATCTGTTAAAGGTTCGACATATAAGAAATCGTTAAGTCTATTAATCAATGAGCTCGATGTCTCTTAGTTACGAACAAAAAGATAAGAGTAGTTGAAGAAAATAAAGTGAGTCACGCTCTCTTCACAAAAGAAAGGATGATGAATTAACGAAATGCACATAGAAAGAACCAAGGTTTCTTTTTTAGGTTTCTTTAAAATTCAAAATTAACTATGAAATCAATCAGTTTAAACATTCTTAATTTCTCATGTTAAAATTTAGAAAGTTTCTTTACCTGAAGATTATGTTAAAGTTTTAAAGCTATAAATAGATATTTAAAAATATACTTTCAGTTAATTATTTTTTCAGCTATTCTTCCGTGTAATTCGTTATCCCACATCCCCACTTGGCACTTCTTTACACCTAAATCATATAAAAACGGTAGAGCAGCTCCTTCACCAGGCAAAAAAAACACTAATCTTTCGTCTCCATAACTATCAAACGACAGTGATTTATGCGTTTCATGCTCTGTTCCTGAAGAAAACAGAGATAAATACTATGGCCGTTTCTTTCCTACCTTGTTTTCTCATTCTTTCCCTCTTCTCAACCATTTCCTTCACACACGCTGGTTAGTTTTTTCATCTCTTCACACTAGTTTATCGATACGTCTCTGTATCCTCATGTTCTTGTTTTGCGTTTTTTTTTGTTTTCACAGAGTCTGGAATGATCGGAGTAAATTATGGTCGGATAGCTAACAACCTCCCGTCACCGGAGAATGTAGTGAATCTCCTGAAATCAGAAGGGATCAACCGTATCAAAATCTACGACACCGATAAAAACGTGCTAACCGCGCTTGCAACCTCCGGAATCAAAGTAGTCGTCGCTCTCCCCAACGAGCTTCTCTCCTCCGCTGCATCAAACCAATCATTCGCCGACAACTGGATTCAAACCAACGTAAATTTACACTTTCCAGCGACGGAGATCGAAGCTATCGCCATCGGTAACGAAGTATTCGTTGATCCGAAAAACACGACGCCGTATCTCGTCCCTGCGATGAAGAACATTCACACCTCTCTGGTGAAGTATAATCTCGACAAAGCGATCAAGATCTCTTCTCCGATTGCTCTTAGCGCGCTGGCTAATTCGTACCCGCCATCTTCCGGTTCTTTTAAACCGGATTTAATCGAACCGGTTATTAAACCGATGCTTGATCTGTTACAACAAACGTCGTCGTTTCTCATGGTTAATGCTTACCCGTTCTTCGCTTACTCAGCAAACGCCGACAAAATCTCCTTAGACTACGCTCTGTTTAAAGAAAACGCCGGGAATATAGATTCCGGTACCGGATTGAAGTATAACAGTTTATTTGACGCCCAAATAGACGCCGTTTTCGCCGCTATGTCCGCCGTTGGATTTAACGACGTTAAAGTGATGGTGACGGAGACAGGGTGGCCTTCCGTTGGAGACGATAACGAAATTGGTGCAAGCGAATCAAACGCGGCGGCGTATAACGGTGGACTTGTGAAAAGAGTTTTAACGGGTCACGGAACGCCGTTAAGACCGAGGGAGCCACTTAACGTTTATTTATTCGCATTGTTTAACGAAAACCAGAAACCTGGGCCGACGTCTGAGAGAAACTACGGGTTGTTTTACCCAAACGAAGGGAAAGTGTACGACGTTCCGTTCACAGCAAGGTCAATGCCGGTCAACGGTAACAGAGCTGAGGTTCCGGTAGCGCACGAGGGACAAACGTGGTGCGTTTCGAACGGAGAGATGGCGAAGGAGAAGCTTCAGGCGGCTCTTGATTACGCTTGTGGAGAAGGAGGAGCTGATTGCCGTCCGATTCAGCCGGGTGCCACGTGTTATCATCCTGAGTCGTTAGAAGCGCATGCTTCGTACGCTTTCAACAGTTACTACCAGAAGAACGCACGTCGTGTTGGTACGTGCTACTTTGGTGGAGCTGCTCACGTGGTCACGCAACCTCCTCGTACGTTATCTAATAATCTCTTCTCTAACTATCAATTTATTATTATACGATTACATTTATTTTGCTTTAATTGAATTGGAAGTGTATATTCATAATTTTTTTTCTTTTTTCCTTTTGATTTTATTTATAAGTTTCTCTTGTAAACTGGTATTTTTAAAAAGCCAAAAAGGGGAAAGATAGTACGTGGCAAATGATTAGTAGTCTGCAGTTGTGAAAGTTCAGCTATATCGTGTCTTCTTGGCATTTTTAAGATGTTCACGTTATGTTATATAACTGTAAGATATGATGATGTTTAATACTTTATATAATTTTAATTAAATTGAATTTTTGTTGATTGCAGGATTTGGGAAATGTGAGTTTCCCACCGGACAGTGAGGCGGAGTAGTTAGCGGCATTTTTTTTTTTTTTGCCTGATTTATTTAGTACTTTGTTTGCTAATCAAGAATATATTTTATATTGTATAAAAAATTATAAAATATATTGACTTTGTCTAACTATTTCATACATTTTAAATTTAAAGTTTATCTCACTAGATTAGATTATCCCGGAAATCAATTTTGCATGAAAGTTATAGTTTCACATCCTAAACAGATAGTTAAATGAGTTAAACTCTAATTAAAATCAACATCTCCTTACGTTTTTGTATAATGGATGAAATCTTTTACATTAGCATTTCAGGGTATATAATAGAAAGGATGAAATCTTGTATAATGGATGAAATCTTTTCCATAATCTCAACTAAATAAATATTATCAATTTTTATCTAATTATTTTGATAAATCATATATAAACAAGCACTATAAGAAAAAAGCATGAATTGCAACGCAAAAATGGTTGAAATGTTGATGGAAAAGCCGTTTCCGAAGGATTTGCGACGAAAGTTGGTGGTCGCGTACATGTCAATAGAAATCTCGATTTGGATGAAATTTAGATGGAAATTTCTGTCCAAATAACGACAACAGATATTGCGACCAAATAACGAGCATATAAGGACGAAATAAATTTCCATCCCCATTCCAACGAAAAAATTCTAACCAAAATCCGAGGACAGATAACGACCAAAAACCGAGGACACAAACCGACTAAAAACCGATGAATCATTCCAACCAAAAACCGATGGTTTTTTCCAACGAAAATCCGACGAAACGATATTAAAAAAAAAAATGATAATAATTTAAGTAAGAACACAATAATATTAAAAATCACAAAATCTACAAATCAGAATAAAAGGCAAATAATGTAAATCTTACATTTGTTAGGAAATGTATTATATTTATATGTATTATAGATATGTAACAATACATAGAACCGGCCTAAGAATACAGAATGGATTAGAAAACACCAGAGAGAGTATGAGACTTTACGTTGTTCTTCATCATCTCCACTTCCCGTGGAATCAGAAACCTTCAGTTCTTCAATGCCTTCCATAGCAGCTGCAAGTAGGAGATTGAAACAGAAAATCACAAAAACAAACAAAATCTTACATGATACTCAGATTATTCATAAATATTTCTGCATTTTTCTCAGGACATATTGAAACATAATGGTGTCTCAAGATACCTTCAAACTCCCGTTCAATAGCTTCAAGCATACTCTTTCTCTCTTGCATCTGTATCAAAGACACAAAATAAGTCACAAGATATTAAAATAGAGACAATGGGATAGACAAATCTGAGAGGGAAGAGGTTTACTACATTGTTCATCGTCAATTTCCGAGCAACGCATTGTTTGAATTTATTTGGTTTGAAAACTTTTCCATCCAAAATCCAACCATCAATCAAATACAACGAGTTTCCGAGAGAAGCAATGTTTGGACGGATTTTGGTTGGAAAATTTTCCATCCAATATCCAATCATCATAAAAAAAATTTTATTCAGAATCCAACCATCAGGAATTTCCAACCCTATTCCGAAGATCCAAATTTTTGTCAGAATAGGGTTGGAAATGAACAGTAATTTCCGACGAAAAATGATGTCGTTGAAAATTTTGATTGGAAATTAACCTTTTTCTTGTAGTGAAGTAAACATCATCAACACCTGTATCTTGCCCAACATGGACGACTAACAAAGCATCATTGAAAAGATGAATCAACCGCTTCTAATAACCTTAACCGATTCCGAACAAGTCCCGGAAAGCCGACCAATATCATCACCGAACGCTCAAGAATCCAAACCAGCTAACATCTCACAGTGGTCACTACTCTTCAAACTCTTTCTAGCCATCACGATCATCGGCGCTTTCAACATGTGTCTCTTTTTTTCATATGGATTACTCCAACTCCACCCACCGTTCACGTACAATCCGTGCATATATCATTCGCCATTCGCCAACCACAATCTCCCGGTATGGTCCGCAACGTTCTCTATCAAAAACCCTAACGAGAAACTCCACGTCACGTACGAGAATCCCTCAGTGTGGCTGGTTCACCAGAGAAAGCTCGTGTCGACGGTAAGAGCCGATTCGTTCGGGCAGAAAGGTGGAGAGGAGAACGAGGTTATAGTGAAGGGAGACGAAACTAAAATTATCGATGAAGAGGCGGCTTGGGAAAGGGAGGATGAAGTGGCGGTGACAGGTGTTGGAAAGAATCAGATAATTGCAATAAAGAAGAAGAAGACTTTAAACTGAAATTGCTTGATTAATTTAGAGAAGTACAAGAGTCTCAGACTACAAACTGAAAATATATATATATAGAGAAAGAGAAGAACTACCCATAACCCACGATTAGAAAATACTGAATTAGAAAACAACCCAATTACTTGAACCTACCCACGATACCTAAACCCATAAAACAATTACCCTAAAATTAAGGTTCAATTTTGAATCAATCAACATTCCCCCTTGATTCAAAATTGCACACACCCAACTTAGATCGAAAGAACTCATGCTTGGCTTGAGAAAGAGACTTTGTCAGAATATCTGCAACTTGGTCATTGGTGCCACAAAACTTCATCATGATTCTTCCATCTGCAACTAGTTGACGAATGAAGTGATGCTGAACATCTATGTGCTTGGTTCTGCCATGAAAAGCTGGATTCTTTGCCATTGCAATTGCAGATCTGTTGTCACAAAAGATTTCAGTAACTTCTTCCTGCACACAATCAAAATCTGCAAGTAATTTTCTAAGCCATAAAGCTTATCTTGATGCTGCATTTGCTGCTGCATATTCTGCTTCAGATGATGATAACGCCACCGTCTCTTGTTTCTTTGAACTCCAAGTTACAGCTCCGGATCCAAAACTGAAACAATTCCCTGAAGTGCTTTTACGATCGTCTAGACTTCCTGCCCAATCGCTGTCAGTAAAGCCAATCAATTTGAAAGTGGATGAGTTAGAGTACCACATGCCATAATCAACTGTTCCAGCAACGTAACGAAGAATCCTCTTGGCTGCTCCAAAATGTTGCTTTGTTGGATTATGCATATATCTGGACACAACACTAACAACAAAAGCAATGTCAGGTCTAGTGTGTGTCAAATAATTCAGACCACCAACCAAACTCCTGTAAAGTCTTGCATCTGCTTGCTCAGTCCCATCTTCACGTTGCAGCTTCTCATTAATGTTCATTGGTGTGAACACCTTCTCACATTTGGACACGTTAAACTTTTTCACCAAATCATTAGCATATTTTTGTTGACTAGCAAAAAAATACCTTCTTCTCCTTGAATTACTTCAATACCCAGAAAATATTGCAGCAACCCCAGATCTGTCATATTGCAGCAACCCCTTCACCAACGAATCTGAACCCATATAGATCATGTCATCAACATAGAGGCAAACCACCAAGAAGTTGTTGTTACCTTCTTTGAAATCTATTCTCTTGAAAGAACATATCAATCTTGCTGTACCATGCACGCGGTGCTTGCTTCAGCCCGTAAAGAGCTTTCTTCAACCTGTAAACATTATCTTCTTTGCCACTTACAACAAAACCCTCTGGTTGTGAGACATAAACTTCCTCCTCCAAATCCCCATTCAAAAATGCAGATTTCACATCAAATTGAAAAACAGGTAAGTGCAAGTGTGCAGCCAAAGCTAGAATAGCCCTTACTGTTTCAAAACGAGCCACCGGAGAGAACGTTTCATCATAGTCTATCCCTTGCTTTTGTGCATACCCTTTCGCCACGAGACGCGCTTTGTGCTTTTGTATACTTCCATTGGAATTGTACTTTGTTCGATACACCCATTTCAATCCAATTATATTCTTCCCTTCTGGAGCATCAATTAATTCCCACGTGGAATTCTTCTCTATGGCTTGCATCTCCTGCTTCATTGCAATTTTCCAATCTGGAACACTTTCTGCTTCTTCAAAACAAAGAGGGTCAGAAGCATACAAAGCAAAGCTACATGACTCATAAACCTCTGTTAGAGGTTTAAACTTTCTTGGAGGTGGAGATGGACTGGATCCTTGAGAGTTACTACTTGATGGGCTTGAGAGTGGAGAGTTTTCTGGAGTTGATGGGGGACTACTCATGTTGTCTTGTGGTCCTGGACTTGGTGGTGGACTGCTCATATTTTCTTGTGATTCTTCTTCAAAATCTGTGTGAATATCTCCTGTTTTATTGTCTTCACTCCACTTCAATCCTTTTTCTTCATTGAACACCATATTTCTGCTAATTATCACCTTTCCACTTGACTGATTATATAAACGATACGCTTTGGACTGAGAACAATATCCGATGAACACACACTTCACCGACTTCTCATCCAACTTTGAACGAATATCAACCATAGCATATGCAACACAACCAAAGACTTTCAAGTGGCTTACTCGTGGTTTTCTACCCATCCAAGCTTGATATGGTGTTCGATTCATGACAGCTTTTGTAGGAGAAATATTCAAAAGATACACCGCTGTTGCAACTGCTTCTCCCCAAAACTTGTCAGGAATCCCTTTAGATTTTAGCATGTTTCTAGCCATTTCAACCACCGTACGATTTTTTCTCTCCGCCACACCGTTTTGTTCCGGTGTATATGGCGCTGTCAATTCCCTACGAATACCATTTTCATCACAAAAGACAGCAAATTCCCTTGAAGTAAACTCACCGCCACGATCAGTCCGAAGACATTTTAGGACTTTTCCACTTTGCTTCTCCACCAAGGCTTTGAATTTTCTAAAATTCTCAAACGCTTCAGACTTCACTGCAAGAAAATAAATCCAGCTCATATGACTAAAATCATCGGTAAATAATAGAAAATACCGACTTCCTCTAAGCGATTCTGTCTTCATCGGCCCGCACAGATCAGCGTGCACAAGCTCAAGACAATCTGAGGCTCTCCATGATTTTCCAACGAGAAATGAATTTCTGTTCTGTTTTCCATAAACACATCCTTCACAAAACCCAAGTTCAGTAATTTCGGGTAAACCGAGAACCATCTCCTTCTTCTGCAACAATCTCAAACCATTAACATTCAAATGCCCATAACGTAAATGCCACAGATTTGTTTCATCATCTCCCTTAACTACCAAAGCATTACTCATTCCGTTCAGCACATCAAGAGGAAACATTTTGTTTCTAGTCATGTTAATAAGTGCTAAAGTTTGTCCAGATCTTTTATCACTTATTGCACATGAATCACCATCAAACACAACTCTGTATCCAATACTAAGCAACTGTCCCACACTCAGCAAATTATGAGCAAGACTAGGTATAAATTGCACATCATAGAGAAGTTTATGATCACCTTTTTCAGTTTTGATGGCTACTGTTCCTTTTCCTTCAACTTACATCGTCTTGTCATCTCCAAGCCGAACTTCACTTTTCTGCGACTCATCAAGCTCCTTAAACAGCGACCTTGTTCCCGTCATATGATTAGAACATCCACTATCCAAAAACCATACAGCTTCAGAGCCGTTGAAGTGAGAGTGTGTCATAAATAACTTACTCTCTTCTTGGACATTCTCAGCAAAATTTGATTTTTGATCATTTCTTTGCTTGGACCAGCAATATGCTTCTTTGTGGCCAAACTTCTTGCAATACCTACATTGAATATTTTTTTTGAACAGACCTTGATCCTTAAATCCACCTTAGTGTTGGTTTTGATCTCCATATGAGCCCTTGAACTGATTCTGGTTGTTAAAATGACCTCTTCCTCTGTCATAGCCACGACCTCCACCATTAAATTCACCTCTGCCTCTGCCACGTCCACCATAATTTCTTCCATAATTTTCAGATTTTCCTAAAAATTCTCCTTTCACTTGAAAAGCTTTCTCTTCTGCCTTTTCACCATTTTTGTTAAGCCGATCTTCATGGGCTAACAAAGAACTCATCATTGCATCAAACGAGTAAGTGCTCAAATCATTACCCTCAATGATTGCAGGAACCACATACTCAAATTTTGGTGATAAACTCCTGAGAACCTTACTTACAATGCTTTGGTTGCTTGGAAATTCACCATAAGACTTCATCTGATTCACAATTGCAGAGACTCTTGCCAAATACTCTTGAATAGACTCTTTTTCTTTCATAGAAAGAGTTTCAAACTTTTGACGTAAAGTTTGTAACTTCACAACAATCACCTTTTGATCTCCCATGTATTCTTGCTTCAGAATTTCCCACGCTTCATGAGCTGTGTTCACTGCAGAAATTCTGGATAGAATATCTTCATCCAGTGCTGATTGGATGAAAAACAGTGCTTTTGCGTCTTTCTTCCGATTGTCCCTTAAACGTTGATCTGGTTCAATTGGATTTTGATCTTCAAACCCATTCTCCACCAAATCCCATAGCTCCTGTGAGCGAAACATCGTCTTCATCTTGAGACTCCAAAGATGGTACTTCTCTCCTTTGAACATCGGAATTAAGGCTTGCAGATTCGTGCCGTTGCCGTTGCCGTTGTTCGCCATTACTTCGTCTTCGAGGATTGAAACCTGGAAATAACTCTGATACCACAATTGTTGGGAAGAATCAGATAATTGCAATAAAGAAGAAGAAGACTTTAAACTGAAATTGCTTGATTAATTTAGAGAAGTACAAGAGTCTCAGACTACAAACTGAAAATATATATATATATATAGAGAAAGAGAAGAACTACCCATAACCCACGATTAGAAAATATTGAATTAGAAAACAACCCAATTACTTGAAACTACCCACGATACCTAAACCCATAAAACAATTACCCTAAAATTAAGGTTCAATTTTGAATCAATCAACAACAGGAGGTGTGGTGGGTCTTGACATGGTGTTTTTTGGTAGAGTAGGGTTTTCTCCAGGAGCTTCTGCTCTATGGGGAGAACAGTACATGTCGGCTGTTTGTGAGAATGTGAGAGCTAAGTTGTCTAGTGTTGATGACAAAATCTATGGAACAAACATATCGGTTTTGTCGTTTGATGGTCGACTAGATTGAAATATCCTTAGGTTTTAGCAATATAATATCGGTAGGCTGCATTGCATTTGTTATAGGTTTGTATGATGTTCGATGACTTACGACTGATTAATGATGCTTAATGATGATGACAATCGGCGACCTAATAAAATTAGGTTTTAACGTGTGGTGATCTTAGGTGTGATTCATATCTAAAAGAGTAGAGATTCAACAGTTGTTGTGTGGATCTTTATGGCAAAACAAAAAGCCAGCGGAAATTGATCATACAATCCTCTATGCATTTGGTTTTTAAACCGTTTTGACTATTTATTAATCTCTCTCTCCCATTTTATAAGATTTTCTTGTTAAAAACACATAGTTTAAGAAACCATAAATGTTTTGTTATTTTTACATAAAATATATGATTTAACATTTATTTTTTAAAAATTAACCAATAAAAAAACTGCAGAATACAAATGGTCATAATATACTAAATAAACATAAATTATGCATAGATATTGAGAAAATCTAATAAAATGAAACAAAAAAGGGCTAAAATATCTTATATATTGGGATAAAGGGAGTATTTATCTAAGAAAAGAAAAGCAACTGAATATATTAGTTTAATGTTTAGCTGCCTGGAAAAAAATATTTCACGCTGATTTGTTTTGGATTTTGACAAACAAATCGGAAGAATCGAGATTTGATTTTTAATCTAAATGACTGGATTACATATAGTCAGTCATATACTATCTCATCCACTACAATCAATCCAAATGAAAAGGATATAACTCGGCCCAATAGACAAGTCACAAGTAACCCAAAACACATGTGGCCGACATAACTCTCTTCCTTGCCTAGAAGGTTCGAATCTGTACTCAGAATACTTTCTTTCTATCACAGCTCCAGCGTTTTGAACGCGAGAATAAATTCAACTCCAACCCAATGTCGAATCGTTAAACTAGCCAGTCGCCACTATTGCGGTTTAAAAGCTTTAGTTAGTTTAGACTGAATTGTTGCTCTCAGTTTCCTCTACCATTTCCCGGGTAAGTTTTTTATGTAGGTTTGTTTGCTTTTCATTTGCACGCCACATGCTCGATGAAATTCCCCAAAGGGACTCAGTAGTAAAGAACGTATTTTTTTGCTTTCCCAACGGCAGTTGAATTTCTGGTGTTGAGTGGGTATTGACGTACTCGTGGGTTCAGAATCAAGATGCTGCCGCAGAGGTTGAAGAAGGCGATAACGGATAATCCAAAGAAGCTTGGGAATTTGATTGACCTCGTGAATCTTCCATCTACTCTACGTGACTTCGTTGGTCAATCTCAGATTTCCCGTCTTGGTTGTTTCATGCGTGTCTGGTCGTATATCAAGACCAACGATCTTCAGGTTTGAACATGGGATCACTAAGTTATTAGCTAAAGACGTTTTAGTGTTTTGTATCATTGAATGATTGGTTTTGTTTCTTATAGGATCCTAAAAACAAGAATGTGGTGATTTGTGATGAGAAGCTGAAGAGCATTTTGCTCGGCAAGCAGCGAGTGGAGCTAGTCGAGCTTCCTTCTCTTATCAAGTTGCATTTCCCGAAAGAACCAAAGTAGAATTGTCTGAAAATGTAACAGAGTTCAAAATTGGCTTCTTTGGGGTCGTTTGTTTGTTGGCAAGATGTTCATTTATGTTATGTGATGCTTAAAGAGATATGATCGATACTTTTAAGTTCTAATAGTTGAATACAATTTGTCTTTCTGGTATCTGGATTCAATTCTATTTCTGCTTTCTGATCCGTTTCTATAACATCAAAAGAGCATCTTTAAGTAGTTACACTTCCACGATATAGTGGGAAAAAATTGGTTCTTTTACAACATTATGGAAGCTTGATTCAAATAATATCAAGCAACCTGAGTGATCATTGGTATAGTATTTGTAAGAAATACAACACAGAAACAGAGTAAGTTAGTAGAAGAAAGAATGTAGCATGTTAAGGAACATGTTTGTGATATGGGCTACATACGACGAGTCCAAAAATACATATTTGCTTGCATCCAAACATGTGAAAGGGTTCAATCTATCATCCAAGTAGCTCATCTCCTAGTATCCAGTTGCAGTTTGGAAACCTGCAAGAGAATTAAGAACACAATGAGAAGAATTCTAGATTTAACAAGTAGTTGATACTCATTAAAACTTAGTCTATGTCTTTGGAGGGATACAATGCTTATTACTAACCAAATACTTCAGGATTTTTCATGATTCTTAGACCATGCCATGTGGATTTGAAAACACCAGCCGGATTCGGATTCTGTTCAGCTCATTGTTCAACTTTGCGTTTGAATTTTCTGGCCACATTGTTGTATTCTTTGATACACTGGCTTCCATCAACACGATTTGTGTTCTTCTTTCCAGGAGCACGCATCCGATAAGAGGGAGCCTGAAGAGAGATATCTTGCAAGCTCTGAGTCCGTAAATGTCTCTCAAGAAAAACCCCCTAGGATACTTCAGCTGATGCGCTTCCGTTTCAGTGTTCGTGCCTTTTGAAAAAATCTATTCAGCGCATTTGCTTCAGTCCGCATGCCGCCCCTATTCAATCCTGAGATCATTGTTGTGTATGCTGTAAAATCGGGCTCCACTCCTTTGAACTTGAGCTTACAGAACAAATCATATGCTTCTTCCACCATACAAGCCTTGCACATCCCATGAATCATGATAGTATATGTAATAATATCAAGATCATTTCTAGTCTTTTGCATATGTTCGAATCTTTTCAATGCTTTCCCTACCTCCCCATTAGAAAATAGACCAGCTAACAAAATGTTGTAGCTCCTAATATTGGGAGGCAGACCGTTAGAAGTCATATTTCCAAAAACGCCTAGAGCGAGATCTATATCGCCCGCTTGAAAATAACCCTGGATAAGAGTGTTGCAAGAGACTGTGTTTTCGGCCACGCCTCTTTGAGACATCTCATATAAAAGTTTAATCCCATCATGTAGCCTCGCCGACTTGAAAAATCCATTTGCAAGAGTACTGTAAGTGACTACATTTGGGGCGCACCCCTTGCTTATCATCGAGTCAAGCATTTTTCTGGCCTCATCTACCCTACCATGCATGCAATGCCCATTGATAAGTGAACTGTAAGTGAAAACATTAGGATCTATAGACATTTGGATCATCTTCTCGCACACACCATCAGCCTTCAAAAGCTTCCCACATTTCACATATGCATGGATTAATGCACTGAAAGTGACAACATTAGGGTTGATTTTCCTGGAGATCATTTCGAGCAGTAGTCCCTCGGCGTCAGTCAATCTACCGGAATTACAAAGGCCAGTTATGAGAGAGCTGTAGGTAACAACATTCGGTCCAATTCCTCTGTTTTTCATACGGTTGAAAAGCTCCAGGGCGCTATCCACAAGCCTCTTTTTGCAAAGACTATCAATGAGTATGGTGTCGACTACTACATCACGTTTAATTCCCATTTCCTCCATTTGGTCAGCCACATAAAGAGCATCGGTAATATTATTCCTGAGACAGAATCCATTGACCAGCGAGCTAGCCGTTACTATGTCAGGCTCAATACCAAGTTTCATCATTTTCCCAAAATAAGATAAAGCCAAAGAGGGTTGTAAGCAGCGGCAGAAACAATTCACCAAAATGTTGCAGGTATAAAGATCAGGTGAAATTTCCAAATTTTCTGTACTCTCCACACAATTCCAGAGAGTGATGACAACATCATACCTCTTCATCTTGGAAATAGCAGTCAATACTTTATTGAATTCAACAATAGAAGGAAGGGGATAAGACCCAACCATGAGTACGAACAAATTAAATGCATCTTCGCACTCAAGATTGTGAAGCCCACTTCTCAATACCAATTTATAATCAGTAGTAGCAGCAGAAAAAGCTCGTACCCAGAAACGGAAACCGCAAAGTCTCAACGACGGAGCAAGAGCAAGAGCAATCCCAGGATTACTGTTCTTCAGAAAATGCCGATGAAGATGAAGAAACCCCTTAGCCGTTGAAGCAATCGCAGTCGCAATCGACCACCGCATCCAATCAACTTTACTTCAGCTTGATTTGGGCTCGTTCCCAAACTCTGTCTCAGAAATTGTTGAATCATAAACCCTAAACCCTACAAGGACTGAATAGTGTTGTTAAGTGTTTGAGAACTGAGAATTGTGAAGAGAAGGCGCTAGAGGAAAAAATAAAACTCTAACCGGTTAAGGACAATCGAGTTTTTTTTAATAGGTTTTTTGGGTTAAAACGGTTTACAAAATCGAACCGGATTGCACAATTTCGAATCGATCAGTCGAAAGGTCTCATTGCTTCTCCAATGGCATCCACTTCTCTCGTCCGAATCGCATTTGCCGAAAAATGTCGCATTCGTTCTTCTCTTTCCCTCTATGTGATTCGTTGATTTCGTTGGTTTATAACCCTCTTCTTCGTTTTGGTTTTGAACATTGAAAGCATGGCTTTTGGAAATCTAAACGAAAATTCAAAACTCAAAAGGCTCTTCTGCTACTTTGAATCCTTCGATCTTCCTACGACGTGTAGACGGTTTTACATAGCCCGTTATAAACTTGGTTTCGCACTTGGGTAGAAGAAACAATGTATAGTATGTAAGATATTCTGGTTGTGATTTGTCACTTTTGTTTACCACTGAAACTGAAATATTCTTTTATGTACTTGTTCACCTTGTCATGTACTTGTTCACTAAAATGTTTTGAGATTATTCTTTCTTATGGAATCAGATGGTAATACCAAGAGATACTCTGGATTGTGGAATACAGCGTTTTTGGTTTCTGGCATCATGAGTCAATTCCATTTCTGCATTGTTTTTTTTTTTTTTTTTTAACAGTTTGATCTGATTCATCTTTATAACATTACAGTAGCATCTTTAAGTAGTTACATGAACATCAAGTAAGAAAAATGGTTCTTTTACAACACTCTGGAAGCTTGATTTTTGACTGATATCAAGAAAATTACTGAATTTTTTTTATAATTTAGAAGAAAGAATGTAGTATGTTAAATATTGCGCTTGTGGTATGGACCTCTCTTATTTATCACTGAAACCGAGATAAGTCGTACTTCAGAACATGGTTTGCTACTATTGCGTTTGTCTTCTCTGTTGGGTGAAATGAGTCCCAAAATACATATTTGCTTGCATCAGAACATGTGAATGGGTTCATTTTATCACACAAGTAGCTCATCTCATAGTATCCTGTTCCGCAGCATGCACTCCTTACATTTTGAAAACCTGCAATGCAATTAGGAATATTATCAAAAGAATTCTTGATTTAAGAGCACTTGGATACTCATCAAAACTTAGCCCTATGTCTCTGCAGGATTACAGTGGCTGGGAAAAAAGCTTTTGTTAGAACTTTGTACTAACCGAATGCTTCAGGATGGTTTAGGATTTCTGAAACCAGGTCATACGGATTTGAAAACACCAGCTGGATTCCATCCAGTTCCCTGTTCAGCTTGGAGACTTTCTCATTCATCTTGGTGTTGAAATCTCTAGCCACAATGTTGTATTCTTTGATACATTTGCTTCCATAAAAGAGCTGAGTTGTTCTTTCCAGGGGCAAGCATCCAAAAGGAGAGAGTCCTGAAAAAGACATCTTCCGAGCTCCGAGTCTGTAAATATCTGTCACGAAATCTCCAGCGATTCCTATCAGGAAGTTTTGGTACTCATTCACAGAGTATTTCCGTAACTTGCGGGGAAGAAGATAGTAATTCTCCAGGAAATCGTTGGTTCCGATACTAATAAGGTAAAGTGCTTCCCTAATAACCTCATTAGCTTTTTCTTCACCCAAGTAGCTTCTTAGCCTGGTCTGGTATTCTTTGTAGTACTCAACTTCCTTCCAAAGCGGCATCACAGACTTTAGAAGTTGATGACATTTCAAAAAAAACCATGTCAGTCTTAGCTTAACTAAGAGTATGAAATCTAAATTCACTACTACAGTAATGTACTATTAGGATACATATGTTTTAAGATATATAAGTATGCTTGACTTACTAACACAGCAGAGGTTGCATTGTCTAAGCCGGTTCCAGCTGAAGCGAAACAGACACCAGTGGCAAAGTCTGCGATGTTGTATGCTGGATCTAGGTATGCAGGGACTGCGTTCTTGAGTCCCAAACCTTCAGAAATGAAATCTGGTGCAATCCGACCATTTGAGAATCTCCCAGTTGCTTTGCCATCAAAGTAATCCCGGCCATATGGATGGAAATTACTCTTTAGAACTGTAGAAATCTCGTTGTTGTTGCCTGAATCCACAGTGGAGTCCCCAAATACGATAAGTGCAGGAACTTTCCCACCCGTTTCAGGTATCAGCACCAAGAGCTGAGCTGCAAGCACCAAGAACGCAAGAACTCTGTTTCGCAGCATGCTTTTACACAAGTTTTCCAACTCTTTTGCTTCTGCAAAACAAGAACCTCACGATTGATTGGGAAGAACAATTGGATCAAGCATTTAAGTTGGAGAAAGAGAGGTATCTTCTATCGAACCTTACACAAACAGATTTCGCTTGTGTAGTAATTAATAGCTTGGCCCCTTTGTTAGATGATGCTTATTAAATACTCCTTAGTCTGATTTATATCTGTTTATTTTTGGCCACAGAGAAGCTGAGGTGAGTAATGAGCCGAAAGTTATTGAGAGTTTCATTAATAGTTTTCAGCAGAGAGCCGTATTTATAGCTACTAGAAAAGAGAGACAAGACAGAATTACTTTCAGTAGAAGGATTCATACTCTTGCAAGCTTCAGATATATGTAACGCATCTTCCTTTTTACCGGGTTCACGCACAAAGCTCTGCTCTCTGTTCTTGTCTCTTTTACTAGATATATATTTTTGTTGCAGACAGGATCTTCAATCGAAAGATTGTGTATACTTGTCAAGCAAAGCTTTAAATCTCGGAAGCTACAATGGAGTTTCATTTGATTAAATATGAGATAGTTTGTAAACTGTGTCGCACGTTCAAGGGGCTTTTTAGTTCAACCATAGTTTGGTTGTTGCAACGACAATAACAAGTAACGGCAAGAAAGTGTCTCTCATGCGTCAAATGTGACATTGCCGATAAAGTAACTTTGATTTTTTTACTCTCAACTAAAGATTATATTTAATGTTTTGTTCAACTTTTTTTTTTTGTTTGTCTCTTGAAGCTAAATGTGGCAGGTTACGACTGACAGGTGTTTTCTAACACAGGTTTGCGTTTTGAATGAAAACGAATACAAATAATAAATGTGTGATAGGCTATTAGCAATGAAGTGGTCATTTAGAGTTGTTGAATTATAGATAAGTAGTTGAACATTAATTTTCACATTTTCCCATCCAAATGAAGTCACATCTACACAACCTCTATAATTTAATCCAGCAAGTTTAATTAATTTTTTTTTAGTACTATTGCAACTAATAGTGATTCTATTTTATACGGAGTATATGAGAAGCACAAAATGAAACTAAAAAAAAAGCCATACAACTTAGCAACGCCAACATACTACTTCTAGACTCTTCTCGAATCACTTTTGCCACTTTGCAACCCTTTCTAGAGAAAATTACTTCTAGACTGCACTCGTGGACTGTTAAGTTTTTATCTTTTGCAGAAAAGATTAGACTTATCTCTTTGGTGATTTATGGCATGGTGAATTTTTGGAGCCAAGTTTTTGAGCTGCCCAAAAAATTTTACAAGAAGATTGACTCGCTTTGTACAACCTTCTTATGGAATAACAATACTATCTCGGCAGCGGGTGCTCGTGTCTCTTGGTCCGATGTTTGTAGACCCAAGAAAGAAGGAGGCTTAGGGATCATGCATCTCGAAGAGTTCCAGGAGATTTTCAAGCTAAAGAGGGTTTGGAATTTCTTTTCTAGATCGGGCTTCTTTTGGGTGGCTTGGCTGCATGCTTACATCTTCAAGAACAAGGGTTATTGGTTAACAAATGATTCTCCTAGATTCTCTCCTACCGTTCGGAGTATGTTGCGCATCAAACCATCTCTATAATCCTTCCTTCGATGCTCAGTTAAAAACGGTCAGACAACGCGTTTTTGGTTTGATACGTGGACGGATTTGGGTCAACTAATCTCATTCATTGGAAGTCAAGGCCCTCGACATCTCCAGATTCCCTTGGAAGCTTCAGTTCAGGCCGCTGCCCCTTCTGGAAGCTGGTCAATGTCTCATGCTAGATCTGACTCTGCAGAGCAACTCTTGATTACCCTCCGCTGGCATGTCACCGCCAAACCCATCAGCCGGAAAAGACTCTTACCTTTGGAGGATGCGTAACAGGACTTACAATCACTCGTTTAGTTCAAAGGGGACGTGGGAGCAACTTAGAGATCGTTCTCCTCAAGTCACTTGGGCCAGTGTTGTTTGGTTTAAACAATCGGTCCCGCGGTTTGCTTTTTTTGTTTGGCTTTCTATCCTGGGCAAGCTTCCTACTAGGGATAGGCTCGCAAGTTGGGGAGTTCAACTTCAACAACAATGTGTGCCGTGCTCTCTTGTTAATGAATATCACTCACATCTGTTCTTTGATTGCAGGTTTTCAGGTGATGTTTGGAATTATTTCGGGCAGCGGATCTTACCGGGAGCGCCACAAGACCTTCTAGGAATTCCAGCTTGGCTTCGAAACTCTACTCATCAAAACTTCCAGCAAAGTCACTAGCAGGGGCATGGCGTCTCCTTTCCAGCTCAAGCCCGGTCACCTGATGGACAACAACGTGTTAGGGCAAATGGTCACCTTTCAGCTCTTCGTTCTATCTTCAAATTAGCGCTCCAAACAACAATCTACACGCTTTGGTGTGAGCGGAATAAAAGAATCTTCACCGGAGTTCATTCTAGTGTAGCAGTCTTGCGGCGATTCGTTGACCGAGCCATCCTTGACCGTCTCATTTCGTTTCCGTCGGAAGACCTCTCATCACCCTCCTATCTTGAAACTTATTTTGGATATGTTGCTTTTCCGTTTCAAGTTTTCTAATTTTTGTATAATCCTGTAAAAAGGATAAAAACTTTTGTTCCACTATTTGGATGATGGTATAGATTTAACATGTAAAAAAAAAAAAAAAAAAAAAAAAAAAAAACAGCAACATACTACAGATTGTTCTGATTGGGATAGGACTGAACCAATCAGTCCCAGGAGATGGATGGACTAATGTCTGTCCCAAAAAATACAAGTGCCTTTGGTTCTTTCTAGAGACTTCTCAAATTAGCTTTAAAAGTCCCAGAGTCACTATATTGACGATAATACTCTCACAGACTCGCCGGATCAAATCAGTCAGCCTCATCGGTAAGGGTATTTACGTAAATCGTTAAAAAAAACCCAAAGAGAGAATTGAGTATTCTCCTCTCCACCAAGCACGACTGGTGTGCCTATGCAAATAAGCAATTTCCTCAAACACATTTACATTTCGATTCGATTCGATTCGATTCTCTTCTCGTTTTGATCTCTGCTTGTTTCTCTGTGCGTCTCTCCTGATGTTGGTTTCGAGAATTTTGTCGCGAGTTTCCCGCAGCGCGGGATTGCGCTCCTCTCTCTCCGCCGTCGCTCTAACGGCGAAGAACCAGACTCTTGTCTTCTCGAGCCGGTTTCACTCCCGCGCTCACGACTACTTACACAAGGTTAGATTTTGACTCAAATCTTATCATTATCCGTGCCGAATTTAGATTCAGGGTTTTGTTAGGGTTTAAGGGTTTACCCAATCTGACCTCAATTCAGTGTTTTTAGAAACGATAGCTGTGTTCCGATAATGTATCCTTGATCTCATGTGTTTGAATTGTCACATGTATGTATAAATGAGTGGATGCTCTTTCATTTTTGCCTTAGATTTCTATGGGGTTTTTGCTTTGATTCATATCACTGAGATTCACCCATTTGCATCGTTTTTGGGGGGCAGCTTGTTCCAGCTCAGGTGTCTATGGATTCGTTTGCACTTCAAAGGTTCTCTTTTTCTTCCTCTACCTCGCCTGAATCAGATGAGAAGAAAAGCAACGCTGAGGCCTCGAAGACAAGTGAAGAGAAAGCTACAGCTGAGGCAAATGAATCAGGACTTGACTCTAAATCGAAAGATTCTGCGACTGATTCTGCAGAAAGAAAGCGGAAAGGTGCTAAACGAGCTGCAACTTCTGAATCAGATTCTGAGAGTGATAATGAGGATGAGTTGTCAGTGGATGATTTGGTGAAGCTCGTAGCTGAGAAGGAAGAGCTACTGTCTGACAAGGAAGAAGAGATTAAGAAAATGAAAGATAAAGTTCTTCGTACTTACGCAGAGATGGAGAATGTCATGGACAGAACAAGACGTGATGCTGAAAACACCAAAAAGTATGCCATACAGGTTAGTCTACTACAAGAACTTGGTTTGCAGCTTTTGCTTCCTATAATAGTTTGCTTAAAATATATATGTACACTATATGTATGCAGAATTTTGCAAAGAGCCTTTTGGATGTCGCGGATAATCTTGGAAGAGCTTCTTCGGTTGTCAAAGAAAGCTTCTCAAAGCTTGACATTTCGAAAGATTCGGCTGGAGCTGCTCCATTATTAAAGACCCTTTTAGAAGGAGTGGAGATGACTGAGAAACAGCTAGCTGAGGTAAATATCGACAAATGTAGTTATAAGACCTTAAGTAAGCAATGTAGATTAGACCGGTTAAATCTGTGTGCTGCTGCAGGTATTTAAGAAATTTGGTATGGAGAAGTATGATCCTTTAAACGAGCCATTTGATCCAAACAGACATAACGCAGTGTTCCAAGTCCCTGACGCTTCTAAGCCAGAAGGCACAGTTGCTCATGTCTTGAAGGTAAATATATAAAGCTTGCTCAATTCTTTGTCTCTCTTTAGTCCATTGTATAGTCTTAAATACCAATTAGTAACGATGGGTGTCTATATGTGCAGTCTGGATACACACTGTATGATCGAGTTATAAGACCAGCTGAGGTTGGTGTTACCCAGGGAGGAGAGAACGAAGAAGACAAGAAAGAGTCTGATGCTTAAGAAGAAGTCAGCTGGTTTTCATGAATTTTGCTACGGTTCTATGTTTCCAGTAACTCATTAACATCTTCTTGAGTCTTTGAGTCAATAGTTTTCTCTTGTGGTTTGGTTATTCAGTAGATGAACAAGATCTCGCATAAGTTGCTGGACATGGCATTTGCAGGAGAAATTCTGCTTCTGTGTCTGTTTTCTCTATCTCCCTGAAGCTTTAATTGCATGGGAAAATACTATTTTACAGTTTTTCGACGCTCACACCGACCAAGTCTCTGTTTGATTAATTAATCAGATACAAACAAAGGTTTTACATGGTCTGATACAATCAGAAACTAACCAAAGGGAAAGAAGCTGAAAACAGAGTCACAAAACTTGCACCTCATTTCTTAAAACCTCTCCTGAATATGTCGAAGAATGTCTCCGAGCTTTACATAAAGCATTTTCTGCTCCTCGTGTCCCAAACTCCTCGATATCTGCAGGTATAATACAATCAAATATTTACAATGCCTCTACGTAATTTTGAGTGCATGATTATTCTTACATGGTCTAGGATTATCTCGACACTGTAGTCCTGATGAACGATGAACGTATGGATGTAGATGTATGCGAAAAACGCCATAACATTCTGTTTAGGCAACAAGATTAGGTTAAAAGGATGAAAAATATCATGTTTCATCTGTCGAACTTAGTGGCTCTTACTTGGCAATCCATTCTATCAGTAAATCCTCCATGTCCTGGTATGCTGTCTCCAAAATCCTGTCAAACCGACAAAACCAAGTTAAGCGACTTGGATCTGTGGAAACAAAACCTTTCAATGTTTGAAAATGTCTAACCTTGATCTTGAAAGCTCTTTTGAAACCGCTTGCGAAGAAACCACCAAAAGGTGCTATAGCGGATGCGAATAGACCAAGAGAGAAAGCATGCAATTGGACAGGCAGAATCGAGATCTCTTTCCATGGAGACTGTTAAGCAACGGAGCTCAGTTTCAAAACAAAGACTTATATAAGACAACATGGTTGCTTGGTTTTCATGAGAAGGTAACTAATTGCTTACAAATGGAGCAATCCAAAAGGGCAGTGGGTAATACTCTAGCCTGAAGAGAGGGCCTGGATCACAATGAAGCCAACCAGTCGATAAATCCTGCAAAAGATGCAACATAACGATGAAGTAAAGGCCAAGACGAAAACATCGCAATGGAGATTTCATTTTTGTTACCTTCCTTGGACATGTAAGCCATTGGAATTGGCCTAAGACATTTGCAAACTGTTGTAAGAAGCAGATAATCTATCAGTCTTGAGACAAAAAGAAAGGGTTATAATTAAATGGATCAAATGATTGAAGATGATTATTACAAAAAACGCAGAGATTATGGTTGCCACTGATGCTCCGATGAAACCTTCCCATGTTTTCTTTGGAGACAACTTGATGAGCGGAGTTTTCCCGAAATAGAAACCGAAGAAATAAGCCGCTACATCGTTCATAGCAATAAGCGCTGCAGGCAGAAGAAACCTGCATATTTATCCATTTTAAAAAGAAGTTAGAACCCGGGGAAAACGACATGTTTCATTTGAATCCTTTTTACCAGAAGATCCCTTCAAATATATTGGCGACGATGAAAGAAGATTGAGCAAGCACAACAATAAGGATCATATGCGTCCAAGCGTATTGCCCAAACTGATACTTATACATCTTCTTCTTCAATGTAAGGATAAACCATATGAAACCTGAATGGAAATAAAAATGTTAATTTTCAAAAAGTGCGTGATGTTGGTGAAGAAGAAGAAGAAAGAAACAGACAAACCTGCAATGTACAAGAAGTACCAAATAACCATCTGGTACTTGATTAGACCACTCACAAACTTATAGATGAATCTGTCTGAAGAAACAGTGTTCACTAGCTGCTGTTGAAGTATGCGTCCATAGACAAACAACATAGCCGTGAAGAAGAAGTGCCAATTCAAGAGCCTGAAACCAGGTAAGCGACGCTCTTCATGAGCTCTTCTGAGAAGAAAGAAGAGCTCTCTAGCCATGAATATCTGTATAACCACAACCATAGCCCAGATGTAGAGATGACCCATGTAGATTATAAACATAACTCCACCGAGCATCCAGAGAGATGAACATGTCCTTATCCACATTGATCTGTACTTGTTCTTATCACCAAGTAACAGATTGCTTACTCTGCTTACATTGCTTCTGTTCACCTCAGCTGCTAAATTCTGAATATTGAAAAAAAGACAATCAAATCAGTTCAAGAATCTCAAGACATTCAACCGAAAAAGAGCGTTTGACGTTATATACCTCGCTTGATCGCCTGCGGTGGCGAATGCGGGCTGTTGGAGAGCTAGGAGTATAATTGTAATCCCTTGGTGAATTGGGAATGTTGTGATAATGGTTATCTCTCTGGTTATTATTCATTCGTGACGTCGGTGTATTAGGATGACTATTCTCCCTTAGCTTCCTCATTCGTGGAGAATGCGGATTGAGATCGTTCTCCATTGCCATCGAGATCCCTAGGAAATGCTCTCAGTTCCTGGATTAAGGGTTCTTCAAATTCAGTGAATCATGATGATCTGGGTTTCTTCTATTTAATGAAAAATATTCTCTCTTTTCTCCTGGGTTTGATCTATAATTTCAAAATGGCAACCATAACTCGAGCTTATACACGTACACATATATTCATTCATAAGAGATTGCTTGTGTAACAAGCAATTAATAGAGTACAAATCTCAATGATGTATCAAAGCACAAGGAGATGATCATATTCAAATAATTACATGTTAAAAATGAACAAACCCACAAATTCGGTTAGAAACAAATCGGATCATGAGTTGCAAATGAAAGAGAACGAATGAACTTACAGAAAATCAAGCTTCTGGATTATAACGAAAATGTGGCGGGATGATGATGATGATGATTGAAAATGCGAAACCCTAATTTAGAGAAAAAAAATGTGAAGAATCTCAAAGGTGAGGGAAGGAGGAGGAATGAACGTGGATGAGCACTTAATAGCGGTGAGGCTTCATCACTTTTTGCCGAATTAGAAGACACAATTACAAAATAAACTATTCATGTCGCTATACTCACGTTTAAACCCGGAATGAACGACACGTAACATAATACTATTTGGGCTGGGTCGTTTTTTTAAAGCCCATAAGGCCCTTAACTATCTCAATTTTTTTTTTTCCTGCCGAAGACGACGCACAGAGACATGACATGAACATGATGAGTCAACGAGGTCTGTGATCAGTGTGGTCACATGAGTAAATAACGCGAAAATAGAGGGTCTCGGTCTCAGTCTTAGTCTCACCTTTTTGTTGTGTGTGTTTTTTTCTCATTAATTATTGAGTTCCGTAAAGTGGGTCCTACTCCTCCCGTTTCCCAACCTCCATAACCATAGTTTTAGAGATTTCTCTGTTTCCTATGCTCTCTCTCTCTCACACCCTTACAGTGACTATTCATCGGAGAGCTTCAGATCTAAAAGAGAGGAAGATAAACCCTAGGATTCAATATCGATTTCGGTAAGAAAGCCATCTTCTACTGTTGGATTCGATTAGTTTCAGGGCATTGACTCTTTACTTTCTTGACTGTTGAGTTCTTGCTTTGGTTTTATCACCAATGCTGTTAGATTTCTGTCATGTTCTTTTCGTCTTTTTTTTTTTTTGTTAAAGAGCTTCACCATTCTTGCATTTTGGGTCTTGCTTAAGGGTTTTGTTCCGAGGTTCAAATGCTGTTTATGATTCATTCGGGTTTCCGAATAAGATTGCAACTTTGGTTTTTTTTAGCGTATTCTTAGTTTTGATCTTTACCAAAAATGTTCGGTGTTTCTCTTTTTTTTTTTTTTTTTTTGTAGGAAACCTTCTGATTTCATAAGAATGGCAGTGACGGAAGCTGAAAATCCTCTTTTTGGAGAAATCACTTTTGGCACCTTACTACAGAAGTTGCAGGTAATTTTGCAACACACACTACTAGCCTTTAAAGTATTGTTCCACGAACTCAATGGACACACTTTTATAGGAAATCTGGGATGAAGTTGGTGAGAGTGATGAAGAACGAGACAAACTGCTTCTTCAGATTGAGGAAGAGTGTCTGAATGTTTACAAAAAGAAGGTTGAGCAGGCTGCAAAATCTCGCGCAGAGCTTCTTCAGACCTTGTCTGATGCCACTGTTGAACTTTCCAATCTCACAACTGCTCTCGGGGAAAAAAGCTATATTGATATTGTAAGTCATCTCACGTTCACAAGTCGAATGAGATGAGATGATTATAGAGTGATTCGATGTCTTTGTCTCGATTGCAGCCAGATAAGACTTCAGGGACGATCAAAGAACAACTTTCTGCAATAGCACCTGCTCTTGAACAACTTTGGCAACAGAAAGAGGAAAGGGTCCGGGCGTTTTCTGATGTACAATCACAAATTCAGAAAATATGTGAAGAGATCGCTGGCGGTTTGAATAATGGGCCTCATGTGGTTGACGAGTCTGACTTGTCTCTGAAGAGATTAGATGACTTCCAGAGAAAACTCCAAGAGCTCCAGAAAGAGAAGGTAAAATATTAGTTGGGATGTGTGGCCTATGTTTGCCTTCAGAGTTCAGACCAGAACTAAAACTGCTTTTTGTTTGGGCAGAGTGATAGGTTACAGAAGGTGCTCGAGTTTGTGAGCACGGTGCATGATCTATGTGCAGTCCTTGGTTTAGATTTCTTAAGCACTGTCACTGAAGTTCATCCGAGCTTAGATGAGGCAAATGGTGTTCAAACCAAGAGCATTAGCAATGAAACACTTGCCAGGTTGGCTAAGACTGTCTTGACTCTTAAAGAAGATAAGATGCAAAGACTCAAAAAGGTTAGTCAAAATCATGGTCTTTTAGATCTCTGACATGAGCATGGTCAGTTAGGCTGGACATATGTTGAAATCCTTTTTTAGTTAAACTATTGAATATTAAACTGATGGATGAATTTGAAGTTTGATAAGTTGTGCCGAAAGTTCTGAAACTCTCGTTTGTGGATTTCAATAATGAATCTTGATTTGTGCAGCTTCAAGAGCTAGCTACTCAGCTAACTGATCTGTGGAATTTGATGGATACTCCTGATGAGGAAAGGGAGCTTTTTGACCATGTTACCTGTAATATTTCAGCTTCAGTTCATGAAGTGACTGTTTCTGGTGCTCTGGCACTTGATCTGATCGAGCAGGTATTGTAAAATTCATAATGTATCGATCGATGAATATGATACATAACTGTTTTTAAACAAATCCTGTGAACTCTTGAAGGCTGAGGTGGAAGTGGATAGGCTTGACCAACTGAAATCTAGCAGAATGAAGGAAATTGCATTCAAGAAGCAAACCGAGCTAGAAGAGATATATGCTCGAGCTCACATAGAAATAAAACCAGAGGTTGTTCGTGAGAGGATCATGTCGTTGATTGATGCTGGAAATACTGAACCTTCTGAGCTACTGGCTGACATGGATAGCCAGATCGCAAAGGCCAAGGAAGAAGCCTTTAGTAGAAAAGAAATTTTGGACCGAGTTGAGAAATGGATGTCGGCTTGTGAGGAAGAGAGCTGGCTCGAAGACTACAACCGAGTATGCTAAAATTGGCAATGTTAATGAATACATTATTTATAAAACATAAGTTTCAGTGTGATGATTCTTTTGGATTTTGTCCTTGAATAACAGGATCAGAACAGGTATAGTGCAAGCCGAGGTGCGCATTTGAATCTCAAGAGAGCTGAGAAAGCCCGGATTATGGTCAGCAAGATTACCGGTAACCTCTGAAATTCTCCCTTATCTGTACACATAAAACTAAACTGAGACTGAAGGATATATCCTGTTTTGTTTGTGCAAGCAATGGTTGACACATTGGTTGCTAAAACCCGGGCATGGGAAGAGGATAACAGTATGTCTTTTGAGTATGATGGCGTTCCTCTGCTCGCCATGCTAGATGAATACACTATGCTTAGGCAAGAACGAGAAGATGAGAAGCGGAGGCTGAAAGTAAGTTTTTGCATCCTGTGATAATCTGTTTGTTGAACCTAATTTCTTTTGAACTAATCTTGCCTTTTTATCAGGAACAGAAAAAGCAGCATGAACCGCCACACACAGATCAAGACTCCGCCTTTGGGTCAAAACCAAGCCCTGCAAGACCCATCAGTTCCAAGAAACCAGTGGGAACACGAGCTAACGGAGGGGGGCTCAACGAAACTCCTATTAGGCGTTTATCTATGAACTCAAGCCAGAACGGAAGCAAGTCCAAGAGAGACAGTCTCAACAAGATAGCTTCTCCTTCGAACCTTGTAGCCATCACGAAAGAGGATGCTGCATCTCCAGTTTCTCGTGCTGACCCAGTTATGGCTTCACCGTGACAATATCAAAGAAAGAGTTGAAATGCTTACTGACACTTTTGTTAGTTGCTAATTGGGAATGAACCAAACACTTAGAAACAAGACAAGACATTGAGAGTAGAATGTTACATAGATGTTTATGTCTCTGTATTCATTGACTCAATTTTTTTTCTTTTCAGAATGTCGTTGTTAAGCATTGGTAACATGACTAATGTGAGTGACCGGTTTAGTGAAGGGAACTCAAGGTTATAACTGGAGTTCCATAATTATATCTGGCAAAATTCGTAAGATAGTTTGGGTGTAATTTAATAATTTATAATGGTTGTGAAGAGATGTAAATATTAGAGGTCGGCTCTGCGACGTCGTTTATAGTTTGCAATCAGAAGCGCGTTAAATATATACTATTAGGGAAAATTTCTTAAACTGTCTTAACAATCGGAGAAAAGCTACGAAGCTCGAGAAGAGAGAATCCATGTCAAACCCAAACGAACCAGCGAAGACTCTTCTGCCTTACCTGCAACGAGCTGACGAGTTGCAGAAGCATGAACCACTTGTTGCTTATTACTGTGCGTTTTGTTTTTCTTATCCATATGTAACCTAGAATAAACCTAGATGATCGAGTTCTGCGATTGAGTATACAATGTTTTGATGATCTAGTTTTTATTTAATTGGGCTTGTTTTGGTGGATTTTTTTTGTAATTGCAATTTATTGGTGTGCTGATTAGGTCGGCTATATGCCATGGAGCGAGGATTGAAGATTCCACAGAACGAGAGAACTAAGACCACCAATTCCATTCTCATGTCCCTCATTAATCAACTGGAAAAGGTATTACCTTGAAGTTCTTAATTCTGAGTTTGTCTGATTTATTTCATCTGTCTGGCTTGATTCTGCTATCTTAGAATTTAAGGATTGATTCTTAGTAATTTTCATCATCTGATTGACTTTATGTTGTCACAAGCCTGGAGGGTGTATTTATGTTTTTGTTTGCTAAAGAGGCTTAAATCTAAACTTAGCTTAGGTTGGTTCATGTTATTGGGAAAATGCATGTGAAGCAAAAACACTTATACGTTGCAATGGTACTCAGGCTTGGTGGGGTTTGGTAATTTGTTGCTCTCGCCTATTTGTCTGGCCTATTTTATATGTTCTATACGAGTTTTTTGTATGTGATGGTGAAATAGTTCAGTCTTGGATTTATCGCCAGCTATGATGACCCACCTTGTCATATGTGTTCTCATCTATAATGTAACGTCTATGATCATATAGTGACAGATTTTATGAGTCAATTTCTTGACTAATTCCAGTTTTTTGTGGTGATGTTTTTGTGTAACTTCAGGATAAGAAATCATTGAATCTGTCCCCCGATGACAATATGCATGTGGAGGGGTTTGCGCTAAATGTCTTTGCAAAGGCCGACAAGCAGGATCGTGCAGGAAGAGCCGACTTGTAAGTTTTTGGCTGTCTTATGTTTGATTATCATATTGAATGGCATTTGACAATGGTAACTTTCTACTAATGTTAGGGCCACCGTCAACACTATTTCAATGAGTCGAATTATCCTGTTTCCGTAGATTCATTCTCTGTCTAGTATTATTGTGTTTGCCAATACTGGAAATAGCATATAAGTACATACATATATAATAAGTATGCAAATCCGGCAGACATATTATTAGGTGATACCTTCCTCTGACATCGTTTAATGACGACTTTCAAGTTATAGTAATATATGTATTTATTCAAATCGAATATATAAAGAATGTAAGATCACCGGTCAAGTAATTAGCTGGATGCATCCAAGGCTTATCACAACTGTTATCTTCTGGCCGTTCTACTTTTGCGAATTACCTGTATCTCCAGCCTTGACGTGTTGTTATTTATGGTTTGATACTGATATTAGTTCAATTACTGTCCATTATTTTAGTAGTGTTAACACCTGCATTCATGTGACTCCTTTACAGAAGCTTGTGATGGATTTTCCAAATTAACTCTGTTGTTTTTGTGACAGGGGCACTGCCAAAACCTTTTATGCTGCAAGCATCTTCTTTGAAATTCTGAGTCAGTTTGGCCCGGTACCTCCTGATGTGAGTTCCTACTTTTTCATTCACTTTACAGTTAACATCTCAAAATCAAAACCTCGCACCTTAAGAGGCAGCTGTGTTAGGTGATTGATATATTTATATGTTATGGCCCCCATTGACAGATAGAACAGAAACAGAAGTATGCTGCTTGGAAGGCTGCTGACATAAGGAAAGCCATTAAAGAAGGAAGGAAGCCCACACCAGGTGACCCTGTTGATAATGACATTGATTTATCCATCCCATCAAGCGGTCTTAGTGGCTCCTATGTAAGTTTCTCTTCTTCGCAATTTATGGTTTGGGAATATCTAGATATTGACCTACCATGTATTCTGTCCAATAAATCAAAGTGTGTGGCGCGGGTGCAAATGTTTATAGAACTTGCGTCACGCTGATCATATCATCTGGCTAGAGACACCAATCTGCACCTACCTGTCTACTTCTAGGTCTTTGCTTTATCAACTGTCGTAACACTATGATAGAACATAATTTTCTTAGACAACTTCTAAGATATGAGCATCTGCATCAACTTAATCAATTTATCATTTGTGTATGTTAATTATCTACAGGATCTCGATGCCAGTGCTACCAACATAACAAGTCATCATAGAACAGAGCCTGATCCATCCCATGACTCAAATGATGACTCTAGCCATCATCACTTCCCTGAAGTACCACAACACCCTCTACCTCCCAGGTTTCATGACACTCCTAACAGCGATTATCCCACAGATGTGCCACCTCCACCACCGTCTTCTTACCCTTCCAATGATCTCCTTCCTCCTCCCACGGGGCCATCAGACTCCCCTTACCCGCATCCTTACAACCATCAACCATATCACCAAGACCCGCCACAACACATGCCGCCACCACAAACCTACCCATCTCATGAGACTTCTCCAAATTCTCTCCCTAATTTCCAATCA
Source organism: Boechera divaricarpa (assembly GCA_026770425.1). Lineage (NCBI taxonomy): Eukaryota > Viridiplantae > Streptophyta > Magnoliopsida > Brassicales > Brassicaceae > Boechera > Boechera divaricarpa. The sequence goes on from CM049192.1 coordinate 6,827,816, forward strand.
TATCCTAGTTTTAGTGAAAGCAGCCTCCCATCCACTCCTCCGCACTACCCCTCTCACTACCAAAACCCAGAACCTTACTATTCTTCCCCGCATTCCGCACCTGCTCCTTCTTCCACAAGCTTCTCCTCTGCTCCTCCTCCTCCGCCTTACTCATCAAACGGGCGTATCAATATTGCTCCCGTGCCAGATCCTACACCGAGTCTATCTCAGAAGTACCATTACGACAGCAGCTACCAGCCAGGGCCTGAGAAGATTGCAGAGGCACACAAGGCTGCTAGATTCGCTGTGGGAGCGTTGGCTTTCGATGAAGTCTCAACTGCTGTAGAACATCTGAAGAAGTCACTCGAGTTGCTAACAAATCCATCAGCCGGTCATTGAGTTTTATATTTAATCTATGAAACTTGGGGTTGATGTGTGTGCGTGTGTTTGGTTATTAACTTTTCACAGTCACATCATGGGTTTGGTTATTAACTTTTCAGGTTCAGAGTTCGTGTACAAAAGAATTGTGTGAAGTTTTCTTAATTCATTATGAACTTTTTCCTGCAACTTCGTGTATATACTACTATATAGGCACAAACAGTAAAATATGGAGTTCCAAATGTGGTGACAACTTCCAATGATCCGGGCTCGACATTGAATCTGTTTTGTTTCTCTTCAGAGAGAGCAAGGGTGGAACACGCACTCAAGTAACGGGTGGTGCTAGTACTCGAAGTTGGGCCTTTATAAAAGCCAACAGAGGCCCGATACATTGTTTATGTTGAGATTACAGATTTTAGCGGGCAGACAAGAAAAGAAAGAGTGATGAAACATGGAAGCAAACGTGTCTTCAGAGTCATGTCAAGTGTAAGACAGAGGAAGATAGAAGAGAGGTGCGTCAAAGACAAGGAAAGAGATGTCAATCGCTGCTTCCGTCGGCGCGTGCATGTACGCCACGCACATCAATCAACCAATTCTTATTATTATTACCTCATTACTCTTTACTCTAAAACACACACATACATTGCACTCAGTCTAGACAGAGAGAGAGTGAGAGAGAGAGATGGGTACGAAGACGGAGATGATGGAGAGAGACGCAATGGCTACCGTGGCTCCTTACGCGCCGGTCACTTACCATCGCCGTGCTCGTGTTGACTTGGATGATAGACTTCCTAAACCTTGTAACACCTTTCTCTCCTTCCGTTTCTATCCCTAATTGTCGTGAATACACGTAGACATATGCATGCGTATAGTCTGTATAGAGATTTGATATATGGTTGAGTTAAGGAAACCCTTTTGGATACAAGGACTTATCAACCCTCAAACTTTTGAATGCATATAGACGTCTATATGCATGTTATGATGTTCATCATCTTATTGATAGTTGTAACTAAATAAATAATATAGATGGCTATAATTTTTTTTTTGGTTAAAGGGCTTAAGATTATAAATTGTAAGATAATACATATATTCACGTATATGAAGCTAAGTAATATATATATAACCACAGGAACGTGCTTGTATAATTCTATACACACATACATGGAAATTATACAGATTTTGATATTTATAGATATGTATGCTATGCATAGATATGCCAAGAGCATTGCAAGCACCAGACAGAGAACATCCGTATGGAACCCCAGGCCATAAGAATTACGGACTTAGTGTTCTTCAGCAACATGTCGCCTTCTTCGATATCGATGATAATGGCATCATCTACCCTTGGGAGACCTACTCTGGTATATATGTCTATACATATAGGTTATATTCGATATTTCAATTTCACCTTTCTCGTTAGAATTTATGTGAAAATTTGATTCCAACATATGATTAGGACTGCGAATGCTTGGTTTCAATATCATTGGGTCGCTTATAATAGCTGCTGTTATCAACCTGGCCCTTAGCTATGCAACTCTTCCGGTAACGCCTCTCATCCTCATCTGACATATATCACAAACTTTGAATTGATTGTACTCTAGACTCAGAAATTTTTGTGATCGTTCAGCCCATATCAATGTTCATTTTGTTAACTGTTCTTCTTGATTTTGCAGGGGTGGTTACCTTCACCGTTCTTCCCTATATACATACACAACATACACAAGTCAAAGCATGGAAGTGACTCGAAAACATATGACAATGAAGGGAGGTGAGTGACCATTATATTGAAAAATCTGTTAATTGATAGAAAATATGATGAGTGATACATATGGTTTAAGTCGTATTCTTTTTTAGGTTTATGCCGGTGAATCTTGAGTTGATATTTAGCAAATATGCGAAAACCTTGCCAGACAAGTTGAGTCTTGGAGAACTATGGGAGATGACAGAAGGAAATCGTGACGCTTGGGACATTTTCGGATGGTACAATTACAGCATTAGTTTATTGAATGAATGTACTAAACAAAAGTATTAGTGTTCTTGTAATTCTAATGTTTGAGTCTACATATGTTTTATGTATTAGGATCGCAGGCAAAGTGGAGTGGGGACTGTTGTACTTGCTAGCGAGGGATGAAGAAGGGTTTTTGTCAAAAGAAGCGATTAGGCGGTGTTTTGATGGCAGCTTGTTCGAGTACTGCGCCAAGATCTACGCTGGTATCAGTGAAGACAAGACAGCCTACTACTAAAGGTATCCTTAATGTTAAGTAATTGATCGAGCCGCTTTAGGCTAATAATCGATCGATGTGAAGCTTGTGCCTATACGGTGAATGAAGGTTCGGGAGTAGTATGGACTTTTGTCTAAGAGATCTATGTTTTTTTTGCTTTTTCCAAATCTGTATGGTAAAGTGTAAGTTGCAGCTCTATAGAAAAGCTTCTGTGTGTTTTGTTGCGTTAGTCTCTGTTTGTACCAACCTCTTTTTCCCAATTTAAATGCAATTTTACAGTGTTATTTATTATAACCAAATCTATTGCTTGTATGTTGTTAAATTTTATTGAAGTAGTAAGATTTATATATACAATTAATAGTGTAATGAAATATATGTACACATAATCTTTAGAAAGAGCCTTAAACAAAAAGAAATCTGCTTGTACATTTTACTCTCCGATCAGGATTAATTATTTTCCAGAATACAAAATGACCAGCGAGTCAATGATATGTTGCTTAAGCTCCAATAGTACATTTGAGCTCTAAAGAGATTGAAGCAAGAACCTCAGCCTCCGACAGAGATGCATGTAATCCCACCAAAGTCTTCAAAAGTTGTTGAAAGTTCTTTACTTGTTTCCAAAGCGCCAAGATTCCTAAGAAATTTTTAGATGAGAACCCAACTTCAAAGAGAAGATATTTCACCACCTTTAGAAAGCTTTTGTTGATCTTGAATTCGCAACAAAACATTGCAGCTTCCATCAACGTTGCTCTATAGCATTCAAAACAAGTATTGTCTTTTTGAACAAAATGCAACCACATAATCTGTTGAAACTCCTGCACAAATACAAATATCATCAAGCTATTCATGCTTTACTAACATAAAAGCAAAATTCAGCAGACACAAATCTCATTAACTCAAATTTCACATAAGAGTTGAGAATTTCAAATTGCACTCTGCGAACATTGAAGCAGTTTCTGAGAATCCAGAAAAGGACCTAAGGTTCATCGCAATCATAAGAGAACAATGCAAGATAAAACACCTCATGTAGGAGAGTCTTGAACTTTGAATAGTATACTAGTCTTTTTGGTTCCTTCTAGAGTTACATTGGCAACATCAACGACCTTGGAGTTAGTGAAAAACTTAGCAATGTCTCTAACATCGTCTCCATCACATTCATCAACCGCAACCACACAAAAGCCGCCGCGTCGCACCGTCCTCTCCATCTCCTCCACGAACCGCCACGGAAACAGAGCTTCAGCGAGATGTGCGGTGAATGCAAAATCGAAAACACCGTCGAAAAACGGAAGGTTATGAGGATCAGCTCTTTTCACAAGAGGAATCGAATCGACCAATTCAACGGCGGTTACATCCGCTAATCCGATCTGAGAAAGAGCCATCGGAGCGTGCCCTGCGCCGGCGGAGAGACAGAGAGCTTTAGTGTGATTTTGAAGAAAACCGTGATCGCGAAATCGAAAAAAATAATCGGAGAAGGAAGAGAGACGCGATTTCCAAGCTTTAGAGGACCAGATTCGAGCGTTCTTCTTGGGAAAAGGAAGATGCTGGCGAGGCGATGAATCGCAAGTGGATCTCGGGAAATGCGTATGAGGTTTCGATGGAGCTTCTGGAGAAATACAAGTTTTCGGCGTCTGGAGAATCATAATCACCATTACCACTGTTCCGATGCTTAAAAAAGCGACTGATATTTTGTTCAGCATCTTCTCGACGTTTCTCTCCATCGTCGCCGATCATCAACGCCAGTCCGATCGAATTGGATTTTGGCGTTATTTCTCTACTGATGCGAAAGTGGCTTTGATAATTAGAGGAGTTGGTTTAGAATTTAATTTTAAAACATTGAGGGCGAATGTACAATTTTAGAAAAGAAGTGGGGTGGTTTTAAATATAATCTAAAACATAAGGAGGGAAAGAGAAACCTGGTGGGGAAAAAAACACTCCTGCGGAGAGGAGCAAAGGAGCACCTCTCTCCTGTGGAAGAAGACGACGAACTAACAACATTCATGAGTAGTGAACTTTTCAGATCTTTTTTGGCGAGGGGTTTGGTTGATTTCTTCTGATTCATCAGATTAAGGATCGTTTCCGGTGGCTGAAGAGGAATTAGAAGGAAGAAGGAGAGGAGAGGTTAAAATGTCAGACCTAGATCGGCAGATAGAGCAGCTGAAGCGCTGCGAACCATTGAGCGAATCGGAGGTGAAGGCCCTTTGCCTCAAAGCCATGGAAATCCTCGTTGAAGAGAGTAATGTTCAAAGAGTTGATGCCCCTGTCACTGTAAGTTCTTGCTTTACCCTGCTTCTTCTATCTTGAAAGTAGTATTACGAGCTTGTAATCAAGAAACCTGGAGAAATTGGGCGCGGGGATTTCGGGTCTTTGAAATTTTGGTTCGTAATGTTTTGTCAAATGGTAGTCATTCGTAGGATCCAGTGAACGACTTTTGTCTTTGTTGTTTCCTATTGTTACAAGTCAAAAGATTTCAGGGGTAGTGAAGTTACAGCGTCGACAAGTGAGAGTAGATACCATTGATGTACTTACGATTTGCAAGAAATGCTAATCCTTGGAATTTTGTCTTGGAATAGTTATGTGGTGACATCCATGGGCAGTTCTATGACATGATGGAGCTTTTCAAAGTTGGGGGTGATTGCCCTAAGACCAACTATTTGTTTATGGGAGATTTTGTTGATCGTGGATATTATTCAGTTGAGACATTTCTACTTCTACTCGCACTCAAGGTAACACTCAGGATTGTGTTTTACTTTGTTGTGATTTATGTTATTTGTCATAATCTATTCTGCTAAATGGGTTTTTAGAATCACTTAAGTCGGTTGCTTTGATATTCTTAGGTTAGATATCCAGACCGCATAACTCTCATCAGAGGGAACCACGAAAGCAGGCAAATCACACAAGTGAGTTCAGTCTCATTGCAATTTTCGATTTTGTGTGTATATATTCAGACTATTCACACAGTCTGCTTTTAGTAGGTTTATGGATTTTATGATGAGTGTCTGCGTAAATATGGCTCTGTGAATGTCTGGAGATACTGCACTGACATTTTTGACTACATGAGGTACTCACAGCAGCATTCTACTTTATTTGTGTCCAGTTTTTGGTTCTCTTGAATGAACTCACTCCTTAATCTGTCTTTTATGTACAAAAGTCTTTCAGCTGTTGTTGAGAACAAGATATTCTGTGTTCATGGTGGTCTCTCTCCAGCTATTATGACTCTTGATCAGGTTAATTAAGAGTTCTTTCTACTGATATAATAAGATGTTTCCACCTAGAATGAGTTAACTGACGAACCCATACATTTATGGCAGATCAGGACGATTGACCGGAAGCAAGAAGTACCACATGATGGTGCCATGTGTGACCTCCTATGGTCTGATCCCGAAGATATTGTTGATGGCTGGGGATTGAGCCCTCGTGGTGCTGGATTCCTTTTTGGTGGCAGTGTTGTCACGTCTTTTAACCACTCAAATAACATAGACTACATAGCCCGAGCCCATCAACTAGTTATGGAGGGTTACAAATGGATGTTCGATAACCAGATCGTGACAGTGTGGTCAGCCCCGAATTATTGTTACAGGTAAATAAAATTCTCAAATCCATCTATTTCAGTCTATGTATCTTCTTTCCTTTTAGCTTGATTTTTGCATTTACTCTCATTTCAATTATGCTCCAGATGTGGTAATGTGGCTTCAATTCTAGAGCTCGATGAGAATCTGAATAAAGAATTCCGTGTGTTCGATGCAGCCCAGCAGGTATGACCCTTTTAGTAATATGTTACTTCCCGTTCTGATTCCCGATGAGCAGATCAGTAGACTGACATATCTAAATGCAGGACTCGAGAGGGCCACCTGCCAAAAAACCTGCCCCTGATTACTTCCTATAATGGGCAAAACTTCGAAAACCCTATTCCCAAAGTAGAACTAGCATCGATTCAACACCGTTGAAGAGGAAGAGAATTACAGATCGTTCAGTGTTTAGATCGCAGTGCAGAAGAATCTACAGTTCCAGGCGAGTTCCACTTAAGCCACAAGGACTGGTCGAACTGGGTTTGTTTAAAAAAGATATTGTTGTTTCCGGTTTTGGTGTAATTGTAGGCCAGAGAGCGTTTTTGTGCAATGGTAGTTAAGAGAGTGATTTTGTCCTGATCAAGTTTGTACTTTCTTAGGAGATACGACCTCAAAACAGTTTTGGAGCTCACAATTATTTCAATAGAATTCCACAGGGAACCATTAGGACAATTTGACAGCCATGTCAGATACAAATTGGTTCAGGCTTGGATTATTGCCGTTTGATAGGAACTTGCCAAGAACAACAAGAAGATCCTTTCCTTGGTAGAAGATGAAGATGGGAAATGGCGAATATTCTTCCAAATATTTATTTCATCAACAATACACTCGCTCTCTGGTAGTCTTTGAGTATATGAAGACTGTTCAAGAATTGAATAAGAGACAAAATATTCAACAATAAAGAGGGGAAAAGCTTCATTGTTCCACACCGCGATAAGAATTACAAATATGTTTGAAGAAGATACAGAAAGAGCAGCGGGGCTCTTACTCAAATTTGTGCATTGGTTTCCTAGTTTGAGAACATGGGTTCTTGTTTGAGTAGATTGTTTTCTACTCTACCTCGCTTAGGATAGGGACAATGAGAGGCTTCATCTGCGCAATGTATACAATTGCCCACCTGCCAATGCAAAGAAACAAAAACGATGCAATGATATAAGACAATGAATCAATGGCATATAAGGACACTTGCACAGCAGATAGTAGAAGACCAATAATGTTCAAGTTTTGGAACTTTCTCATAACATGAAAGCTAATTCATTGACTTCAGATAAGTTTAACAGATAAATGACTGATGTCCACCTAGAACTGTCGAGGTATTGCATTGTTCAATCCACAAAAAAATGAGAGGCCGGATACAAAACAGAGGATGAACCATGACACTAAATGCAAACCAGTGGCTAGCAAGCAAAGGAAAAATAATGCATTAAATCAAACATAAACTTACATCATCCAACAGCAGACAGTGGCAGTAATGACCAAAGTCAGATGTAGCCTGTTTCATGAAAACAAAAACAAAGACTTGATATTTGCTCTAACGAAGAATGGTTATCAAATATATCTCCAAGTAAAGAAGTAGGAAAGTATTTAGACGGATGAATTAACAAAGCAGACAGTTATAAACCACTTTTTTTTTTCAGCACAAGAGTTAATTAGAATTGTGACACTACTTGTTCATATTGAAGAAGGAACAAATTCAGAAAAAAAAAAAAAGGGGAGATTCCGCAAAAGTCAATGAGCAGATTACAATTCGTGTACCAATGATCGATTGTAAAGCGCAAAGAGATAAGTAATGATTGGAGCTACTCAATTGATATTGGAGAACCAAAACTGCGCACATTAATCTCGACGAAGGAATCGATCACACACATACCGACGGCAAATGATTAAATTAAGATTGAGAAATCAAACATACAGATTGGTGGAGGGGCCTTTGTTGAAGCAGATTCTAGTGAAGATTGAAGCAATGATGCCGACGACAGCGAATATTAGGGATGTTACAAGAAAAGCCATGTCTGGGTCGTCCTGAGAGATAATCCTGCGATGTGATTTTTAGTGTTACAAAATCAAATAGCGATCGCGGAGAATCCGATTGAAAAGAGAGAAAGTGTGTGCAGAGATCTCACAGATTGGAATGAAGCTCCTCGAGGAAGATGATGATGATGGAGGATCAAATCGTATTCGTGCGCAGTGATTCTTCTGTGTCTCTCAAGGCCCAGATTTTGTCAGGGGCATTTTTGGCTTTATTAATTAAATATCAATGATATTTGATACGGGACACATTTTTCATGTCAATTCTGTTAAAACCTCGATTTTTCTGATTTACGTATTTACATGTCAACCTTTTTCACATTTAAAAAAAAATGCATTTTTGAGTTTTGTTTTATTGATAACATGAGTTACCATGTGTTTAAGTTCATAACTCAAACATATCACCAATCATGATTTGTTTAAAAAATTTGAATTTAAGTTTGAGTTTTGTTGAGTTATGATTGATTTACATTTTTGAGTTATCTCCTTTATAAAATTGTTAAATCAAAACATAACTCAAAATCATGAAAATTATCATGAGTTAATAGATCTGATTGGTTGTGCCTATAGATTTAGGATTTTAGTTGTAGGATTATGCTTGTAGATTTTTCTGCTGTAACTTTAAGATTATGTCTGTAGAATTTTGGCTGTAGATTTATGGGTTGTAGCTTTAAGTTTATCTGTTGAATCTGTAGGTTTATCTGATAGAGCTGTAGAATTAAATGAAAAATGATTGGTAAACATGGCTGTGACTTTTAAAATATCAAAATATTTGGGGAATATTAGTGTCTATTATATATTAATATTTTGTCTATAAATTAATAACTAAAAAATAAATTTATTAAAATTTTATTTAACTAAAATAAATAATAAATTAAAATACTAAAAATGCAAACACACCATCTAAAACTTAAATAAAATAAATATAGATGACAAAAATCTATATATTTTTATAATTACTCGTCATGTTTTCTAGTGACTACACGACAATCATGTATACATATATAAGCTTTATCAATTTGTTTTAAGTAAAATTTCAATAAAAAAAATTGAAAATTTTCCTATTTTCTAGTGACTACACAATTATGTATATATATATATATATGATTTATCAATTTGTTTTAAGTAAAATTTTAATAAAAATCATAAAAAATTTCATATTTTCTAATGACTACACGACAATTATGTAGGCTGTTGATCACTATCTTATTAAAAATGACTAAAAAATGATATAATAAATAGGTTGTTGATAATTATTTTCTTATTTTCTAGTGACTAAAAAATGAGTACAAAAAATAAATTTATTAAAATTTCATTTAATTAAGATAGATATTATGAGTTTTTGATATAATAAAAAAACTTAGATCTACCTACTAGTATTTTCTACTGACTACACTATTATATATATATATATATATAAGATTTATCAATTTGTTTTAAATAAAATTTCAATTAAAAAATAATAATGAAATTTTTTCTATATTCTAATGACTACACGACAATCATATATATATATATATAGGATTTATCAATTTGTTTTAAGTAAAATTTATTTAAAAAATAATATTTTTTTTTCTTTTTTTTTTTATCAAATACACAAAATGTATCAATGAAAAGCCAAAGAAATTTTTTCAAATCTCAAATTTATGGCTTTAGACTTTTATTCCAAAAAAAGAAAAAAAACCATAAATGGCTTTAGATTTTTAAAAATGGATTTAGCTTTGGAAAATATTTATAAAACATGATTGCTTTCAATTCAAATATTTATAAAACATCACTGCTTTCAATTTAGGTCTTTAGAAAAGTTTAAAACTCCAACCAATCACCCCAATATGTGGTAAGTTGAGTTACTTTTTTTAATTAAAAAAACAAAAATTCAATTATAATTAAAAAAAATACTTTTATTTGTTTTTATTTAATTCAAATAACAGGAAAAATTGTTTTTACTGTCTTAATTTTATTTAATAACATTTTTTTTAAAAATAGTTATTTAAATTTCTTCTTTTTTGCCAAAATTATTGTCTTTTATTTTTTTTGAAATGAAAAAATATAGGCATATATTTGAAAATGATGAGATTGTAAATATTATGGAATGTATGTCGTTAATTTTTTTAATTTACTATTTTACAAAAAAAAAAAAACTAACTTTGTTTAAGTTAATATTATTTTATTGTTTATATTTTTATTAAAATTATTCACTAATAAATTTGTAATAATTTTTATTACTATTAATAATTTTAAATTAAATTTATTCACCTCTTCTTTGTATATAAAAAAAAAAAAAAGCTGTTTTCGAATAAAAATACAAATATTGTAGAAAAATTTGTTCAATTTCAATTTCTATAGACTAACAATTTTAAAAAACTGAAGCAGAACCAATACTGTATATATCAAACGATTTAATACTAAACGATTAGAATTCAATTATTTTAAGGAAAAAAAATTAATACAAGTAATTAAGATACGTTTGAGAAACTCTCATCAGCTGCTGCAGTGCATATTTAGAATGTGAAGTCAGGTTCGACATCCATTGCCAATTTGCCCACGTAAATTTCTCCAGAAGAGACTTGTTGAATATCTATATAAGGAATGACCCATTCAAACTTTATAAGAGGACTCTCTGTTTCTTGTTAGATCATTTTTTTTGTCCTGATAAATGAATTTTTAAGTTTACCTTTTCAATAGGTACTTCATGGCGTTTGCACCAGGCGACCGTGATCCTAGGATCCATGTAATTGATCTTAGACGTGCCCAACGCCACGGATTTCAAGTCCTCCTTTGTCTTCATGTCTCTTTCCATCTTTTCAGTCTTCATCATCTGTTGAGCTATCTTCTTCTCCCACCTGCATGCATTTTAACATCACAGAACCACAGTTTAATAATCTAGTTTTAAGTCTGTGTAAGTGAGAGGAAGGGTTTTTTTTAAAATTATATTTTACGCTTCTGGAGTTATGTTTCTCGTTTTCTTTCCATCTGAACCTTCCAATGGAGCTTTTCCCTTTTTAGCCCTCTCCAAATTGGTTTTAAGTTCTTTTAGACCCTCCTGTGTCAAAATTAAATGATGAAAATCAAAATAACTTTCTTAAGTTTCATATTTTGGTTATGACATCTTTATTTATAGGCAGATTTTTACCTTAAGTTCTTGTATTTTTCCAGCCAATCTCTCCATTTGTGCACCGTGAGACTTTGAAACAGTACGCTGGTGATTACAAATTATGGCTACCTCCTTGTTTGCTTGCTGATAAACTACTACTTTCTGGTTAACATCACCATCTCTGGTTTCTTGCCTCAACTGTGACAGCATTCAAACAGAACGGAGCCGTGAAAATTGTAACACAAGAAGACTACAGTTATATTACTTTATCAGTACGGATACTATAGTTCCCATATTTTCATGGTATGAATACTTGTTTAGCAACGGATGGATAATTTAGAAGAGCGAAATATTTTGTATGACAATCGGTTTTTGAATTAAACAAGGTTTCAATCATACCATTACATCCAGCGTGATCGATGCATTGTATGTACGGAATACTTTAGCTGTGAGGCCAGGCACAAGCTCCTTAAGATGAGCATTCAGTTTTCTTGTGTCTAACTCATCAAAAAGATCGTCTGAATTGGATTTACCTGGATGATTAACAATTTTAACCAAGTATCGGTTAAACCATGAGAAAATATTAACTGTTTAGCACACAAAGTCTTTTAAGTCCATAACTCACCAGCCCGGAATTGTTCAATGGCTTTGTAAACAGGAGGTTCAACCTTGACCGTATTCACATATTGGATTGAATCTTTACCAAGGAAGTCAAACTATATACATATTTGGGAAAAAAGCAAAAGTTTGTGAGGCTAACAAGTTTGTCAAGATCAAGAGAAGATTGCATAATATTAACTTCTACGAGTATGCTCTTCATATATGCAATTGATACCTTTAATTTATTTGGAGGAACACACTCCACATTTCCTACTTTTAATGTACAGCAACCAACAGTGTCCGCCTCATCACATTCCTACCCAGAACAAAAAAATATGAGAACTTTTGTCTGCATACTCGCAATCATTCACTTAACAAAAAAAAGAAAGAAGAAGTTACATATTACCTTCTCGTTACCAGCTCTAAGTGCCAGTTTATCAATGAGATAGGTAGCCACAGCTACCTGTCTCTTTGAAACATCCTTAGCAGTAAAATTCGTGGTGTACGTTGCTCTTATACTGTCTATGTGGTCCTGAACACTCAAAACAAAAATATGTAGCTAAGAAAGAAAAGTGTGAAAAACTAACCACAACCTTCCTTCAAAATGAAAGCTGACTTATTACCTTAAGCTTCCTGGCTTTCTCGTACTTCTCCTTGTCACTTTTGCCTTTCTGAGAACTGCTAGCTCCAAGAGAAACATACTTGATATTTTTCGGGTTTATAGGATCATTCCAGAAAGCTAGCCAGCTGACTGTGTTATCATGCATTATTTCTTTCCATCTACAAATTATTTAGCATCTATCATTGTTAGTACGAGACTATAACATTTCCCACTTACTATTTTTCCAAAAAAACCATGGAAGAAGACGACCTTTCACCAAGGATGGGACATTCAGGGATCGGAGCATCTTTCCCGATATTTAGAGTGATGTCACAAGGATGGATACGCTTTTTAAATTTTCCCATCTGTAAGGTCAGGCCATAGACTGGTTAATGAAAGCAAAACACACAATATATGCACTTAAATTGAAGCCACCAAACGCAAAATGCAACTAGTTAATGAACTATGCATGCAGAAAAAACAAAACTGTTCCAACCTTGCGATGTTCTCCTCGACCTAGGAATAGCGCAGGAGGTTCAACATAGAAATTTCCAACCTGAAAGAGAGAACAACCATCACAGTAAGTAAGCCTATTCCCAAAAAAATAGAGAACATTTACAACTTACAAGCGATGGGGAAGCTTACCTTCTCTTTGACACCGTCCACCACAGCCCACATATATTTCTCCCCCTGTTTCAATTTTTTCTCTCTCGAAGCTTTTTTCTCCTGAACATTATTAAAGCTGTTACAACAATGCAATCATAAACTGAAAACCTAGAAAGTGTAACTGAATTCATCCAAGCAACAAGACAAATTCAACGAAGATCATCATCCTTGCGAATTAAGAAAATTATACTAAAGCAATATGAATTGGGACTAAGTCATGAGAATCCAAGGTGCAATAAAAGCAAATATTCTCTTTGAGTTTACCTTCTTCTCTTCCAAATGCCAATCATATATGGGTGTAAAATCACAATCGTCCAGCTTCTGTATCACATGATTCTCGCCAAGTAGTTTTCGCCAATCATTCCAGAAATTCTCCCTAAATTGAGGTTTACTATAATAGTTTTTTCTCCCTCATTATAGCAAACATAGTTGCAACCTACCAGTAAAAATAAGCAATTCATCAGCATAAATGAAGCTGCTCCCTTGGAAGATATTTAAGAATGACATGAGAAAACACTCGAGATATCGACTAAGAACACTGAGGGCAAGGATGGAGGGGTGACCTCTTCTTGCTCCGGAGATAAGTTGACTGGCTTTCCCTTATATAGAATCATAACCCCATGAGGTTTATATGGAGGTGGAAAAGTAACACCATTGTGTACCAAGGTAGTCTATTTCTTTTTCCCGTCGCCAGAAGGTAAGGATTTTGATGTCTTAGCAAACTTAGAGCCCTTAATCACTTTCTTGGACTTTCTGCTCCTTCTCTTGGACGGAGGAGAAACTACTCTTGTCACTTTGGACTTCGTAGCTGATGACGTAGAACTCTCTTTTACCAGTTTAGGCTTTGCAGATGGTGTTTTATTATTCGAGGAATCTGACTTGATTCTCTTGGCAATTTGAACATCATCATCTTCAGTTTCATCTTCTTTAACAGACAATTGTTTAGGTGATACCATAACTTTCCTCTTATCACCTTGTTTTCCGGTTTTCAAAGAATCTTGTTTCATTGTAGATGAAGATGATACTTTGGCTTCTTCATGGAAGATTGATATGCGGAACTGCCCTTCTCGAGAAACCTCTTGCCAGATACCTTGTCATTCTCGAGTGTGGAACCATTCTTCAACATATTAACCAAAGGTTTCTTTTCATCAGTAGAGTCTTGTTTGCTACCTGAAACCCCATTACCATTCTTCTTTTGAAACCTTGACGATATTGGAGCTTCATCATCATCTGACTCATCTTTAACGATTTTACTTGGCCTATCCAAAGGGGAATTCCTGAAAATTATAGAACTTAAAGGTCTAACATCCTCAGAATCTCCATTATGATAACTTCTCTTGAACACTATAGGCTTATCATCATCGTCATCACTATACCCATCATGCCAAGCCTTGGTGGCCATACCTGATGAGAATATGTTAGCAAGAACTTCGACCAAACTTAACTTCTGATCAAGAGGCAAAAGAAGGAAATCCCAAACAAACAAAAATAGAAAGTGTGAGAGCTTCCAAATAAAGCAACAGTTTTGACCATGGCAACGACTAAAGAGCTTTTAAATAAAGCAAATCATGACCGTGGGAGTTAAGTGGCACGATGATGGCCACTTCTGAAAACTCATCACATTAAGTTGTAGATTTGGAGTTCGAACTCTGCTCCCTACGGTGTTTATGGACTATTAAAAACCACTAGGCTGTTTGACAAAAAAAAAGAAAAAAAAAAAGAAGAAGCAAATCATGACCAACAGGGGCCAAAGCAAACAGTTTTCATCATAGTGCTCATATATCACTATGCATTATTCCATTACGCAACCGTACGCATCAAGGTAGCTTCTATTTCTAGTTTTCTACAAGAGTGTCACCTACCGTCTTCTATGTCCCTCCCATGAAAAATATCTCAATTAAAAAATTAGGGCTATACAGAGACTTCTCTATATATAATTTGATAATAGTGTGCAATAGAAATAGAAAATCCCAAAATTCATACGTGAAAACCCCTCTTTTGTGTTAAAACACCACAATGATTTTTCTAGCATTAAGTTGTAACAAAGAGTATTTTTCTTTTGAATATAATTTAACATTAATTCAAAAATAAAAATAAAAAAACACCACAATGATGAAAATTTGTGCTGAATCAAATCAAATTGGATTTGAAAAATTCCAACCTTACTCAAGAAACGAAGAAATTCTCGATGAAGCCTACCCCTTGTCTCTCTCTCTGTCTCTCCTGTATGTTTTGTTGCTCTCCCTTTGGCTTCCGAGGAACGCTGAGAGCCTAAGGCATGGAGAGACTCTTTCTCATAAAGAGAGTTTAATCTCTAGGCGATTTTAACTCTCCACGACGAGCCGCGCGGTTAACAACTAATTGACCTATTTCAGATGATTACATATTTCTTTCTTAACTACACGTGTTAAAGAGGCTATAAGGTTAATTTTCGAAATACTTCAAGAAGTTTTGGCTTCATCGTTTTTTTTTTTTTGGGATCAAAAAGTTTTATTTTATTTGTAAAGGGAACATATACAAAAATCCACACATACAGATTACAGAGAAGTCGCTATTACAAAAGCTACTTTGCTCTAAGAAGAGATTCATATATATATCTCGCTCTCTCTATTCGATGGCTGTCTCCTCTGAGACAGTGGTGATGTCTGAAACCGCATCTGCATCGTTGTCATCAACGGCCAAGCTCGAGACTTCGCCGCTCATTGAGGAAACTTCCTCCTCTCCAGTGACAGATGGAGCAGGGGACGCGTCTGTGCTGGTGCATGTCGTGGTGGTGCTCTTACTAGATGACGAATCTGAACTCTCTGATGAATGTCTCTGAAGACTCCAGTACATTATACTTGCCGTTAAGATTAGGATCATCTTCTGATTCACCTGTCACAACATCCCAAAACACATTTCAACTAAGCAATTGCTCTTGCGGGTAAAAATACTAGAGAATACATTATAGATCTTGGCTCTCACCTCCATGATATCTTCAGGCAACAAGAAAATCGAACAACCGAGCTTTCTTGCGACGCTAACTATGTATGTAGCATTCAACCTCTTCTCATCATCTGTATGTTTCAACAATCATAAAAATCAAATAAGCTTGATTCGGGTAAACAGAGGAATTGAAGTAACTAGACGCTAGTAAAGAGCGTACTGAACCTGTTTCACCCTTGGTGACAAGATTCCAGTTTACAACTCTTGGCTCGACCGCCCATAGAAGGTCAAGGAAGAATAACCCGCTTGATAGACTCTTGTCCTGGAGAATTTTATTTTGATTCACTAGAAGGTGCTGGGTGGACATATTTTATAGATAGTATTATGGTAAATGTTTGAAGTAATCGTAAAGAAAGGAACCTTGAAACTCTCGATTTGCGATTTTCGCCCCATGGTTCTTACTTTCCTCTTGGCCCAGCTGAGGATATCTGCATCAGTCATCTCTTTACCTCGTGTCCGAGATCTGAGACTCTTGAGAAGTTGGAGCATATGGAATCTCATCAACTGCCATAAGAGACCTGAGATAGACAACCATATCTCCAGTTTGTAAGGCAATCATCTTCTTGCATCAAGCTAAAATTGAAACATGAGCTCTCGGTTAATGATTACCAAGAATGAGCTTCTTATTCCCTTGAACTATGTCATTTCCAGCTACATTTACAAGTGAGAATTTCAGCTGTTTCCCGATCTTTACGACTTGATTGCAGTTCTCTACTTTTCTAAACGGCATCTTAATCGGCGGTTTGGAAGCATTCTTCCAGTTGACAGAACCGGGAGAGATCTTGTCAAGAACCTCCAGAAGAATCCATCTGCATAAATTAGTAAATAGAACGGACAAAAGGCTTAGAGCATTTTCAGTATATTTCAAATGCAACATCATCAACTGCAGGTACAGTTTCTACTTATTGCTTGCTTTACTATGAGCTAAAAATAAAGCTTACCCATTTCTAACATCTTCAAATACATTATTGACATAACTGTCAATCCCGAGGCTGTTGATCCATAGCCGGTAGCATCGTTCATCTCTACAAGTCTGTACATCTTCGGTCATCATCTCCGCAAATGAATACTTACCATCCGTGTTTAGGCCATTCCTGCAACAGGTACAGACAGCTAGGGTAAAATCGAGTGCATAGAAAACAAAACAATTAAAATCTTAAGTGGAAAAATCTCCAGGTAAAGGGATTTCAGGTAAGAAGCTTCTGAGTCATTGATAATAGCATTGTATGAAAACCATTCTCCCCATTCTTTTTTCCATAACATTCAAAAGTTTGTTAGTCCATAATAACTTACAACAAGAGATGTTCTTTGAGTAAACCATCACCAGCCTAATCAAATAGGACAAGCCATCATCTATGAACTTTTTGAGAGATGAAAGTGTACCACGATACAAACCTTTCATGGAAAATTTGTGCCACAAATGCAAGATTCAAAGTTGGAGATCCTTCAACAATCTCTTCTGCAGTCAAGTATCGCTTACAGTTCATTCTCTCTGCATGACTGAGAACCAGTTCAGCCCTTTCAAGAGGATCCTTTGCATCTAGTGTACCCGGGTCACAGTGTTCAGGTGCGAGAACATTGAGCAGAAAGGCATAAGCTTGTGCATCCTGCAGATTTACCAGCAACACGCTTTATCATAGAAAAAAAATTGCATCCATAATATTACCAAAACCTTGAGTAAGAATAAAATTTCTGTTTCTTTTATGACTTATGTAGTTCATATTATTTCTTTTATACAAGAACTGATATTGCTTCTGCATGTTGAAAGGAACAGTAGCACGTAAGTACAATCTTGAATTGAGAATCGCCTAATTAAAGATTTGGATAAGCAAAAGAGAGAGGTTTCCTTCAAGTTATACTTACCTTCAAATCCGCAGAAAAGTTTGAGACGGTTTTCTTGTAACCTCCTTTCTTAAGATGGAAGTTCATCCATTTAAGTAAGACTTTCTCAGGGGGTAATCTCAGCAACTCCTCGACATCCTGCAACAGAAAGAAACTTGTTATCACTTATTATTTACAAGACGCATATACATGGCTGTAAATGTGATTGGTATAGCGCAGTTACATCGCTGTCCTCAACCAACTCAACAAGCTGAGGCGTCTTCTTTAAATTGAGATCAGCGAGTAGTTGAATCTGCAGTTACCAACATTATTTAGTTAATACTCGAGCCCAAAAAGGAACTAAGATACACAGAGCGGACAAGGGGATGTGTGCGGACCTTTATGAGTTGTGAAATCAATCCAAGCACCAGGTGAGGCTGCAAAACATCATAAAACCTCCCTGGTCAGAACGGTGCACATTCATCTCAGCCATTAGGCCAGTAAAAACAAATTACACTTATTGATGTGTGTTGAAATTTGTTCGAATGTACACTGAATACTAAGCAGAAAAAACATACCCGTCCTTCGGCTAGGTCCTGTGTCCCAATATTAACAACAGTGCATCCAACAGCTTTCGCAGAGTTTAGACAAAGCGTGTGATTCTCATTTCTCTCCCATGGGTTAAGTACTCTCTTCGTGTTGATTGCTCGTTCATCTATTGTCCCGGGAACTGCTACATTTATAAGCTTACTACACCGGAAAGGAAGGGAGAGAAACGCGTGAAAGGCAGAAATCAGATGCATTCTGTGTCGAGATGGACTCTAAACATATGAATCTGCACCTTACCACAGAAGTACGCCATCTTTCACTAGTTCATACAAATCATTAGAATCTGGGTCAAGAGGAAGGAACTGCTTCAAAAAAGGGTCATCCCCAAGATATCTGTTGATGTGCTGAACAAAAGAACCCTTCTCCGACTGATTTATAGTGTGAAGAAGTGTTGTTGTACTAGCTTTAAGAAACGAGGATGAGTTCTTATGACCACCAAATTTCTCAGCTGCTTTACTTAGCAAGTTAAGATATATCTGCACATAAGAATAAATCCAAAACCACATTGCATATATCACATTCTTACTCAATCCAAAACTCGATCCATTAAGAAACGAAGAAGCTCCTCATACCTTGAGAAACTCTTCAAAACCCACATCACTGCTTGTATCAGAACCCAATTCACATAGCATCCCCCTGATTTCGTCCTCCTTAAATGTTGCACTAATTGCCTTCAGCTTTGCCAAAAGAGGAGGGAGATCATCTACAGTGATCTTTCCACTCTGATTCTTCAAAGATACAAACTACACCACAAATCAAAACGATTGCATCCATTGTAAGACATGTAAGGGTGTATAAAGGAAGAACGATGAAAAAGAACAAACCTTGGAATGGAGTGTCCGAAGTTCGACTTGCGTGAACTGGTTCTGCAGCCATGGATCCGAAACGACAACACCCACGAACCCAGACAACATCTCACCGTTTTACCATTCACGGGGAAAGAAAGTTTCAATCTTTCCCCACAAAATCACGCCAAAACCCGGAATCTTCTAAAACCCTTAGACCACGAATATAGAAAGCCTCCGTTCGATACTCCCTGAAAACGGATTCACCTTAAGCTCCAGGCATAGAAACTCAGCAAAATTAGAAGAATTTAATCAGTGGCCGAGAAAAAAAGAAGCAAATATCACCGATTCGAAGATTTTATCTTTAATATAGCAAGAAAAGCGATCATATATCACAACAGGACAAAACTGGGGTAACCGACCAAATCAAGAAAGATAAGAACAAATATGATTCCATCACGCAAACTATTATCTAACACTAATCTCGAGAGATCGAAGATAATCCCAATGTATGAGAAAATTCGCCTCTAACCTCGGGTGAAGATAAATTCGGTGTTGAACACTACAACATGCAGAAATGACCAAGACGAAAGAACTAAACCGCAATGTGCAAAAGGGTCACGTGAATCAATACTGATGAGACGAAGAAGATGATGCAGCAGAGAGAGAGAAATAGGATTTATCTGCTTCGTGTGAGCAATTTAACAAAGCCGTGAAGATAGAGCCGTAGAGGGAGGGAAAAAAAAAAACGAGTTTTTTATGTTTCGTGCAAGGCGAAAAAAGGCTCACTGGCATTGAATGCTTGAGTTTGAGGGTTCAAGGTCACGCGCGCGAGTATAGCATGGCTTTCGGAAACTCGCTTTGTGAAAAATACACGTGGCGAAGCACGGCCTCCACGTAGACAAAGAACGCTGACCTCACGACGTAACGACTTGTCTACGTGTCACTTCTCTTTACATCTCATATATGTTGCCGTATGCGTTTAACTATATACTAAAATTTATCCCGTGTTTATGCACGGATTAATGTTTTCATATAAAAACATATTAAATTAATATTTTAAAAGTAATCCGGAAACTAAATAAAAAAAACATTAATAACTTCAAATCCTTGGATAATTTTTCATTCTCCTTTTTTTACAAATCTTTGAAATTTTGAGACATGCTCTTTCTTAATTTTTGCTTGAATTTTGTTACCCAAAAAATATAGACACAAATAAACATTAATATTTATCATAATATCATAAATATTACATTATATTAAACAACATTTAAAAAATATATTTGAGTTCAACATTTAAGATATGTTTTTTCTTAATACACGAACATTTAAGAAAATCAGAATCTACATAAACTTTTTTTTTGAAAATTTAAATCAACGTTTAATTTAATTTAATTAGTGTGTATAATTAAATCAACAAAATTTTCATAAAATCTATCTTTAACTAATTTTATGAAAATGTAAAATTAATTAATTAATTAAACAAAAATTATAATTTAGAATGAAGTAAAAACAAATCTATTTTTAACTACTTTTCAAAAAATTTAAAATAAATTAATTAATTAAAACGAAAATTATAATCTAGAAAGAAGTAAAAAAAAACTTTGTCTACCTAAAATCTCTTATTTTTGGAAAATTAAATCAATATTTAATATAATTTAATTAGTGTGTTTAATTAAATCAACAAAATCTTTATAAAATCTATTTTTAAATATTTTTCAAAAAAAAAAATAATTAATTAAAACGAAAAATTATAATCTAAAAAGAAGTTAAAAAAAAATCTCTCTACATAAATTCTTCCTTTAAATTTTCCAAAAAAAATCACAATCTACATAAAATCTCTTATTTTTTTGGAAAATTAAATCAACATTTAATTTAATTTAATTATTGTATTTAATTAAATAAATAAAATCTTTATAAAATCTATTTTTAACTACTTTTCAAAAAAATTAAAATTAATTAATTAATTAAAACGAAAATTATCATATAATAACTAATGACTAAAATATCCTTAATGAAAAATTAAAATTTGTTCTTTGAAATAGTGGCAATGTGATGTAAATATTTACACTTGATAAGGTTTATTTTATAAATGTACTTCCCAAATAATATATAGGGGATATATTAGGTCAAATTCAATTAATGTCAGCAAACATATTTTGTGTGTTTTTGGTTTTTGTGTTCGAAACTTCCAAAATGGTGTTCATGTTAGAAAGGCCACGTTAGATGTTGTAAAATATGGTGGTTGTCTTTGGTCTAGTGGTATTTGGTCTAAAAATCCGTGAATAACGGTTTTTTTTTGTTTAAGTCTTACTAGAAATAATATGGTTTCATTTAGAGCCGACAATTGGATATTTGGCCCAGTTGTTTATCTGGTGGATCGAGTTTATCGGCTATTCGGTTTATCCGAGAGATTAGTCGAGTGAAAAAAATTCGGATCAGTCTCGTTATCAAAAATATATATATATATATATATATGGTGGTTAAATTATTGACTGGTAAATAAGAAATTAAGAATCATCTACTAACAACTCGAAGTGAATACGAATCAGATGTTATTATATTCGTTTCAAGCAACATGGTTTAGTATCGAAACTTTCTATTTATTATACGAATCCGTATTACCAAAAGAGAAACGGTTATTTCATTCACTTTTTTTAGGCGTAGCTAAAGAGTTTTTGATGGTCCCCAAGAAATATTTACAAGCAATGATAAACGGAAAAGAGATGAGAAGTTTCCATATGCGTGAAGACTGTGACAGGGTTTGCAGGACCTTAGGATGCATGCAAAGACTGAGTTTGCGGGTTAATTAAGAGGAATTGTTACGTTGTGTAAAGTGTAGACGGTTGTTTCATTCATTTTCATTCCACTAACAAAATAAAGTAACTCGTGAAACAAGTCTTTTCAGGGTCAACGAAGTTGCTTGTGACCCGCGTTATTAAAACAGTAGAAAGAGTTGTAGTATAGTTTATGTTCTTCTATGTGGTTAGCCAGCATATATGATTTAAAAAAAATTATGACAACAATCATCTAAATATATAAACCAAAATAAAAATAAAAAAACATTCATCTAAATATCTTGTTGATTTAAGCCAAAGAAAGAGTTATTTGGGCTCTGTATTGCTTGATGACACTTTGATTTAAAATGCTAAAGGGAACCTTTTGCCTTCGTTTTTTAAGATCAAGGAAAATATATAGTAGTGTGGAGCTCTTGTTCGGAATCTTCCTAGTTTAGATCTTGAAGACCTTAGTGATCAAGCTCTCACATCTGTGGTAGCTTTCGGCCCATTGTCTGAGAGAAAAAAATGAAAAGAACTTAACAAATATGGAAGAACAAAATGTCCGTAACATTTTGCAAATCTCACTCTTTAATATCTCTATATAAGTGTAAATGATGAAAAAAAGTCTATAAAGTATAAATATCCTTCACATGTACCATTACGTGCACATGACCAACTTCAACTTGTGTATGATGTTTCATTATTTTTAGTGGTTATTTCCCAACTTGTGTTCGTAAAGTAAGATCTGCAAGATTATATCAATTCTTTTTTTGTCGCTAATGTTATAGAAGCTATAAATTAGTATTAAATTAGTGTCGTTTGGTTGGCTGTAAAATGTAATTACCTAAAAGTTAGTGGACTACATCTATGTTTTATTCATGTGTATATTATATAATGCACATCTAGCTAAAAGACAATAGTCATGATCAGTATAGGAGAGTCGAACCTTTACAATGAAATAAGTAGATATTTACTTTCTTTTACATTTGACAAGAGGTTGACTTTACTATACTACATCAAATTAACTATCACATACTATTTTTTTCATATTTTTAGCTTTATCATTAAACTACCTAAAATAATGTTATTTTTTTTCAAACATCATAAACTTATAAAACTCTCCAAAATTAGACATATTCAATATCTAAGTGTAAACCCCGATTTTAAATCTAAATTTGCATTTTGTTTTTGCGATTAGATAACCCAAATTTGACCCATTAAACCGATGAGCAAACCATGGTAATGAACCAAAGAGTTTATAATTGATTTAAAAAACAAAACCCTCTCAGTGAAGAAAAAAGTTTCAAAACATGATCAAACTCACGTTAAATTAAAGTAAAAAAAAAAGCAAAAAAAAGGAGAAATTAAAGCAACAAAAGCAAAGCAGTTGGTCCTTTCCCATTTCTTGTAATTTGTCTTCGTCTCCACCTTCTATCTCACCTGTGATTGTATTGTTCGCTTAGGAAGATTTTCTGTAACTAGCTATACTGGTTTTATTTTAATAATTATTGATTATCATTTCCTCCAGGCTCTTTACGTTGGAGTCGCAGAAGAAGATAGCTCATGAGATTGGAGGTTTGAAGAACGATGCTCTTCGCTTAGATCTCATTCTCTCGAATCAGCCTACGAATCTGTAAGCAATTCCCATATCTTTTTCATGTTTAACATTGATGAAGTGAAAATTAGTCTAACAACGAAAATTAGTGTGTTTGATTAGCTTCGTTTCTTCTATCTTCAGTTGTCGTTGATCAAAAAGTTTGAGAATTGGGATTTTACTGGGTTTCTGAATTTCTGAACTTAGAATTTGTTTTGTTTCAGGGAAAGAAATCAGAAGAAGAAATGAAGAGGAAAGTGATTATAAGAGAAAAGTGATTACGCATACATATGGAGCTGCTCTTCCTTTGAAGATGGATCTTGCTAGGCAAATCCTTGGTATGGATATTAAAC
The DNA here is from genome assembly GCA_026770425.1 of Boechera divaricarpa. NCBI lineage: Eukaryota > Viridiplantae > Streptophyta > Magnoliopsida > Brassicales > Brassicaceae > Boechera > Boechera divaricarpa. The sequence continues at coordinate 6,851,877 of CM049192.1, forward strand.
TAGTACCATTATGGATAAAATTTTCTGAATCTTCCTTAGGTTCTATAGATTACTGTTAAGATTAAAATATGGTTTCCCTGTGCTAGCAATCTATCTTGATTTGATCAATTGCTATTCTGAATTTTGACATATTGTCAGGTAAAAATATAACACAAAACATGTGTGTTTGTCTTTAACTTCTTTGGTGGTTTATCCTTTGTCTTCAACTTTTGTTTTGGATTTTTCTTACACCCAGCTGCGTTGTGTCCAGCTTGTTTGCAGATTGAACAATGGATAATGCGTCCTTCCCTTCCAAGTGTTTTTTTTGGTGAATCTTTCTTCTTCTTCGGAGATTCGTGTTTGCCTTTTAGTCTTGGAAACTTCTTTTTCTTCCCTCCTTTCTTTCTACCAGGCATAATTGGTTCTGGTGGTGCAGTAATCAAAGATGTACGAAACTTTGTCCACACACATGGTCCTCTGGCTGGAATGATGGACGTTTCATAATTTTGTTGCCATAAAAAAGTCGAGAAGAAATTGGACACATAATTTTCAACATCCAAACCTACCTCCATCATTGCGCCATATGCATGTTCACATGGAATCCTACTGATTTGCCACTTGCCGCATGTACATGTACTGCTTGGCAAACTCACTCTACAAGAATTCATACCGAGAACAACATCAAAGTATCAAAGTATCCATGGGTACCAGTCCAGATCTTACAACGTTTTGCATCCTCCTTCTCCAAACCCAAAATCTTACTAGCATAAAGGGAAATCTTCCCTAAGTGATTATTTGCTTTCCTCTTTCTCTTCATGATACGCTGCATTACTTGTCTTCGAATTGTTTCAAACATTGGAACCATTGTCTTTATTCTTGCCTTTTTAATGGTTGAGTTAAATGACTCGGTTGCATTGTTATCAACATCTTCACAGAAGCTTCCTAGTCTATAAAAACCTCGACACCAAGACTTTGGTTGCTCCTTCATCACATCCTCATACAAAGACATACTATACTTTCTTAACTTCTGGATATTCTCTTCATAGTCAGTTGGATTGTAGCTCCAAGCATGGTTTCAGCAAATCTTTCTTTGCATGTCTTTTCTTCAAGTTCTCGATGATATGTTTCACACACATTCGATGTTCAACATTTGGCAATTTTTATTTTACTGCATTGATGGGTCCCTAATAGTAACAACAAACTAAGTCAATTTTGATCAATACGAGAGAATTATAAAGTGAATAAAAGTTGAATACAAGCTTACTTTTGACCGATCCGATAGAATGACAAATCCAGTAGCATCTCCTAAAACCAAGTTAGTCTTAATTTGCTTGATAAACCATAATCAATTATCTTCATTTTCAGATTGTACAACAGCCCACACAATTGGATATATTTTGGTTGTTTGAATCATGACCAACCGCAGAAAGTAACACATCTTTTACTGCCACCTTCAAGAAGGTACCATCAAGCCCAATGATTCGTCTAAAACTTCCTCTCCAAGTTCTTCGGAAGATGTCAAAACACACATAAAAACGGGCAAACATATCTTCACTTTTAGGGCCACATGTTGTCTCAACTATGACAGTTGAATCTTTGTTGGATGTGAGTAATTCTTGGGCATACACGCGGAGGTGAGCAAACTGTTCGTCATATTCTTTCTCAAGCAATTTCAAAGCTAAGCCTCTTCCTCTTTGACATTGATTTCTTGAACTCACAAATCCCCATTGCTCCTTAATATGCTCTTGAATGTCTAGAGGCATAAAATCTTCGTTTCGCCTCAATTTGTCCGTGAAAAGTCTTCCAATAATCGGGCTCTTTAGTATCTTGCATTTCCCATTCGGAGTATACCTATGGTTAGGGTAGATAATCTTTACCAAAAACGTTTTCTTCGGCTCATCGTACGAGCAATAAATTCTTCATTGACATTTACTTTTCATGCCACACTTGAAGCCAATTTTTGTCTTCTCGCATCTATCTTAAACAATGTTGTTTCTAGTTCGCAAAGCATAATCTATGACCGCCTCTTTAAACTCTACGGTAGTATAAAAGGCTATCCCCAAAGTTAATTTCTCATTTTTTCCCATACGAATTCTTCGATTTCGCAAAACTAACTCTTCCTCATCTTTTTCATCAGAATTGTCAGGGATTGTATTTCGAGGAATAGACTTCTCATCCACAAACTGAGCTACCGCTCCCTCAACCTCATACTCAAATCATTTCATTTCATCTTCCTCATCACGTTTATCTTTGTTGTCTTCATCATTCTTGTTTTCATTTGTCTCATTCTCAGCAAAATTGTTTCTATCAGTCTCACCTTCATCATGTTTCCCTTCATCACTTGTTTCATCTCCTCATTCTGTTTTATTGTTCCTCTCACTGCAACAACACAAACATTCTTCCAAATTTACACATAAAATTCCTTAATATCGATCAAAACCCACAATTATTCTAAAACAAATGCTGAACGACCAAGCAAAAACATAATTTTAGATGAACAAGAGTAAGTTCAACCTTATTTCACACAATTATAGCTTAAAAATATGTAGTAGACTATTTACTTATCATCCATGAAAGATACGTTAGGTATTTTGGAAAACTGGATGCATTTGAAATGCAGTAGACGGCGACGTATTACTAATCTATGGGGCTGTTAGTAACTTATTATTATTAAATTAATTTACATTAAAATAATATTCAGAACAGAAAAGAGAAGAAGAGCAATGAGATACACATATTTGTTCTGGTGAGTCTAAGACACAAACGTGAAAGACGTGAGAGACGAGATGAAACCGTGAAAGAAAGTGAGAGACAACATAGACACAAACGTGAAGAGGTGAACTGGTGAAGAGAAGGCGATGAGTCAATTAATTAGATTAAAGCCCTTGTTTAAACATGCTCTTTTATTCCTTTTACGTTTGGGTTTCTAATGGAAAAATAGTTAAATTGCCTAATTTATCTATTTTCATAATTTTGGATGAATACTTACACTTTGCTTGAATCGAGCTCCAAATCTTCTGTCGTCATTCTCGATTTTTCCTGGAGTTGATTTTTCTTTTCTCGATTTTTGTTGGTCTTGCTGCTGGTCTTGGAACCGTCGAGCTCCTCACTTTGGCCGACGAAATCATCCACCTTTTTCCCTAAGTCCAAACTCATTGAGGAACCTTAAATTTTGATTTCTCTGAAACCGATGCCTTTAACTTAGAGAAACAAATGCTTATAACGTGAGTTTGATCATGTTTTAAAAAAATTTTCTTCATTGAGAGGATTTTTTTTTAAATCAATTATAAACCCTTTGGTTCATTACCATGGTTTGCTCATCGGTTCAATGGGTCAAATTTAGGTTATCTAATCGCAAAAACAAAACGCGAATTTAGATTTTAATACGGGGTTTACACTTAATTATTGAATATGTCTAATTTTGGAGAGTTTTATAAGTTTGTGATGTTTAAAAAAGAATAACATTATTTTAGGTAGTTTAATGATAAAGCTAAAAGTATGGGAGAAAATAGTATGGAGTAGTTAATTTGGTGTTTTATAGTGAAGTAACACCAAATTTGAGATGAATTAATTACATAAATTTGAGATGAATTAACTACAGTGTTACAAGGCAATTACATAGTTCAGATAAAATGCTCTTTCTTTTAGTAGTTTTAATTTGTTTATGAATGTGAATCCAAAAATGTATGTTGAAAGAATCGAACCTCGATAATTATGTGTTCGAGTTTACTTGATTATTTATCGTTAGAACAAAAACCTGTCTCCAAATCCTTTTTTTACAAAATACCAAAAATATCGTTAAGAATTTAAATCTTGTTTAAACCGATCATGTGTTTTCGTAAGAGTCCGTGAATATATCTATGTTTTGTAAGGTTCAAATCATTTTGGGTGGCAACAATTTAAATGTCATAATCCTAATGACAGCCAGGTATGTTAGTCGTCGAATCAATTGAACCATCCTATAATTTTTGATAAATATTATTCAGAAAATATAATGCACTACAAAAAAGTACCACCCTAAACGTATAAATTACAAGATTGAGGTCAATGATATCATGGGAGAGCCTAATTAAATAAGGGAAAGTATTGGAAATTGACCAAGTAAAATAAATATTTTAAAAGTCAATTAAAACATATATTCCAACACCAACGTCCAGCTGGGAAACTTTCCTCATAATTTTTTAATTTATTTGCGGCTATAAATTAAAATATATAAAAAAGAATTGTTAAAAAGGATAATTTCGAAAAGTGTTGGATTATTTTTGGGTGTTTACAGCAAACAACGGTCCCACGTAAAACGTGACTCGTTTGCGCGTTTTTGCTGATGTCATGACTGACCACAAATAGATATTCGCCACGTGTACATTTACAGATAAGTCATGACGGCCATGTTGTGGGACCCGCCATAGCTGTTGATTATTCATTCACCACTTTGGCTTTGCGCCGAGCCGACCAAAACCTTCCTCCTATTTGTCCTAATGATTGTGATACCAAATAATCCCAGCACTGAAGTAATCTTTTTTTTTTTTTAATTTCTTCAACCCAATTTATTAACTCAATCGATTTTCTTACTCTTTTCAAACATAAAAAGTAACTTTCTTGTTCACAAAAAGAAAGTAAAATATCACTACTCAAAATAGTAAGTTAAGAAGCATGTTTGGGTTGTTTCAAATTACATCTATTGTCTCAACTTTTAATATAGCTTGTGCAAAACAACCATGAATGCATGCATATGCAAAGGTACAACTTCATCATTTCAGTGAGGGACCCAATTGGTAGCCATATTAATGATATTTACTTGTACTTGAAAGTTATTGGGGATAAATAGGGAAAAATTCGTTTAAAAAAGTATGCAATGTATTCATGCTCATATACTAGTTAAAAAAAGGTTGGTAGACTAAATCCCTATAGCAAACGTTTATTACTATAGATCCTATTACTACAAAATTAGCGTAAATTAGTAGAAAAGAAAAAAAAAGGTTTAGTTTTAGAGTAATTATTTATTCTAATATTTTGTAAAGTAAAGATTTACTCTTTTTTCTACGTTTTGGGCAAATGAGCAGTGGCAAAATATTTAATCATGGGGACATAATTTTTTTGTAAGAAAAATGCAAAAAAAAATATATTAAAAAAATACAAAAAAAAAAGACAAGATGAAAAAATAGTAAAATAAACGATAGAGATAAGGTAATTAGGTTTTGTGTTAAGAATTAATAATTAGATTTAATTTAGTTTAATGGCCCTACTTTTGTTTTTATATATATTTATTTGATAAAATTAATTGGGCTAACATGTTATAGTTTTAAATTAAGTTATATTTGGATATAAATTTGATGGGAGTTAATAATATTTTGGGAAGGGGTCAATTTAAAAAAATTTAAAAAAACCTAAATTATTTTCTTAAAATTCATGGGTTTCAATTGACTCTTATGGTTCTATATTGCCTCTGCCCCTGTAAATGAGTGTAATAACTGGTGGAACTGTAATGGAACTCGGCATAATACTATATATACATATATATATATTTAACTCTAACTTAATCATCTAATCATAATACCAGATTGTTAAAGATATCAATAGAAAATATCTTGTATATTTTAAACAAAGATCCAAAAAATAATCATAGACCAATTTAAAGTATAAGCATGTTTTAGTTTTATAAATTGATAATCTTACAAACATGTAAACCCATCTAACTGGATTAATGAATTTTGAAGAACATATATATAATCACAAAGTTTATTTTTCCTCCAAAAAAGAAATAATAATCACCAAGTTTTATCATATTCTGCTCTCCATAATTGTAAGTAGTATAATATTGTCAAAGTCCGCTCAAAAGAATCAGAGGAACAAAGAAAGAGGTCGACAACACCAGCTGAAGCCGACCGACCAAAAAAATATCGGCTCCTCGACGATCCCCAAGAAAATACGTGATTACGCGCAATTGTGGTAGGCTGCAATTAAAAAAAAAAAAAAAAACCAAAATAAACTTGTAAGAAGAAGAAACTAATCAGCAGAGATTTTTGATAAATTAAAATTAATTTAAATTAATCAACGATCATATAAATGAGAATCCCACAAACGAAATAGCCAGAACTTAGAAGAAGACTCTCTCTCTCTCCACCTTTCTATCTCTCGAATCTCGCTGCTCGGTCTCCGAGAATTAAAAAAATTCGGTGAAGTCGCCGGCGAGAGTAAAACAACAGGTTACGACGAATTCCCGGCGAGGTAATCCGACAATGCGAGGGTTACGAGCTTCATCGCTTCTACTCTGTGGTGTTGTTCTGATTCAGCTGCTTGCTTCTCAAATCCATGCTCAAAGATCTAAAAGTCCATGGCCGACGCTCACTGGTGTGTGTTCTCTCACTTTCTCTCTTTCCTTTGCGCATCGTCTTCCGACAAAACATGAGAAAACTAGTCATCCAGATGTGTGTGTAGCAGAAGAAGTTTGGAATTATCAATCATCATAGATAGTAATTTCACTTTGATTTCCCCATTTAGAGATTACACAGTTATGGAATTTAAGGGCAGTTTCCAAAAATAGGAATTACTTTTTGATCTCTTATTATTATTATTATTAATATCTCTCACTTTCTTGAATTTTGTGCCAGGTGATGCTCCTCTTGTGATAGCTCGTGGTGGGTTCTCTGGATTGTTTCCAGATTCGAGTTTCGATGCTTACAATTTCGCAATGCTTACAAGTGTTCCCGATGCTGTTCTATGGTGTGATGTTCAGCTAACCAAAGATGCACTTGGGATTTGTTTCCCTGATTTAACTATGAGCAATGCTTCAACTATTGAGTTTGTTTACCCAAAACGACAAAAAACTTACTCGGTTAATGGAGTCCCTACTTCGGGTTTGTTCACCATTGATTTCTCCTTGAGAGATCTCAAGGGTGTTAACTGTAAGTGTTCATGACTCAATTTTACTGCTTTTTGTTAAGGAGGATTTGGGTTTGTGTTTTGTTAACTTGTTTTCACTTGTTGCAGTGATCCGAGGAATATTATCTCGGTCAGAAAAATTCGATGGTAATGCTAACCCGATTATGACGGTTCAAAGCGTAGCCACGCAGATAAAACCAGCATTATTCTGGTTAAATGTTCAGCACGATGCGTTCTACGCGCAGCATAATCTGAGCATGAGCAGTTTTCTGATAGCAGCTTCGAAAACTGTTGTCATTGACTTCATCTCTTCACCTGAAGTGAACTTCTTTAAGAAAATTGCTAAACCTTTCCGGCGTAATGGGCCAAGTTTCGTGTTTCGGTTTCTTGGTCAAGAAGAGTTTGAGCCGACAACAAACAGAACCTACGGTTCTATCTTGAGTAACCTAACTTTTGTCAAGACGTTTGCTTCAGGGATTCTGGTTCCCAAGTCTTACATATTGCCACTCGATGAGCAGCAGTACTTGCTTTCTCCTACATCCTTAGTTCAAGATGCTCACAAAGCAGGATTAGAAGTTTTTGTGTCGGGTTTTGCAAATGATATTGATATTGCACACGACTACAGTTTCGATCCAGTGTCTGAGTATCTATCTTTTGTGGACAATGGCAATTTCTCTGTCGATGGTGTGCTCTCTGATTTTCCCATAACTGCATCTGCATCCCGCGGTAAGCAAAATCTCTTCTACAGACAAAAGCATTTTGTCGATAATATATCGTTGGAGATACTCAAAATCGAAACATTTTTTTCATATTTTTCTTCAGACTGCTTCTCCCACATTGGCAGAAACGCTACAAAACAAGGTATGAGAGTTGATTATTTTGCTTTGCATCTTGCTATGACTTATCATACCCAGTGAAGAAACCTGAAATTGATTTTATGGTTCTTGTCTCAGTGGATTTTCTTGTTATATCCAAAAATGGTGCGAGTGGAGACTATCCTGGATGTACAGACTTAGCATATGAGAAGGCCATCAAAGATGGTGCTGATGTAATCGACTGCTCGGTCTATATGTCCAGCGACGGTACACCCTTTTGCTCAAGTTCGATCGATCTCGGGAACAGCACAACTGTCGCCCTAACTCCTTTCAGAAACCGTTCAACAACTTTTCCTGAGATAAGCTCAGTGGGTGGAATATACACTTTCAGTCTCACGTGGCCTGAGATTCAGACCTTGACTCGTAAGTTTGTCTTCAAGTTTTCTACTTGCTTCCAGATAAATGCTGGACTGTTTTGTACACTCTTCTTCCTACTATTTCTAGTAACTAGTTTGAGAGCTTCTATTCCTACTACTTAACTTAAAAAGAGATTACATATAGATGCAAATGTCTGGGTAAAAAGTACAGGCTACTTTAGAGGTTACATAACATGAGAGCTACAATTAACTATTCTCCAATCTTTTTTTTTTTTTTTTCTCTCTGCAGCTGCTATTTCAAACCCTTACAACAGAGGATACAATATGTTTAGGAATCCAAAAAACAAAAATGCTGGGAAGCTTCTTTCGCTTTCTGATTTCCTAAACTTGGCAAAGAACTCCACCTCTCTCTCCGGTGTTTTGATCAGTGTAGAGGTGAGTTCCCGTGCACCTCTTAGTCTTACGATTTTATCAATCAGACCGTGACATTCTAATGGTCACGGCACTATGTTTTTGTGTCCCTCAGAATGCAGCATACCTGAGAGAGGAGCAAGGGCTCGACGTTGTTAAAGCGGTTCTTGATACACTCACACAGACTGGCTACAGCAATAGTACAACCACAAAGGTCATGATTCAGTCGACAAATAGTTCGGTTCTAGTTGACTTCAAGAAGCAGAGCCAGTACGAGACTGTCTACAAAGTTGAAGAAAACATCCGTGATATTCTCGACTCTGCTATCGAAGACATAAAGAAATTCGCTAATGCTGTTGTGATCCAAAAATCATCAGTCTTTCCTCTCGCTGACTCTTTCATCACGACGCAAACCAATGTTGTGGAGAAGCTGCAGAAGTCTCAGCTCCCGGTTTATGTGGAACTGTTTCAAAATGAGTTTGTATCTCAACCATATGACTTCTTTGCTGATGCAACCGTTGAGATAAACTCTTATATCTTTGGACCCAGTATAAACGGAACCATCACCGAGTTCCCTTTCACAGCTGCAAGATACAAAAGTAAGTGGGCCAAATTTCGCACCAAAGGTCTCACAACACAAAGTTATTTACATCAATGCCTAACTTTGTTTCTCTTCTGCAGGGAATCTATGTTTGGGCAGAAAAGAAACTATACCTTACATGGCCCCTGTCCAACCCGGTGCCCTCTTAACCGTTGTGAGTCCTACGTCCTTACCTCCAGCCCAAGCTCCAAACCCGGTTTTCACAGATGCTGATGTCACTGAGCCACCACTACCTCCGGTTAAAGCAAAATCCCCAACCTCAACCCCTGGAACCCCATCAACCAATGCACAAGCACCTAGTGGACAAACCCGAATCACTCTTTCTCTTCTACTTTCTGTTTTCGCAATGGTTCTTGCCTCTCTTCTACTTTTGTGATCAACCCGTGATCTCATCTCCTCTGTTGATAATGTCTTCCGCCCTCGTAAGATTTCCCTCTGTGTGACTCGGTCAAATCTTAACAGCTGGAACCATAATATTTTTCCGCTAGTGTCTTCGTGACAACCCTTCTGTTTAATTGCAGTGACGACTTCTCTATGCATGTTGTCTGTTTATATCATCGTTCTGTCCAAAAAACAACAGGTTATTCTTTGAGTGTGACTTTCCCACAGATTCATTTAAGATATTCATTTGTTGTTGTATCATATACTCTTATACTCTTGCCTTGTGTCTTGTAATATTTATGAGACTGTATCCTTTATAAACACATAATCAATCTCTTCTTCCACTGAACAAAAAGAAATTGATTGTTTTGGTTATTACCTTCTGCTTCTCAGTTACCTAAAGGTTCTTGTAGAAACTTTTTCCCTTCCATCTCCTGTAACAAATCTTTCACAAGTTGGTCTTTCCCTTGATGCTTAAGTCCATTGCAGACCTGATGAACAGTCCTTGAATCAAGAGGAATTGATCTTCTGACCATTTCCCTTAGCACTTGAGCTGCTCCATCACAATCCTCATTCTTACAGAAGGTAGAAACCAACATGTTGAATGTTTGTTCATTAGGATGGCAACCGCTCCTAATCATGCTTTTGTACAGTTCAAAACCACGGTCTGCATTTCTCCTCACGCATTGTCCCATTATTAGCGCAGAGAAGGTTGACGAGTTTGGCACCAAATTCTCTTTGTCGAGTTCTTTCACAAACTGTGCAGCTTTCCTCGTCTTAGCTTGCTTGCACAGTCCCAAGATCAATGCGTTGTACGTCAAAATGTCACGCTGAATCCCGTTGCAGACCATATCTTCATAAAACCGGAACGCCATCTCGTGATCACCCTGTTGGCTGTACCCATTAATCAAAGTGTTATACGTGACAGTGTTGGGAGCCACGTTGACCGCTTTCATCTCACCGAAAACCTTACTAGCTTCTTGCAACCTCACAGTTTTGCAAAACCCATGGATGAGAGTGTTAAAAGTAACCACATTAGGCTGCAGGCCATTCTTTCCTATCATGTTCTTAAACTTCAAAGCTGAGCTCAAAAGACCCTTTTCGCAGTGCCCGGCTATCAATGTATTATACGACACATCTGTGGCCCGAAAACCTAGTCTTTCCATGTCTTGTAGCAACTCAATGCCCTTGTCAAGTTTTCCAGACCTACAATAACCTGAGATAACCATGTTGAGAGTGTATGTGTTTGGTGATATCTTACATCGCCGCATTTCGCGGTAAAACCTGAGAGCAATATCCACCCTCCCTTGACCAAGTAGTGAACTCATGTAAGCATTGCAAGATTCAACGGTTGGAAGAAACCCGTAATCCTTCATCTGCATAAAGGTATCTGTGGCATTTCTGAATTTCTTCAAATGAGCAAAAGTTTTGAAGAGTGAATCAAACACTCGAGGCGTAGAGTCACATTCCCTGTACGAATACAACAAGGCATCAAAGAGTTTGGCAGGTAAATCCACCGCACCATTTACGAGTACATCTCTCAAAATGGACTCTGAAGATTTGAACTTGCGGTTTCTGGTAAGAGTGTGAAGAAGTATAGCCTGGGTTTCAAGAGAGTGAGAACCTGGGTTTCGTGTTTTCGCCCAATTGAAGAACTCAAGAGAAAGAAGATAATCTTTCTGAATCTTCAATAGTATGTTCTTGACCCTAAATGAATCTAAGTGGTCTGATAGCTTATTAAGCTTATCCCAATCAGACTGAATCAGGTGGCTATGAGCGACATTGACGAAATCGAGATCTTGGCCTTTAGGTTCAGGATTCCTTCTGTGAGGAATAGGGATGTTTGCAGCGCCGAGATTTTTAGAAAGCCTAGGTATTTCAGATCCACCAGAACCAGCAAAACTTGAGAATCGATTACACAGACATCGATTAACATCAGTGCTTATGCGGATCATCCTACTGTAAAGCATAAGCAGATTTTCACCAGACTTTGTTGCAGCAGATTATGAATCCGAAAGAAAAAAAGATTCCAATAAGAGATTGCTTAGCCTCCTTTATCTTCTTCTTAGCTGCGGAAAGGTACTTCGGAAACGGAGTCGCCGGAGAAGGATGTGACCAAGGAACTCTCTTTTTGGTCTTTTGGACTAAAACACACAATTAAATAGAGGGATTAGTAGTAAAAGTGTAGTAGACACTAGACACTGAGATTAACAACATTTGTCAATGAGATTAATCTCTAAAAATTAAAATAGTGAGATTAACTTCATAGTAATAGGCCTTTATATGAAGCGCATTGGTCCTTACAAAAATGAAAAATGGAGATGCGGGGTATCGATCCCCGTACCTCTCGCATGCTAAGCGAGCGCTCTACCATCTGAGCTACATCCCCATTGTGATACTTGTTGACTCAAAACCTAGTTTTTGCTTGCCCAATTTATCGGAACATCATCAAAGGTAACTAACTAATAACTGCTGTCTGAAGGTCTTTGGATCCTCGTACTGTGCGTCTGTGCCGTACGTGTCTTTTGCCGCTGAAACTCGGGGCTTCCCCTCTTCTGGTAAAAACTAAAATACAGGTGCTTATTTGCCATTACTACCCAACTTGTTTCAATAAGCGTGCGATTTTAGCTACTGAAGTTGAGTTTTTAAGAAAAATAGACTGAGGTGAACACAAACTGTTCGATGAAATGTCTCTCACAGAGTTTCTCCTCTTTCACCCTTGTGCCTAGTTTTTCTCTTCCTAGTTGTTTCGTTTCAGTGTCATTCTATCTTATTATGTACTGTATATATCTTGATTGAACACAGAATCCTTGAATTTGTAGCAAACGAAGAGTTGATAGCATTGAGAGAATGTCGTTTTGCTATCCATCATCACCAAGAAAACTGGCGATGACGGTGGCGTGTTTTGCCTCAGGGGCAGCTCTTTTCGCCATTGGAATCCATTTTTCGTATCTCAACGTTGCTCCTCAGCAAGCTCGCACTAAAGCCCGTAATGATTTTGTCAAAGAACGCCTCAGGCAGAAACAAGGCAAGTGATTTCAGATTTAGATGAGATTTTTTTTCTCCGAAAACACAAGCATGTACTTTATTTCGTACGTCACATCTCTTTGCTCTTTACGTAGAGATACAATTTTAAATGATGTCAATTTTTTTTTTTTTCTGGAGATTGTTGCTATATATTGTATATCAAATTTAGCATTTTGCTAAAAATCATATTGCAAAAATACACATTGTTATCAATAGATTTAAAGATGGTGGTGGAAATAAGGATAAGCCACTTGAGGCTGTTCGTACGAGATTTGGTGGTAATGCATATACGGTTCCGCCTCAGTCTGAAATATCGGCGTTGGTGGTTGTCGCTGATTGAAACCGGTGATGGTAAGTTATAAGAGAGAGATCTTGGAATCACATTGTGGCCGTCCTTGATGTGGATGAGCTGAACATGTTTCTTACACTTCCGAATCTTCAGGATAATCTCAGGGCCCATCCTTCCGGAGACATAGGCCAATCCCATAATCGCGTCGATTGTGTATGTCACACCTTACGATTGTTCCCACCAAATAAATAAATAAAAAAACATGATCAGTCAATATATATAGCTACACAAACATTTTTTTGATTTACATGGGAAGTTGAAAAATGCAAAAGGGTCTGTAAACTTTGGTTCGATCGGTTAAGTTAAAAAAAAATAAAGACAAACCTCGGATGTCCTTAATGAGCTTATGCATAGATTTTTCCCGTCCACGGATTTGCATATTGAGTCTTAGAACGCAAGACTGCAAGAAGAAGCAATGAGCCGATCAAATCACAAAACTATAATAAATACAGTGCGATGTGATGTAATGATGTAAAAAAAAAAAAAAAAGAAAGAAGAGACCATATGAGAAGCAGAGGTGTCCATGTTGCTTTGCTTCTTGTTGTACGTGCTGCAAAAAAAATACTCCTTGTGTTTAGAAAATACTAATGTTTAAATAGAAACGAAGAGTCTCCCTTTGTTTCTAGTCAAAACCGAAGAGGTTCGTTTAACTCAAAATGGATTTGAGTTAAATTTTCTTATGGTAATTCGAGTAATGTCTTATAATTATGATCTTATATAGATTTTTCAGTATACACCCTATAAAAAACAATGTCAATTTCTGACAAGAAATGATATGTTACTGTAACTGGTCTTAGATACAAAGTTTTTGGTCCTAAACTCCTAATATCCATTTGAAAATTGTGATAATTATTTACTAAAAATAAAATTGTGATAATTATTTACTAAAATTAAGATGATAATTTACTATATAATTGTTTTTCTAAAAGTAGTAAATATCTAAAAAAGATCGTACTGATAAAGCAAAAGGTACACAACTCTTTTTCTCTTCAAATTGGCTCTTGCAAAAAGCCTTTCATAAAACATTTCTCACAAAGTACAGCAAAAGCGGGAAATTTTACTTCTACAGAGAGAGAACCTAAGACACAAGAAAGGGAGAATCAGACGAAATTAGAACTTCCTGGGTTTAGCTAAGGACTTGCAGAAAGAAGAGAAGGCTCCTTTGATTTCTTCGGGGATCGGGAAAGCAAGAGACAGCGGTAAAGGACGATGATGATCTTGGAAGTGTCCGGTTTGGTGTCTCAACGAGACCGAATGCGCCAGAGCGGTTTGTCTTTTGTTGAGTCCCTCAAGGATAAAAGAGAATGCCCCAAAAGTGAGACAACTCTGTAGAAGAGCTTGTGGAGCACCTGCAACACAGACCATATAAGGATCCGTTAGCTCTCTTCTACGTCAGGACAAAAAGTAGTTGTGTGATTCTGAAAATCAAATGTGATTATTGAAACACAGTTGAGCATAATGGATTTGGATTACCGGGGAAACTAAGAGCAAGACCAGTGCAGCACCCAGCAACTCCAACATTGATGGCTGCAAAATACGAGTAACAGCAGTATAAGTAAGAGAGACATTACAAATTCATGTAAAAACTAATCATTTATACTTAAAAGGAGGAAGAAATCTGAAGAGTCTTACCGTCATCTTTCCCTCGCACTTGCTTGAGAAGGCAAACAACCAAACTGTGGACTCCAGATAAAACAGCAAAAGTCTTGAACAAAATAAAATAGCAAATTGCTCAGTTTCCTCCCTGGAACAATAGGCATACATGAAAAAAGCCTAAAGCTTCGTTTTATAAGATGAGGTACCTTTGCAGACTGCCCTGCATCTGCAAATGATCCTTTAAAGCCTTTCTTCTTGAACAATCCTGAACCTGAAAAACCCGAACTTATATCGTGAAATTATGCTTCACATATCTCAATGAAAAAATTTGGCAGCCAATCTTATCTAATTGACACTCTTTGAAGAAAGCTAAGCGAACTCAAATATACAACTTTTCAGCAGCAAACCAAAAATCAAACTTGATGAATGTTCAATCCTCTAAATTTAGACAAAAAGGTTTAAACCTGCAAGAATACATTTATGAATTCTCAATCTCTAATCCAAGAAAATGCATTGAAGTAAAACTAAATGAAGAAAAGAGTACAAAAACTCATATTTTCACCAACAAATCTCAATTCACTATTAGAGAAAACGAGAAATGAGTAAAGCGAAGTGATAGAAGAAGAAGAAGAGGACCATATCCAAAGATTGAGCCCATGACGGCGCCTCCAGCAGCATCTCCGGCGAACCGGAAAAGACAAACGGCGGGAGCAGGGATAGTAGCCAATGCCTTTGAGGAATCGTTATCGGTCGCTTCGTCACCATCAGTGTTAAGGTTCGAATCAGAGTCGAGATTCCCGTCGATGTCAATAGCATTTGAAGAATCATCGGCCGCCATAGCTAAAGAAGTTGAAGCCTGAAGAAGGTACTTTTCTGTCTCCTCTACCTAATCTGGAAATATCCTTTTTCCCAGTTGATAGAGTCTGTAAAAGAAATAAACCAAAAACAAAAAAAAAAAGATATTTTTCTCCGAAGACGACGACGATACAATACGACGGCGTTTAAGTTTCAGCTGCTGAGAATTGGGCTCATTTAAGAGCCCAATTAATAATGAGCTCATTTAAGATGAATCAATCAATACATGTAAAAATGTTTCCAACCGTCACAGATCTTTTTAAGCGGTTCAATAATGGCAGATACAAAAGAACAACAAACAACATTGATAAAAACAGGACACAAGTACGCAAAAAATGATAAGAGTACTTAGGATCATAGTAAATGACCCGAGAAGGGTCTTTTGTCTGAATCAATCAGTAATGGTGGTCTTGATATGTGGCTGCGAAATCTGCTCTCCAAGCCTGATCATCATCGTAGTCATCAAAACTGACAGCTTCGGTTTGATGGTCTGATACTTGTTCTATTTCATTCTCCTCATCCTTGTACCATGGCTGCAACAATGCAGACCCCGGTAATTTACTCTCTGCTAAGTATTGCTTCATTGTCCCTATTTCTGTCTTGTGTTTGCTCTTTAGCTGCTCCATTTGCTTCTTCAGCCTGTCTTTCTCTTCTTCCACCACGCTAAATCGTTCCTGCAATGATGGTTTGATTTCAAGTTGAGCCTTTTAATGAAACCAGGTTTTACAAATGAAAGTGTTATGACCATATCGACTGATGTAAGAGTTTAGTTTAGTTACCTCAGAGATTTGTAAGGCTTGTTCAGATTCTCTAAGTCTGACAAGTAGTTCACCAGCAGCTTGGACAGCTTCAGCTGTATCTCGCAGCTGATTTCTTAGGTTCTTGTTCTCCTTCTTCAAGAGCTCTCTTTCTTTCTCTTTCTCAGCTCTGATGGCAGAAAGCTCATCTGAAAAGGCTTTGGCAAAGCGCTTTCCATGGCGACCGTTCATAGCAGCCTTGGACGCTGCCTTCTTTACATCTGTTATTCCAGCCATCATCACACTGTGCTTCTCCCCGAGTTCATTGTACTTCTCCTGAAGCTCCGTGTATTGCTCTATGAATCTACTGTGGCCGAGCACAGCTCTAGTGAGTGCGTCATTTAATTCCTCAGTGGCTAACTTTTCTTGCTTGAGCTCAATCTCTAGATTCTCAGCTCGACTGCGATGGTTGTCGATATCCATTCTGAGATCATCTGTTAAGGATATCCACTCACTCTCCATTTCTATCCGCATCTCCCTTTCTTTCTCTAGAACATCACTATTCTCACCATTCTTGGTAACATCAATGCTTTTGCGCATTTGAATGGATCGTAGTAGCAGAGAGGATCTCAGATTGTCTGCAGATATAGTTGGTTGCAGCTTGCTCTTTAGCTCTGCAATCTCCTTGAGAAGAGCTTCCTTTTCGCTTACATCAAAGTTTGCTTTTCCAAACTCTTCGCTAACTTGTTTTGTCTCATATGTTTCTTTGATGAACTCTACTCCATCTTCTCCATCACCAGATTTCCTAAGCTGCAAACAAGGGCATAACACAGTTTATTCAACTTAGATTATCATTCTTGGCAAAGACCATCAATGAAAAGCAACTGGTAGCTTCACAAGCTCCTCCTCAGCTTTGTTGTATAGTTAAGAATTATCAAAACTAATTTCTGAAAATCTGTTTCAAGCACTTTTAACACTAAAATTTATAAAAATTTACAAGGCTTTTACCAGGCGAGTTAGCTCCTCAATTTTAGCTGCTTGCTCCATGCACATGTTCTTGAGATGTTTTTCTTTCGAAGCAGCTTCTTCTATTACCTGATATAGAAGAAAATATAAGATAAGGTCCAAATAGAATAACCAAAGTTAAAGTTACAGTGAATGTAGACAAGTATCTCGGTGTTTTGTAGACATACTTCAGCTTCGTGGTCAACTTTCTTTTTACATGAAAGACACAGGAGAATCGACGATAATGCTTTATCTTTTCTAAACGATTGGACTGAAGCATTAAGATTGTCAGCTTCTGCGCAAGGTTTCAATGCCATCTGGCCAAAAGAGAAGGAAACAGAAGAACTTTTTGATAGTGAGCTCCCTTGATGATAGTCTATGATTTGCAGTCCTCTCTGAAGACTAGCAGCTAGAGAATCTGTAGGACCTGAAAGCTTCCTTGACATAGAAGGGTTAGCTTGATTGACTTTCATGTTGCCAATGTTGGAACTCTCAGACACATTCCTAGGACTTTCTGAAAACTTTGTCGATGCAGCCACGCTCTTCTGGACATTCTTAAACTTAGGAGATTCTGAGAAAATCGGCTCTTCTAGAATACATGTAGGAAACTGTGATCTGATTGAAATGCCACTACCCACTGCATCGAATCCAACATTGTCGAGCTCGCTTGGATCATCATCTACAAAGTCAGCATCTTTATGGTTTCCATGCGTGGGCTTCTTCAAGTCTTCTGAGCAGACATCATCATCATCCTCTTCACTCATCGACTCTGCTTCATAGCATGAAGCACTTGCAAATGAGGAGTGAACAGAATCAAAAGAACCATGAAACTTCTCAATATGTTTATTCAATTCCAGCACATCATCACCATCCACATTCATCTCTTGCCCCTCAGATTCATCTTTTCTTGGGCAAGACATGAGTAAAGATTTGTTGATACTGACTCTCAATTGACTCAAACTGTCCCGCGCAAAGTGTCCACTCATACTTACATCAGGTTTGTACCCATCAGACTTTGTTCTTATAAGCTCTTCCTGTAACCAATATTACAAAATGTTGCTACCTCAATGTCAGTATATACAACAAACTCACATCAGATATGTAGTAGATGAAACTTGCAGCTATGTGACAGTAACAGAAGCAAGACCTTTAGTTCTCGAATCTGGTCACCCAATGGGTCGTCGTCTTCCTCTGTAATTTCACTAGGCACTGAATTGGTTCTTCTAGAAAGTACACTTCTGGCTTCAACCTTCAATGGTGAATTCACAAGACATTGCTTGTCTTCAGAAAAAGTGCTTTGTCCCATTCTATAGTCCTGTTAAAAGTTCCCAAAGGGTCTCTCTGTAATTAGTAGAAATCTAGTCGGACACTACCACAGATCAAACATGCTTAAGAAACTACAAATCAAAAGACATGAAACCAAAAATCGAACTAATTTAGAAATTCTATAGCTGTCGAAGTACCTCAATAAGCTCTCCGAAATTTGCTACGGTTTCACCATCCTTGGTGTCAGATTGCTTCGTGAACTGAAGAGCACTGTGATGATGGTTAGCCTGTTTGTTTGGATCTATAGGAATCGCGTTCTCGTCATTGGATCTGGGAATCTTAGTTTCTGGGTTTTGGATTGGTTTCTGCTTAGCTGAGATGGATCTGGGAAGCAAATTTCGGATCGAAGAAGTTGTAATGCTGCCTAAGAACCTGTTCTCGCTTAATATCGCTGGAGACTTCATGGTTTTCAGAAGAGAGAGAGATCTGAGTGTTTTGTAAGAGACAAGGAGGAAGACGAGATTAGGAGCGGCTTTTTGAAATGTCTGAAATTTTTCGATTCGGCCGTTGGGATTTTGAATGTTTTTGTTTTTTTTAATTGGAGAAAAATACAAAAGAACAATTATTATTGAATAATGCTGTTGCTTAGGCTGAAAACTTACTTAGTGGGGCTTGAAGCCCATTAAATTCGAAATGGAGAAATTAAAAGAGGCTGTGGGCATTTAAAAATATTCCCACATTGGATAGGAAGAAACAAATTAAATTAAAAAAAAAAAAAAAAAAATCTTATTAAGATAAGGATTCTCAAATCTTTTAAACTAAGTTTTTATAGTATGGAAATCCAAATATCTTTGTGGGTTTGGTATAGGACTCAACTCCTATTCGATACCGAAGAGATACAACTGAAGATCTGTTTGAAGCTTCAAACACCTCCTAATGATAATGTTACTGATGTTGTGGCTCTGAATCAAAATGTCTATACTTTAAGATTTTTGTTTGTTATACTATAAAGCACTTGCAAATGAGGAGTGAACAAAGTCACAATAAGCATGCAACTTCTCAGTATGCTTATTTTAATCTCATAACGATCCACATTCATCCCTTGCCCCTCAGATTCATCTTTTCTTGGGCATGGCATGAGTAAAGATTTGTTCATACTGAATCTCTTAAATTGTCCAAGGTATGCATCTTTTGAGTGAAAACATGTCATGGGTTGTTTTGGCCCGTAAACGGATTGTATCAAGGCTAGAATACAATCCGAACACCACCCCTAGCCCTGGATATAACCCATATACCGACCAAAACAACACCTCGCATGTGTTCATCCAAAGAAAGTTTCTCCAGAGATTGC
This sequence comes from Boechera divaricarpa, assembly GCA_026770425.1. Taxonomy (NCBI): domain Eukaryota; kingdom Viridiplantae; phylum Streptophyta; class Magnoliopsida; order Brassicales; family Brassicaceae; genus Boechera; species Boechera divaricarpa. The sequence goes on from CM049192.1 coordinate 6,871,509, forward strand.
TTCCTGAGCTGAAAGAGCACTAAATATAAAATCCTAGGTAACAAATTCAATGTCTTTCTACCTTACAAGTCATTCACATAAGCTTAACAAACAGTGAAATAAGGTTATAGGCAGAAGAGAAAAAGAAAACCAAAGTAAAATATCAAATGCCACAAAATAAATATTTTGGAGCCTTTTGCACAATGTTTTCTCTCACGCTAATAGAAAAAAAAAATTCCAAAAGTTCCCATGAACAATTCGAATCGAAAGTTTAAACCAAAAAAGAAAAAAAAATCTGTAAGAAAAAAAATTAACAATTAGAGTTACAAACAGAGCACGCAACATCATGAATCTTGGAGGAAGAAGAGAAACCTAAAGAATAGTGATCGAGAATCAACGATCGCTGGTTATTGCTATGGAGACGAAACGCTGAACCCAAATCTTTTATCACCCATGTTGTATCTTTGCAGCTACCAATCTGATCTTATCTTATGTAAGAATTTTATAAGTAAAAACTTTTTTTTTTTTTGGTGTTTGTGATGCTAACGACGAAAAACAAAACAAGAAACTCACTGTGATGAAGAAAGTTGGTTTCTTTCTCTACTTCAAACTCTGCAACGGAAATGGCTGTTCTTGATCTACAAATCTCACTTCTTTTCGTCCATTTTTTCTATGCTTCAATACCTGATTACGTTAACCAATCTAGTTACTTTTCAACTGGAAATTAAATGTAACAGATGAGATGCAAAAAAAAAAAAAAAAATGTTTGATATCGATGAGGGTACCTCTATTTGTTTGTCTATTTCCGACATTGTAGTTTCTGGGGTAACCTTCTGAGGCATTGGCAGATGGGTCTGAGCCTACATTGTCAATACCAAAGCCATAGGAGCGAGACAAGCCGTCTAACTCATTAGAAGACTGATTATGAGGCACTGACTGCTGCCACGTTGAGTCGCTATAAACCGAGCTGCCTCTATACAATTCCCCTATAGAGCCATCAAAACCATTTGTATTACCCGAAAATGATAACCCAGAAAGTCCAGAACCCATCCCATAGTTTCTTCCATAGCCATTGGTATCGCTCGCCACAGAAGAAAGTCCCCAGTTTCCTCTGTTGTTACCAACCGATACTCCCAAGTTCCAAACGGGACCAGAAGAATCGCTTCTGTTTCCCCACAAGTCTCTGTTGCTCGGGTTGTAAGCAGAGTCGCCTCTATTGTACCCAATTGGAGAGTTGTAACGGTTTGGTGAAGCACTGTTGAAGTATTGGTTGCCTGGGATCCGGCTATACCCAAGAATGTTTCCATCAAAGCTTGAATTCAAATTCAGTTCTTGATTCAAACCGAGCCCAAAGCTAGAGAAAGCATTTCTACCGCTACCAATAGGACTAAACCGGCCAGCAGAGCCTAGATTATTATTATACCCAGGAGGGAAACTATTGAAGTAGCTATTAGCAGACGATCTGTTAGAGACCACTCCATAGTTGTTACCATACCCAAGAAGCGGGCTTCGGTTAGGAGGAGTCGAGGAGAGCTCCTTTGGCACTGCTCTTTTAACCTCGACCATTTTTCCGTTTAACTCATGGAAGGTCTTGTGGAGAACCATATCAACAGACTCTTCGGAATCAAAAGTAATGAAGCCAAAGCCTCTTGGCCTCTGTGTATTATGATCATACATTACCACAACATCAGCAATTGTACCAAACTGATCAAAGTAGTTCTTGAACTCGGCCTCAGTAATGCTAGATGGTAAACCTCCAACAAAGATCTTCTTTGTCCGTGCGCTGCCACCATTACCACCATGGCTGGGTGAGATAAGGTGCATTGGACTGGCATGTCGTTTTAGCACTTGCTGATCATCCCGTGGGACAGCTTTCTTCGCCTCGACCTGCAACAAAAGCCAGAAGGATTGTTCATTCTTTTCTCATTGATCTAACACTAACATTGCCACTCCAACAAAGTAACAACGAATTCTCACAAGTTATAACAGCAACAGCAAATCCAGAAGTTAATGACAACAGAAGAATTTTAAAAGAGCATGATTACAGAAAGATCCAAACTTTGCTGTTTAAGACTCATCAACAGAAGACAATATCATGAGTAATGACACCAAATAGATCTGTAAGAGAGCATGAATACAGAAAGATCGAAAGTATAGAACAATCCATTGCTCAAGACTCATCATTAGAGGATAATTCATGAGTAGAGACACCATAAGATCTCTAAGAGAAAATCATTACAGAAAGATCGAGACTTTAGAACAATCCATTGATCATCAATGGAAAATAATTTGATGAATTTTTCAAGCTACGGATCCAAGATTACTAACCGTGCGGCCATCAATGATGTGTTTCTCCATGATCACTCTCTCTGCAACAGAAGGATCTGCAAAAACGATGAACCCAAAACCACGAGCACGTCCAGTGGTACGGTCTCTCATGATCACAGCTTCAACCAAATCTCCATACTTGCCAAAATACTCTCGCAGTCGTTCTTCATCTGTATCCCATGAAATCCCGCCAATGAAGAGCTTTCCCAGATCCGATGCGGATTCCATCTTTTGCTCCTGCAAAACCAAACGCGATCCATGAATCCGATCTTACAAACACGGATCAGATTTGATAAAATGACGATTGCCCATTTCATCTAACAATCGAGTTTGGGCGAATCTTAATGAAGCTGTTTTTACTACGATCGTGTTTTAAGATTCAAAAGAGCTCAAATTTTGAGATTTATGATGAATTTGTTCAAGTTGTACCTCCAGATTCATCTTATCGGGAAGTCGTGAACGGAAAATTGAAAATCAAACGGAAAAGAGACAAGGAAATCAACTTTTGTCTGAAACAGAATCCAAATTCTAGTCCCGATCAAATAGGAATTGAGTATCTTCAAATCTGACAATGGATCATCAAAGCATCCAATCAAAAAAAAGGATTTTAAATAAACCCAGAAAGACAAATATAAATCCTCAAACAAAGTAATGAAACAGAAACAAATCAATGGGAAGAGAAACGGGAAATGGGCAAAGACAATAATTATTTAAAAAAAAAAAAAAAAACGCCAGATTTGAACCAAAAACATCAAACTTGTGGAGATGGAAAATTCACCATTTTGGAGAGGACCCAGATGATAAAATGTGGGAAAAACCTTAAGATCTGGAAAAAGGGACAAGGACAAGAGAAACAGAGGATGTTTTGTTCATTCTATAAGACATCCACCTCTCTGTCTCTCTATCTCTCTATCTCTCTTTCTCTATAAGGGGTTCTCTCTTCTCTTATCAATATGGCCTCTCTTTCTCTTTCTCTCTCTCTCTCTCAAAGCTTATTAAAAATCTTTCCTTTTTATTTTGTGTAATGCTTTCTTAATTTATTTACCAAATCAATTAAGAAGGATCCCTTTTTTCTCTTCAGGACAAAGATGGTAAAAGAGAAAAGAACAACAGTCACATATAATAATAGGGGGAAGAATTTGAGATTTGCATCGCTCTCTTTTGGTGTAAGAATCTTATTTTAGGGTTGTTAGAGTTAGAGGGAGGCCCTAAAGACAGATGATGGAAGATGATAGCTCTTTTTTTATTTTAAATTTTATATTTTCCCACAAATATATTCATCTCAATAGTTTACTTTCTAACCAATACTTTAATTGTGGAGAACAATTTAAGAAAATTTTAAGAAAATATATATACATTTCCTATGGGATTTTATTCATTTATGGAGTCTCTTAAGAAAAATAAAAATCAAACGTATTGTATTGACGAATCTAAAAAGAAGAAGTTTATAATTCAAGTCACAAGAAACTATTAGATGTCAAATGTCAGCAGAACAATTTTTCTAAATGCTAACTTCAGCATTCAGCATTAAAATAAATTTCCCGTTTATTTGAAGACATACATATTTTAAAGACACTAAATTTATTGTCTACTTTTGTTCTCTACAAAATTTTAGTTAGTAGCTGAATTTCTAATTTTATGAAAATTGTCTTATAAAGCTCTATTTCCAATGATCTTTTTTTTCTATATATACTCATAAAGCAAATTAGTTATCTACTATTATACAAAAATTTTAGGCTGAAAATTTTATTTGATATTTTCAAATAAAGTTGTTTAGAGATTTCTATATTCTATTTTTAATATATATAAAAATTATATTATACTATAATAATATACAAAAATGGATTTTACATTAGCATCGAACCATTAAAATACATTTTGTTTTATTTCTACAACATGATAAGTAAAGAAGAATTAACATCAAATCAGTTACTAAATTGTTAGCACAGTATTCCTTGCTTTGGAAACAAACTAAGTTTAAACTTTATGCATATATTTAATTTTATATAATTCACTTTAAAATTGAAAGATTGTTCAAAACATAATTTGTATAGTTTAATGATTTGCATTGGTGTCATCAACGTGTCATAATATGAGTTTAGACCAATCATGTGTTTGTGAAATTTATAGAAGAACAAAATAATTAGAATTTTTTTTTTTAAGTATAAATATTTATTCAGTCACTATTTACAAAAATGTTGAAATGATAAAAATTTAGATATCTTTAATTATCAATCATCGAAGGAAGAAACAATAGAAATATAACTATATATTGTTAAGGCTCCTGAAATTATTTAATGTAGCGAATCACTTAGTAATTAAACATCGCGCTTAGTATCACACTTTATCTTAATTTTTGGTATATTGAGTCGATTTATGAGATGTTTAAACCTGATTTTACAAAAGCACGAACAACTTGACAATTGACATATAAAATTATGTTATACTTGAATTCTTAACACTAGGCAATAAGTAGTGCGGTTATGTTATTCAGTACAAAAAGCAGTGGTGGATGAATGGTCAAGAGACCAAATGACATCAAATACTAACTTAAGCGTTAGAGAATTATCAAAAAACACGACACCGATATTCCAAAATTATCACATATACGAACCCACAACACATATTATAAGTTTTTTTTAAATATTTTTTTCATTTTTTATTAACAACATCATTACACATTCTAACTATGATAAGAATAATGTAAGGAAACCATTATCAGAATATTTTGATGTCTATGAGTTTTTCACATTTGACATGTCTACGTTGACATATTTTTAATATTGGGTACTCGATACTACCTTTTTAATATCACAAAGATAGAATCATATGCCCTACATGAAAATAAATTATTATTTTTGCATCAAGTTTACTCATTTTAATATTCTGTTATGTGGTGATTTTTTCATCCTCTCTTATGTGGCCATATTCCTATTTGATGCCTAAAACAATATAGTTTTCTATAAAAAATATCAGAAGGAGAATATAGGATCTATAGACAGCTGATATTGTCTTGTGTGGTGGCAAAAGTCTACCCAACTGTTTTAATTGGGCATAATGATGTTTATGAGTATCCAAGGGTTACATTATATACATTAATTAATATGTAGACGGCCAAAAAAATATAATTAATATGTGGCATTCGATGACCTCATTGATCTCATAGATATAAGTAATTTGTTTGAGTAATTTCACCTCCAAGAAGGTAATATTAGTTTTGCGCAAAAAGAAGAAGGAAAAAGGTAATATTAGTTATAGTACTGTTAAAAATATATTAGTTTTCAAAACATCTGAGTTTACTCAAAATACTTTTGTATAAGCAGTTAATCATATGTCAAATTCTTAACTAATCTCAAACATATAAATCGTAGAAACATATTTATATTTGAAATGATTAAGGTGATCAAATAGAAAACTGCAAATGGAGATTTTAAGCACTTACATTGAAGAGAATTCACTCCTAAAAAGGCCTGTAGCACTTGAGTACAAGATCACCATTCCTCTATATATGCATATGAACTTTTTTTTTTTTTTTTTTTTAAACTCAAAGAACCATCTCTCATTATACCATGAACTTAAATAATTCAAAATCCAAGTGCTGAAAATAATAATAATAATAATAATAATTTAAACTCGAAGGACACCAAACTAAAAATATTCAAACCGAAACCACCTTTTCTTGGTCAAATGTTTGATCAATATTATGATGATGGTGTGGTTATGTGAAGGGGACAAACACCTTTTTAAACTTTGAAAATTTCCATGCAAACTTTTCCGTTTCTAGATATTTGTAGATTTTTTTTATAAACCAAAAGAAAATGTCAAGTTTTTCCTAATTTTCTTCTGTTAATCTATAGATTAAAGTTAATCTGTAAAAATGTAAAGATATACGAGTAATTTTGTAACTCTAAAATCTTTATTAATCACATAATTTTGAATAATCATGATAAATTTTTTATTCTGTCAATTATTATGTTTTTTTTTTTATCCTTTTACCAAGTTACCAACCTTCGAATTAATATCATTCGAACTATCGGTTTTTTAATTATCAAAACATGGATTACTAATATTAATTTAAAGACGTTTGGAACAATGAATGGTTGGACAAATGAATAGTACTGAGAGAGATACACATATTCTGTTTTTAGTTGTTTCTTCTTATCTTTTTACACATTTTGAAAGTTTTACAGCCAAAGAAACATGAATTATATATATATATATATAGTTTTTGAAAATTCTCTAACAAGATTTGAGGTGGACCAACTTGGATCCAGAATGTCACCATTATATATCCTAACTGTTATCCACGCAAATAGAACACAACCACTATCCCACAAGATAAACCAATTTTAATAATAAAATAAATATTTCGATTTAATTCCCACATAATTAGGCAAGTAATAGAATTGATGGCCCAAATATTTGGACTCAAGGACCTAGGCCCATTTAAACCAACGAGAAAATATAGGAACGACCCCAAGCTTCACACATATCCTCTATTTATATACAGAATCACAAGAAGATCAATTTCATTATCACAAAATCAAATTAGGGTTTTTTGTTCGATTACAGAAGCTCTCTGTTGATAATGTTTGGAGTCAAAAATCATTCTCTGCAACACAAATCCAAAACAAGAAACAAAATCGCCTGTCTCAACGATGATAAGAAGAAGCAGCTTCACCTAGTCCTTGACTTGGACCACACGCTTGTCCAATTCTTGTTTCGGAACTTTCGAAAAAGGAGAAGTATCTAATCAAAGAAGCTGATTCAAGGTTAGATCTGTGGAGATTCAACAGAGGCAGTCCCAACGATTATATGATAAAGCTACGACCTTTTGTTCATGAATTTCTTAATAGAAGCCAACAAGCTTTTCACCATGCACATTTACACAAATGGGATATTCTGATTACGCTCAAACCGTGTTGAAGTTGATTGATACGGAGAAAAATATACTTTGGAGATCTGAGTCATAGCCAGAGAACACTTGGATCTTCTTGTGGGCTGATGAGCGTAGAGTGGTAATTGTGGATGATACGATTGATGTTTGGCCTCATCAGAAGAGAAACTTGTTGTAAATCACCAAATACATTTATTTCAGCGTCGATGGTGATAAAAAGTGGAACTCTTACGCAGAAGATAAGAGAGACAAGAGTGGAGGAGGCAACGGATCATTGGCGAATGTTCTGAATTTCCTAGAAGATGTTCACAAACGATTCGTAGATGAGTTAGAAGATTCCAAAAGACTTGAGGCTGTTGATACCTGATCCTTGCAAACAATGCTGCTTCTGACTGAATGTAAGTAAGTAGATTCAATCCACTTTCAGACAATTAACTTTCAGAAGCTACTTAGAGATTAGGATGTTTCTGATTAACAAGCTCATTCGACTCTCGAGTAGACAAAGTAAAAGTAGTAATTAAACCGTTGTTATGGACTCTTTGATGGATTAAGGTACCAAAGCAAAGAGACTTTTTTTTTTCTTCTTCATATTTTGACAAACGTGAAAGACATGAGAATTTGTTAGAAATTAATTAAACGGCCAATTTTATTGTGAAAAAGTCAATTTGATTTAAGGTATTTAACAAGATTTGTTGCTTCTTGTTTTTTTTTTTTGTCAACTATAACGTTTGTTGCTGCTTTACAAATTGATAAAGAAAAAAAAAAAAGAAGAAGAAAAGAAATATAAAAAAAGGGGAAAAATAAAGAAGAGAGAGCGCTGTGAAGACAATTTCTTTCTTTCTTCTTTGCACTGATAATAATCTTCGCACACAGAGCCAAAAGCTCTGAATACGCCATAGCTGAGAGCTTCTTCTCCTTCTCTTCACTTCACTTCACTTGCTTCATTCTTTTACCTTTGGAATTCCCAGAAATGAACCCTCAAGTTAATGAGCGGAAGGAGTTTCAGGTCGATAGTTCGGCGACGGGAGATCTCACGGCAAGGCAAGATTCAGCCGGCGGAGGTGGAGGTGCGAGGTATAAGCTGATGTCACCGGCGAAGCTTCCGATCTCAAGGTCGACTGACATCACGATTCCTCCTGGGTTGAGTCCGACTTCGTTTTTGGAATCTCCTGTTTTCATCTCCAACATCAAGGTTAAGCACCTACTATACTCTCTCCTTCTTCTTCTTCTTCTATTGTGGTAAATATCACAGTTTCACCTCATTTGTGGTGTCGATTTGAGAAATTAGGTTTTCGGATGACATTTTTTTAAAGACCTAAAGAGGTTTTTTCGTGAAATTGGATTGTGCCATGTTGCAACTGAGTTTGGAATTGGATTCAGTCGAAAACAAAGAATTTTGTTTGGCATTTTTGTCCCGCTTGTTCGGTTTCTCGTTGCTTCAATTCTGATTCGGATCACTGTTCATGTTGACGTTTAAAGTGGAGCAACGATTCTTCCTAGTGTTCCGTAGTGGGGAATTTCTGGGATTACTTAATTGGGTTCCATTATTTGGTGTAGATGCTTTCTGCTTGCTCACAAGGAAATACATTGGACTTAAGTTTCCATTTTTGTTTCTTAATCCCTTACAAGTAATTAAATAACTGTGATAATTTTGCTTACGTTAGGGGGCTTTGGCTCAGGTTCTGATTCTTCCTGTTACTATATTCTGCATTGGTTTGCATTTGTGTCCGTTCAGATTGTTCTCTCGAATAAACCTTTTTTTTTTTTTTTTTAATCTTGTTCTATTGGTGCTGGCTTGTTTATATATATATCCTCTTGCTCTTTGTCGTTTCTTCTTCATACTGTCGATCTTGCTTGTGTTGGTGCTGCTATTTCCTTTTTCTTTTCTTTGTAAATTGGGTTTTGTTAGCTGTGTAGGAATTCCATTTGTTTATATGAGATATCAAATGATTCTGTTGGAGAGAAAAAGTACTTTACTCGAATGTTCACCAGTAAGAGCTATAGAGTAATCGTTTTGTAAGTTTAGCTTAGCTTATGTTTAAATACCAAAGTGACGAATAATACGCTATACTCTTAGTTACATCTTCTTATCCCTTGATTGAACAATAAATTGTTTTTTGTTTTAGAAGACTGGTCTTTTAAAAACATCATGTTTATTGATAGATCATGTTCAGGTTTTACAAAATTCTATATGTATTATGTTTTATTCATGCCATTGATAATATGCCAACTTTCTTTAACTTTCAGCCAGAACCTTCCCCTACTACTGGTTCTTTGTTCAAGCCTCGACCAGTTCACATTTCTGCTAGCTCAAGTTCTTATACAGGCAGGACATTCCATCAGAACACCTTTACTGAGCAGAAGTCCAGTGAGTTTGAGTTCAGACCGCCTGCATCCAATATGGTATTGTCCAAAACAATGCTGTTTGTTATGCTTAGCATGTAATGTACTGTTCAGAGAGTGGACAAGGAAAAACTTTTGCCTTTGCATACATATAATAGCATGCCAGTCTTAAATTTATTTCATAAGGAGCCTTTTATCCAAAATCTCACAGTTCTTAAGTTTCTTGTATATTGTTGGGGGATGACTTTGTCTAAACATCTTTATCGATTTCAAGGTTTATGCAGAGCTTGGCAAGCATAGAAGTGAGCCACCTGTACAATTTCAAGGCCAGGGCCATGGATCCTCACACTCACCTTCTTCGGTCAGTGATGCAGCAGGTTCCTCAAGTGAGCTAAGCCGGCCAACTCCTCCTCGTCAAATGACACCAACGAGCTCAGATATTCCGGCTGGATCTGATCAAGATGAATCAATCCAGACTTCCCAAAATGACTCCAGAGGAAGCACGCCATCGGTCTTGGCTGATGATGGTTATAACTGGAGAAAATATGGTCAAAAGCATGTCAAAGGGAGTGAATTTCCCCGGAGCTATTATAAATGTACACATCCTAATTGTGAAGTGAAAAAGTTATTTGAAAGATCTCATGATGGGCAGATCACCGACATTATATACAAGGGTACACATGACCATCCTAAACCTCAACCTGGTCGCCGAAACTCTGGTGGTCTTGGTATGGCTGCACAAGAAGAAAGGCTAGAAAAATATCCTTCTTCAACTGGTCGAGATGGTAACCATATCTAAACCTTTAGACAAAATTGCACTTACTCTCTTGACAATATCTATAACTTGTTCCTTCTACTCTTTATGTCTGCATACAGAGAAGGGATCTGGCGTCTACAACTTGTGTCACCCCAGTGAACAAGCTGGTGACCCTGAAGTACCTCCTATCACAGCAACTGACGATGGTGGAGAGGCTGCAGTGTCAAATAGGAATAAAGATGACCCAGATGACGATGATCCATTCTCAAAACGGAGGTATTAGAATTTAACAAAGGACTCAGGTGATTGCTTTCAATCTGTGATTTGACATGATATGAAATTTCTTGTAACTTTATGCAGGAGGATGGATGGGGCGATGGAAATAACTCCACTTGTGAAACCCATCCGGGAGCCTCGGGTTGTTGTTCAAACTCTGAGTGAGGTTGACATACTGGATGATGGTTATAGGTGGCGTAAATATGGGCAGAAAGTCGTAAGGGGAAACCCAAATCCCAGGTTTGTACGACCGCTAAACTTCTAACAAAATATCCCCAAACAAATCTCTTTTTATGCTCGAATGAGCATACACAAGCATAAGTTGCAGTTCAAGATGGTAGCTAGTTATTTGCTTTGTGCATTGGTTCTTTTGGGAATTGGGTTTGGAATATGAAAGATAATGATCTCAACATGTGTGTAATGGAGATATTATGTTTTATGATGTTCCTCGGCCTTTTGTAGGAGCTATTACAAATGCACAGCTGCTGGGTGCCCAGTGAGGAAACACGTGGAGAGGGCATCACATGATCCAAAAGCTGTAATAACAACATATGAAGGCAAACACAATCACGATGTTCCCACTTCAAAGTCCAGCAGCAATCAGGACATCCAGCCTCGGTTCAGACCAGATGAAACAGACACCATCAGCCTCAATCTTGGTGTTGGGATCTCATCTGATGGACCTAACCACACTTCCAACGAGCATCAGCGTCAGAATCAACAACTTGTCAACCAAACTCACCCAAATGGAGTCAATTTCAGGTTTGTTCATGCTAGTCCCATGCCATCCTACTATGCCAGCTTAAATAGCGGCATGAATCAATATGGCCCGAGAGAAACCAAAAACGAGACTCAAAATGATGACATCTCGTCCTTGAACCATTCATCTTACCCATATCCGCCCAACATAGGGAGAATACAATCAGGTCCTTAAAAGACAAAGGAAGCAACAGCATGTATGGGATTCTTCTTAGGTTAGGAATGGAACGAGACCTTGTTCTATATAATTTCTATTTCTCAACAGAGAGCCGATCTTGATTCAAACTATCTCCACCATATATATTTGTTTTTGTCACCTGTATTGAGTTCCAAAAATGTATTGTAAAAATACACTACAAGATGCAAATGCTTTTATTTAAACAAGAAACAGCAATATTACTACAAACTGTCTTCTTGTCCGTAATTTGATAAGTTCCACGGAAGAAACCCAGTTGCAGATAATTCACGCCGTTGTGTGATTTATCCAAGATTGAATTAAGTCATAAATCCTACACATTTTGGCATGTCTAGTTGTCGTTCCTATGGACAAAAGCTGCCTATCATGTCCGCGACGGTCATTAAGCTGCGTGGTCCTCAAGCAGACAAGGACAACTGTTGCCCGTTTCAAATTTCAATCATAATTTCACAATTTATAATTCTAGATTTGTCAAAGCACATAACAATGAGTTGTAAATACTACTACTAGGTGATTTACCATAATTTAGAGATTTGCGCAAAAAGTGGATTCACAATTAAGAAGTAGCATTTATTGTTACATAATGACTAATTTTTTTTTCTGTGATATGTTATTTTTATGTGGATATCTAATTTATTTTGTATGTGAACTTTTGTTAGAGAGGAAGCGTATCACATTCTTTTAAATGTTATCTGTTATTTGCCAAGCCAAAAATTTCCCTCTATTAAACCAACGACATTTAAGTCATTTATCATCATTGTCATCAAAATATTTATATATATATATATTTATTTATTTAATTGTAAACAAGATTCATTAGAGATCCTTTTTATAATTTGCGAAAAGTGGAATTGAATTCCCGTATTCAATAATTCTACAATGGTAGCAAAGCCATTCTACATATCAAAAAATAATTTGTCAACGTCATGTACTTAATTTCATCCACTTTGAACCATTTAGCCTTGCTTAAATCAAACATAATTAAAGATGTGTCATTAACTTTCTTAAAAAATAAATAACACAGTTTAACAAAGAGTTTTGTTTTAATCATTTGGTCAATAATATCAACTTCGCTTCCATATTAAAATAAGTTAATATTTTAAAAATAATTTAAAACCGATATCCCAATTATTACGTGACAATGTTTTATTGGTTAATATATGGAAATTTTATTTATGAAACTATCATATTATAGAAAAATTACCAAAATAATTTTGATTCATCAACTAATATTTTAAAATTAAAAATTTGTAATTTAATTTAAAATAATAATATAAATTTTTTAAAATTGGAATATGTAAGCTTTTGGTCCTAATTGAAATCCTTAAATATAAAAGGTCTTGGGTCGGTATCTAATTCGGAACCGGACGTTAAGCTAGTAGTTCTACCGTCATCGATCCACGAGATGCATCAAACATAAAATCTGGACCGTTGATGAAGTCTCTTTAGGCAATGAAATTGGACCGCGGTGATACATTTCACGTCTGACGTGGCATTTAATTGTATTTAAAATCCGGTTTTGCGTCCGAATCCTGCGAATTTCTCTCTCCTAAAAAAAGGCTATCAAAAAGAAAAGAAAACAAAAGCTATTTGTTCTGTTTCGAAAGGAAAAAAAGTAAACAGAGGAAAAAAACTCAGTGCCGAGTCTTGTGATACTGAGGTGAGATTCCAAAGTCTTCTGCTTTAGGAACCCTGTGGATACTCTGCTGAGATCTTTGTTAGCTTTATGTTTATAGCTTTGGTTTGAATTCGCATGTTCTCTTTGTTTGGTGTTTGTGTTTGTTTGTTTAATGTTGCGATGAGAAGTTAGGGTTTCTCGTGGGCTTCTTTTATCTGCGAATTTCGATGTTTTGAGATTTTGTTATCTTTTTCTTATCTGGTGCTATTAAGTTATCGGAAAAATGCATGAATTTGACGTTGATTGACTTAAATTTCGAGAGATTCAAGTGAAAAAGATGGGTTTTTGTTTTCTCTGAATTTGTGTGGTGTAAGTTTAGGGGGGTTCTCATTGTTAAAGCGTGGTTTTTGGTTTCATTTATCCATCTGGATCTTTGTTTCTCCAGAATGTATAGGAAGTGAGGATAAATGATGAACCTTTGTGATTTGAGATTTGGTTTCTTAATGACTTACTTGATTTCCAAACTCTTGTATAATCTGGACTTCTCCAATCAAATTTTCCATTTAGCTCTTCTTTTTCAGATCTAAAGTGGGAATAAGAGATAATTATGGATCACAAATGAGATCTAAATTAAACTTCTCTTATTGTTGACCAGCCAAGTTTTGGATTTTGTTTTCGTGGAGTTCGTTTTCTTTTTTTTTGCATATATGTCAGTGTGAAGTCAATGCGTTTTACATCTTGTTATGAGATTGGATTCCTTTTTTGCTACTCTTTGGGTTTGGCTTCAGTTCAACAGATGTTGAGTTTCTTTATAGGGAACATTAATTTCTGCTGTTGCAGCAATATAATCCTCTGAACCGATTTCTCATGCACAGCCTTTGATTACAACAAGAAGTGTTTTTGGTGGAAGGATCTACTGAACTGGTTTTTAATATGGGGGAAGATACAAAGACAACTGTTGAGCCAACAGCAAACACGACTTGTTCTCTTGAAAAGCCATCAGAGGCTATGGCTGGAAAAAAGGAGAAGGAGAATGCTGGAGGTAAGGAAACACAAGAACTTAAGAAAGATGAGAATATGGCTGAACCAGAGAATATGGATATTGATGCTGAGATAAAGAAAGATGATGAAAAAGCTGAGACAGAAGATAAAGAGTCAGAGGTTAAGAGAAATGAAGACAATGCTGAGACTGAAAAAGTGGACGAAGATGTTAAGGTCACAAAAGATGAGGGTCAAGCAGAGGCTACCAACATGGACGAAGATGCAGATGGAAAGAAAGAACGAACTGAAGATGGTGTTTCAGTGGAAGATACTGTAATTAAGGACGTGGAATCTAAAGACAATAGCAATGCCAAAGAAGCAGACCACAAGAAAGCTGGGAAAGAATCAGAGAAGGACATAAAACATGAAGGTGAAAAAGCAAATGGAACAAAAGATGAGAATACAGGAGACATCAAAGAGGAAGGAAAACTGGTAGATGAAGACAAAGGGACAGAAAATGTTGAAAAAGTGGATAAGGTGGATGAAAGTAAAGAAGTTGAGAATGTGAAGGAGCAGAATGAGGAGGAGTTGGTTGAAGAAGGAAAAGAGAAGGAAGATAAGGAAGAAAATAAAAATGAGGAAGTTGAGGCGGCAAAGGCTGAGGTGGATGAGGCAAAGGTTGAAGATGAAAAAGAAGGGAGTGAGGATGAGAACGACAATGAAAAAGTGGAGAGCAAACATGCAAAGGAAGATGAGAAAGAGGAGAAAAATGATGATAAGGAAGATGAAAAAGCAGAGAGCGGTGACGATAAGGAAGATGAAAAAGAAGAGAGCAAGGGTTCCAAAAGGCGTGGGAAAGGAAAGAGTTCTTCAGGAAAGGTTCGCGAGAAGACAAAAAATGAGGAAGAAAAAAAGGATGCAGAACCTAGGACTCCTTTCTCTGATCGCCCTGTGCGTGAGCGGAAATCTGTTGAAAGGCTTGTTGCATTGATTGATAGAGACTCTTCGAAAGAATTCCATATTGAAAAGGTTTGCCAATACTTTCCTGATTTGTGTAGAACTTCATTGCTAGATGTGTTCATAATTATCTTTTGGATATTACTGAGTTGAGTATCTTTCGGATATTACAGGGGCGAGGTGCATATCTCAAAGATATTCCCAATGGTATGTTCATGTTCTAATTATCTGTCCTTCCTTCTATCTGTGAATTATCCTTGTGCTGAATTTTCTGTTAGCTTTCCAAGGTTTCAGTTTGAGCCCTATCTAAACGTTCGTTTATTGCTGGAAATTTAAGTGCTGGGTACTGCCATTTGTGAAATTGCATTTATACTCTGTGTTGATTCTTTGATCTATACACTTTTCTGGTCTGGTTATATGAATCTTCATTGAAATGTTTCTCTTGGCATTTAGCAATTCCAACTGGCTCAGAAGCAATATTTCTTGGAAACCAAAATCTAATAATCATGACCACATATAAGATACCTTTATTGTTCCATTTTTCATCTATTGTGCAGTTGAAATGAAATAGATAACTTGAATTTTGTTTCTCTGTAGTTGCTAACAAGGTAACGAGGAAGAAGTCTGATGAAACTTTGAAGCTGCTGCACACAATTCTATTTGGTGGGAGGAGAGGGAAGGTGAGCGTCTCTGTGGACCCTTTCATATTCTGCCGCTCCAATAGTCATAATTCTAAAATTGTCAATTATAGGCATACCCTTGTAGTTTTTGACCAATGGTTTGGACTCAGGTGCTGCAGATTTTATCTTAGCAGCAAGTCTGCTAATCATCTTTGTATATCTCATTCTTCTTGCTTTAACAGGCTGCTCAGATCAAGACAAACATATTGGGTTTTTCTGGTTTCGTTTGGCATGGAAATGAGGTGTGTAACATCACACATGAAAATTGTTTTACATATGCCATTGCTTCGTATATAATTGTGGGACTCTTTGTTATTTGCAGAAGAAGGCAAAAGAGAAAGTAAAAGAAAAGCTTGAAAAATGCATCAAAGAAAAACTGTGGGAGTTTTGTGATGTGTTGGACATACATATTACCAAGACTACAACGAAGAAGGTCATTATGGTTATTAATTGCTAAGTTGTTGTTCTTGAGATTCATTTTTTTCTTGTCTAAATAGCTGGCATCATGTGAAGATTAAAATTTCTCTCTTGTTGAGCAGCTTGATCAGCCATTTCTGATAGTACCAAGTTTATGCTAATTCATTTCCCCATTTAATCAAATACAGTAACTTATTGTTGCATGTGTTTTCAACACAGGAAGATATTATTACAAAACTGATTGACTTTTTGGAGAAACCTCATGCGACAAGCGACATATCCGTTTCTGAGAAAGAGAAGGTAATTTGGTGTTAAAAACATTGTGTGTTTTAATAATTATTGTGCATCTTACATTCTCTTAAAACATTTTGTTGAAACAGTCAAGTAAGGGAGCAAAACGCAAGAGAACTCCCAAGCAAAGTTCACCTGCAGCTGGGAGTTCATCCTCCAAACGACCAGCAAAGGTATCAATGCATAGCTTAGAGCTCGTGGCTTATTTGATTCATTACTCATGTTATTAACTCTGAAGAGAATGTGTGCCTCAATGTAGCTTATGTGCAACTGTCCATCACTGGTCCATGTCTCTTGCCAATTACCTAAATCTGATTATATTACTTGTTCTTCCTTGCAGAGCCAAAGAAAGTCTGAAGAAGCAACAAAGGGTGTCAAAAAAAGTTTATCTCATTCTGATGATGAATCTGAAGAAGAGAAAGAGGAAAAAGAAGAAGAACAAGAAAAACAAGAGAAAGAGGAGAAGGCAGAAGAGGAAGAAGAGAATAAAGAGGAGGAGAATGAAAATGGCATTCCTGATAAATCTGAGGATGAGGCGCCTCAGCCTTCTGAAAGTGAGGAGAAAGATGAATCTGAGGAGCATTCTGAAGAAGAAACTACAAAGAAGAAACGTGGTTCTAGATTGTCAGCTGGGAAGAAAGAATCAGCTGGGAGAGCCAGAAACAAGAAAGCGGCAGTCGCTGCAAAATCCAGCCCACCAGAGAAAGTTACACAGAAGCGATCATCAGCAAAACGAAAGAAGACTGATGATGACAGTGATACAAGTCCAAAGCCGTCCTCTAAGAGGAAGAAGTCTGAAAAACTTACCAAGGCATCCCCGGCTCCTTCAAAGTCTGCATCAAAAGAGAAGCCAGGTTTGGTCATTATCCTGTTCTTTATCTTCCACTAAGTTGGTCGCATATGTAAAATACCGCACATGTTGAGTGTAGGGTTTGTCAAATGCATTGGAGAATCTTATTCCTTGATGACTTCATTTGCAGAAGCTACCCAATATTGCAGCCACTAATGTTTTCTGACACTATGTTTATCTGTGTTTGTGTCTATGCTAAAAGTAAAAAGGGCTGGAAAAGGGAAAGACAAGCCTACCGATAAAGTGCTGAAAAATGCAATCGTAGAGATCTTGAAAAGAGTGGACTTTAGTACGGTGAGTAATTTCTCAACCTTTAATATTTGATACACTTAACTACTTGGAGTTTGTGGAATAAAACAAAACCGGATTCTGCCGAATGAACTTATTGGTTACATGAAAAAAACTCGTGTTTTCCGAAAGCTGATTTGAAGTTTGTTGTGCAATATCTATTCAAACTGTGAAATGTCTTCTATACCTAGAAAACCTAATAAGAGCATTGTTGTTCTTCTGCAGGCTACGTTCACAGACATCCTCAAAGAACTTGGTATGAGCAGATTGGTTTTCCGTCATTTCTTTAGTGATTTCTGGTTATATATGTAAAACACATTATTTTGTCCATCTTTCAGCTAAGGGGTTCAAAGAAGATCTCACCCCAAGAAAGTCATCTATAAAGTTGATTATCCAAGAGGAGCTCACCAAATTAGCAGAAGAGCCTGAGGAAGAGGAGGAAGATGAGGAGGAGAAGAAAGAAGAGGATGCAGAGATAGAGAAAGCAGGAGGGTCTGGTGGTGGTGAGGAGGTGAAAGCCTAAACTCCTTTCTGATCACATCGCACATATTGAGTCCCTCTCTCACACAGGTACTGTTGCCTAATGCCTAGTAGTCATCTGGCAAATGTGTAAGTTAAATCTGTGGATGTAATCTTTTGTTGTTGGAGTCTGAACTGCGCAAAGCAGCTTTACTTTTGGTAGAGACAAGAGGAAGAAGCTGCATAGCCAAAGGATAGGTTGCTTGTATGTCTATATCATTTAACATAAAAGCCTCCTTGGATTGTCTTTGATTTGTGAGGCTCTCTTTTCAAGACATTGTCAAGCTTTCTTTAGTATCTGTCTTCTGGGTTGAAGGAGGCCAATGGTAATAAATGAATAATATGATTCTCTTGATATCCCTTTCGACTTGAAATTTAGTATTTGAATATTACAGAAGGATCTTATGCTCATCATGTATCCTTGGTCTATCTCTAACATATCTGCAAATCTACCAAGGGAATTCCAATCTAAGAAATGCAGGAATTGGTGACATCATCAACACATACAACATAGAGTAACACTGAAGACGAAGAGAATCTGTTTTTACTGGACCAAAATCTACAGACAAGAAAATCTGTGCTCTTTTCTACATCCGCTTTTTGGACAACACCAAGACACGTTCCAAAAGGATGTAAATGCTATTGTCACATTCAGAGTACCTAAATAGATTGTCGTGCAATGGAGACACACTACAAATACAATGTTACATAAAATACAAACCAGATGGCTAAACATGGATAACTATAAGCAACACTTGTCCACGCTTAAACCATTCTGGCAGCAGCTACTACTACCAACTACACAACAAATCAGTTAAACACCTAAGCACAAATGTAAGAACCCGAGAGACCATAACATCAGCACAACACATCGCTCACGTTTTATTTTATTCCTTTCAGAAATCAACTGAAGAAGGTTTCACCGTGAGAGACTTCTTTCGTGGCAAGAATCTGTCAGGCTGAGCTGTTCATTCGTCTTCTGTGAGGGTTCAAAGCTTTGCACGAGTTCTTACAGTCAATCAACACTCATAAATAAGGCTACAAAATTGAAGAAAACTTGGTCAATAATTGTTGCTTCTAAGTTCAGTGAAGACAAGCCAAAAACAGCCAAGTATTGTTCATTGGTTATCACCCATACCAAAATGATGCTAATATCAAATTAAAAAACCGTAGCTCTCAAAGAAGCTAACTTATGGTGAAAGAGAGGATCAAGGCATCTAAAATGTAGATAAACGCACATACACAATTCTAAACGAATAGGTAGAAGCATCGATATGGAGCACGCAACTAATGCTTACTCAAAAGCCAATCATTTTTTCCTCTTTGATTTCTTAATCTTGTCGCTGTTTGGGGTTTTTATGATATGATGCTGGCAAAAAAAACTAGAATGCTCTAGTTATAATTTTGATTGAATACATTTTTTTCTTTTAACAGCAAATAAATTCATCCATTTAAGCTAGAAACGGGCGGTTTTCTTCAACGGAAAAACAATCTGGAGTTGAGTAGCTTACATAGGAAAAAGTAGAACCTCGTTTTAGTGCCTTCTTAGCAAGACAGTCAGCACGGACATTGTTACAACATGGTACAAAAACCAAAGAGAATATAGGAAAAGAGTTTTAAGAAACTATAATCTTCCAACTCCGAAGCAAAAGCAGGCCACTCATCAGAGATGACTATCAACTGATTCCTCGCCATATAGACGGATAATAGACAGAACTCTGAACTTTGTTGGCAATGTGAGTCTCCGAAATTAAGTTCGGAAATATCTTTTGAAGTCTGTTCGAGAAAACTTTAGAGATTATCTTGTAATCTTACATTGCACCGATTTATTGGGCGGAATTGTGACATTTTCGAAGGTCTACTTATCTTTGGTTGAATACATTTATAATTAGTGTATGTTGTAAATTTGTTAGCCACATGAATTATTTCTATTTCAATTCTGGAGAATAAAATATTTCATGTGTGAATGAGAGTAGAACCAAATGGTTCTTTGGTTCAACAAAAACATTCCTGCAATTTTAAAATCTGAATATTATCTTTCTTTGATGGCATAAATGGTTCTTTGATTCGAAAAGTAGTTTCATACACACAAAGGCAAAAGTACCGGTCCGATTGCAAAATAGAATATCGGTTAAGGAATAAACCGGAGTTAGAGTAACGGAATATAATTGAGAGACCTCTAAGTGGAAGGCACTGACACTTTCACTTCTTCTTCTTCTCCATAGTTTCAGTTTCGATCTATTAAGTTTCCAAGTTCGGGTCGGAGTTTAAATGGGAAGTGGAAGAGATAGAGACGACCCTTTATCATTTACTAGCAATCCATCATCGGCTTCCTCTCCGGTCACTGTATCTGACTATCTCGACACCTTTCTCGGCGAACCTACTTCTCGTTCCGGTAGTTTTCAGAGCGAGAGCTTACTCGGTGGAGGCAGTGGAGAGAGCATTAACGACCCTGATTTCGGATTCGCTCGTCCTGATTTCCGATCGGAGCAACTCGCTGGAACTGTACAGTTTTACGAGAGGCATGTTTTCTTGTGCTACAAAAAGCCCTCTGTTTGGCCCGCTAGGATCGAGGCGGCTGAGTTCGATCGATTGCCTAGGCTACTATCTGCGGCTGTATCGGCCAGAAAGGGTAGCATGAAGAAGGAGGTGAGGTTTTTAATCTACGATTTTCTGATTCCATCTTCATCGGATGGATTCAGCTTCTTTGCTGTTAACTTGAATCAATATTCCAAGAATATTGCTTGGTTCTCATGGATTTAGGTCTGATTGTTTCCAGTAAGTTTGATCCATGGCTTTGTGATTCCAACTTCTTTTTCTTACTTTGAGAGTTTTATGGTCCGGTTCTATCTCCTAAATGAGCAAAAATCACTTGCTTTCTGTTGTTTTGGCTTACTTAAAGTATCTGTTAAGATCTTAATGAGTCATAAAAACCCTTTCCTGGTGACTCTTGGGATTTCTGTTTGGGTCATATAAGGTAAAGTGTCTATTTTTAGCAAGATTCTATGGATAACAACATAATAACTTGTATGCTTCAAGATTGGATCATAGAGCACGCAACTACGTTTTTGAGTGCAGTGGTTTTACTCTTATTTCATGTGCTATGTCAGTGGTGAATTTAAGTGGAGATAGTGTCTCTAATGGATGTCAATTGATTGTTTATCATTGGATATTCTTATGATGAGGCCTTGCAGTCTGGCATCTTATGATCTTTTAAGCGTCGTGCCTCACGTTTTTCTTTTTCGTCCATTGCTCTGTAGACTCGACTCACAATATGTGAGGGCCATGATGGAACAGAGACATCCAATGGTGATGTACTTATCTTTCCTGATATGATAAGATATAGGTAAGGGTCGAAGTCCTACTAGTTGGAGATTTCTTTGATCTCGTTTTTCAACAGTCGGGACTTGTTTTTGACAGTCTCAATTCAACAAAAATGCAGAAGGTTGACTCATTTTGATGTGGACACATTTGTGGAAGAGGTGCTTGTGAAGGATGGTGAATGGCTGCCTGGAAATCCTGAATTGCTAAAAGGCTCATATGTCTTTGTATGCTCCCATGGATCTCGAGACCGGCGATGTGGGGTTTGTGGGCCGTCGCTGGTTAGTAGATTCAGAGAAGAACTTGAGTTTCATGGTCTTCAAGGTAAAGTGTCAGTTAGCCCATGTTCTCACATTGGTGGTCACAAATACGCTGGGAATGTTATCATCTACAGATCAAACATCAACAGGGAAGTCACAGGACACTGGTGCGTAAGGAAATACAGATTTATTGACTGGGTTGAGGCGACATACTTCTTTCTTTCATGTCATTTTTATAATAATTTTCGATAAGGAGATCAAGAATGCATTTGAAAAGTGTGTTGGTTTTATGAAAGATTGTGATCTTTTAATTGGTATCTTCAAAATTGTGGATAGAACATGGAAATTCTCTGCAATGTCCAAATCAATCATACCCTGTTTTTGACTTGATGATTGAATCATTCTTGTGTCTAGGTATGGGTATGTGACTCCAGAAGATGTACCTATTCTCTTGGAGCAGCACATCAACAAAGGCGAGATTGTAGACCGGCTATGGAGGTAAGTACAAAGTTTCTTGGTCTGCTGGTTTTCTCGCAGTTTCTGGATTACTTGGTAATAGGTAGAGTAACACATTTATCGTTGTCTAATATTTTTAGGGGCGAAATGGGTCTATCAGAAGAAGATCAGAAGAAAACTCAAGAAGGGCGGTTTCAGCTAAATGGTGCAGTCCATACGATAAAGAGCAATGGGAAAGTGACTCAGGAATCATCATTTCACGGTGCCGATGTTTCCTGTTGCCAGTCACGAGCTGCAGAACCTAATGGTTGTTGCCAACAAAATGGGGACAGCTCTTCATGTTGTCAAGACGACACAACTCTGTTGTCTCTGGAAACATCAGAAGATAATCAACTTGAAAGTGAAAACAAAAATGAGAAGCTTACACCGGGAAGAAAAGTTGCGGAAAAGACTTTCTTTAGAATTAATAGTGACAAAGGATCTTCAACACGTAAGGTTTGTGGAATACCAACATGGATAGAGAGCTGGGAGCGAGAAGATACATATGCTGCCCTTGCTGTTGTTTGCGCTGCTGCTTCTGTGGTTGTTGCTTATACTTGCTACAAACAGTTGTAATGAAGAAATTTGTAGCCCTAAGATGATGATTATGTTCTTATCAGACATTGTGATTTTGTTTCAGCTTTCAAACTACATTTCCCCTTCGGTTCAAGAGGACGATCCATGTTAAAACTGTTTGATAACGTGTATCAACGTTATTTCTGTGCTCCTACTTCTCATGATTCTTAGAACAGCTTTCAGCAATCGGAGTTTGGATTTATGAAAAAAAAGCTTAGGACTTTCAGCTTTTATACGTTCCAGGCAAACCACAAGACCGTCTCAGAGTGATTCAGAATTTCCCAAGAATGGCATTGACAAAGAATTAAAGAGTTCTCACATTTTCAAAATACTAAACGGATTTGCAGATTGCAGAGAACAATTTGATAATCTATTGGCAGTTTTCTTGCTGAAAGATCTCAAAAGAAATCAAACTCCAGATAATTACTCTGGTCAGACTTGGCACTGGTAGATGTGGCTGCTGCTGGAGTAGCAGGAGCACTCTCAAGATCAACCGGTTTCGGTATCTCTGGTGGGCTAGCGCATCGAACCAATGCCCAATTCACTCCTTCGAAGAAAGGATGTTGCTTCATCTCAGTTGCACCACGCTTATACGCTAATCTATGCTGAGGCTCCTTCACAAGCAGACTCCTAATCAAATCCCTAGCAGCAAAACTGACAACTGGAGATTCAGGGAAACGCAGAGGCTGACCCACAACGTTAAAGAGTGTTGCTCGGTTTCCAGACCCTTTAAACGGGGTTTTACCAAACAATAGCTCGTACAGAAAGATTCCAAAAGTCCACCAATCAACCGCACTCCCATGCCCTTCACCTTTGATGATCTCAGGAGCTAAGTATTCATGTGTGCCAACAAATGACATTGAACGAGCGCTTGTAGGCTCAGCAATGAGCTCAGGCAACGGACTAACCTGGTTTCCAGTTTCATTTTTCATTGTCTTGTCTTTCTTGGATTTACTTGAGAAAAATCGCGGAGAAAAGCATGTTGTAGGAGCGGAAATGCAAGATGGCTGTTGGATGCAAGCGGGTTGCGCACAATAACCCGAGTTCCTTTGCCCTTCAGACACGAGAGCAGTTGATCTGACCACTGTGGGGCTAACAGTACATCTCAAAGAGAGGTCGAAGTCAGAAAGCATCACATGTCCATCTTCTCTCACAAGAACATTCTCTGGCTTAAGATCGCGGTAAATAATCCCAAGCATATGAAGATATTCCATAGCAAGAAGTACTTCCGCTACATAAAACCTGGAAAAAAGGTAAAAAAGCCAATCTGATTTAACACAAAAAGTGGTATCTAGGACACTTCACTAAATTGGTTATGGTTCAAAAAAAATTCCTACTTTGCTGCTTGTTCCGAGAATCGCTTCCCGGGCTGTCTTTGTCGAAGGGTATGCAAGTCACCTCCAGGGCAGAACTCCATAACCAAACATGAGAACTTATCAGTCTCAAAATGACTATACAAAGTTGGGAGAAAAGGGTGGTCAAGACATTGCAATATCTCCCTCTCGGTCTGAGCTCTAAGAAGCTTTTTACGACTAGCCAAAGCCCCTTTGTCCATAACCTTCATTGCAAAATAACACCTTGTTCCGTGCAACTCAGCAAGATGGACAGTTCCGATGTCCCCACACCCTAACCTCTTCAAGAGCCTAAAATGGTTCAAACCCAAAATACCATGTTTCGTTCGGACAGCTTGTATTGCTTCCCATCTCACGTCATTCGCCTTGTGAGGCTTGTTGTTGCTACTTAAGCTGCTACATGTGCTCTCATCACTGATATCACTGCTTGTGCTTGGTCTACATGTGTTACTCTTTCCGCTCTCAGCAGGATCAGACTGCTCATTAAGTTTAACTTCTCCGCCGGTTTTACTGTCACTGCTTGGAGCAAAAGACAAAGTTGAAGATACTTGATCTGCCAAAGTGTTGACTGAGACACTTTGACTGGAATTGGAAAACAATGCTTCCGAGGTTTGCTTATTATTTCCTGGGAGAACTCCAGAACCAGACTTTGAGGCCATGAACGGAACCTATCTACTTAACACCCAAGATTTCAAGGAACTACTCTTAACTCCAGTTATCACTGTTGTCACCGATCCAGTCAAATAGTGACCCGAGCTCTGCATTGAGCAAAACATAGCGTCTGTTACTTAGTCTCAAAAGAATATTCGCGAAACAAAAAAAGTAGAACCATTGGGTCTCATATAGAGGAAGACTACATATAGAATAATAATAACCTTAAAAACACTACGGATTCAGATTACATAAAGTTGGGCTAGTTTATAAAACTACAATCATGGGAAGATCAACAATCAAGAAACATCGTTTACCAAAGAGCTGAGCAGATAAACACAAAAACACAAAAAAAGTTGCTATTTTAAAAACAGAAGATAAACTCAGAGCTGAGGTCATAGCTCAATCATTACTAAAGGGATTCATGTTGGAATCACAAGATCAAGCGTTATCAATCAAATTAAGAGCTATAATTGAAGTTACGGATCTCGAGCTCAAATCTCATTGACAAGTAATTGAGTAACATGCACTTACTCAACCAAAGTAATTCATCATTTCTACATCAGGGAACACAATTCAGACTCTCTGACTCTCCAATTAACCAAAATTAGCATAAACCCTAGTCACAGATTTCATGCAAAGTCTGACTTTTTAAACAGATCTCAAAAAAGTAAGAACAATCAAGCAAAGCTCTTCTGGATCTAGGCAGACTCACAGAAGCCAAAAAAAAAAAAAATGAAGAACAGAAATTGAGGAGAAATATCCACAAATCGTTACCTTTAAGAATAGCTTTGGGAGAGAAAGATCTTGAGTTCAGGAGTTAGGCAGAGAAAGAAGAAAAGAATATACCAAAAAAAGGAAGGAGATGGCTTTCATCATGTATCAGTAAAGAGAGATTGATGAACTCATCACCTTCCTTCCATGGAAACGAAGAGGGAGATAGAGAGATATGAATCAAAGAGTGAGAAATGAGAGTTGAGACTACCATGAAAAGAGGAGAGAGGTGGTCAAAGATAAAGTTTTCGGTTTTTTAGGGCTTTTTTTTTTTTAAGGGCTTTTTCAATTCTTTTTTTCTTTTCATGTATTTCTCACAACTGGAAGACAATTAGACAAAGCTTTTGAGTTGACCAAAAAAAAAAAAAGACAAAGCTTTCGAAGATGCCTAATTGCCTATGCCTTGTAATTTTCAATAATAATTATTTCCATGCATTTATGTCTTTAAATTATACTGTAGAAATGTATTTTCAATGGTTTTGTTTAAAGATTTATTATTTCATTAATTACTTACTCTTTGTTCTTGTTTGAATCGACATCAATAGTACTATCCATAGTCCACACCATTTTGCTTAGCAAGAAGGTTCTCTAGAAATTAAAATTACCTCATTGCTTTTAGAAGATGTGTCTTTTGGGTCCTGCAAAAGAATCTATTTTCTATACTCTTTATTGAATTTTGGAATATCCAAATCTTATTTGATGATATATATATATAAAGCATGCGATATATATAATGATTTTAAAGTGCATACGGTAATTATACGATGATATATATAATGCATGTGAGTGTGTGTGTACAGCAGTATAATATGTGCTGAAAATCTAAAAATAGAAACAAGAAGATTAGTGTGAGAGAAGTAAATGTAAGGTCCCCAACAGAGAGCATCTGACTAAGATGGATGAAGAATTGAATAGGGATTGTCATTTTTCTCCAACACAAAGTCCCACTTCAGAAACCTTCACATCCCTCCCTAACAATAAACAGCTCACTCCCAATTCCCTTAATTTTCATCAGATAAATGATATCTTTATCTTTTATTCAAGAGTTGTACTGATCAGAAAAATCCATAGCCTTTCAAACACTTTCCAATTTTAAGGACTCATTTTTTCTTCAATTAATTAACAACTCCACATTAAAAACAAAGAAAAAAACAAAAGAAACAGCTTCACATAAAATAATGTTTTGAGATTAAATACAAAACTTTGGTTGGACATGTAACTTATCCATGTGAGGGTCACTTTCCCATGCTTCTAGCTATTGATGTTACTCAGTAACTTAGTCTGAAATTACAAAGCCATTGTGTATACTGCAATAGATACCTTAGCCTCAGCCAATGAAGCCTCTCCTTTCTTGTGTCCTTCACCATGACCATAACACCGAAAGATTATTCGCTTTGAGTTTGTTCTCCAAGATGCATCACGAACCTAATCTTATCCTCTGTGCTTTGGCGTCTCCTTAGCATTCTCTCTCATGGCATTTCTTTTCTCTTCCCTGTAACATATTCAACCATTTATGGACACACGGGCGTATGATACAACAATTTACATAAGAAGGTTTTCTCTTGTCTGTCAAGGAAACACTGAATTTTTTTTTTTACCTAGCTTGAGCAATTTCATTCTTCCATTGTGATCTCTTCTTCTTTTGCTTCCTGGGTTCTTCCACAGTACCACTTTTGGTTTCTATGTTTGTATTCCTTTTGCCTTTGTGAATCTCCTTTGACCTTGGAAATTTTTGTTTGTTCTTGTTTTCTTTAGTGTTACTATCTCGCTTGGGTTGCCCATTTGCAACAGAAGGCTTCTCCGACTCCTCAATGGCCTCAGCCTCATCATCATCATCACTAGAGGACACCTGAGCTTGCTCCATTTTTTCAACTGGCTCATCAGTTTCTGAAGGCTGCATTGCATTGCTCATCTTCTTCAGCTGCAGAACCAAAAAGGAAAAGTAAAATACCTTATCGGTTAAATCACTATTTCATAAAACATATTTTCGTCCATCCGCATTAAATGGTTGGATCTTTCGCAGGGAAAAGCTATTCATAGGCTAACCCAATTGTATACCTTTGCAACAAAGAATCCGTCCATGTTGTGTACGTGAGGATAGAAACGTCTAGTCTTCTCTAAAGAAGGATGGAACCGGTGTTCTCTAAAACTGCTAAATCTGATGACATGCAGTAAAACATTTGTTTTCAGATGACGAATCATGAAATTTTCCTATGCAGATGACAAATGTATATTACCCTGGTTGACCAAAATCAAGTCCACATGGAACGAGTTTAACATCCCTCTTTTTTAGGGCATAATCGATGACAGCTTCGTTCTGCATAATTTGTTGTACAAATGAAAATAGTGACAAAACATGAAGAAGACTGGAAAAAGAAAAGTGGAACAGAAAAGTATAGTTCACCAACCTCGGGAAGCATAATGGAGCATGTTGAGTAAACAATATATCCACCGGTTTTGGAATTGGCGTCTACCAAATCAATCGCACCAAGTATAAGTTGCTATGCGCAAAAAAGAGCGAGTATGATTAGCAATACAAACCACATGCATCCTTCTTGATCTCCTCATAGTAAGAGGGTATAAAAGGCGTTCATGCCATTTTCATTTTTATGTTTTTGTCTTGGATGTAAAGAATGTTTTTAGTTGATATTTTTTAAGGCAACAACATACCTTTTGCAAATGGGCAAATTTCTTTATGTCATCAGCACCTTTGGAAGTTTTAACCGATTCATCTTTTGATATAACCTGCATTGTGTAGAAGTGGACATTAAACTATGAACAAGGAAATTCACTTAAGAGACTATAAGAGGGTCGGGTCCAAAATTTCTTACTCCAGTTCCACTGCAAGGAGCATCCAGCAATACTCTATCAACCGAGTTCTGACCTAAAACCTTGGGTAGCTGAAAGGCAAAGAAGATGAGATAAACAAAAAATGCAAGGGAATAAGAGAAGCTGTCTTTAAACTTAGTTACTTGATGCAACCACAATCTTGCCAGTAATTTTTTAATCTGGTTGAGCTGATAGTTTACAACCAATTTGCAAAATTTAACATCCTCAAGCATGTATCGTCGATAGAAGAATAAAGGTTCAAGAAGCTAACCTCTCTTCCATCATAGTTACAAACTATGGTATTTGTCACCCCCATGCGATGCAGATTGGCAGAAAGTGACTTAAGCCTAGGTACTTTCATCTCGTTTGCATATATTATGCCTGTTTAATATAATCATTACAACATTAGGATAACTGACTAAAATTATGGGGCTGGAGGAACAAGTAACCAATGGATGCATACCTGTATTTTTCATTAGTGCAGCAACATAAGTTGTTTTACCACCAGGGGCAGCACTGCAGTAGTATAAAAACTTGTTATAGATATCACAAAATACTAGTTGCCTATGTCTCACATCACGGGACAGTCAAATTGGCTTTTCCGTTTTGACAACACTTTGCATCATAAGTTCATAACACATGATACGTATCACAAGCAACACTTGAATATTAACTTAAGGTACTGCTTGGTCATCATATGTATGATTATCTGAGACACAAATATAGTGCGTTTATGTAAGATAATTACTTACGCCATGTCCACAACTCGCTCTTTTTCTCGAGGAGCAAGGGCCATCACTGGCAAGAAGGAACTAGCACTTTGCAACTGAAAATGTACCAAGAACATACTTAAGTAAACAATTAAGAATACCCATACAGTTTGAGCCAGAAGTACAAAAAGATCAGAAAATCATGTACCATATAGAAACCAGCCAAATATTCAGGAGTTGCACCAATTGGAACTTGTGAATCATAAACGACAAGTCCAACCTACAAATATTATGCCAGGATCAACTACAGTTGGTCCACAAAAAAGATTTCGCAAATCAAATGGAATACACTCTGCAAATACTACTTACTTTTGACCACTTGCTTAATGGGTCTAGATTAACTCCTCTGTTCAAAAGTACATCAGCCAGATCGCGTCTCCGAGTCTTAACCAAAACAAACATCAGCATAAATTACATACCTCAACAGTTGAGAAATACTTATTTCAAGACTAGACACTCCAAAGCACAACGAAGTTCACCTTAAGAGTGTTAACACGTATAGATGTAGGCCTTTTCTTTTCAAAAGCTTCAATTAGTTCCATGAGTTCAACAACAGGAAACATCTGCCAAAAGATCACAATTAAAGAGAACAGAATATATATAAGTAACAGATTCCTACACATAACTTTAGACCAAAGTGAGCGTAAAGAGGAAAGTCAGAGACAAGGGAATAACCTCAATCAAAGTTCCAATAAGAAACTCATTATAGCCGTAATAAGAACCAAGATCAGCTTTAAGCTGTTCAACATAGTCCTTCCTCTTGGCTCCTTCCGGCCTCAAATCCTTAAAATTCGACAGCACTCTAACAACTGAAACATACATTAGTACCATTAAACTAAGAACCGAGAGGATGATTCCTTAGGAGATCCGAAACAATCCTAATAATAACATTAAACCAAGAATCCAACAAGGAATAAAATTTGAAAATGTTACTCACTCTCTCTAATCCTCATTTGCAAGCTAGGAAGATCAGGTGGCCCACGTGCCTCTTCTTCAAGTTCCTAAACAATGTAGGGTAATATCAGAGATTAGATAACTAATCAATTTAATATGTATCATTTCCACGAGAGACAGCAAATGAACAAATTCATAATCAAGCGTAGAAAAATGTTACCTTTTTGGATGGTAGCTGAAACTCATCAGGTTGTTCCTTAATGTTCATTGTGAATTCATCTTTTGCATCTTGTTCCTCCCTTTTACGTTTTTTATCAATAGCTCTAGATTTCCTCTCAATATCGGATTCATCAGAGTCAGAATCAAAATCAGAACCCAAATGTCCTTCCTCATCATCGCTACCATCAAACAAGTCGCCAGCCAAGGGTTCTACATCATCATCATCGTTTCCTTCTCCATCACCATCTGAGAAAAAGTCAGAACCTGATTCAGACCCTTCATCTCCTTGATCAGAATGTTCAATCTCTTCTTCTTCCTCGACCGTAGAAACTTCAGGCTTCTCCTCCGAAATACATCTTCTCTGCTTCTTCAATGGAGGCTTCTGGGATTTCGCCGCCTTCTTCATTGGAGGAGAATTTGTCCGTTTATTCAATGGCGGAGTCTGTGATTTTGTCCCCTTCTTTTTGTTACGCGTAAGAGCAGCCATGGAAACAGTTATTACAACTTAGGGTTTAACGCGGCAAGGGTTTAGCAGAAGTGCAGAGGTAGAAGAAGGTAGAAGAAAAGAAACTACAGTAAAGACTGAGAATTAGCAACTTTGTTTAATGGGCTAATTGATACTATCTAATGGGCCGTAGTCGAAGTTATTATTTGGTAGCCCAATAGATTATGATCGATACATTGAATCTGTAAACATTATTAAGAACTGTTTTTGAACTCGTTATGTTCCTGTCCTGAGAATCTGAGATAGACGTATGATTTACATTACTTTGTAGATTTCTTAAGAATGGTTTAACTTTTTCCTTTATTTGTAGCTTTCTCGGGTGAAATGGTGCATGTAATAACGTATGTGTTCTTACATAGACGTGTCAAAAATTTGGTTACCACATATAACCTCTCAAAAGTAATTATTTTAACTGTTTAAAAATTGGTGTGAAATTTTTTTTTTTCCCGGTTAGATGTTATCCGAACTTTTATCATACGACTGTAATGGCCTAAAGCATGACATACGACTGGCCAAATGGAATGATTTAGCCAAATGGAATGATTTAGTAAATTTTGCGGTTAAGTAGAATCGATCCGGGATCCATAGGTCACTACCACTTGGTTAATTGGTGTGAACTTTGATAATTATCATTAACAGGCGATACTGATCTAACGGAAAGCTAATTTTATAATTTTTCTTACATCTATTTATACTTAATCAATCATCTAGAAATTATATATATTAACTCACCAAACAAATTATTTATGCATGCTGCGTTACGTATGAGTAAATAAGTTGATATAACAAAAACTGAATTTTATAAACTCAATTCTTAACGATGAACGCGAATTTTATTTTGGTAAATTCATATCCCAAGTATAAGAAATTATTGGTTTCGTTGAATAAAATTGTATTAGAAATTATCAATTTGCACGGGTTTTTTTTTTCTCTTTGGTATGAAAGATTGCAGGTTATTGATTACAAATACAACCTAAATGTCATAGACGTTGACATGAAACAGATTGAAAAAGACAGTGTATCCATAGTGGTTAGAAACAGAAACAGAAAGTGGAAACATGCGTTTTCATATTGTATAACCGAAAGATTATGGAAACAACGATACATATTGGAAATCAAAACAAAAACAATGATACAATTGTGACTACAAGACCGAAACACTTTTAATTATTGTGACGCGCGTCCTACGCACAAAAGAGTCCGAGTCAAATTCGGGGTGTATGAAGCGGTGCCCCAAGCAAGTATTCCCACCGAACACGAACCAATTACATGTATAAAACTTTGTAACTATCGCTAATTTTGTTTTTGTTTTTTAGCTGCTGGAAGCGATCGCCAATTAAATTGCAACTCTTACATCACAAATTGTCTGTAACTAAGTTATTTTATTTTTATCAACATCCGTTACTTTAGTAATAATTGGAATGCTCAGTTTCTTTTTGTAGTTTACTCTCTATATCCTAATCTTTAATTTGAATGAAAAAGTATGTAAACTATTTTTGATAAGTTCATTATTTTCTTCTATATAGAAGTCTTATCTTCTGTAGAACTGATTTTTGTTTCTTTCAAATCAAAGCAATCAAGTGAATAAAAAATAATTCAAAGCTATAGACTGTTGTATACTACAAATTGCTATATTTAGTATCTGTAAGTGATTTCATGCTAAAAATTGCTATATTTAGTATCTGTTTATTCTTTTAGTTAATGTACCTATTTCAATAAGATACTAAATGTAGAATTTACCTTCATACTCGAAATCAAGATTTTACTCTCTTTTTTCACCCCGAAGTTGAAAGTTTTTCTTTCACTGAAACAAGTTTAGTTTTAATGAATCAAGTGAATTTTCGATTTTATAAAGTGTACATAAATTCGTGGAGAATTTTAAGACTCTTCACTCTACATATTACAGAAAATACTCTCTAGTATTTTAGCTTAATACTACATCCTCTTAAACATCTTTACTAAAATAGAGGTCTACCTTTTTCCTTTACTGAGTTTTTTTTCTGCAAAACCGCAGAGAAAAATTCTTATAATGTCAGGTCATTAACACAAGTTGCTTACAAGAACATTAATTCTCCGGCAAGTTATCCAGGACTTTGGTCATCCTCACCCGAACCGATCGACGAAGAAAGTAGAAAATGGGAAGCTCTCTTGAAGTATCCAAGCCTCCGGAGCAGACGTTTGAGTCCAAGATCGTCATAGCCGGTAAATGAACTCTCGGTTCTGTTTCAGTTAATCTTGGTTCGGTGTGGTATGATTTCTTTTTTCTACCGTTATGTCAGAACCTAACTGATACTTGATTTGTATAATTCTGGATATTCATTTAGTTTCCTAAACACAATTCGAATCGTAACGATTAATGTCTTAATTAAGTAATTTTTGGTTCGTTGTGATTAAACCATTTTTTGGCCCCGGTTTTGGCGGTGCGGATGAAGAAGAAGAAGAGGAGGATGAAAACGACAGTCCAATAGAAGAAGTCAGGTTAACCGTACCGATAACTGACGATCCATCTCAGCCGGTTTTAACGTTCCGTACATGGTTCTTAGGAATGTTATCGTGCGTGGTACTCGCGTTCGTGAACAATTTCTTCGGTTACCGGTCGAATCAGCTGATGGTATCTTCAGTCGTGGCTCAGAT
This sequence comes from Boechera divaricarpa, assembly GCA_026770425.1. Taxonomy (NCBI): domain Eukaryota; kingdom Viridiplantae; phylum Streptophyta; class Magnoliopsida; order Brassicales; family Brassicaceae; genus Boechera; species Boechera divaricarpa. Next base: position 6,904,925 of record CM049192.1, read on the forward strand.
CGTCACTCTCCCTCTAGGAAAGCTCATGGCCACGACTCTACCAACAAGGATATTCCGGTTACCCGGTACGAATTGGTCCGGTTCGTTGAACCCTGGACCATTCAACATGAAGGAACATGTATTGATCACTATATTCGCTAATACCGGAGCCGGAGGAGCTTATGCGACCAGCATCATTACCATCGTTAAAGCATTTTATCACCGGAATCTTAATCCCACCGCCGCCATGTTGCTTTTGCAAACCACTCAGGTATATATATATATACAATATAACTCTAAAATTAAATAAACTTTTGCTACAGTTAAAATTATTATTTTTTAATTTGTCATATAGTTGTTGGGATATGGATGGGCGGGTATGTTCAGGAAATTCCTAGTGGACTCACCTTACATGTGGTGGCCTGCAAATCTTGTTCAAGTCTCTCTCTTTAGGTTCGTGTTTTTTCTCCTTTTAAAACATTCTGTAACTGTCACCAAATTTTAAAACTTGTTAACTCTTTTTGTATGGATTAGAGCCTTACATGAGAAGGAGGAGAAGCGTAAAGGCAAGCAAACGAGGCTTAGATTCTTCTTAATAGTCTTCTCTGTGAGCTTCACTTACTACATAGTCCCTGGCTATCTTTTCCCTTCCATCTCATCCCTCTCCTTCGTCTGCTGGATATGGAGCCGCTCTGTCACCGCTCAACAGATTGGTTCAGGGCTGCACGGTCTTGGCATTGGCTCATTTGGTCTCGATTGGTCCACCGTTTCAGGTTTCTTAGGCAGTCCTTTAGCTGTACCGTTCTTTGCTATAGCCAATTCATTTGGCGGATTTGTCATCTTCTTCTACATCATCCTTCCTATCTTCTACTGGAGCAACGCTTACGAGGCAAAGAAGTTTCCTTTCTATACCTCTCACCCATTTGATCACACTGGTCAGCGTTACAACACCACTCGTATCCTCAACCAGAAAACATTCGATATCGATCTTCCCGCTTACGAAAGCTATAGCAAGCTTTACCTTAGCATTCTGTTTGCTCTGCTCTATGGGCTCAGCTTTGGTACCCTTACCGCAACCATTTCTCACGTCGCCCTCTTTGACGGAAAGTAAGAATCTTTCTTTTTTTTCACTACTCTGCATCTCAAAATATATAGATCAATTTATCAGTTTCCATGAAAAATCTTTTGTTGTTGTTGTGTTGTGGTTGTTTCCATGAAGGTTTATCTGGGGGCTGTGGAAGAAGGCAACATTGGAAACAAAGGACAAGTTTGGAGATGTGCATACAAGACTGATGAAGAAGAATTATAAAGAAGTACCTCAATGGTGGTTCGTCGCAGTTCTCGCTGTTTCCTTTGTGCTAGCTCTTTACGCATGTGAGGGATTTGGCAAACAGCTTCAGCTTCCATGGTGGGGACTTCTACTCGCTTGCGCCATCGCCTTTACCTTCACTTTGCCTATCGGAGTTATCCTAGCGACCACAAACCAGCAAATGGGTCTTAATGTTATATCGGAACTGATCATCGGGTTCTTGTATCCAGGAAAGCCACTTGCCAATGTGGCTTTTAAGACTTATGGTTCTGTGAGTATGTCTCAAGCCTTGTACTTTGTCGGAGACTTCAAACTTGGCCACTACATGAAGATTCCTCCGAGATCTATGTTCCTCGTTCAACTCGTTGCGACTCTTGTTGCTTCAACTGTCTCCTTCGGGACCACATGGTGGCTGCTTTCTTCTGTCGAGAACATCTGTAACACAGATAAGCTCCCAAAGAGTAGTCCGTGGACTTGCCCCGGGGATGAAGTGTTCTATAACGCATCGATCATTTGGGGAATCATCGGTCCTGGAAGGATGTTCACAAGTAAAGGCATTTACCCGGGGATGAACTGGTTCTTCCTCATTGGATTCCTTGCTCCTGTCCCGGTCTGGTTTTTTGCAAGGAAATTCCCGGAGAAGAAGTGGATACAGCAGATTCATATTCCCTTGATCTTCTCAGCGACTAGTGCGATGCCAATGGCCAAGGCTGTGCATTACTGGTCGTGGTTCGTTGTCGGGATCGTGTTCAACTACTATATCTTCAGGAGGTACAAGGGATGGTGGGCAAGGCATAACTACATTCTCTCTGCAGCTCTTGATGCAGGCACTGCGATTATGGGAGTGTTGATCTACTTTGTGTTACAGAACAATAACATAAGCTTACCCAATTGGTGGGGGAGTGAGAACACAGACCATTGCCCTTTGGCAAATTGCCCGACAGAGAAAGGGATCGTAGTTAAGGGCTGCCCGGTGTTCTAAAACCTTGTTTCAGTTGAACATTTTCTCTGGACTTTTCAGACCTGCAGGTGAGGGACATTCTGCCAAATGGTTTGGTAGCCATAATAATATTGTGTAAAGACTTATGTGAGTTTAAGTGACGATGTAAAAAATAATTTAGAATGTAAGTGACTCCGGATTTTCAACAAGGCATCTTGCGAGATATAAGAACAGCCAAAGATCATAGTTTAGGGATCTAAGAAAATGGACCACAAGAAGAAGCTCCAAGAAGTTTCATTTCACTTGTAAAATTAAAGCACAGTGTCTGAAGATGTACAAGAAAAGTATAGTACTTTGAGCACTTTAGCTCTGTCGTGAATCTGAAAAGCACTTTAACACGACTCTATAACTCCAAACAAGAGTCTCCAAACACGATACATTGCCTGTCGTTCTACAGCTGAGGAGTGCAGGGTTCAGCCGTTCAGCCAGTCCCAGCAATTAAACCAGAGAAGGACAGTGATTAGAAATGACATACTACCATTTTGTACATTAAAGGTGTAGCTTTACGGATTCATGCATCTCGCTTACTTGGTGACATCGTCAAGATGATCATCAAAATTCTGCGAGGTCCTTCCGTTTTCTTTGATGAAATGCAATCTGGTAAAACTATACAAGCTGATGGCTCCTTTAAAAGTAGCTTTCTGCCTCCATCTGCCCTAATCATTCTCCAAGTAGAGGGTAAGATATTCACCAAGAAAAGTGGAGCATGGAGGATATAGCAAGAAATGTTCTTGGCCACACCACAGAGCCGCAACATCATCAAACCTTTCGTTCCCTAAATAATGCACCTCTATCTGATTCATCAAAGCAACAAAAAAAGACGTTTACCTGAAGTCATTAGTGTATAACTTCAGGACAAGAAAACAAGGCTAAAAGTTTCCATCTTTCCTAGTTGAATTCTTAATAGACACTAGGCTCTATTAACAGCTGCTGGAAGTTGCTTACCCTGCCTATCAATTCCAAGCAATCAAGATCCAAATTTACCATCTTATATTGTACTTAAGAAAACAGCTAAATTTGCAATTCAATGTACATGTCAAACGCAATCAGATCCTAAGCTTCATAGTTGGGTTTCAAACCTTCAAAATCATGATGAGCGAGATCTCCAGAGGAGGCAGGAGAAGGAGGTTGGAGTGGAGGACAAGCTTGATGTAAGCATTCTGAGAGATCTCATACCCAGGCCTGCTCATACCTGAGCTCGCCATAATTTCCTAAGCCCACCTTTAACTCGATCACAAACTCACTGAGTCAGTCCGCAACGTTTTGCCTGGCGGAGTTACAAAGGAGATTAGGAAAGCCGCAAGCCAAATTGGCGGGACCCCAAAATTTGGATACCCGTTTACCGAACCGACCCGACCCAACCCTTACAAGTAATGTTTGGCCTTGCGTAGAGGGAGAGAGAGGTTGTTTTCTAATAAAAAAAGGAGAATGGTTAAAGCAGCGGTTGCTGTCGGAGTATCGCTTCAAAGACAGAAACTGAGGTTGTTAGGTTTTATAGGCCAACGGTTATCTTCTCCTTCTCTGCCTCTGCATTCTTCAAACCTAAGCAAAAATCCATTTTTTATGGTTGCTTCTTCGTCGCCATCTCACGCCCAACTTCACCTTCTCTGACATTATCACTACACCTTCCTTTCTTCTTCATCTCTTCTATCTTCACTATTTGATCAAAACGTGCTCCATCTGGGTTTTTCACATTTCACACGAAAACAAACCCTTTTTCTGAGATCTTCATAGTTTTTGGGAATTTTCCTCTGTTTCTCCCTCACTTCGAGATTGAGAATTCTAAAACATCTCAGGTTGTTTCGTGGAGTGAATATAATGTATTTTATGAATGTCGCAGTGATATATCCATGTGTTTACATTTACATTTAATTGCAAATTTCAGAGTTTTCAGGACTTTCTAGCTCCAGCTTTACTCTGTTCCTCCTTTGTTCTTGTTCAGGTCCCAAGAGAGATCGAATCAAACCTTTCTTTGATTCCGATATGAGTACTCGTTATTCCTCTCAGTTACAATCATCAGCCATTAACTCCATCACTGTCTCCTCATCTTCTTCCCTCGATTCCACGCTGCCACAGGATGATAACAGTCACATGGCTCCCGATAGCTCTCCATCTTCTTCCTTCTTGATGAGACTGGCCATGAAGGTATCTAGAGCAAGGTGGTTCATTTTCTTGAGAAGAGTCTTTCATTACCAGAACGCCTCAAGATCCGATCTTGGCACCAATCCTTTCAATTCAACCACTTGGATGATATCAGAGCTCATCGCTTTACTTGTACAGATCACTATGATAACATCCACACTAGCTTTGTCCAAGAAAGAGAGGCCTATTTGGCCGATGAGGCTATGGATCACCGGTTACAACATCGGATGTCTGCTCAATCTTATGCTATTATACGGTCGGTATCGTCAGCAACGAAATGGATTTAGCTTCGGCGATATTGAGCAGCAACAAAGAAGCAGAGAAGAGACCAGGTTACTAGCAAAAATCTTCTTTTTTTTCTATTCCAAGACCCTAATCAAGATTGAACATTGATCATAAAACTTGGAATGTATAAAACTCTAGGCAAATGACATATTCTCTGTGTGTGTTTTAGGTGCTCACATTTGATGAACAGATGCAGGACATCTCTGGAGCTTTTCTTTGCGATATGGTTTGTGATAGGTAATGTATGGGTTTTTGATTCTCGGTTCGGTTCTTTCCACTATGCTCCAATCCTTCATGTCCTCTGCATCACCCTTCTCGCTTGGAACGCTCTCTGCTACTCCTTCCCATTTCTTCTCTTCCTCCTGCTCTGTTGTGTTGTGCCTCTCATTAGTAGCTTCCTCGGCTACAACATGAACATTGCATCTTCTGACAAAGGAGCGTCCGATGACCAAATATCTAGTCTTCCCAGTTGGAAATACAAACTCATTGAAGAAACTTGTGATTCTGCTCAAGCAAACAATGATCCGGTAAGAGCTCCAAACTGAATTCTGAAATAGGTCAAATAGTCAGAAATCAATACAAGTAACATTCTTAATATAAAATTTGAACTACCGTTCATTTTTGCAGGAATGTTGCATATGTTTGGCAAAGTACAAAGATAAAGAAGAAGTAAGAAAGCTTCCATGTTCGCATAGGTTTCACCTAAAATGCGTAGATCAATGGCTTCGTATCATCTCGTGTTGTCCTCTCTGTAAACAAGATCTCCTAACTAAAAAGTCAAAACGAGAGACGACTCAGGACTCAGAAGATTCAATCTCTGACCAAGTTCCATATTTTGGTTGTTTTTAACTTATCGGTTTTGTTTTAATCTGCTGTCGCCTACACACGGTTATTTGTGTGAGTGTCATTTTTCTTTCCTTTTCTTGTGTACAAAGGAGCTCACCAGTAACCGTAACTCTACCTGAAAAACAGAAAAACAAAAAAAAGAAGTGTAACAAGAAAATCCATAACATGATCAATGAAAAATGTGTTGTTTACCAGTAATCAAAGCTATATTGTGGGTGGATCATGGTAGATTCTCGTTTTGATGTAAAATTGATTTTTTTTAAAACGACTTAACCGGATATAAACCCAAAGACCAAAACCAAGCAACAGTCAGATCAGATAAGAAGAGACGACGTCGTATAGGACGATTAATAAAACGACGACATAAGATACAGCGCATAATGGACACATCCTCCACTAGACGACAACGTGTGAAAGTTAATGTAATAAACTAATAAGGAGTTTTATCACTCCTTTTACAACTGTGTCTGTGTGTTGTATCAACATCGAGTAAATAAACAAATTTTTTTTAAATATATAAAATTTGACAACAAACAAAATAATTTGTTTTTTTTTCTTTCTTAGTTTCCATATTTAAAATTATGCAATATTCTCATTCTGCTAATAGAAATCGTGTCTGCCTTTTTTTTCTCTCACTTAACCAATAAGAGCTTTTTTCGCGTTTTCCACCGCAACTATCGTCAGCTTCAACCGCCGGAGCCGCCGCAAGGAAGGCTCTTCATCCGCCGTGGCGTAAGGCTTTTTCTTCTTCTCTTCTCCCTTTTCTACGATTTCGCGGTCGGTCGCTTCCTCGTATGTGTGTGTGTATTCCGGGAAAATCGCGATGGGAAAACAAATAAAAACTTGAGATTGAGAATCAAGCAACTAATTATCAATTCGTATTTCGCTGGAATTCATCGCAAGCTGATAGATCCAAGAGCTGATTACGAACTTTATATAACGAGAGAGAGATAGTTGTTGTGGTATCTGAATCCGAACGATTTGGAATCTAAATTCGCTGGATCGCTTTTTCTCGTATGCGTCGTTTCTACCTAGTTTAATCACTTATGTGTTTCATTTCGCGACTAGAAGCAGGTTTCGATCCTCATGATTGTTTATCTGATGCTTGGATTCGTTTAGATAGTTTGCATTTCTGACGTGAAATTGGGTGTTTCTGATTCCTCAATTGATCCTAGTTCATGGGCTGTTTCTTAGAGTTGGGTTTTGTGTTCTTGCTTAAATTATACTTGTTTCATGACTATGATGTTTTAACAAGATAAGAATACATTGGTTAATCTGGACTTTAGATTAATGCACAAAGCTAAGATCATTTAGGGTATGCCTCTTTTCTGGGGCCTTAGCTTACTTCAGATCTGAAAATGATGAATCTTCTTTGCTCCTGTCAAAATGATGAATCTTCTTCAACTGTTTTGCAATAATATTGGTTTTGATGAGCTAATAAATGACTGCATCTCATTTCCTTCCCATTGCAGATTTTTTTTTAAGGTGTACAAAGCATTGCCTTTTTGACAAACCAGGAAATGGTTAAAAGGTACTTATCTTGTTCATATGCATATGTCTTTAGTTTCTTTGAAGTTGTCCGAAGTTTCTTACATTTTTTGTTATTCAACAGGCATGGGGAGTTTTGATTTACGAGAGGTATCATGTCGCAGTGCGTAGACGGTTTCAAGCATGTATGCTCCTCTTTTTTCCGGTGTTTTGATATCGATATATACAAACAATCTGGAGGCCTTGGAGACCCTGAACTGCTTGCGAGAGAGACAGTTTGTATGCTCTCAGCTTCTTTTCCATCTTCAGCTTCCGTGCACTTTTTTTTGTTGTTCAGTTATATGATTCAAAGGCACACTATTCCTCTAGTTGATGCTCTCTGTTAAGAGGAGTGCAAATCTTTTTTTCTAGATTTTGATAATTGAATCGTCTGGGTGCAGTTAGCGTGAGTGAGATAGAGGCTCTCTATGAGCTATTTAAGAAAATCAGCAGTGCTGTGATTGATGATGGGCTAATAAACAAGGTCTGTAAGAATTATGTCTTTTTTGCCATAAACGCTACTTCTTTTGGACAGTCTTTCTGATTTTCCTTCTCTTTTCCTGTTGTAATTGTATCAGGAAGAATTTCAACTAGCCTTATTCAAAACAAATAAGAAAGAGAGCTTGTTTGCAGACCGGGTATGTTTTTTCACCAAAAAATCTTTGTAATCCATTTGCCAAGATCCTGTTCAAAGGTATGCTGACATTACCAATCACAGGTATTCGATTTGTTCGATACAAAGCATAATGGAATACTGGGGTTTGAGGAGTTTGCCCGTGCTCTCTCTGTCTTTCATCCAAATGCTCCTATAGAAGACAAGATTGACTGTACGTCTCTGATCTCAAAAACTTGATCCAAGATACCATCTAGAACAAATTATCTGATGTTCACATGCTATATATAATCCACTTAAGTTCTTTAATGCTTACCTGTAATATTATTTTTGCAGTTTCATTTCAGCTATATGATCTTAAGCAGCAAGGTTTCATTGAGAGACAGGAGGTGAAGCAAATGGTAGTGGCTACTCTTGCTGAGTCCGGCATGAACCTGTCAGATGAAATCATAGAGAGTATAATCGACAAGGTGTGGTTTCCTTCATTCCTTTCCCCTCTCGGTACTATCTTATGGTTCCACTGTAGAATAGCCAACTCGTGATAGCAGTTGAAAATGAAGTAAAGAGTGATTTTTGAGTTTCTATGGCAGACATTTGAGGAAGCTGACACAAAACACGACGGGAGGATCGATAAGGAAGAGTGGAGGACCCTTGTACTTAGGCATCCTTCCCTTCTAAAGAACATGACTCTCCAATATCTCAAGTGAGTTCCTAAACCAAGACTAAACCGAGGTTTAGCCAATGCAACTTCCAATATATCTGCATCACGTATTATTAACACCGATGTCTCATATTGCGTACAGGGATATCACGACTACATTTCCGAGCTTTGTGTTTCACTCGCAGGTGGAAGACACCTGAGAAAAGCAATAGCATATTAGCAGAGCAGACAATTTGGCAATTGTGTTTGTTTTCTAATCATGTATCATGTTTATTTGTTTCAATCTCTCTGAACATTTTCAAGATTTTGTTGTTACTTCTGTGAAACAAAAAAAGAAAACAAATCTGTATTTTTTTGGGTATCTAATTTGGGTTTTTCTCCTCGCATCTGTAGATATAATACTAATCTTGAGACATGATTCCTTGTAATTAGTCGCGTGAAATATATAGATCTGAAGTATATTAGTCAAAACATTGAAAGAGCAAGCTGGTGATAGAGAAAGATAAAATCAATATTGATATCAAAATTGAAACCGCTGGTTTGTCTGATCAAATCGGAAATCAAATCATGAACCGGATGTCAACATTACAACAATCGGATTAGTTAGTTTAGGTGGTTGACCATTCTATTATGTTAGAGTTGACTAAGTAATTAGCAAAGATAATTAATTACGATTGTATGCAAGTGTGGTACTCTTTAATTCTGCAGATACACGTTTACTTGAGAAATAAACTACTCTTCCCTCCTTTCATATGTTTCCCTCTATCGAAATTTTGAAAGCTTTGACATTGCAGTTTATCAGTTCATCACTTGAAGCAAAGTATTGGAGTCTTGCTTCTGCCCTTTGCGAGCTTGTTTGGATGCACAATTTACTTCAAACTCAGCCTTATTCATATATATATCGCAAACAACCCGTTATTCATATCGTTGAACCTGTTATGATATATATATACACGATACACACAAAGAAGTTTGTATACACATGTATCTTACTAACAAACATACATATCTTCAACTTTCTATTCCCTCGAGCTACTTTAATTAGTGCGAGGATACTGTTACAACTTTGAGTTTAAGTTCCACGAGTTGAATGATTTACGTTTTCTAATCAATTCAGCAACAAAAAAAAAAAAAAAAAAAAAAACGAAAATTCATTCAATTTATAATTAAGTCTATTAACCCAGTATCACTAAATTCTCCACTTCCCGTTCTATTCTTAATATCAACTAATTGTTATAAAAAGAAATTAAACTATTTTAAAATTCACTAACATGTGTAGATCAAACTGCAATTGGTATGTTATGTTTACGATTGGGCAATTCCTCAGTCTGATTATTTCAAAATAAGAAATGACACCCTCAACCATTAAGGTTATATCGGAGATTGGAATCAATGAAGTCAAAAATATGCTCAGGGTTGTAATGGTTCTACAGCGTTACCTGCTAGGAGCGCAAATGAGTTGGCTGTGAAGTTACTAAATGGATCTCTAAGAGCGTAATGTCGCAGCACGTTTTAGTACAAAGGAGCTGTCAAAGCTAGTGGGGAGAGCTGCGAGATCACACCATGTTGAAAACACTAAAAGCGTTTCACAGAGATTAAGAGGAGAAACTACGTCCAAAAAAAAAAAAAAAAGGTTAGGAGGAGAAACTAGTATGCTGGTTATCTTCTTAAAAATGGGTTTCACCACTGAACACGAGTGCATTATGCTAGCAGGCCGTACCACCACAATGAGTAGCAATACCGCCAAGTCACTGAACGGTGTAAAAGTTAGGATAATATACATGCCAATCCTGTCCCTGATCGAGAAAATTTGCACATTTATCATGAATTGGTCTACAATGTGGAAGAAAGATAAAATTGTGCCCTTCAGACTCCATTGACTCGTTGTAGATGGTCACAAGGCTCACCTAACAGAATGGAACCCATATTTAAATATATTTAGCCCGTTTGTTCGGTCACATGTCCCAAAAATTACGACAAAACTAGCATTCCAAAGGAATCTAGTTCGTTGCAGACATGATAAAAGTCACAATAAAACCAAGTTCAGTAGACCCGAGAGAAAAACCAGTCAAAAAAAAAACCAAAAGATAAATTGTTGATAGAGAAAGAGAGAGGGTCGGGTCGAGCCAGCTTCAACTACTACTTTTTAGGGGCTTAGTCGACTTCTTCCATCTTGCTTCCTTCAGCTTCGGCATCATCTTCAAGTGGTGGCATGTCAGCATCAGCTTCAGTCTCACCTGCATCATCGTCAATGCTGAGTCCGAGCTTAAGCATCCTATGGATTCTGCTTCCGAAGGTGTTGGGCTCATCAAGGCTGAAACCAGAGGTGAGAAGAGCAGTCTCAAAGAGGAGAAGGACAAGATCCTTGACAGACTTATCATTCTTGTCTGCATCCGCTCTCTTCCTCAACTCATCCATGATCGAGTTCTCTGGGTTGATTTCCATTGTCTTCTTGCTAGACATATACCCAGCCATGCTGCTATCTCTCAAGGCCTGAGCCTTCATGATCCTCTCCATGTTAGCAGTCCAGCCGTACTCGCCAGTGACAAGACAGCACGGTGAGTCAACAACACGGTCAGAGACAATGACCTTCTCAACCTTGTCTCCCAAGACATCCTTGATCACCTTGCATAGACCCTCGAACTTCTCTTTGAGTTCTTCCTTCTTTTTCTTCTCGTCCTCTGTTTCCTCAAGTTTCAAACCTTCCTTGGTGGCAGAGACAAGTTTCTTTCCCTCAAACTCCTTGAGCTGCCCAATGGCATATTCATCAATGGCGTCAACCATGTAAAGGACCTCATATCCCTTCTTCTTGAGTCTCTCAAGGAAGGGAGAGTTCTCAACAGCCTTCTTGCTCTCACCAGTGATGTAGTAGATGTCATTCTGTCCTTCCTTCATCCTGGTCACGTAGTCCTTAAGACTAGTCAACTCATCTCCACTCTTGGTGGAGTGGTAACGGAGCAACTCAGCAATCTTGGTCCTGTTCTGAGAGTCCTCGTGGATACCCAACTTCAGGTTCTTGGAGAAAGCCTCGTAAAACTTGTTGTAGTCTTCCTTGTTCTCAGCGATCTCAAAGAAGAGCTCAATACACTTCTTCACAAGGTTCTTGCGGATGACCTTAAGGATCTTGTTCTGCTGCAGAGTTTCTCTTGAGATGTTGAGGGGAAGGTCCTCTGAGTCAACAATACCTTTCACAAATCCAAGGTATTCAGGAATAATCTCTTCACAGTTGTCCATGATGAAGACACGGCGGACGTAGAGCTTGATGTTGTTGGGCTTCTTCTTTGTGTCAAAGAGATCGAATGGAGCCCTCTTGGGAACAAAAAGAACAGCCTTGAACTCAAGCTGTCCCTCAACAGAGAAGTGCTTGACAGCCAAATGCTCTTCCCAGTCATTGCTGAGACTCTTGTAGAAGGCAGCGTATTCCTCTTTGTTGATTTCCTCGGGTTTCCTCATCCAAATAGGCTTCTGCTTGTTCATGAGATCAAACTCGTGAGACACCTCCTTGATCTTCTTCTTTTTCTTCTCCTCCTTTTCTTTCTCCTCATCTACTTCCTCAACCTTTCCTTCCTCGTCTTTCTTCTCTTCCTCCTCTTCATCATCAGAGATTTCCTTCTCAATGGTCTTCTCAACCCAAAGAGAGATAGGGTAGCTGATGAACTCAGAGTGCTTCTTGACCAAATCCTTAAGACGGCGCTCTTCAAGGTACTCCAACTGGTCTTCCTTGAGGTAAAGGGTCATCTTGGTACCCCTACCAAGGATCTCACCAGAGGTATCCCTGGTCACAGTGAAAGATCCTCCTGCCTGGGACTCCCAAACATACTGCTCATCATCATTGTGCTTTGTGATGACAACAACCTTCTCAGCCACCAAGTAAGCGGAGTAGAAACCAACTCCAAACTGACCAATCATGCTGACATCGGCACCAGCAGCCACTGCCTCCATAAACTCCTTGGTGCCAGACCTGGCAATAGTACCCAGGTTGTTGACCAAATCTGTACAATGGAAAAGGTAACGCATCAGCATAAATATAATAAGAGGCCAAAGGAAAAGAGAATTTCTACTGCCCATAACAAAACTTACCAGCCTTAGTCATTCCAACACCACTGTCGATAATGGTCAAGGTGTTGTTGCTCTTGTCCGGGATGATGTGAATGAAGAGTTCTGGCTGACCATCGAGCTTGCTCTTGTCAGTCAAAGACTCGAATCTAATCTTGTCCAAAGCCTATTCACCAGAAACAAGAGATTATGAGTTCTTAATTTGAAAAAAAAAATCAGATCAAAGACCCACAAACAAAATTTTAGCAGCTCAAGACTCCATCCCTTCAAATAAAACGAGAATTACACCTAAAACAATTTATATTCTCACTTAACCCTTCCAAAATAAAAGCAAAACCTAAACTTTGGAGGGGAAGATCTAGCAGACAAAGAAATTGAAGACGAACAACCAAGCATAGATCGTACGTATTCTTAATCCTAATAATCAACAATCTACCTTAAATGCAACAGACTGATAACGTAAATCCTCATCATAAATACACCTAGTCGCTACATGATAATGGAGCACATATCAGGTGAAATCGTAACCAAAGCCAAGACAAGATTCATCATTCCACATCAAAACTAATGAATAGATCAAGTCGTAACCTAAAAACGAAAGAGGGGAAGAGGGACGCACATCAGAAGAGTTACTGATGAGCTCACGAAGGAAGATCTCCTTGTTGCTGTAGAAAGTATTGATAATAAGGGAGAGAAGCTGATTGATCTCAGCCTGGAAGGCAAACGTCTCTGTATCCGACATCACGATCCCGGAGCTAGCTAGAGTCTTTTAGGGAAGGCGAAGAAACAGGACCACCGAGGAACAACGAAATTTAGGGTTTTTTCTTTCTTGACTTGAAAGAGCGAGGCTGCTTAGTGAAGGAGGAACAAGCTTTATATAGTGACTACTCCCGAAGGGTTTCTAGATCCTTCCACCAAATATAATTTAACAAAAAATAAATAAACAGGAAAAAATGTATTTAACAAATAAAAAAAAAGGGGAAAATTATGAATCAGTGTGGAAAAATACGGCAGCAGTGTGGGTCCCACATGTCTACCAAGTTTAACGGTTGACTGCTCCGTAGATAATCATATTACACAATATAAATTAGAATTGAATAGTGGAGTTTTCGTAACATCCCCGACCGGACTCCAAACTGCAGGAAATAGTCAAAAATCGAGATAAACTAAGGAGTCCAAAATTTTTTAAGGATGGGATGTTGGGTAGGTTTGATCGCTTGAAATCCAAGGAATTATCCGAGGAAAATATTAAGGAAATGGGAGAAAAGCTCGGAGGTAGCTTGAAGACAGCTCGACCAGCTCAAGGGTAGCTTGGCGAGCTAGTTTAGGAGCTCGACCAGCTCGAAAGAAAGCTCGGCCAGCTCATGAGAAGCTTGGCCAGTTAGGTCAGCTCGGCAGCACACTCGAGCAGTTGGTGAACTGTTGGCGGAACGGTTGGCTGAACGGTTGGCCAAACGGTTACCAAAGACAGTTACCGAACAGATACAACCCTTTCACGTGCATGCGAACTGCCGAACCGTTACTAGCCCTTCTTTCTATATAACAGAAGCCTTTCGTCGAGAAAAGGGACGGAAAATACTTAGAAAAATTCAGAAAAAATACTTGGCCGATAAAAAGAGAAAAAAGGGAGAATTCTCGCGAGTTGAATACGATCAGAAAGGGCGATCAAGAGAAGATTGCCGAGAAGGGAAAAAGCTTGTCAACGGAACGACAAACGATAAATTTGACCGAGGTATAGGCAATAAGCACTGATACTGCCTAAGGACTCGGCAACGGGAATGTTATCCTGTTTGAGAATTGGGGATAGTTCATTGATACTCTTGCATATAATTCAATAACTGCATAACTTTTTATACACGTATATAGCCATTCGGAGCAACCGTCTGGACCTTATAATTTACTAAGTAAAACGTGTATTTATTTGGCTTGATTTGGTTTCAAGAAAGAATGAGAACAAAAGGAAGGACAAGACTTAGGTGCGGGACTGGCCGGGAACGAAGGGTGGTGATCTGTCGGATACTTAGGATCGGTTTTACTAAGGGACTTATTATAGCCTATTGCGCACCTTTGTAAACGAATCCTTTTGTTTATAAATAAAGATATCCGGTTGTATGTTTTTTTTTAAATCGTTTCATTCAAATTCGAAAACGAATTTTGAATCTCAGAATAAAGTATAAAACGATTTGTCTAAAGACTTGGCCCTAAAAATAAGTTAAGGATCGAAATATTTAGTAAAAAGATCGAGAATAACCTCAACGGACTTAGATAGTTCGGGATGGGACGTTTCAATTTTCTTTAACTATTATAAATTTTATATATTGTTAATTAAAAGTAACAATAAACGTGATTTAAATAAATATTAAAAATAAAATTTAATATATATATATATTTGTTAAATTTTGTTTGGATAAATACTCTAAAAAGAAAAAAAATTCTTTTATTATATATAATTATAAAATATTATAAAATATTCGAAATAAATTTGTATAGAAATTGTTCATATCATTCAACAAAAATTACTTATCTTCGCTTTTTTAATAAAAAAAAGTTGGTTTATTGACAATTAGTTTGTTTACTTAGCTCCGAAGCTTTGATTTATCATTGTTTGGTTAACATTTTAAAAAAGATTTTCTCGTGTTGTTTTTATTCATTTATTTATTTGCTCTTGTCTTTATGCTTATTTTGAATATGCCGGATTTGGTAAAATCTAATATGTGAAAACTTATTTTACAATAAATTCAATAATGTGTCTATTAATCTCAACTGATGTACTATATAGATTAAAATATATTTGTTGTTGCATTTTTTTTATGATTTATTTATATAGATCTAGAATTTAATATACATTCAAATTTCATTTCTCTTAAAAGTTCTCTTATTTCATAATTTAACTATTTATACTCATTATATCAATACAAATTTTCTTACTTTCAGAACTTGTGAACACATTCCATCATTCCATCATTTCATTTATGAAATATTTTTATTTTATTATTACTAGTTAAATATATCACATTCTTATACTTACTGTATTATTTAAATATTTTTTATATAACTTTGAAATTAGAAAATTTGAAATTAATACAATACATTAATATATTATTAATTACAAGTAACAATAAATATAAGTAAACTTGATTTAAATGAATATTAAAAATAAATTTAATGTACATTTGGTAAAGTTTTCTTAGGTGGACACCTTAAGAGGAGAGAAAACTCTCATATTATATATATAGATATCTAGATTTCAAAAGTGGGTAGTGAACATTGTTATGGAAACTTATGAGCTTTTGATTATAAAGTTTACTTAAATGTTTAGTTAGATCTGGACGGGGTTTTCTAAAGTCACGGCTGAAAATTATGAACTAGGAAAAAAAAAAGTGTATATTATTGAAGAAGCTATAGTTGGAAGTCCAACACAAATAAGAAACATTTCACTTTGCTTGAGTTGCAATACTAATACTATCTAACCACATGGAGGAAGTTTGTTGAGCATCTCTAACCTGCTGATTTGCGCTTAAGCTTATGTTTCTTTATAAGAGATGCAACAAAAGAACACCTAACCAAAAACAAGCAGAAGAGTGTTGAGATCATTGTTATACATGAGCCTAGTTGATTGATGGAATCATCTCCAATGTTTTCATTACAATAAACATTTTCCACGCTCTGAACTGAAATTATCATTATTTCAAACAAGTACACAAGTGATTCCTGGCCCTTATTGCACTCGTTTTATTTAATAGGTATTTAAACGATATATTCCCTAGAAAAATAGACATCATGATTGATCATAGTTATTTATTTTCATCTCATGGATAGTAGTAGTTATTAGACTAAGTCATACCTATAACTAAGTATTATCATTATCTCCTACAAGTTAGGATCCCACAACAACCACAACGATCTCCGCATCTCTTATGACGCTCACGTTCCTTAGTTGTAGGATATTATTCTTTTTCTTATTATGCACTCTTTCTATAAATTGTAACTCATTCCTTCAATAATAAACAATAAGAGAAACACATTTCATTCTCTTCTCTATATGGTATCAGAGCAGGTATGCTCAGAGTTTTGATCTAATCGATCAAACTCTCTCTATGTTTTATTTTTAAGCCATCGTGCTTCTATTATTCAAGTCTAAGATGGACCTCTGAATCTTCTTCTTCCTTTATTCAAGCTCGTCATGAGCCTCTGAATCTAAAGATATGTGCTTCCCAAAATTCAAGTTCATCATGAACTTCTAAATCTAAGCCACCGTACTTCTTTTATTCAAGCATGTGTCTCTGAATCTAAGTCAACCGCTTCTCAATTAAAATGTTCATCACTACCGCAAGGAGATCTCTACTTCTTTGGCTCCACCGAGCCACTTTGCTCAATTCTCTTTGCACTTCAAATGCATAACGCATTCTGCTACTTAGCGTCCATTCAAGTCGATCAGCGGTTTAAGTCACAAGACGTGCTCACGTGAAACTAGGAAACATCAAACTCCACCGTTTTGATATTCTATCGCCAAAGACACATGCTCAAGTGACCAGCCACAATGCCATCCGTACGATCTCCTCATGGACCCAATACCAAAAGCTTCGTATGCTTTTCTTCTCCACGTACGCTCATGTTTCCGAGCAAAGGAGATCACTCTTTAGGCTTTACGCATTTTACCGCCCATCCAAAGCTGATCCGCGGTCAAGTTACAAGACATCATTAAGCTATATGCTTCTCAACGACTTTATGATCCAAATTTGATCATATGCTTCTTAGCCTCCGAAGACATGTTCTCCAAGGCGGTTTACGGTCAATCCGTCCAACCGCACATGGTTCAAATCATCAAGACGTGCTCAGTTCATCCTTTATGTGTCAAGATTAGTCTATCTCTGTCTAGCTAGTCCATCTTGAGGGGCCGTATTAGACTAAGTCATACCTATAACTAAGTATTATCATTATCTCCTACAAGTTAGGATCCCACAACAACCACAACGATCTCCGCATCTCTTATGACGCTCACGTTCCTTAGTTGTAGGATATTATTCTTTTTCTTATTATGCACTCTTTCTATAAATTGTAACTCATTCCTTCAATAATAAACAATAAGAGAAACACATTTCATTCTCTTCTCTATAGTAGTAAATACGTAAGTAATATTCAGAGGAGAAATCCTACTTGGTTTGTGCCCGACACGAGCCAATCAAAACGTAGTAAGTATTACCAAAAATAAATGTAGTTCTAAATTTTATTCTGGTTTAGGTTCTATAGTTCTAAAATCACTTATTTTTAGTCTTACTCTGGAAAAAGAATATTCCTATCTTTCGACGAAAAGCCAATTATTCGAATGTTCTCACGTTGGTCTCTAGTTGTAAGCTTTCTAAAATAAGAAGTTCTTATAATTTGCAAGAACAAATATTTTTTTTAATATTTCAAAGCAAATAAACGCTATTATAAAATGGTCAATGGTCTGCAGTGGATCATAAGCCGTCTGTTCTCGCATCTCGAGTCCATCCAACGGTTAATCGAGGTACCCATGACGTGGCCTTCACATTGTATATTTAGTGAGTGTGTCCTTGGAAAAGTTTTGGAGAAGCAAAGTTTTGGAAGAAGTTTCTTGATGTGTGTTTTGGAAGATGTTTCAAGGAGGCCGATAGAGTTTGGTTTATCTTGACCATGTATCTCAAAAGATGCTAATACCAAGTCTCAGAACATAATCAAACCTGAATCATGAGAGGACTCGCACGTTATATATGGCTCTCTCTTAACCCAACAGAACTTGTGGAAGCCTGTTGAAGCCATTACCCACAAATGCTCCTTATCTTTCTTGCTCGTCCTGTATGTAATATCTCTTTCCCTCATAATATTACGGTATTACCTGAGCCGCTGTCCCGGGCCAGAGCAAACACATGAGCTGTCCTTCCATACTTATTTATCCGCTCCTGAAAGGCTGAAACCCACGTGCTCAACCCCGCATACGAAGCTGGTCATATCAGTGGGTTCTCCAGTATTGCTCTGCGCCTGATTCAGCATCATTCATATGATGGAGGGACATGATGATCCCTCCCTAGCTTGTACATTTTTCCAGAGAACTCAGCACCTTTCTCCAGGAAGTATCCCCATGTCATCAGAACGGGGTGCAGCCTTAGGTTCCTCCCGATGTCCTGGTTCTTTAGCCACTCAAAAGCATCAGAGGCAGGGTTAACAGCGACCCAGCAGATGAAACCGTCACTCGAGCTTCAATCATTGAACTTCTTCCCAATCTTTTCTCCAATAGTGCTTGCAGACACTCCCACATATCGTTCTTTATTATCATTGCTGCTGCTAGTGTTGTCTTCTACTATAATTCTCTCAGATTTGATGCCTATCAAGATCACTGCGCCATTCTCTACAGCATCAACCAGCCAGGTTCAGTCTGCTTCGTTCTTGTCTCCTGCTCTACATCCGTACCCGCAAGAGCCGCAGTAATGATCCTCTTGTGAGTTCCTCAGAACTGACTCTACCTTCAACCTAAGTCTCTTGCACCCTTTCCGCTGGACCTAGTTCTGAAACCCGTCTTTTCTTTTTGACACATTCCCTTCCAACCATTTCTACAAAACATGATCCGACGTTCATACATATAGAGATACTGACCAGTTAACTGCTGTACCTCCTCCAAGACCATGAATTTCCCGTCAACCGTTGTCATAAGCCCGTGTTTACCGTATAGCTCTAGCATAGATGGACCTTCTAGACCCAAATAATCCTGAGCTGCAAAGTAGTTTCCTTTCTCTGAAACCAAGACTTTCAACCCGGCTTTAGTGAGGTTGGCACTTGGCAGCTGCGACACCTCCTCCAATTCCTTAGCTTACGACAACCACAT
Source organism: Boechera divaricarpa (assembly GCA_026770425.1). NCBI lineage: Eukaryota > Viridiplantae > Streptophyta > Magnoliopsida > Brassicales > Brassicaceae > Boechera > Boechera divaricarpa. The sequence goes on from CM049192.1 coordinate 6,924,184, forward strand.
GGCATCTGATTTTGTGGACATTGTCACCATCTTCTCTAGCGACATGAACACTTTCGGATTAGAGATTGTGTGATGGTAATGTTACTCTCATGCATTGTCTCAATGAGTCCTGTCTCGTGAGGTCGTCGTGACTCATCTTCTACGCTCTTCTTGTTGCTACTTGTCTAGTTGTCTCTGTCCCGTCTGCTACTATCCCAAACGCTTCAATGCAGGATTCTTCAGATTCTCATCCGTATGTGAACAAACAAACAAACAAACACGTTACTAATATAGCAATAGTAATTATGCTCAGTTGAATTTTTGGTTTTACCGCGAGAAATAGAAGAGGGCATAGAAATTTACAAGGAAAAAAAAAAGAAAAGAAAGAGTGATTCGAAATGGAAGAAGGAATCCACTCTGTCCAGACCATATAGTCAGTAGGATCTCTTGTCTTTCATTCAATGGAAGTTGAGAGAATTTAAAGAACAAGAGGCCAATTCTAATCAAGACATGGAGAGCCACAAAGCGGTAAGGTTCAAATCTGAATGATAAAATCTTCAATATGATCTCAAAACCTTGACTGCTTCTACTTATCGTATCATTTCCGCTACCTAGAGCAATCGGTACAACAACAAAAATTGGTTTTCAAGAGAAAACAACATGATCACCCAAGTATCTACTATTGCCTCAATCGGAGCCAGATCTTCATTTCCCAACACTAGAAACAGAGGATAGAATCTGAGACAGTGAGAAGCCATGGTTGTAGCCTACTTCTCTCTTCTTGGATCTAAACAGAGGACGCCTGCAAGCCCTTTAACGTTAAAAAAAAAAAAAAAAAAAAAAAACGCTCTCTGCTTCTTCTTCTTTTTTCCACTTTTATCTCCTTCCGTGTGATTGTCTCACTTATTCTAAAATTGTTTCCAACTTGTTGGAGAATTGAAATGATGATTAGATTAAGATTTTAAAGAGAAATCGGTGAGCTTGAAGATTTTGGAATTTTAGTTAGTTTTCATAAAAACTAGGGAAACTAGTTTTTGGCTTAGGTTTCCTAATTTATTTCTATTAAAAAAAAATCAAATTAACAAGCTAAAATAAAAAAAAAAAAAAAAAAAAAAAAAAAAAAAAAAAAAAAAAAAAAAAAAAAAAAAAAAAAAAAAACTAAAACAATAGGTAGTCATCCACCGATCTAGTCTTCCACCAGTCTAACGCGGTGTAACCAAGGTCGACCATGGAAAGCACAATAGCCACACTCCACAGAAGGTAACCAAAGACACCATGTGTGTAGAATGGAACTGGTTGCTTCACTCCGAACCAAATGCCAAACAACATTAGTACAATGGTACTTATGCTCAACACTAGCTCCATCTGTATCAGTTTATTACGTAGATTCACGTAGTATTCTGTGTCGTAAATATGCTCCCTCATCTGCAATTTTGTTTTGTTGAAATATATATATATATATATATTCGTTAGAGTTGAGCCTTTAGGATTACAAACATGGAATAAGAATTAATTTAGTGAACAAGACGATATACAAAACTTGTTAAGTTATTACCAGGATAATACTAACACAGACTAACAATCAAGAGAATCAATAATCTATTTTAAATTGATGAAACAAAGACCTCATGCAGTTAACCTCAGATACCCCGCACCAAGAAAACCAAAACTCAGGTTAAAATTCAGAAAAAAAAAAAAAAAAAAACTCATGAACTCTGCCAAGACATAATGACTCAATGTGATAAACAAAATATTAGCATCTAAATTAATAAAGTTAAACAAAGAGAGAAAGAAAAAATCAGACCTCATCCTCAGAAAGTAATGGTTGATGAAGAAGAATCTCGAGCGGCTCTCCGTCTGCAACCATTATCACAAACTCGGAGATCCAACGATTAAATATTTTTGTAGCTGAAAGAAAAAAATTAAGAATCAGAAACAACTTCACGAAATCTCAAAGCCAAAAATATTGAGAGACAACAATCACATAATTTACAAGAAGATTAGGGTTTTCGAGGGAAGGAGTTTCTCAGGTTGAAAAGTCCTTTAACGCTTTGGGAAGGCGAGGAAACAGAACCACCGAGAAACTTAGGGGTTTTTCTCCTGACTTGAAAGAGCGAGGCTGCTAAGTGAAGGAGGAACAAGCTTTATATAGTGGATAATCTCGAAGGGTTTCTAGCCCTGGGCATTCGATTTTTTAGGTTTAAACGGTTAGGTTTAATCGGTTTTTTTTAAAAAAATTTGGTTATTTAAAAATCCTGCCGAAAAAATGGAAATGAACTTAAATTCAAAAAACCAGAGAGGAGGAAGAGCATTACGGATGCTCCGGACATTCCCGGCTCCGTAGTCAAGCAAAGTCAAGTAAAAAAAATAAATCGAATTAAGTATAAAGTCTATAGAAAAATACCAGAATCAAAAGTAGAAGATGCGCGGATGGAGAGGCTTATCGGAGAATTGAGTTTGAGGGAAAAATATGCTGGGGACGAAGCACGCATCGAAGAAGAAGAATTTAGGTTTTGTCTGAAAGAAAATGGCGCCACTGTAGCAAAAGAGCGGACTGTTTCGATTGGCTAATTCATAAGGGTCAACCATCAACACTACCACCATTCTATTAACGACGTCGTTTTTAGTCGTTTAGTTAGTGATTTATGTTATTTGGGCTTTTAGTTAGATCTATGAACTTCTCCTACCAGACATACTGGGCCTCGGGACTGATTTTGTTTTTTTTTTCTATTATTTTTATCGAAAGGCCTTATGAAAGCAAATATTTGTTTGGTTACCACTTTTTTCGCATTTAATATCTATGAGAATTATTTTAACAAAATAACCTTATGTTTACATGAAATATTACAATATTGTCATGCTAACATGTTTTTGCCAGAGTAATTTTTAGAAAATATATTTTATAGGACATTAATTATTAGACTAATTACATAATTTATCATTAGATCAATCATATATAAGTTATTTTTATTTTAAAAATTATAATCTTACCTAAATTATCTTTATTTATAGAAAATCAAATAAGTAAATATTTTATAAAATTATAACTGATTTTATTTTCGCCAAAATTTGATTTTTATAATTATGTTTTAAAAATATATTGTTCTAAATGAATAATTAATTAGTAGCATAATATGTAAAAATCTTAATTTTAGATTTCAATTATTTATACTATAATATACTACTAGGTAATTCCCGCATTATACGCGGAATAAGATATTTATAATATTTTTTAAAAAAATAATAAATTAAATAAATATTTTTGAATATTTTAATCATATATTATTGTATAAATAATTCAAATTTATAATTTAGAAAACAATAAAATCAGATATAATTTTATGGAATATTTACTTACTTGATTTTATTATATATGATTTATCTAATAACATATTATGTAATTAGTCTAGTAATTAATGTCTTAAAAATATATTTTTTGAAAATCATTTTGGCGACGACACGTTAAAAAAACAATGTTGTAATATTCCACATAAGCATAAAATTATTTTGTTAAAATAATTTTTAATTATTATATAGAATATTAAAATATTTAGAAATTTTTATTTAATATGTTAATTTACTTAAAAAATATTATAAATATATTATTCTAAAATTGTTTCCAACTTGTGTGAGAATTGAAGTGATGATTAGATTAAGATTTTAAAGAGAAATCGGTGAGCTTGAAGATTTTAGAATTTTAGTTAGTTTTCATAGAAACTAGGGAAACTAGTTTTTGGCTTAGGTTTCCTAATTTATTTCTATAAAAAAAAATCATATTAACTAGCTAAAATAAAAAAAAAAATAAAAAAAAACCAAAACACACACATAAAAAAAAAAAAAATTAAAACCATAGGTAGGCGTCCACCGATCTAGTCTTCCACCAGACTGACGCCTGTAACCAAGGGCGACCATGTAAAGCACAATCGCCACACTCCACAGAAGGTAACCAAAGACGCCGCCATGTGTGTAGAATGGAACTGGTTGCTTCACTCCCAACATGATGGCATTTACCGCAGCTAGTATACTCGTACTTATGGTCAACAATCGCTCCACCTGAATCAGTTTATTACGTAGATTCACGTAGTATTCTGTGTCGTCGTTAATATGCTCCCTCACCTGCAATTTTGTTTTGTTGAAATATATATTCGTTAGAGTTGAGCCTTTAGGATTACAAACATGGAATAAGAATTAATTTAGTGAACAAGATGATATACAAAATTTGATAAGTTATTACCAGGATAAGACTAGCACAAACTAACAATCAAGAGAATCAATAATCTATTTTAAATTGAGGAAACAAAGACCTCATACGTATCTCTACCAGTTAACCTAAGATAACTCTCACAAAAAAAAAAAAAACACGGTTAAAATTCAGGAAAAAAAAAAAAAACTCATGAACTCTCCCAAGACCTAAAGACTCAATGTTATAAACAAAAAAATGGCATCTAATAATAGAGTTAAACAAAAAGAGAAAGAAAAAATCAGACCTCATCCTCAGAAAGTAAGGGTTGATGAGGAAGAATCTCGAGCGGCTCTGCATCTGCAACCATTATCACAAACTCGAGATCTAATGATTAAATATTTTTGTAGCTGAAAGCAAAAAAAAATAAAGAATCAGAAACAACTTCACGAAATCTCAAAGCCAAAAAATTAAGAGAGACAACAATCACATATTACAAGAAGATTAGGGTTTTCGAGGAGAGTTTCTCGGAAAAGGAAACTTAGGCTTTTTTTCTTCTCCTGCTTAGTGAAGGAGGACAAGGTTTATATAATGGCTACTCTCGAAGGGTTTCTAGATCCTTCCACCAAATCTGGAGAAAGTAAAATTGTAATTTATCAAAAACAAAAACGATAAATATAAATCAGTGTTGTTACGAAGATAATCCGATCCGAAGCTATGTGGGTCCCAAGGCCCACCAAGTTTAACGGTGGATTGCTCCGTAGACAATCATATTACACAACAAATTTGTTGATATAAATTAGATTTTCGATTTTGATTGCCTGTTCAATGTGCTTGATCATTGATTTCTGATTTTCCTTGACGTGTCCCAGAATAACCACGCAATCCAAAGAGAGTATTTGAAAAAACTAATCTCATTCAAAGATGTTTGTTTGCGAGAAAAGATTAACATCTGTTTCAGTGTATAAAGTAAATTTACGTGTTAACCTTATTATGTCTGTTTTTAGTCAGAGTTTTCAATTATACGTTTGCTTCGATATGGTTTTATTTAAAAGTTTATAACTTGCTATTAATATGTTAAACAATTTATTTGTAAAAAAAACCAATTTATTAAAATCCTATAATTTATTAGCAGTGTGTCTTCGAAATAACATCTCATTATTTTTCTTAAAATATTTCAAATTTATACGGAAGCTAAATCAATTTGTACATATGAACATTCGAAACAGATTAAACAAAAACGTTTAAGTCTGCTTCGACTTAAGATTTAAAAGTTTGAATTTCGCTAATAATATGTTAAACATTTTATTGAGCAAAAAAACCAAATTATAAAAATATTATAATTTATGAACCGTGTCATCGAAATATCTCATAAAAATAACATCCCAATATTTTCCTAAAAATATTTCAAATTGATGCGGAAGTTAGATCAATTTATACATATCAACATGCGAAGCAGATTTATAAAAAACATTTGAGTCTGCATTGTATTGTCAACTATTTGAAGCAGAGGTACAATTAACGTCTACGTCGATATTGTTTTATTTAAAAGTTTATAATTTGATATTAATATGTTAAACAATTTATTTGTAATAAAAAACTAATTTATTAAAATCCTATAATTTATGAACCGTGTGTCTTCGAAATATCTCACTGAAATAACATTCCATTATTTTACGAAAAATATTTCAATTTATACCGAAGTTATATCAATTTACACATATCAAAATATTTCAAATATGTATAAATTGTTCTAACTTCCGTATAAATTTAAAACATTTTTAGAAAAATATTGGAATATTATTTCTAGAGATATTTCTATGTCACGCAGTTCATAAATTATTGGATTTTAATAAATTAATTTTTTTCTTTATATAAAATGTTAACATATTAATATCGAATTTTAAACTTTTAAAGCATATGCCGAAGCAGACGTAAGTCTTACCTCTGCTTCGACATATTAAACATACAAAGCAGACGGTAATGTTTTTAATAAATCTGCTTCGCGTGTTGATATGTATAAATTGATCTAACTTCCGCATAAATTTGAAATATTTTAAGGAAAATATTAGGATGTTATTTTCTATTAGATATTTCTATGTCACATGGTTTATAAATTATATGATTTTAATAAATTGATTTTTTTATATATATAACATGTTTAACATATTAATATCGAATTTCAAAGTTTTATAACATATGTTGAAGAAGGAAGGTGGGGACGAGGGGAGGGGATCGTGCTTTTAATTATTATTTTTTACGTTTTAGTTTGTTTGTTTTTTATATTGTTTTACCCGATTACTGGGTGATCTAAAATCATGGATTTTATCCGATTGAATCCTGGTTGAGTCGTAATTAAATAAAAGGGTTTAGTTATATTTGTAATTTTAACGTTTTTGACTTAAAAAAAAAAAATCAAAACAAAATTACATAATTGTTGAAGGCATATAAAAATGAGTTTCAACAATTTGGGACATATGAGCTATTGATCCCACGTAGATTAGCCCTACTACTCTATGGATAAATCCATAACCTACTCTTTGGATTAGTATCATACTTAGTTTGACAGAAATCGTCCAAACAATCTTGACATTCAAATATTTCGGTAGGTGTTTTTGCATGAGAGCATACAATATTTTGGTAGAAGAAGATGTCCAAACGATCTTTAGTCTGTATGCACTATAAGAGAAGAAGGTGTTTTTGCTGTGAGAGCATACAAGAAGAGGTTTTCACAGAGATTATGAGGAGAGGTAAAGTAGCAATATCGCCAATCACTGAAATACTTGTCAACAGTGACCATGATACGAGAAACACAAGGACAACTGTCATGAGTTGGTTTTTCCTCGCATCTGCAGTTACAAAAATGATGTAAAAATTCTCCTCGCATCAGCAATTACAACTACTTTTCCGTATTAAACAACTTTGCCACATGATTCAGCCTGTGCTACCCCTCAGACCCGTTGACTATAATAGTCATGAGGCCCTCCTAAACAGATAAAACATATTTTAGCCCATATTTAACTATATAGTCCGTTTGTTCGGTTATCTTAATCCAAAAACTACGACAAAACTAGTAGAATTCCCAAGTAATCTTGTTCGTTGCAGACATGAGAAAAGTCATAATAAAACCAAGTTCAGTAGACCGAAAGAAAAACCAGAAAAATACTAGTCAAAAAACCATAAGAAAGAACTGATGATAGAGACAGAGAGTCGATCGAGCCAGCTTCAACTATGGGGGCTTAGTCGACTTCTTCCATCTTGCTTCCTTCAGCCTCAGCGTCATCTTCAAGTGGTGGCATGTCAGCATCAGCTTCAGTCTCACCTGCATCATCGTCAATGCTGAGTCCCAGCTTAAGCATCCTGTGAATTCTGCTTCCAAAGGTGTTGGGCTCATCAAGGCTGAAACCCGAGGTTAGAAGAGCAGTCTCGAAAAGGAGGAGGACAAGATCCTTGACAGACTTGTCGTTTTTGTCTGCATCAGCTCTCTTCCTCAACTCATCCATGATCGAGTTCTCTGGGTTGATTTCCATTGTCTTCTTGCTAGACATGTACCCAGCCATGCTGCTATCTCTCAAGGCCTGAGCCTTCATGATCCTCTCCATGTTAGCAGTCCAGCCGTACTCGCCAGTGACAAGACAGCACGGTGAGTCAACAACACGGTCAGAGACAATGACCTTCTCAACCTTGTCTCCCAAGACATCCTTGATCACCTTGCATAGACCCTCGAACTTCTCCTTGAGTTCTTCCTTCTTTTTCTTCTCGTCCTCTGTTTCCTCAAGTTTCAAACCTTCCTTGGTGGCAGAGACAAGTTTCTTTCCCTCAAACTCCTTGAGCTGCCCAATGGCGTATTCATCAATGGCGTCAACCATGTAAAGGACCTCATATCCCTTCTTCTTGAGTCTCTCAAGGAAGGGAGAGTTCTCAACAGCCTTCTTGCTCTCACCAGTGATGTAGTAGATGTCATTCTGTCCGTCCTTCATCCTGGTCACGTAGTCCTTAAGACTAGTCAACTCATCTCCACTCTTGGTGGAATGGTAGCGGAGCAACTCAGCAATCTTGGTCCTGTTCTGAGAGTCCTCATGGATACCCAACTTCAGGTTCTTGGAGAAAGCCTCGTAAAACTTGTTGTAGTCTTCCTTGTTCTCAGCGATCTCAAAGAAGAGCTCAATACACTTCTTCACAAGGTTCTTCCGGATGACCTTAAGGATCTTGTTCTGCTGCAGAGTTTCTCTTGAGATGTTGAGGGGAAGGTCCTCTGAGTCAACAATACCTTTCACAAATCCAAGGTATTCAGGAATAATCTCTTCACAGTTGTCCATGATGAAGACACGGCGGACGTAGAGCTTGATGTTGTTGGGCTTCTTCTTTGTGTCAAAGAGGTCGAATGGAGCCCTCTTGGGAACAAAAAGAACAGCCTTGAACTCAAGCTGTCCCTCAACAGAGAAGTGCTTGACAGCCAAATGCTCTTCCCAGTCATTGCTGAGACTCTTGTAGAAGGCAGCGTATTCCTCTTTGTTGATTTCCTCGGGTTTCCTCATCCAAATAGGCTTCTGCTTGTTCATGAGATCAAACTCGTGAGACACCTCCTTGATCTTCTTCTTTTTCTTCTCCTCCTTTTCTTTCTCCTCATCTACTTCCTCAACCTTTCCTTCCTCGTCTTTCTTCTCTTCCTCCTCTTCATCATCAGAGATTTCCTTCTCAATGGTCTTCTCAACCCAAAGAGAGATAGGGTAGCTGATGAACTCAGAGTGCTTCTTGACCAAATCCTTAAGACGGCGCTCTTCAAGGTACTCCAACTGGTCTTCCTTGAGGTAAAGGGTCATCTTGGTACCCCTACCAAGGATCTCACCAGAGGTATCCCTGGTCACAGTGAAAGATCCTCCTGCCTGGGACTCCCAAACATACTGCTCATCATCATTGTGCTTTGTGATGACAACAACCTTCTCAGCCACCAAGTAAGCGGAGTAGAAACCAACTCCAAACTGACCAATCATGCTGACATCGGCACCAGCAGCCACTGCCTCCATAAACTCCTTGGTGCCAGACCTGGCAATAGTACCCAGGTTGTTGACCAAATCTGTACAATGGAAAAGGTAACGCATCAGCATAAATATAATAAGAGGCCAAAGGAAAAGAGAATTTCTACTGCCCATAGCAAAACTTACCAGCCTTAGTCATTCCAACACCACTGTCGATAATGGTCAAGGTGTTGTTGCTCTTGTCCGGGATGATGTGAATGAAGAGTTCTGGCTGACCATCGAGCTTGCTCTTGTCAGTCAAAGACTCGAATCTAATCTTGTCCAAAGCCTATTCACCAGAAACAAGAGATTATGAGTTCTTAATTTGAAAAAAAAAATCAGATCAAAGACCCACAAACAAAATTTTAGCAGCTCAAGACTCCATCCCTTCAAATAAAACGAGAATTACACCTAAAACAATTTATATTCTCACTTAACCCTTCCAAAATAAAAGCAAAACCTAAACTTTGGAGGGGAAGATCTAGCAGACAAAGAAATTGAAGACGAACAACCAAGCATAGATCGTACGTATTCTTAATCCTAATAATCAACAATCTACCTTAAATGCAACAGACTGATAACGTAAATCCTCATCATAAATACACCTAGTCGCTAAATGATAATGGAGCACATATCAGGTGAAATCGTAACCAAAGCCAAGACAAGATTCATCATTCCACATCAAAACTAATGAATAGATCAAGTCGTAACCTAAAAACGAAAGAGGGGAAGAGGGACGCACATCAGAAGAGTTACTGATGAGCTCACGTAGGAAGATCTCCTTGTTGCTGTAGAAAGTATTGATAATAAGGGAGAGAAGCTGATTGATCTCAGCCTGGAAGGCAAACGTCTCTGTATCCGACATCACGATCCCGGAGCTAGCTAGAGTCTTTTAGGGAAGGCGAAGAAACAGGACCACCGAGGAACAACGAAATTTAGGGTTTTTTTCTCTCTTGACTTGAAAGAGCGAGGCTGCTTAGTGAAGGAGGAACAAGCATTATATAGTGACTCTTCTCGAAGGGTTTCTAGATCCTTCCACCAAAACTGGAAAAAGTAATTTTGTAATTTATCAAAAACAAAACGGAAATATATAAATCATTACGCGCTACCGTAGCGCGTGTTGTTGTTACACAACAAATTTTTCCTGATGTGGGTCCCAAGGCCCACCAAGTTAACGGTGGATTGCTCCGTAGAGAATCATATCTCAACTCACTCCTCTTATCCACAATATAGAGAAGAAGAAGAAGAAGAAAACTATTGACGACGACGGCGATGGCTATGGAGATTTCTCATCGTTTCGTTGGATCATCCATGGCCTTCAGGTTTGATATTAAAAATTTCGTAAACTCATCTTTTAGATTTCCGTCGATTTGAGAGTATTATCGCTGGAGATTGAACTATTTAATATAGCAGCGTGGGAAAATGTAGGAACGGGGTTTCTGGGAATGGTCGTGTTGGATTATCTTCGGTTTCGGCGGTACATGTACCCAGAAGGATGTTTATACAGCTCGCTGGGTTTGGTTCGGTCTTGACGCTTCTGGATTTTCCTGGTTTAGCAGCTCCACTTCCTGAGATGAAGGAACCTCAACTCATCAGGTAAAATTGGTCCTTCTCGGAGCTATCTACTCTCTCTTTGATTTTGATTTTTGATTGCTTAGAGTTTATTTAAAATTCAATGATCAGTTTAGACGCTTGCATTGAGGAAATTCTGTAGAAGATATATTTCTGGTCTGTTATTCAAATAATTTCAATTAGACCATGAATTGCAATATTTTTATGGCTTCCTGTTCAATGTGCTTGATCATTGCATTGATAAGCTATATACAAAGAAGAGGTGAGGAAGATTGGAGAGCTTCTTTTATCCAAATTGATTGTTCCAGTTGTTGCATTGAGGTAGTTCCTCATCCTAGGTGTTTTTTTCTTTTCTTTTGATTGGCGATCGAAGAGTTCAGGACGTTAAAGCTCCCGAGTGGCGTGAGGTTTCAAGGTACTATTCTTTCCCAAGAATTCGGTCTGTTGTTCCTTCTGATGATAACAATTATGAATTACTTTGAAACATCCAAAGACTTGTAGTCTGTTACTTTTGTTCTCTTACTTTTGGAACTTCTTTTCTCAGAGATTATTGAAGGGGAAGGGCCAGAGGCTCATGAAGGGGACCTGGTTGAACTTAACTACGTATGTCGGCGTGCAAATGGATATTTCGTTCATAGGTGAACTTTCATGCGAAACTTCAGATGCTTTGATTGTTTCTTTCACTCAAAGTTGATCCTTTTTATAAAAAAATCATATTGTTTCTTGATTCAGCACTGTGGACCAATTCAGTGGTGAAAGCTCTCCTGTCAAACTTATTCTTGATGGAAACGACGTACATTCATCTTGCACTCAGCTTTACATATAGCGATCCAATCATGGCCCATACTAACAAACTGCTTGACACGACAGGTAATTGAGGGCTTGAAGGAAGTCCTGGTGGGCATGAAAGCCGGAGGTAAAAACAAGAAATAAATAAACAAGATTCTGGTGTTTCGATGAATTTCCTGTTTCTAATGACACACATAACGGCCTTTTGTGGATCCAGGGAAGCGTAGAGCACTGATACCTCCATCAGTAGGGTACATAAATGAGACACTGAAGCCAATCCCCGAGGAGGTACGTACTCGGATCTTACACTTCATCCTCGATGATGAACTTGCTACATAAGTATGTCTCAAAAACGATTTGTCATGTGTGTTTGTGGATGCAGTTTGGACCACGACGCAGTCTTCTATCGCACGCAAACGAGCCTTTGGTCTTTGAAATCCAGCTCTTGAAAGTATTGTGATATTTTTCTTCTGGTCACTGTTAATGTAATCTTCGGCTGTGCGTGTTTGTTTTCTATATTGTAAATCTGTAACACCAACTGCTTGGAACTACCTTATGAGTTCTGCTTTTAGACTTGGGTTAATGGAGAAACCTACGAGTTAAAACTGAATTTACAGTTGTAAACCCCAAATATCGTTAGACATCTTGAAAAAGACCACAACATATTTAAAATGTCTTTTTGCAATTCATTCAAAATGTATCCAAAAATTCTTGGAAAGTTATTATATAAGAAAAATTATAGTATTTTTGGAAAATTACTCGTTTTACTCGCAATAAAAATGACGAAGCTAAGTTAAGCTAAGAAACGACGCCGTTCACATCGATTGACGTTACGGCATCGGTTCTCTTCTTCTTCTTCTACCCGAATACTTGTTTAGCTGCGGCGTTTACCGAAACCTTAAACGTCCACGAAAATTCTCCGATCGCCGGCGTTCTGGTCTTTCACTGTTTGCTTCCCTTGAGACGTTTGAAACCAAGTTGGAGAAAATGCCACAAGGATGGTTTTCGATGAGCGGGAGTAGCAGCGGAGATCAGCAGCAGGAGCAGCAGCAATCGGGTTCGTCTCTGCTCGCTGATTGGAATTCGTACGCTGCCTCGAGAGATTTCGAGGAAAGTGGCGGAAGCTTTGGCTTTGATATCGAATCCGCCGTTAGATCTGCCAACGACACTGTTTCGGGCACCTTCAGTGTGTAAGTCATCCATCTATCTCTTCCCCCAAAATTCGGAGTTTTAGAATGAAGATTGATGGATTTGGTGGTAGTGAGAAGTGGGTCTGATGAGTAATTTATATCCGAGTACATGGATCTAGTTGTGAATTCATCACTCTCTGGCATCAAGGCAATTTAGTTGTAGTTGTGAGTTTTCAACACTAACAGCTCTCTTCTGGAGGATTTTCATACTCATTTGCTGAAAAAGTATTATTTTTCTGTCAGTATTCAGATTCAGATTTCTCCTTACACCTTTGGGTTGATGTATTTGCTTGATGCAGCCGTAGCTGATGTTTAGCTGTGTTTTGTTGAGCTTCCATTATGGACTTTGATGGATCTGTGAACCTTATATCTGTTATGCTACGTGCTTTACTTTGTTTAACTATTGTGTTTTTAGCCTTTGATAAGCAGTTTTGGAAACGTGTGTTGACCATATTGCAGTGAACGTTTTCATTGCTCCAATCAGAATATCATCTGTAAATCTGTAGTGCAGATTTTATAGGTCTGCGCGTCTTGTGTCTTGTTATCAGGAATCTTCATTCGTTTCGCTTATGAAATTTTGTTGGTCTTTTGTTTATTTTGCAATGTACCTGAATTTGATGACGACAGGGTTTCAAAGGGAGTTAGAGATATTCCGGGCAGCCTGCAGTCAGCAACCAGCAGTATGCCGTCAGGAAAAGCTCTGATGTATTTCGGTTTACTTCTCGCAAGTGGTGTATTCTTCATCTTCCTTGCCTTCACAATGTTTCTTCCAGTTATGGTGCTTATGCCACAGAAATTTGCCATTTGTTTCACCCTTGGATGTGGATTTATCATTGGATCCTTCTTCGCACTTCGCGGCCCACAAAATCAGCTCGCACACATGTCATCAATGGAGGTATGCTACACAATTATATATATATATAGTGTGTGTGTGTGTCATTCCTTAAATCCAAGAATGAATTTCTACCTCTCTTTTTAATATCGTGTCTACTTCTCCAGAGGCTTCCTTCAACCCTAGGTTTCATTGCCACCATGGTTGGTACCATATACGTATCGATGGTTCTCCACAGCTACATTCTCTCGGTGCTCTTCTCTGTGTTACAGGTACTAAACATTTCATCTTCCAACCCGTAGGATATTCCCTTTTTATCTGAGTTGAAAGTTTTTCAAAATGAGATTTTCCTATGAGCAAGTGGAAAAAAAGATTGGACCTCATCAAAGTAGTTAAGAACTTAAGATTATATAGTAACTCCCCTCATTGCTAAATCAGTCTCGAGATGGAACCTTTCGAACCTCCGCAGTTTAGCAACAAACAGTAGACTCTCGAACAAGTGGCGCTGCTTATCTGGTTCTTCACCCGTTATCTATTTGGACTGTAGAAAAGATACTTGCATAGGTTTAAGAAGTTGTGCTTGCAAAATCCGCGCATTCTGCTGAATCTCATAATTTCCGGTATCTGTTTCTTTGTGCTAATGAACAGGTTCTTGCGCTGGTTTACTACTGTATATCCTACTTCCCTGGTGGATCATCCGGCATAAGGTTCCTCAGTTCTGCTCTCACCTCATCTGTGCTAAGAATTTTCGGGAGATGAGCTTTCGTTGCCAATCTAGGAGAAAGAACAATACTTCACTTGTTGGTGTACAAAGAAAGATTTCGGAGCTTTTTTCGTATACTCTTCTTTAACATAGATTTGATGAAAATCCTCGAAAAGAAAAATGGCTTAAAGGAGATGTTGAATGAAGAACCCAAGTGATGTTATCACTATCTTATTCTTTCCTTTTCAATTGCAATTGTTTTTCTAAACTAAAACGAAAAATCCATTATACAATTATACATAAAACCAAGAAAATGACTAATAAGCGAGTTTCCCAATTCCCAAGCAGGATGTTGATGACTGATTAATTTCCCAAACTGTGTTTAGCTAAGTTATGATAGATGACAATATGAAACTCTAGAAGTTGAAAGAAATACGAATGTAGAATGCATATTGTTTTTGTAAATTAACTGTAAATGAAATTTAGAATTCCCTATTAAGATCAATCAATGAAGAATTAGAAAAAAAAAAAAAATTTAATCATCTATCACATCAGCATTACAAAATATTTTAACCTTTTGTTATCTCACAAATGTTTTTTTTTTCATTCAAGATGAGCAAATCTAACATCATACCGCACATGGAAAAATAGTGGTTCCATAACGTACAATTTTACCCGCACTATAAAGATCCATGATATACGTTTCTATTCATGTTCTTTTTTTTTTTTTTTTTTTGATAACCTACTCGGACCATGTTTACGATAGAAATTTCTACTCTAGTTACATTTGAATAACAACAAAAAGCTCGATATATATGATATATCATGCTGACGATCTCTGATAAGCATGCTAAAGAGGCTTCCACTTGGATTTTTGGAAGTGTTGTGTTTGTTAATTTTGGTGTACGATAGTGGTAAGAAAATAATATAATTCTTGATCTATTTGTTTATCTTGTTGTTGGGGTATATAATGCTTAGTGAGCGGGAAACCCAATTCCTGAAAATACGGAAACAGTGGAGCAGGAACATTTGACCTCTAATGTACACCTTACACTACTATACACGTATTGTTTGTGATACTTTATTATAAAATTTGCGTATTATTATTTTATTGATATTTATAATATATAACATCAATGTCCCTTTAATTGCATTAGTTGAAAGCAAACGCCCATCTTCTCCACTAAGCAATCTTAGCTTAAAAAGACATGAGATCATTGTTTTAACTTTTAATCAGTTCAAAATTTTAGTACTATAACATATTGCTTTCTCTTTTTCTCTAATCTCGAAATCTGTGGTCGTGCAACATTTAGAAAAGAAAACTAGACTAAGGCCTTTTAAAAGGCTAAAGTCTTAATGAAATTTTTCATGGTTAGGCAAAAATCAAAAGTAAAAGAAAAAAAAAGGAGAAACTCAAGCGGAAAGTTGAAAAACAAAGCTGAAAAATTAACTAAAACACAGAAAAAAAAGTCTTTGTAAATGTCGGCATTTAATCATTGCAGAAGGCATATGATTGTGTAATTTTAAAAATTAATACCAAATCCAATCTATTAAATCTAGTTTTAAAAGATGACCTAGGAGAAAAAGAGCAGAAAATTCAGGCAAAAGCAAAGGTAAATATCCTCTTTACAATATTTACACTATAAATTTTATAACATATTAAAATTCATATTCATTGGATCATGAGATATACACACACATATAGATAGTTTTGGATGAAATGCCTACTTCTGTTCACACTTCTGCACTACTGCCACTACATTCTTGGACTGCTTCTGCCGCTGAATACCCCCACAAGTGACCATTTTTTTGTATAGATAAAACAAGTTAAATCGGATTGAAAGGTATACAGACAAAACCTTCTATTATAGAAATAATTAACCCATAATCATATTCTAGATTTGATCCAACACCCTGTATTAATTCTTACTTACTTAGAGCAGACCAAGCCACTTGACAAAGCTTAATGCACATTTTAAGTATCTATTTGTTTCTCTCTCTCATGTGATGAGATCTCTGACCTAATTGAATCTTGATTAGATCTAGATCTTGTTACATTGTCTTCGTCAATTGTCCGCATCTAAGCTTTTCTTCGTTATTTTACACTATTAGTCTCCTCATCAGATTTACATATGTTATAACAAATATTTCATCCTTTTTGTACTAATAGAGTACCCACCCATAGACTAATCTTTCATAAACAAATGTGTTAACGTGAAGTTTTTATACTCAACCACTGTTTGAAATGTTAGATATATAACGTAAACTTTCACTAGTAGTCGCCATTGTTGGCCAATGTAATCATATAGGAGTACTTATCTAAATGATAAATGGTGTAAGAGAATTTAGGAATAATGTTTTGGATGGAAGGGTCTTGTCACACAACAAACAGGGACCATTAATAAAACGATAATCATAAGATTTGTGAAAGAAATGTTTCACTGATTTGGCAGAAATACAGTTGGAGGTGCTTGTCTTTTCCCTTCCACACCCTTTTGTTCTCTTTACTACCTTCTTGTTTGTTGGTTTTTGTTCTTTTCGTATTTTCCCTTTTTATTTCCCCCCATGGACCATTACCATTCATTTCTCTCTTTATCATATTATTTGCTGTTTTTTCTTATATATCAGTTTATAATTTGTGAACAGATAACAACGATGCCGTCGATACGGCTGCCTGAGAAAATCGATATATAACCAATTTCAAGTGCATGCTAAGGCAATTTAGTAACCAAAATTTAAATATTCAACTGGTAATCTAGTCGAAACTCTCTCCCACTTTATCTCTCCCGGTAATAGTTATATAAAAATATATACTAATGACATTTTTTATATTTAATTTATATATGCACATGACCTCTCTCTATGTCATGTGCCTTAAGTGCCGTGTTCGATCTTTATATTATTGCTTGACCCGTTACCCTAAATTTAAAATCATTTCCACTCTATTATTATTCTGTCCAAATCTGATTTCTTTTCAAGTCTGTTTCATATAATCTAACTCATTTTAATTAGATTGCAATATTGAAAAAATAAAAATCCTTCAAAAATTAAAGACCGACAAGATGAGCAAGGGACATGGTTGTAAAATTAATTACTTCTTTAATTCATCAGTCACAAAAATTCCTAGCTTGCATGTGCAGTTTCACTCTCCAAGATTCCATGTTTTACTTCAACTTTTTTAGTAGTTTCTATCAAAGACCCAAAGTAGATGATCTGTATTATTTATTTTATCCCTTACGCTAATAAATCATTTTAGTTTAACCACTATTTACCCACTTCTGATTTCTCATAAAATAAAAACAGAATCCACACTATACATAGTCAATTTCTAATTCATATATACATGGTTTCTTGTTACTCGTACACAATATAATGTCGACATTAATGGGTAGTTTAAGGGATATGGATACTTCAATTCTTACTATGAGATACCCTTTTAAAATGTAACTACTAAAACACATTAGTACCTTTTGATCGTGGATTTAATTGGTTAAAATGTTCGGTGCGTTTAATGTGTTTAGAATTTGTTGAACACTTTATCACATTATTGAACCAAAAAGAAGCATTAAAGTTCATCATGCCGCTTCTAAGATCCACAAGTTTTGTTTCTTCTTCGTGGTGAACGTTGCAGCTGTATTTGGGGATCCGAGTACTATTTTCACACTATACATTTAACCCAGTGTTTTTTTTTTTGAAACTAGTACATGTAAATATGATTAATTAAAATATCTATATTTAAATAAACTGTAATGCTCGGTCTAACTCTTAAAAAAAGTGAATAAACCTGTTTGAATGTGAATAAACCTGTATAGTATCAGTTTGATTTTAATGGTAAAACTAGCCACATTGAACAAGACCTATATATCGCAACCATTCCTGAAGTTCATTCTTCTCATCTTACCATAAACACAAATGATTAGACTCAATATTTCTTTTTTTCTTCTTCTTTCTTCTTCTCGTCAACATATACATTTTGTTTACTAACTTGACAAATTAACTAAAACGTTCATGCATCGTATTATAATATATAACATTGTTTTATGAGCAAAGTTATCCCAGTTATCAAAGTGGAGAACACTTCTCGTTCACATGTTGTAAGATCATGATACGATGCTCTCTAATTAATGGATTTGAGTGAAACTTCTACAAATTTGTACATGCAAATATCGTAAAAGGCAATTTAAATATAGCAACAGAAAAGAGGGATATTTGACATGTCGGTTTCAAAACCATGAAAGTTGGTGCCACTGTAACTAAGAGGGCTATTGTTTTGACATGTCATTCTCGATTCTAACATTTCGATTTTCTATTTAATATTATTCTTTCTTTTTTTTGATAACATACTAGTATTGTTTTTGTTGCAGACTCTTGATATTTAATTATTTTCTTACTTGCAAAATTTTGGCGGTCGGCCATAATATGTTTTTTATTAAAAAAAAAAAAAGTTTTAATCTACATAAGGTAGTTCAATTCCTTGAAAAACCTATATTTTGGTTTTGTCAAACCCAAACTTGAGTACTGGATTATATTTCAAAAACGTTTATCTAAAACTTGATCCAGCCTGTTTCTAAGAAATAACTACTTTGTAACTTAGGATTATTTAAGGTAAGGAATTTCTCTATCTGATCGAAGGCTTTTAAACTACTTTTTCTTTTCCTAATTAGTCCAAGTTTTAGAAAAAAAATTGTTTCAAAAATATACATTTTTAAATTTTTCTATGCATTTCTATTAGTTATTGATGATGAATTGTAAACTTCAAAAAAAACTGGATATTATTAACTTAGACTTATAGAAAATTATTAATCATAAAAAATAATGAATTTATAATTAACTTTTAATATTTTTTTAATATGTGTGAAAAAACTTAGAAATTGGATTGATTAGGAACATGGAGTACTATTTAGAAGTTATAATATAATAAAACCTCTATAAATTAATAATATTAGGACTAAGATATTTTATTAATTTATAGAGCTATTAATTTATCGATAAATTTTTATAAGCTATTATTAAAAAATTAATTGTATAAACTATTAAAAAAAAAGATTTTTTTCGCTATAAGCAATATTTTTCTAAAACCAATTACAAATAAGAAAACAATTATCATGTAATAAAAATATTAGAAATGAATTCTAACAAGAATTAATGCAAATTCAAGAAAATACAAACAAACACTAGAATCATATCTCACTAAAATTTTTTACATATAATATATATATATATATACATATCTATATTGATAAGTTTATACAATTATTAATTTATCAAGTGTTAATTTATATAAGTTTTTTTGTTAGTTTCTAAACAAATTTATTTGCACTGTTACAACTATTGAGTTTTTTTTAAAGAGTAACATTTCAAATCTTATGAGGAATTTTTAGGTGACATTATTATCGATATATTTTTAAAAAATCTTTCTGCCTCTATTGATGTTCTTTTTCGTGACAAAAGAAATATTATTTCAATTTTACAAAAATCAAAAACAAAACATTAAAATAATAGTAAGGGTTAGTGATAGAACTACTTTTTGGGATAAAAAAAACGTTCCTTTGCTACTTCTCTCTCTCTTCTCCATGCTCTGTGTTTATTTATATTTCCTATAAAGAAAATAAAACCAAAATCGATGGATTGGTTCTTCGCTTTACAAACCCAACGCACTTCTCTCATTCTTCTTCCTCATCTTCGTCTTCTCCGATGCCACCAAATATCTATAGACTCTCTTTCTTCTCATCCCTTCTCTGTTTCTTCTTCATCCCCAGTTTCTCTCTCAACGAACAAGGCGAAGCTCTCTTGTCATGGAAGTCCCAATTGAACATCACCGACGACGCTCTTTCCTCCTGGAACGTTGCCGACGCATCTCCCTGCAATTGGGTCGGCATAAAATGTAACCGTGGTGGAGAAGCTTCGGAGATACAACTCAAAGGCATGGACTTGCAAGGTTCTCTGCCGGTGACGAGTCTCCGGAGCCTCAAGTCTCTTACTTCCCTCACTTTATCTTCACTGAATCTCACCGGAGTAATCCCCAAGGAGATCGGAGACTTCGCAGAGCTCGAATTACTTGATTTATCGGATAATTCTCTCTCCGGCGAAATCCCTGTGGAAATCTTCAGACTCAAGAAACTGAAGACTCTGTCTTTGAGCACGAACAATCTCGAAGGTCGGATTCCGACGGAGATTGGGAATCTTTGGGACCTCGTTGAGCTCATGCTTTTTGACAACAAGCTATCCGGAGAGATCCCAAGGAGTATCGGAGAACTCAAGAATCTACAAGTCTTTCGTGCGGGTGGGAACAAGAATCTAAGAGGTGAGCTTCCTTGGGAGATAGGCAATTGCGAGAATCTAGTAATGCTTGGTCTGGCTGAGACTAGTCTCTCCGGTAGACTCCCGGCGTCGATTGGAAACCTGAAACGCGTTCAGACAATAGCAATTTATACGTCACTCTTGTTTGGTCCAATTCCAGATGAGATTGGAAACTGTACAGAGCTCCAGAATCTCTACTTGTACCAGAATTCTATCTCTGGATCGATCCCTACGACCATTGGAGGTCTAAAGAATCTGCAGAGTCTACTCTTATGGCAAAATAATCTCGTTGGGAAAATCCCGACCGAGCTTGGGAACTGTCCCGAGCTCTGGCTTATCGATTTTTCCGAAAATCTCCTCACCGGGAACATCCCAAGAAGCTTTGGAAAACTTGAAAATCTACAAGAGCTTCAGCTGAGCGTAAACCAGATCTCTGGAACAATCCCTGAAGAGCTAGCGAATTGCACAAAGCTTACGCATTTAGAGATCGACAATAACCTAATTACCGGAGAGATTCCGTCATTGATGAGTAACCTTAGAAGCTTAACGATGTTCTTCGCGTGGCAGAACAAGTTAACCGGAAACATCCCACAAAGTCTCTCCCAGTGTCGTAAGCTTCAAGCTATCGATCTCTCTTACAACAGTCTCTCTGGTCCTATCCCAAAAGAGATCCTCGGGTTACGAAACCTCACGAAGCTTCTTCTTCTCTCCAATGATTTGTCCGGATTCATACCGCCGGATATTGGAAATTGTACGAATCTTTACCGGTTAAGACTCAACGGAAACAGATTGGCCGGAAATATCCCGTCGGAAATCGGGAATTTGAAAAATCTCAACTTTATTGATTTAAGCGAGAACCGTCTCGTCGGGATAATCCCTCCGGCGATCTCTGGTTGTGAAAGCCTGGAGTTTCTTGATCTTCACTCGAACAGTCTCTCCGGTTCATTGCTTGGTACGCTCCCGAAGAGCTTGAAGTTAATAGATTTCTCCGATAATGCTCTGTCTGGTCCTCTGCCTCCGGGAATAGGATTGTTAACGGAGCTTACGAAGCTCAATCTCGCCAAGAATCGATTCTCCGGCGAAATCCCTAGAGAAATCTCCACCTGTCAGAGTCTTCAGTTTCTCAATCTCGGTGAAAATGCATTCTCCGGTGAAATCCCAGATGAATTAGGTCAAATACCGTCTCTAGCAATCTCTCTTAATCTCAGCTGCAATGGGTTCGTCGGAGCAATCCCGTCGAGATTCTCCGACTTGAAAAACCTCGGAGTGCTCGACATCTCTCACAACCAACTCACCGGAAACCTAATCGTCTTAACGGATTTACAGAACCTCATCTCTCTCAACGTCTCCTTCAACGATTTCTCCGGCGAGTTACCAAACACTCCCTTTTTTCGGAAACTCCCACTCTCTGATCTCGCTTCCAACAAAGGACTTTACATCTCTAACGGGATCTCAACCCGATCCGACACGAAGACCAGGAACAGCTCCGCCGTTAAATTAACCATTTTGATTCTCATCGCCGTCACCGCCGTCCTTGTTCTCCTGGCGGTTTACACTCTAGTCCGGGCACGAGTCGCCGGGAAACAACTCCTCGGGGAAGAAATAGATTCTTGGGAAGTAACCCTCTACCAAAAACTCGATTTTTCAATCGACGACATCGTTAAGAATCTGACGTCAGCAAACGTGATCGGAACCGGAAGCTCCGGTGTGGTTTACCGTATAACCATTCCCTCCGGCGAGTCACTCGCAGTGAAGAAAATGTGGTCCAAGGAAGAGAGCGGTGCGTTTAACTCCGAGATTAAAACTCTGGGTTCGATTCGTCACAGAAACATTGTTCGTCTTTTGGGTTGGTGCTCGAATCGGAATCTGAAACTCCTGTTCTACGATTATCTCCCCAACGGTAGCCTGAGTTCTCGGCTTCACGGCGCCGGAAAAGGAGGAGGAGTTGATTGGGAAGCTCGATACGACGTCGTTCTTGGTGTGGCTCATGCACTTGCTTATCTCCATCACGATTGTCTCCCCGCAATTATACACGGTGACGTTAAAGCTATGAATGTTTTATTGGGTCCTCACTTTGAACCCTACTTAGCTGATTTCGGTTTATCTAGAACCGTATCCAGTTATCCAAATACCGGAATTGATTTATCAAAACCCGCCAACCGGCCTCCGTTGGCTGGTTCCTATGGTTACATGGCTCCGGGTAAGCTTGAGAAAATACTTATACTCTTAACTAAGTTCGGAGTTTTGGAATGTTAATTTTGATTTGTTTTGTTTTTGTTGTGTTTACAGAACATGCTTCGATGCAACGTATAACCGAGAGGAGCGATGTTTATAGTTACGGAGTGGTATTGTTAGAAGTTTTAACCGGAAAGCATCCGTTAGATCCGGATCTACCAGGAGGTGCACACTTGGTTAAGTGGGTGAGGAATCACTTGGCTGAGAAAAAAGATCTGAGCAAGCTTCTTGATCCGAGACTCAGTGGACGGACTGACTTGATAATGCATGAGATGCTTCAAACTCTTGCGGTCGCGTTCCTGTGTGTGAGCAACAAGGCAAACGAACGGCCTTTGATGAAAGATGTTGTGGCAATGCTCACAGAGATAAGGCAGGTTGATGTTGGACGATCAGAGACCGGTAAGATCAAAAGTGGTGGTAGCGGAAACAAAGAGCCACAGCAATTGATGTCGAATGAGAAAATCATCATTTCTCACGGTTCATCTAACTGTTCATTTGCGTTTTCGGATGACTCCGTTTAAAACAAAAAAAAAGATAAAAAAAAATGTAATTGTGAAAACAGTGAGCTATTATTTACAACGCTGTGTGAATATGTTTTTTTGGAGCTTTATTTGTTGAAATTTTTTGTATAATCAATTAGAGGGTAAAAACAATAAGGTACTATATGTAATTGCAATATATTGTAATGATTCATTTCTGTAACTAGTATAAAACAAATTAACAGGAAGAGAATACATACCATTTTATTTATCCAAAAAAAATATACACATACCATTTTTGGGGATGTAAATTTCATAAAAATTTCGATCGAAATATCATAATCATTAATTCATTTTTTCTTTAATTTCATTCTAAGTAAAATATCAATGGAAAAAATACTTGGTACTAGAATCAAGAGTTCTCTGTTCTCTTTTTCATCACTTTTTTTTGGTTAAGAACTACTATGTTCTTGTTCCGTTTTATTTTCTATTTTTTCGAAAACCATTTTTGTGTTTGGATAAGCATTAAGTTATCAGCACATATTTCTGGATCAGATCATATATTATGGATAATTATATTAAAAAAAATCTGATATAAATACATATCTTATTCATTATCAAGGAAGTATAGGATTTTTGTCCACAAATGTTCTAGATAATAAGATTTGAACCAGTCCTTGTTAAATACAGGTGACGATTCCATTATAGTTAAAGAGTCATTTGTCTATTTCGTTAATAAATTAGTTAGATCGAAGGTTATTCGAGAAATAAGTTTGAGCTTTTACCATTACGTGAGTGTTATCTTTGTTAATGTAATCTATATATATACATATGCTGTGATTGTTTATTAACATACAACTCGATGTAATCTATTTTGTAAATTAACAAGTTATAAATAAATGCAGTGAAGTAAATTTAAGAAAGGGAAGAGGGAGAAGAATGACCGATTGGGACTGGAGTATTTGGAGTCACCCGCGAGAAAGATTCGTATTTTGTTTTGTGTTTTGGTTGTTTGTTAATTTTAATGATATGTGAAAGTATGAAGAAGAAGAATAAGAAGAAGAGAGGCTTAAGACAGAAGCGAATGGATGGATCACGTGGACCCGTGAGCCACCCTCATCACATGAGCTGCATGTGCTGTCTCAGTAACAATGACTTCGACTTTCCAGCCAAAATAACACCAATTTTTTTTTTTTTTGTACGATTATTAACATTAAGTTTATGATTGTTATTAAGATAAACTTTTAAGCATAAATGTTTCTTCAATTTTGTTCTTAATTATAAGAAAATGTTGCACAAGTCCTAATCCATGGCCATCTTGTAAGAGCATCCGCCTAATCCCTACTTTTGTAAACTATGTTATGAAAAAAGTTTTTAAAAATGTGAGTTTATATATAGAATTTTTAATCAAATCGTATTTTTGAGGGAATTCTTAAAATTATAAATATCACGTAAATATTTCTTAAGAAGAAGATAAGACTTCCTTTGTGGGACCCACTGAGGGGATATTACCGAACTTTTGAACAAAACTGTTATGTCATGGCGCGAAAATATTATAGAAACCATCACACTGTTTAAGAACATTACACAGACGCTAAACCAAATCGATAAACATTTAAACAGTTAAACGCCCACGAAACTTTTGACATATACTCAAACCGCATCTAAGACGAACGCCCGTTTTCAAACGCTCCTAATACTTGTATCCTTTCACATACAAGCTCTCGGATACGGCCGAGTCACCGGAAGCCCCGCCGGTGTATTTCCCGAGGGTAGCATCCGAGTTAGCCTTGCACCTAGCCAGGAACGTGGCCTGAGCTTTCGCTACGTTCTCGGTCTTACCCGCCCATGCCTTGAGAGTGCTTCGCTGGAGGGCTCGACCAAAAGAGAAAGTGAGCGTCCATGGCTTCAACACATCGAGCTTGTTCATTGCGTTCAGATTTAGTGTCGCTTCCTCTTCGCTCTGTCCCCCTGAGAGGAACACGATTCCTGGAACAGCTGGTGGGACTGTGCGGCGCAGAGCAGTCACCGTGTATTCCGCAATTACTTCCGGTGCAACCTGTTAGAAGTACAATTTTAGCGTTTTGTAGCAAATTAACGATGCATTTCGAGATATTTATGTCTCTGTGATTCAATTTGATTGTGGTTCCGTAAGGACTGGGTATGTAAGCCTAAATGAAATTGCATCAAACCGATCTAAACGAAACAAATTCTAAAATAAAAATTTTGGTTTCAGTTTTGATAAATAAGACCAATAAAACCGAAAAATCGGAAACAACTGAACCAAAACCAAACCAGATTTTCCACACGTAGTTTCATTACCTTGGGGCTGTCGGAGCCGGGAGTGACCATGTTAGGTTTAAGAAGGGTGCCTTCGAGGAGGACATGGTGGTCGTTCAAGGCCTTGTACACGGCAGCAAGAACTGTCTCAGTCACCGCCGCACATTTCTTGATGTCGTGGCTCCCGTCGGTCAGCACCTCTGGCTCGACGATCGGGACAAGTCCGTTCTCCTGGCAGATGATGGCATAGCGGGCTAGCCCCTTGGCGTTCTCTTGGATTGAGAGCTCGCTTGGCTCGGTGGCCCCAATTTTGAGGACTGCACGCCATTTAGCAAACCGGGCTCCTGCCTTGTAATACTCATGGCACCGCGCACCAAGCGAGTCTAGACCCTGAGTAGTGGTCTCGCCGTTGGTCCCTGCTAGATCAACCACACCCTTGTCCACTTTGATTCCGGGGATAACACCATTCTCCTGATAGAAAAAAGAATCAGAATCCAAATTGAAACCGTAAGTTCCATTTGAGTCATGTCAAGAGCTTCAACTCTGCAACTCTTGAACCCAATGATTAAGACTAGAGCTGGAGTTTGTTTTTTCTGGGACGGACCATGAGAAGATCGACGAAGGGTTTGCCATCAGAGGTTTTCTGGTAGAGGGTTTCCTCGAAGAGGATAACACCAGAGAGGCAAGGGAAGGTGCCAGGGGAAGTAAAGAGGATCTCACGGAGAGCTTGGCGGTTGGACTCAATGTTCTCAACATTGATGCTGGCGAATCGTTTCCCGATGGTTCCTGTGCTCTCGTCTGCCGCCAAAATGCCCTTTCCCCGTGTTGCAATGTACTTGGCCGTCTTGATCAGCTCATCTGAACTCAGAAAGCAAATAAAATAGAGAACCTGAAGATACTGGAACACGAAGAGTTGTTAAACGAGAAGAGTGCATGTTAAGTGTACGTACCTGCGTATTTGCCGACAAAAGCAGACATGGTTGTTTTTTTAGTGCAAGAGAGATGAGTTCTTGCGGAAGAGGACGAGGATGGCAAGACAAAGCCTTAAGTACCTGCAACTTTTAACTATATATAGGTAATATCTACTAGGAATATACTGTTAGAATCTGTCATACGTGTCGGAAGGAGAGCCCGAGGAAGATTATCAACCTCGGATAAAGCAAATGAGTGATTGCTTCTGCACTACCAAATGGCAGCCAATGATCCCAGCTTTATCCCCAAAGTCTTGGATATGTGGAGAAGAGAAAGAGATAGGTACAAAACAAAAGCAGAGTGTTTTGTATAGTACCTCTCTCACACTAGAACCACACGTGTGTGCATCCAAACTTACAAACACAAACAAGAGATATTTTTTGGATATAGAAGCCAAATGATGTATTATGCTTATGGAGTATCAAGAGTTCTAATGATATATATGGTACAAAGGATTTGCAGAGAGTATCAAGAGTTCCAAGGATAATTATATATGGTACACCGAATCCCATGTCCCAGGTTCGATCAACCCCTTATTTGGGCATTTATAAGTAAATCAAAACTGTTCCCAAGAACCTGAGAGGGTTTAAATGGGAAAACCAACAGAGTTATAGGTGATTCCTTTGATAGTTTGTGTAGCCGTTGTAGTGGATACGATCGTGAATACATCAATAAACTGCACTGCAGGACATGGAAGGGACAACTAATGCTGCAAGACTACAATGGCCTAGTCATCGTCTGTGCCAAAATATCTGTCCCCGAACTCGCCCATACCAGGAATAACACGAAACTCTTCATTTAACCCATTTTCGATTTCAGATGTCACTATCTTTAGTCTTGGAAATTTCTGGCAGACCACATGAACACCTTGAGGTGCCTGATTGAACAAAGAAATAAAAAAATCTCAATCCAACTGCATTCTTGTGGATAATATTTTGTAATCACAAGGGGTATTAGATGATTTGAAAAGGATCTGTGTTAGCTTACTGAGATAAGGTTTAGAAATATGATGTTTCCCTCGGGTACACCCTTGCTGATAAGGAGCTTGATAGCTTGAACCGCTGAGTTTCCTGAAAAGATGTTCAATTTCAGTGTCACTAAGCACTTCAAGTGTGTTGAATTGGCTAACAATGTGCACTAGAACAAAGAGAAAAGAGGAAATAAAGTGTTTTTGGTAAAAAGTGATGAAAAAGACGGGTCAATTACCTGTGCCGAGAATAGGATCCAACAATAGGACGTGTCTCTCCGAGATATCGTTTGGCAATTTCTCATAGACAAGCTGCAGAGTGATTCAGACATCAAACAGTGATGAAATAGAACAACTGGACTTAAATTGGAGTGAATCATTTACCTGTTGACCATTGTCGCCTTCTCTGTGAATTAGGATCTTCCCAATCTTGATACCTTTGCAACATGCTCGCAACGCATTCTCCATGCTCTCACCACTAGCATTATTGCAAAACACCATCAAGTTGGTGAGAGAGTGGGATATGCACGAATGCGGAAGTTCGTCTTGAATAAACTAAAGCTAGGATATAGGAAAGTACCTCCTAATCACAGAGACACCACATAACCGTTTACAGAAATCCACACCAGAATACACACATCCTGAGACAGGTATCCGGGATATCTATGATCTATTAGTCATCGGGTTTAACCGCTACATCTATACATAATAATCTTGAGAATTCACGAACAACATTGCAAAAACTAAAATCATTAAGCTTACCAGTTGGAGTAATAACTTGCTTTTCAGTAAAAGGCAAATGTCCAAGACCATGTTCTACAACCTGATAAATGTAAGAAAAAATACAACCAACGGAAATGAGACGTGACAGAAAAATTTGCTCAACCATTTGAATGAGCTTCAAAAATCTTACCAGCCGAATCAATCGATCAGAATAGAAGACAAAATCATGTTTGGTTGTCTGAGAATCTCGTATAAGGGTGTGCATCCCTCTTATCTGCAAGAAAAAGCAATTTTTTTGGTGGCAAACACAAGTCTTGTTTGGTAGTGAAAAGAATGTTACTAGTTAGATGAGATACCTGAAATGTCGAGTGTATAACATAGAGATTAGGATATATTTTACAGAGATCATGTTGACCCAGCTTGGTGCAAATATGTTGCACAATTAAGTCAATAGCTACGTGATTATCCCCACCACGAGGGATTATAATATCTGCATATTTCTTCGTCGGAAGAATGAAGTCATCAAAAGCAGGCTTCACAAACTTTGAATACTGCATCAAAAGGTTGACATCATATAAGAAAGATATGGGCAGAAAACATATAGATCTGAACAATTTAAACTAATAAGGGCGAAAAACATACGGATCAGAGCAATGCGAAATTCGTAATGCAAGAGGTAAGCCATTTCTTGTTGTTTTTGAAGATAATATATGCAGTAACAATACTAACACGAGCTAACCTGGTCAAGTACTGCGCCGATATCCCTACCATTCTGGACAGTATCTCTTTTTATCCTTCTTGCCAAACGAACGTCAGCATCTACACAGAAAAATTGCAACGTGAAACAGGTGAGCTGCTAATCTAAAAAATTTAGAATATTTCTTAAAGCGTAAGAAGTTGTTCCTTCATGCGAAATCTTACTAGCAGGAAAAAGCCAAGTGAAGCTACAAAAAGGAAAATGGAATGTAGTAGAAACGAGTTTACAGTAATTATGATGGGAAGAGCCGAAGAGGTAACAAATTACCTGTGCATACAAAAATCTTCATGTTCATCAAATTTCTGACACGTGGATCATGGAATAAAAGTATCCCTTCAAGGATGATTACATCCGTAGGATTCACCTGCAGAATGTTTTTTCAAAATCAGAGCATCAGACAAGATAAAATATATGTCCTGTTAGATTTCGAACCAGGTAAAAGCCAGTGATGACATCTAAGAAATTTGTTACAGAAAGAGGCAGTAAGAACAATGAAAAAGGCGTCTCAAGGTCATAAGCGTCAATGAACAAAATGATTATGAACGACGCTGAGAGGGTAGATGGTACCCTTCTGAAAACACTGCTCCGGTAAGTTTTGAAATCATATTTTGGAATATCAACAGCTTGCCCTTGCCTCAATTTCTCCATACAAGACAATAAATGCTCTGTGTCAAATGCGTCTACAGAAACATTAATAATTCATTAGAATCCAAGATAAAATAATTAACCGAGGATGACAAAGAGTAACACATAAGACTTTTGCTCATAACTCCCAGCAACTAGTAAGGTGCTGTTAGGGATGAAATTGCTTTAATAACAGAGAATACATCAATTACTAAGATATCACTGACGAATATGGTTGTTAATTATGCCTTGATAATCCGAAGGAGGTATAATCTAATGAAAAAAAATCCCAAAGAAGCCAGGAAAGATGTTTTACTCCTGATGACATTATGAATTGACAAGAGTAGATTACAGCAAGCAGCGACACCCTGAATGTATTCTCACCTGGATGATCAAAGTTATATTCATGAACTTTAGCAAGTTCTTCTTCAGTCAGATTATGATAGAACGAGTCCTGCCAAAGTATTTATCATTGGATATTTAGTCAGAGCAATTTGTGATTGATCATGACGGCAGAGGTATTTGAGAATTAGATACAAGCACTGACATAAATATCTAAACAATGGTGACAAGGTTGAACCATGTTAAACTTCAGTTATATACACGTTTATTAGCAGGTAATATTCTCCTTATAGATCTCTAAATTGTGTGGAATTCTATACACTTCATATACATTCAAAACACAGATAAGAGCGATGGTTATCACTTGCCATTAAAAAACTTTACTTACAAAACAAAATTACCAGGTTAATAAGTACAACACGCTGATCATGCAGTTGCTGGATTATCATATCACAAACAGTAGTCTTTCCCGATGCTGCGCCTCCAGCAACACCTAAGCATTAAAACGCAAGCCACAATCCATGAAGCTTTTCTTTATCCACGACCGGTATACTCAGCAAAAATTACAGCCTTGTAAAAGAAGAACTGACCTATAACAAAAGGCTGTCTTTGGATATCTTCTGATGCAGAAGTGGTATCCTTAATTGCTCTAGGTTCCAACCCATTCATGTCCCCATTCACGTGGAAACCAGAAAAATGAACCCCCGAGGCGGCTTCGATCATGTCAACAACAGACTTCGAACCCATCCCGAAGACAATTCTGGAGATTGAACATAGGTAGAGCTATATAAAATGTCTTAAATCTTTTATCACAATAATGCATAAGCAAACAATACAGAGGGAATGCTTATTGGTGCTATCAATAGAAAATATGGAATTTACTTGTAAAAATCCTAACTCACTATTATTATAACAATGTGAATCAAGCCCACATTATCCAGCAAAACAGAGAAGAAAAGAGTGAAATTTCAGCTGCAGCCAAAACTGATGAAGAATCTTGATTGGCATTGTGAATCCGATTTTTATTTCCATAGATCAACAAAATGCAAAGCTAAAACCTCAAGCTATCACATTAAATTAAACTCGGAATAAAAATCGAAGCTTTGAAACCGTGTTTACATAACTGAAACAGATCGTTCGAAAGAGAAACAAAAGCATAAGTCGAAGAAATGAGATTCAAAAATTACCAGATTCAGCTTCGCTCTCAAGGATCCCAAGGAAATCTCAAATAAATAAATAAATAAATAAGGAGATGCAGTTTCTCTGGAAGTAGAAACAATAGAATCTTAGAGAAGAAAGGGACAGATTTTAATTTGATTTTAAATTAATATTATTAAGTGTTTAATTTAAATTGCTTACATTGGGAAAAGCTGGATTCGGACATGATTGATTTGATATATTAAATTGGCGGAGCGTGTTTGAGGTGACGAAAGCGAGAGAACGAAGAACAAGGAAGACGAAGCTTGAAATTATAAAAAGATATCTAGATATCTTTTTTTTGGGTGTGAAAAAGAGTCGTATACTTTTATAATTGTTCAAAAATCAACCCCACAAAAGTGATTTTGATCTAATTTTTTTTGGATTTTCATGGACCCTCACTCATAACCAACTCCGGTACATCTCCGGTTCAATTGCTAAAATCGGAATTTCATGGTCTACTGCTCAATTGACCCAGAAAAAGTAAAGGAGAAGAAGAGATTGTGGTTGATTTGGAATATTCGTGATTCATCTCCGTCTCGCTCCAAGTTTCAAGTTCGACTTATGGCTGCAGCGATGTCTTCTACTTGTTGCGCTTCGTCGCTTCGTCTAGTCCCTTTCAAACGAAACTTGTTTTCTTCTGTTCACTCTCCGGCCAAAACCCTGATTTTGCGACCGCTTAAACCGTCGGAAATCCCTTCATTTCGTCGGACGATCATCACGTTCCAGAAAATTTCAACCGGACCAGTTCCTCCACCATCAGCTTTATCATCATCGTCTCCGTCTACTTCTGTAGACCTTCAACCAATCGAAGAGCTTCCTCCGAAGCTACAAGAGATCGTCAAGCTATTCCAATCTGTACAAGAGCCCAAGGCTAAATACGAGCAGCTTCTGTTCTACGGGAAGAATCTGAAACCTCTCGATTCTCAATTCAAGACGAGGGAGAATAAAGTTGAAGGATGCGTTTCTCAGGTTTGGGTTAGGGCTTTCTTTGATGAGCAACGCAACGTTGTGTATGAAGCTGATTCTGATTCGGTTCTCACTAAAGGACTAGCTGCTCTTTTAGTCCAGGGTTTATCTGGAAGACCTGTGCCTGAGATTTTGAGGATTACACCTGATTTCGCTGTTCTTCTCGGTTTGCAGCAGAGTCTGACTCCTTCTAGAAACAATGGCTTCCTTAATATGCTTAAGTTGATGCAGAAAAAGGCTCTTCATTTGGAAGTCAAAGGTGAGGAGGATTCAAATTCTGGAGAGAGTTCAGAATCCAGCTTCGTATCTACTCCTGAAACAAACGGTGGAGCAATTGTTGTTGAGAAGGATACGGAGTCCAAGCCTATTTTAGTTGAGGATTTGGGAGCAGAAGATTCTGATCGTGGGTCAAATGTTGTTGCTTTAGGGAGTAGAGGGATGAGGATAAGAGAGAAATTGGAAAAGGAGTTAAATCCTGTTGAGTTAGAAGTTGAAGATGTTTCTTACCAGCACGCAGGGCATGCCGCTGTTAGAGGTAGTGCTGGTGATGATGGGGAAACACATTTCAACTTGCGAATCGTTTCGGATGCTTTCCAGGGTAAAAGCTTGGTCAAGAGACATAGGCTGATATATGACTTGTTGCAAGAGGAGTTAAAGAGCGGGTTACATGCTCTCTCTATTGTGGCTAAGACTCCGGCTGAGGTTTGAAGGTGTCGAAATCGAAGAAGTCAGGTCCAGATTCTTTTTCTTCTTTAGGTCCATTTGCTTTGGATTTTGTTCTCTGGACCTTTTAATAATGTTGAGGCTTAAGAGCTTGATCAGGATCATGTTATATATATATATATATAGATTCTCTAAATGAGAGACATATATTGAGTTTGCCAAAAGATTGAATCTTTATGGAGGATATATATAATGTTTTCACCACATGATTCGTCATTTTCAAACTGAATTCCCTTTATCTTGTTAGCGTCAAGGTCTTTTTGTTTTGCTATGGTTTCTTGATATTAAGTTTTGATGTCTATGCTTTGAGAGTGCTCGAGAGATGAATAGGATCAAAGAATGCTCAAGGTTGTTCTCCATATGGCCAAGTTTGAATCGTTAGAATCACAGCATCTAAGGAGAGTAAAAGGGATTCAGGGAGCAAAAGGGTATATTCATGTCCACCATTAGACATGTGAAGTTTCTTGTTCATTTTTCATTCTTCTAGATACTCAAAGTTGGTACTGTCTAATCTATTGATGCAAGTTGGTTTGAGGGACTGCAGAAAAAAGAAGAGATTTGGTTGCTTTACTTCTTTCTTTCTGATAAAATAATTAAAAAATGTTAAAGGAGTTTCAGATGATCCCTGTTTCAGTCTACCGTTAGACATGTGATGTTTCTTAAAGCCCCATGAGCTGAGACTTGTGGGGTTTTATATACAATCAACTTTACATGTCTGTCTAGTGAAACCAGTTGCGGTTTAAGCCAATCAATTTCTGCTTAACTTTTCTCTCCCTGAGACCATTGCATCTAATATCAAAACTTTCCTGGAGAAAGTATTAATCTTAATTGGGATTTTGAATTTTAAAATCCTCAACATTGGCATACGTTAGAAGATGGGTAAGCCTCCTTTCTTTAATTTGTGTTTACTTTTAGCCCTAAAGGAACCAACATAGGAGTCTAATGCTTGTATCTCTTTTGCTTTTGGTCTTAAATCTTTTCTCTGGTGGTTCATGTATGCTGAACTGTATTAAAATACAATACTGTTCTTGGAATTGTGTCTAATGGATCAATTATGATTCAGTTGCGTAGAAAGATAATAATATCTTCCCAGTTTCTCTTTATCTTGGAAATAATACAAACTCGATCTCTGTTCTTGGATAGAGTTCACTAGGTCTTGTTCTTTTATACATTTTGTGGGTAAGCAAATAGAGATATACTTGAAGAACATGCCAAAGCTAGAGACTTTGAAGATGACTCCCTGACTCAGAGAACCGTTTTGTCTTCTTCATCGTCTCTTCGTTATGCAGTTACGAGAAATGAGGATTCCAGTTGGTGGACCGGTCATCTGAAGTTGGCACCTCCTGTGCAGCCAATAAGAGTAATGAATCATTCCAAAATGAGCTCTGACTTTGAAGGTACCTCTAATCTCATATTCAATCTTGTTGTTTTGCACCTGTCTTTTGAGTTCCACCGCGTGGTTTACAGGCAAGCATACCAAGCTAGAGATCAAACGGATTGGTTCCAACCTCGTCTCGCGCTTTTTCTGCGAGAATGGCTGGACCACTTGCACTGCAATCAATTTGTTGAAGAAGAAGAGCTCAATCCCAAGCTTCTCAAACCTCACTTCTATCTTCTTATTAGGGTTTGTGAAATTCACCAGCATCGACAAATCGCCGTTGAAAAACACCGGCGAGTCAAAGTAGATGGTGTGTAGGTTCGCGTTTGGGATGTCGAAAAGTGGCGTTCTTGGTCTAATGGCAAGAAACATAATCAAAGTAGCAATCCCAAAGAAGATAAGCAAAAGACTGAACACAAAACATAAACCGGCAACACACCATATCCACAGATTGGTCCTGCTATTCCGTGGCTGCCGGAGAATCACCGTATCTTTCCTCGGCTCTGCATCAAGACCGTTGAATCTAACCGTTGCTGGCTTTGTTAAGACCATTTGGCCAAGTGGTGTGGATTGTGTGCTTTGTGGTGTTCTCCGTGGTGTGGTTCTTGGAGTATACCATACAGAAGATGGCGTTTCCCATGGCGGCGTTTCGGACGGTTGCAACTGCGGTGGAGGAGGAAGAGGAGGTAGATTTGGCATGGGTTATGTGATCAATGAGAGGAAATTTGGGAATGTGTAATGGTTGTGTGTTAAATAGGAAAAAAATAAAGATGTATCTGTTATGTGTAAAAAAGCGAAAGCGAGAGTTTGGGCAAAAGAAAGGAGCTTTTGCATAATGGGGTTTGGTTTTGTAATGAGTGGGACCATGCGTGTCGTTTTGAAGAACTAGTAAAGCAAATCTCGGTGGATTCAAAGTTTGAAAACTGCGTTTCTTTTTTAATATTTAAAAAATATGAGCTTTTTTTTTCTTCTTGACAAGTGGCTTTTCGTAATTAAATCTGAGATATAAAGAGTTTTGATTGATTACAGGGGACAGATAGTTTTTAATTGAACAAACTCAAAAGTAGTATTTTAGAAAGAAAAAAAGATGGAATTACCAATCAGCATATACCATAATTTAGGATTATAGGACATTTTTAAAAATTATTTATAAAAAGATATAGTTAAAGGCTATTCCTTCCTTTTCACCAAAAATTTAGTTTTAAGATATAACTGCATACCATAATTTAGGATTATAGGACATTTTAAAACTTAAAATTTCCATAAAAATATATAATTAAATGCTACTATTTGAAAAAAAATGTTAGATGCATGCGTTTGCTACTATGATAAATCCTATTAATTGATTTTTTGGATTGAAAACTTTTCGAGAAATCAAAAGTAAAATAAATTCAAAAATATTCTTTAAGTTGCTTTTAGGTCTTAAGGTTTGAAAAAATAATTTTTCGGCTTTATCTTTGGTTGTATGAAGATAATCAAAATGAGTGTGTTCCTTGGGAACTGCGCTTTTTTCTTCTCACTTTTTTTTTGGTAGTTGTAATATGTGGTTATAGTTGCGGATCCATAAAACACTTCGGCACTAAGAAAAAACTTTTCTCCTATGGAAAAAGTCATAATAATTCCATTTTTGTCTTTTGACGATGATCATGTTTTTCATTGTAACTTGATTATTTCGATCTCCTGGAATCTGGATTTTCTTTATAGTAATAGCAGTAGAATAACAAATGGTGAAGTTGTAATCGTAATTAAGTTAGGTTTTGTTCACCGTCACGGATTATATATATACAACGATAACTAGAGTACGTATGTTTCTTTTACAGCTAGAAATTTCATTTTTAATCAGTAATATCTTTGATCAAACGTCATGTGTTTGTGTATTGGCGATAAATTGATTCAACGATATAAATTATAATGACCACGATATTTTATTTTATATTGAGTAAACTCGTTTTATATACCGAATTAAAGGTAATGGTTTCAACTTTCAAATATGATATTTAAGATCCTAATTATAAGAAGAAATGAATGTG
The DNA here is from genome assembly GCA_026770425.1 of Boechera divaricarpa. NCBI lineage: Eukaryota > Viridiplantae > Streptophyta > Magnoliopsida > Brassicales > Brassicaceae > Boechera > Boechera divaricarpa. The sequence goes on from CM049192.1 coordinate 6,960,423, forward strand.
AAACGGTTTTATTATTACAAGAAAAGGGTATATATGAAAGGGTAAGTAATTAACTTCGATATATAAAACCGGCACAGAACTCTAAGAGCCGAATTGAAAATCAAAACAATGAACCCAAAATTAAACGACACTGAAGCAACCCTTTGTGTTGTGACTCTATGAGTGTGTATATATATATGGTTTATAAAATGAAAGTCTTCAGATGTAATGGAGATTTCAGAAAAATGGATAAGACACTATAGTAGCAAACACAAAATCCTTCTTGTTGGAGAAGGAAACTTCTCATTCTCACTATGTTTAGCTTCAGCTTTTGGCTCGGCCATGAACATTACCGCGACCTCTCTCGATTCAGAAGGTATATATGTAAAATCCATTTTTTATGAACATATATAATATTCATATATCGCTATGTGTGACTGATGACTTGAATCCACAAAATCTTACATATAGATGAATTGTGCACAAAATATATGGATGCAATCGATAACATAAGCAAATTGAAGAGATTCGGGTGCGATATTCAACACGAGGTTGACGTGCACACAATGAGCTTCGATAATAGTTTGAGCCTGCAACGCTATGACCGCATTGTCTTCAATTTCCCTCACGCAGGGTCTCGTTTCTTTGGTCGTGAATTTTCCTCTAAGGCCATCGAGTAACTAAATATATATATGCTCTTTCATTTCGTTTTACAATATAGTTTATGATTTGGACCGATGTAATGATAAAACGCTGTGTTTCGGATCAGGAGCCACAAAGAGTTAGTGAGGGGGTTTCTTGAGAACGCTAAGGAAATGTTGAAAGAGGACGGGGAGGTTCATATCACACACAAGGCAACGTATCCATTTAGCGATTGGGGGATAAAGAACCTGGCTAAAGGAGAAGGTTTGAAGCTGGTCAAGAAATCGAAGTTCGAGCTGAGTCATTATCCGGGTTATATCAACAAGAGAGGGAGTGGTGGACGTAGGAGTGATGATTACTTCCCTGTTGGTGAATGTTCTACTTTCATGTTTATCCAATCCTAACTTATGTGAATTTCGCTTTGTGTTTTGGTATTATGATAACTAATAAAAAAAACTTCTAAAAAAACTTTGATCCGAGCTACCCTAAACGCGTCTCTTATCGATGCATGTTTATTTATTGTTCAGTGGTCAGTTCCTTCTAAAAACTTAAAAGCAATCGGTATTATGAAAATAAGAAAAATCTTATATGAACAACAATAATATAGATCTAAAAGCTCTTTAATTTCCAGATAATCTTTTAAACATACTTGTATTTTTCTTACTTATACTTTCATGAATTCATGTATTAATTTTTCTAAAAATTTGGCCAGCTAGTAGACTTTTTTTGTTGTTGTTTTCTCATGTAAATGTACCATGTGAATATGTACCATACATGTATATAGAATATATCAATTTTCCGCCAACAACAAAAAGGACGAGGAAGCTAAATTGGTTGAGATCAACACTTTAGTTTATTGGTTGGTCCAAAGAGTTGGTCGATTTCTTTGTCGTTTCTCTCAATAGTTAAACATGCATTCATGTGAACGTCGATATATATGACGATATGCATCCATACTACATGTAGAATATATTATTTTTCGCCAACAAAAGAAAAACGAAGAAACTAATTAAATTGGTTGGGATTAACAGCAATTTAGTTTAATGATTTGTTCAAATATTCTATTATTAAAAAAAAAAAAAAGAACTATATTCCAGGGTTGAGATTCGAACTATATAATTCAAAATTATTTTAGGTGATGCATGCAAGTTGTTAGAAACTTTTAAATATTAATCGATGCAAAAGACATGTGCCGATAAATACCAGGCCCTTGTGAGGGTTAAAAGCCACTATACAGAGAGGCCTTCAAAGTCTTTAAACCAGGTCAAAATATCTTCATAGGGTCGACATGGCTTGCCAAGAGACTCTATTCGAGAAACAAATTATTGACCTGTACGACCAAATATCTAAACTCAAGAGCCTTAAACCTTCCAAAAATGTCGACATCTTGTTCCGACAGCTCATGTCCACGTGCTTGCCGACGGAGACAAACGTCGACGTTAAGAAGATGTGCCCAAAAGTCCAAGCCATTAGAACCAATCTCATCAAGCTACGTAGTGAAGCTGTAGGATATTCGGAGCAACACTTCTCTACGGTCTTAGGATCTCTCGAAGACAACCCACTTCATCATTTAGATCTCTACCCTTACTACACCAACTACCTCAAACTTAGCAAGCTCGAGTTCGATCTCCTCACGCAACACACGAGCCATGTGCCGACCAATATCGTTTTCGTGGGTTCCGGTTCGATGCCCTTCACATCCATCGTCTTGGCTAAGTTCCACCTCCCAAACACGACGTTTCACAACATCGACATCGACCCTCAAGCCAATTCCCTTGCCTCCCGTCTTGTCTCACGCGATCCCGATCTCTCCAATCGCATGATCTTTCACACAACGAATATACTCGACGCCACGGAGATTCTACGTGACTACGATGTCGTTTTCTTGGCATCTCTTGTTGGGGTGGACAAAGAAGACAAAGTCAAAGTCATTGAACACTTGGAGAATCACATGGCTCCTCGAGATCTGCTCATGCTTAGGAGTGCACGAGGCCTTAGATCTTTCCTATATGTAGACGTTGATCCTTGTGATCTAAAAGGTTTCGATGTCTTGGCAATTTATCACCCGTCTATGTCTGATGGCTTTGTAAACTCGGTGATGGTCGCACGCAAACTCAATGATTGATTAAGCACGAATGGTGTATTGGAAGTCGATCATTAAATTCATAAGAAACAAGGGAGATGATGATATCAAGATTACGAAATTAGGTGTTTGGATTAAGAAATTAGGTCAAGATTGGAGCCATTACTTGTGGAACAAGGCAGATTTCCCTCATGAGGCTCACTCTTCCTAGTTCAAAATTTAATAGTTCTGTCTTTTGTGAATGTTTTTACCAAATCTATAGTAGTTGCTGTTTTCTCTCTCTCTAGTTATTGTGATTATGATGTCTCTGTATCATACCCGGTTGAATGTTTCCATAGAGCTAATTAGTAAGCTTTGCCTGATCAGTAAAATTACAAGCCACCAGATTAAGTAGAGACTAATTTTCTCACCAGCGCTCTCTTTGCTTAGAAACGCAGCGTTTTTGCCGAATCCGGTAACCAAGAAATTACAGTACCGAACCGATTCAATTCAACAAACGTGAAATAGAAGCGGGCCAGGTCAAGTAGGTAGCCTCTCAATGATTAAGAGGGAACCAGCTGTCTCCAGAGACCCTCTGAGTCAGTAAGAAGCTTCTAAGAGGACAAGAAGCGGTAAAAAAAGAAAAACGAGTGTTGTCCCGGTAATATAAAATGAAAAAATCATTCATTTCAAGAGGAGTATTAAGTCCCACACAGCTATAAAGGCCCAAAAACACCATCCACCGACGTGTATTGTAGATTTTGAGGTCTTAAAAAACTTGTGTGTGCCAGATTAGCTCCCTACTGATCCGCCGCCGCCGCACCTCCTCGATCTCCGCCCTGCTCTGTTCTTTTCTATCTATCTATTCAGTTGTTTCTCCGGTAACAAGCAGCTGAGGAGGAAGAAGAAGTAGCCGTCGTTGTGATGATGATGATGACGTCACTTGGTGGTGGTGGTGGTGGAGGCGGAGGTGGTGGTAGTGGTGGTGGTGGTGGAGGGCGATTCGTTACGTATCCGCCGCCTCTTTCTGTGCCTCCGTCGGCTCCTCAGTCACCTAACTTCTCTGGTGGTCTCCGATCACAGCCTTCTTTCCTCGTTGAGCAAGAGAAGTAATTAAATCAATCTCTGTTTTTTTTGTTTCTTCGTCTTGTAGTTGACTTGTTTTTTTTTTTAATCTCTGTTCTACTGATTTGGATCTTAAAGTCTTAATTTTTATCGCAAATCTTGAAACTTTTTTTTGTTTTTCGTATCGTCCTGGTTCTTGTTTCTCGTACCGAGATCTGTGCTTTCTATTTCTGATGCCCCCGTCGATTTTCAATATGTATAGTTGAGTTGCTACCTACCCACCACTGCAAATTAAGCTCTTTTCACCTCAATCTAATTCAATTGTGCATTGGATTCTATAAAAAAAAACTTTTACTTTTAATTTGAAAACAACTATGAAAATCTATGAACCTAGTTTGTCTTTTATCTATTGGGTAATGGATTGTTAGTGCCTCAATATCTTATAGAATCATCTGTTGTATTCGTTTTGTGATGGTTGACTTCATGAAGCTATTCATACTCCACTCTGCCTAGATGCTGATGTTTGGAGCAAGGATTTGCTGAAGAAACTGGATACATTAATCTAATTTAAGATCTACATTTTTTTATATACGCTTATTAAACGTGATTGTTAAGTGAAAACGAGTGGATCTTCTTGTTTTCTTGTATGCTCAAGGTCATACTAACCTGGATAATCTGCAATTTCTCTTTTGGCAGTTATCTTTCTGAGTTACTTGCAGAACGTCACAAGCTTACTCCATTTTTGCCTGTGCTTCCACATGTTTGCCGGCTGATGAACCAAGGTGAGCCATACTGTTATAATTAGAGTTTCTTTCTTTCCTCATAAGATCTTCTGTAATTTTCGTTTCTTGCTTCAGAACTACGATCTTTGTACATTTGATAAGCATTTCAGTTAGTTAGATGTTGGCAAAAAAAATATGACAGAGTAATTTTACAACCCCGTAAGTAAGATATCTTACTATCCACTGAGACAATTAGTCTTACTTCCCTTACTATTTATTAGAACATTCAACAACAGTGCGGGGATGTATTTCAGTTGAATTGTGGTCTAGTAGAGTTTAGAAATGACTTTTCACTGATGTTGATTTTGTTACGAAGAATTTTACTTGAAATCCAATTTCTTGGAATTCTTATTCTGAGTTGTTTCATAGGAATCCCGCGCTCATAAAAACCTTTCTGATATTGAACAGATCACATGTGTGACCTTCGTACAGATCATAGCAAAAGTTAGTGTATAGTCCTTGTTTGCAGTCTGTTACAATCTATTTTAACTAGAGCGTGAACGTTAATATTCACTAACTTAGTTGAGACTAAGATGTCTCTCCATTCCACTGTCATTGGTGATGGATTTGTTGACTAATTCTAACTGGTGCGTCTTATTCTTGAAAATTGACATTTTTTGGAACAGAAATTTTGCGTGTAACCACGCTGTTGGAGAATGCCATAAATCAGAGTAGGTTTGATCAGCCTAGCCCTCTGGCTTCTGGAGGGATATTTCAGAATGCAAGAGCTGACATGAACGGATGGGCCTCACAATTTCCTTCAGAAGTATGACTACTAACCATTAACATAACTCTTTTCATCTAATTCATACCATTGCAGTAAAAGCTTTTCTTGACTTAAGTCATACTGACATAACTTGCTTTGACTTACGCTTAATCGTAGTTCATCATGACAGGTAGCCTGAGCTAACACTGTATATTAGTAATGTTGTGCAATGTTTTTTGACTTTGGGTCAGTGCAGTAACTAGATATTCCATTACCTTCAGGAGCCATATAAATTTTAGGTGCAGCTGTGAAGGATTGGATATAACATGCTGTAATATTTACAAATTATTCTATGAATATTATGTTTTAGGATAAGCCATTACAGGTTACTAAGTTGCAACAACGCAATACATTGCCCCTTATTCCGTGGAAGAAGCATTTGATAAGATTTATTTCATGTTCTTCTTGTTTTTGATGCTGCAATCATATGTCTGTAACATGTTCTTATGCGTTAAGGTTGACATGGCTTTTAACAGGTTGTTGGTTTATCTTTTGATTTGCAGAGATCTATATCAGCATCTCCAGCACCAAATTGGCTAAACTCTCCTGGTAGCTCGTCCGGTCTCATCGTCAAGCGAACAATCAGGGTGGATATTCCAGTCGACAAATACCCAAACGTATGAATCTTTACTTTCCTTACTGAGAGCCTAAACTATCTTGCCAAAGTATACACTATAATTTGATAATTTGCAGTACAATTTTGTCGGTCGCCTCTTGGGTCCTAGAGGAAACTCCCTCAAACGAGTTGAAGCGAGTACTGATTGCCGTGTTCTGATAAGGGGGAGAGGCAGCATTAAAGATCCGATTAAGGTAATTACATTTTTCATCTGTTCAGATAAGAATACCTTAGACTCCAACTGTATCTTCATTTTATAGCGTTGTTGTTGCAGGAGGAAATGATGAGAGGGAAACCAGGGTATGAACACCTCAATGAACCACTCCACATCTTAGTCGAGGCAGAATTACCCATTGAAATAGTGGATGCACGTCTCATGCAAGCTCGTGAAATACTTGACGATCTACTTACTCCCGTGGTTTGTTCATAGCTCTTCAAAGCTCTTGAACCAGAGATACGCATAGTATTTGTCTATATAATTATACTTATTTTATGTATTATTTTAGGAGGAAACCCATGATTTCTACAAGAAACAACAGCTACGGGAATTGGCCCTTCTCAACGGTAGTCTACGAGAAGAAGGGTCTCCAATGTCTGGTTCCATCTCTCCTTACAATAGCCTCGGCATGAAGAGAGCCAAGACAAGGGGCTAAAAGCACATGTGAATTCATATTTTTGCTTGCCTCTCTCACCTTTCCAAGAAGGTATATATGCACCGTAACCGCTTCCTTCAAACAAGAAGGCTTTGGAGATTTTCTCTCCATCCCATCCTCCTCTTCCTCGGGCTACCGGTACCGTCTCTAATCTCTGGAATAAAAAAAAAACACCGTTGTATATGAATCTGTGTCTATCTTATTTATCGTGTCCTGGAGAGGGTTCAGACGACAGAACTAGGGGCAATACAAAGGGATGAGTCTCTGTCTCTGTCTCTGTCGCTGTCTCTGTCCGAGATTATTTTTGGCTTGCTTGTTCTTTTCTTTATTTGGTTCAGTGGAGACTACTAATAAGTTTTGTTGCTTAAAGCCAGTTATTGGGTAAAACATCATGGTTTGTGTTTGGTAATGAATTATTCTGTTTGCATTACATAAACATCAACTTGTATCTTTTGTTACTACTACATTCTGGAAACACAAAACACATATATAGACTTAGAAACTCATAATTCAAGCCTTCTCTTTGTTGTCTTCGTCTTCATTCTCATCTATCCCAACCCATTGCGTGAATGCGAACAAAAACTCTTTGAAGTTCACCATTCCGTTCTTGTCCCAGTCCATTTCCTCTGCAAACATAGGAATCAAAATCAATATTACTAGAAAAGCAGAGGAATTTTATATAGAGAGAGTTAGAGACTAGACCAAATCTCTTCATTGCAATTCGCCCGGATGATCGTTCTCCAGATTCATCAATGGCTCGGACCATCTCCTCGCGGCTAACATATCCGTCCTTGTTCCCGTCCAGAAACACAAATGTGTCCACAAGCGTCTCGAATGTTGGTTCCAGCTTTGGCATTCCCATCGTCCATTTCTATTCATCATAAGAAAAACTCTCAAAGAACCACGAACAACAGATAAACCGATCAATCTAAACCAAATATCAAACTGAGCATAGAAGATCGATGGTATAATTTTTGCGGTTACCTTTTGGAGAGTGGATGAATCGTCCTTAAGAAGATAGACGAGACAGAGAAGAACAATGAACTCTGTAAATGTAATCCCCATATCCTCATTAATATCACAAGCCTTGAACAAATCATTTATCTCTTCTTCGTCGAACGAGATCTCTAGCTTCCTGATACAATTTTTTAGCTCCGTGTGATCGATAGACCCGTTCGAATCCTCATCTGGCCAAAGCAACCAAGTAAACAACCATCAGATCATAAGAAAGCCCACAATATAATCTGAAACGTAGGCACTCACCGAACTCTTGGAAAATAGCTTTGCAGTTTCGAAGACCATCATCGATCTTTGGGAATTTAAGAACGATACTGTTGAAAGATTTCATTGTGGTGCCTCTCGATGCCCTGCGTTGCACGCCTTCTATGATCTTAGCCTCTAACTTTGTCTCTGGCACCCATTCTTTTTGCAGAGATTCAGATTTCGTCACTGCACCTCCCATGTCTGTGCTTCGAGATCGGATCGTAGATTCAACCCAAAACAAAATCTAGTTTCTTGTAAGACAAGGCAGCTTAACGTCTTGTTTGTCCAAAATAAGAACGCTGTCTGATTCCAAGATTATCAAAACCAGATCTAGATTCAATAAATGACGGGAAAATAAAAACTAAATCGAGACATAATAGATAAAGGACAAGTTTCACATCAGACAATAAATGTCACACAAGAATCAGGACGAAAAGAAGAAGAGAAGAACCTGTTTTAGTTTCTTGTTTGTCACGAGATCAAAACACAATCACAGATCTGTTTAAAGTTAATGATTTTTAACCAGGAAAACAATATTTGATGCTTGAGAAGAAGAATTGAAGAAGCTTTCGTAATAGAATGGCGTGAAGAACGCTGAAGCTTCCACGTAATTGCGCATCTTAAAAAAACGCTAATTCATATGTCATCGATTTATTACTTTAACCCAAACTCTCCATCTTCGTTTGACTTTTCTCCATCTGACTATTATTGTTTTAATTTACTAAAATGAAATGGTATTAGTTTACCACTAATCTTGGATTACTTTGTTGGCAAAATAAAAATCTACTGACTATTTACCTTATCTTTCAAAATTCTGTTATAGATGTCACATTATTTATTTCATTTGATTTGACACAAAGCGAAATCAATACTTCTTTATTAGAGTATTTGTGTCTTATGGTATATAACAGACAAATAATTAAGAGAATATTTAGGTTTTGTGGACCATTGAACAAAATGATTTTAAATATGTTTTGGATGATTTTGTTCATGTTCTTTACTTGTGTGTGTAATTTTACATTGACATGTAATTTATCAAATTAAAATTCTTGACGGGTTTACTTATATAACTTAACAATTTCGAGTGATTGTTTTGTATTATGTTATATTTTATATGGACATCTAATATATTAAATAAATTGTATTTTTATTATATAAATGTGGATTTCTTATCTTGAGGTTTTATATTATTATTTAGCGTGTAAGATATTGATATATCCTTTTATAAGTATATCAACTCAAATGAATATAAATTTAAATATATCGTATTAATTTTAACCAAATTATTTGCCGGCATCATCCTTTTGTTATCTTCTAATAGCAACTCTTACGATCACCATTAATTTATCTAAATACATGTTCATATAATAATGTAACTAATGTACTGTGTGCCAATTAAAAATAAAATAAATATCATATGAATCTAAGATCATTATACCACATATCAATAACTAAAAATAAATAAATCACCAACGTCTTATATAAAAAAAGATTTATTACATATTCCTTCATAGTAGTATTCAGTCGTATATTAAAAAGGCATTATTCTTTTGATAATATGAATTTATCAAATGCGAGTGACGGAAACAGCAATCAAGTCAGAAGAAATAAGGTTTGACGAGAAGATTGTGGTCGGTGTTAGCTTTATTTTTTAGTAACTGTATGTTTCAAATGAAAAGGATATCTTTGTAAGAGAAATATGGTGCCACTTATATATATATATATATAATTATTATGTTTTGCTTAAATAAAATAAAGTTTTATTTATATTTATTATCAATTAAACTCTTCTTCCTTGTTAGACATTTTCCTATAACGTTCATAACAAAAACCATTAATGACCATAAAAAACTTAATCAATGCAAGATAGAAACGTTTCTGATCATAAAATAACCATCAATGACCATAATAATAACGTTCATGACAAAAACGTATATAGAAAAATAGAGAAAATAGAAGATAACAAACCAACAAAAAAAATTAAGAAAAATAAATCTTCAACATATATTTCTTTAAATTCTTCGTTGTAATGAAACTCTCCTCCACCCCGTTCATCATCGTATGCCTTGTTTAAATCAATTTTTGAGTAGTGTAGTTTCTGATCATGTAAACATCCCTTGACTCTTCTTTTTCATCTTACTATTTTTTCATTTCTTTTTATTGTTTCATTTTGTTTTAAAAAAACACAAAAAAATGATGAAACGAGAATGTAAATTTGGCTCTTCACCTCCAACTTCTAAATGCTTACATTAATTATTCTTAAAAATAAAAGTGCATTAATTAATCCCTAGAAAATTAATCTTTTAGAAACAATCATAAAATCTTAGAAAATCAATTATTTACCAACAGAAGGAATATTCTTTTAAAAAGAAAATTAAGCTCATATAACAACAATTTCATGGAGCTGACGTTACTATTCCTTCTAATAGCATTTTTGGTATCTCTCTCCTCTTCAACTTCCATCTCAGGTATGTCTTTTGTGCTCATTTTTTTTTTTAAATTACCTTTTTATTCATCTCGACCTTCTTACAGAGGCTTCACCTCGCCATTTTTTTTTTTGTGTGTTCCTTATTCCCCCATAATTAATTTGTTTAACTCTCTAATTCATATTAGATTTTGGGTTTATGGAGATGGTAATAATCTATCTATTGGGTCCTTATTGTAGATAACGTGTTCGAATGTCAGACCTCGGTTAGTGGAAGGAACCTGCTTCATGCCAAGAAAAGTAAGTATGTATCCTTTTAATTTGATTGTTAGATTTGGTAATTTATTTCTGATTTTCTACGCCAATGTGTGAATATAGACTCATGCACATGTTTATGATGTTTGTTTAGTCCAATCTTGATTTCATAATTGTGATCGTTTGTCAGATTTTTATTATTATTATTTTTTTTAATTAAAGAAAACTTCAAATTCTGTGTTCTATATATAGAAGTCCATTAGAGGACTATGATGTAACGTAGGGAACATTGTACTCTTACATGAATTTTGGTCATGTCTATAAATTAGAGGTGTTTAATGAAGACTTTGTATGTGTTTGACTCAAAGAGATATAAGAACTATTTTTCTTATTGATGTTTAGAAACTCTCTCAAAACTAAACATTTTATTTCGTTATTGAGTCTTAGGTCTTAGAGTATTATGGAACAACTCTCCATAAACTCTCTACCTTTGTCTTTGGAACAACTTTCCATAGACTCTCTATTTATAGGCTTGGTACATCTCACCAAAGTCTATCTTCTAAGATCTTACATAACTCCTAATCTCCTAGATTAAATCTCTTCAAACTTATCCTACTTAGATCTAGATAACTCGTAAATCTCCTAAGATATAGTTTAAATCTCCTAAACTTATCTTGACTTATTAAACCATCTTTGACTCTAAACCACAACTCGGTTTAGTATCACTCGGTTAATAAGCTAACTCAAGTTTATACTCCAACATTCTCCCCCTTAAGCTTGAAGTTAGCTTTTGAAAAGTCTTGAACACCTATCAATCTTCTCATCTCTCCAAACTTAATTCCAACACTTGAATTACTTGCACTCCAAGCAATTCCTTCATTTCTTTGAACTTCACACGAGCTAAAATAGTGCTGGATCCGCCTCTTGCGTATCCACCAAGTTAGCTTCTTGTGTTTTATAAATCTTCTCCGGACATGTTGATGCGTAATGACCCGACTTGTCACAAGGATAACATATGATCTTGGACCAATCTTTTTTTGTCTCTCTTTGGTTTTGTCTTGGTTCGTGCCTTCACTGGTTTGATTTGGATTCCTTCCCTTACCTCTCCCACGGCCACAACCACCTCTTCCTCTTGAGTCAACAAAACTTTCACGAGAACCACAAGATTCATTGCAATAGAGAAGCTTTCCATGATCTTCTTCTTTAGCTTCTGCTCCAATGCGCTCTCTGATCAGCTTCAACCAATGATCACCTCCTCGTGCTTTTGGTTCGGCGTGAACAGTACCCACCGTCAATAGTACCAATCGTGAACAGTACCCGCCGTGAACAGTACCTGCCGTGAACAGTACTTTCGTGAACAGTAACGCGTCGGTTGTGTCTCTTCCACGAGCTCAACCTTCTTCTCCTTCTCGATCGTTTTCTCTTCACAAAGAAAAGCTCTGATACCAAATGAAGACTTTGTATGTGTTTGACTCAAAGAGATATAAGAACTACTTTTCTTATTGATGTTTAGAAACTCTCTCAAAACTAAACATTTTCTCTCGTTCTTTAGTCTTAGGTCTTAGAGTATTATGGAACAACTCTCCATAAACTCTCTACCTTTGTCTTATGGAACAACTTTCCATAAATTCTCTATTTATAGGCTTGGTACATATCACCAAAGTCTATCTTCTAAGATCTTAGATAACTCCTAGTCTCCTACATTAAATCTCTTCAAACTTATCCTACTTAGATATAGATAACTCCTAAATCTCCTAAGATATAGCTTAAATCTCCTAAACTTATCTTGACTTATTAAACCATCTTTGATTTTAAACCACAACTCGGTTTAGTATTACTCGGTTAATAAGATAACTCAAGTTTAGACTCCAACATTTAATAAGGATTTAGGAATGTTTTCAGTTTTTTTTTTCTCGGGTTTATCAATTAATAATGGTAATAACGAAAGTGAAAATTAATATAATATGAATCGGTTTGGTACGGTTTTTTCGTTTATAATCAAAAGCTATCCTAATTTTTTTCTTTCGTTAAATAATTTTTTGGTTTTTTCTTTTGCTCGGTCCGGTCTGGATTTAGTTTATCGGATATAAAAAAAGAATCAATTCCAACTATCATATAGTTTCGGTTCAGTTTACGGATGGGGATTGGTATAACAAGTTTGTATACAAGTGGTGTGACACTGCACTCTTATTTTTGGTTCCATTTTTTTTTTTTTTTGGTTGGAAACAGAATGTGAAGTGAACTTTGAGTATATGGACTACAAGGCCTTGACAAGGCGGTGCAAAGGTCCAGCGTTTCCAGCCAAAGAATGTTGCTCGGCTTTTAAAGAGTTTGCATGTCCTTACGTGAATGAGATCAATGACATGAATACTGATTGTGCGCAGACAATGTTCAGCTACATGAATATTTACGGAAACTACCCTCCTGGTCTTTTCGCTAACGAGTGCAGAGAAAGGAAAGACGGACTAGTTTGCCCTTCACCACCTCTCTATTCACCTAACCTAATAAACGCCTCAACTGCTGATTCAACCGCTCCTCGTCTCGTCACGCTGTTGATCTCTGCTGCAACTGCTGTTTTGGCTTTCTTAGTGTTGACTTGATCAAACGAAGGAAATTGAAAGAGCTAACGAACAATTGCACTTTGATACCATATTAGCTAGCAAAGTAGATAGACTTTTCTTGATTAATTTTATTACCAGATGCAAAACGTATACCCCAAATGTTAACAAGAAAACCCAAAAGCCAAAAAAAAAAAAAAAAAGAATACTCACTTTGCACCAAAAATCAAAGGTCATGTGGGTACAACAATATCTGCCTCCGGCAACAATCGAGACAGGAACAACAAAACTACTGTTAGCATCAATACTAACTGTATAAGAAAGCATGAAGTGATCTTACATGCTCTCGTCTTGATGGTTCCGGTGATTTCTATGCACTCGTTTTGCAGGTCTTGAGCTCTGTTTGTTAAATTTGTAGCCTTCGTTTGAACTTTTCCTAGCTTGGTCAGCGTCTCATGGGTTTGCTCTTCTGCCAATGACTCTTGTTCATCAATCAACTTCATCTGACTGTTCAAGTTATCAATCGATCTTGAATATATCAGATATTCAATCTCGGCCTCAATTTTCTGCCGGAAGATATCTTCAACCACGGTCTCTGTTCCTCCCCACGAGTGTTTGTTTTGGTTTGTGGTGGATTCAAGCTCACGGATGTGTGATTCTTTCACCTCAAGCATGGACCTTGTTTCTTCGAGCTTGACCTCCAGTTTTTCAACATTGTTTACCAGGGTTACAATCTCCGAGTGAGGTGAACTTATGTCGTTGGCTCGTTCATGATGTTGTGGCATTAGTTCGTTCCCGATCTCCTGGAATTGCTGAACCTCTGCAAATGGAATTGCATAAAGAGTCACATTAAACATGATTATTATTTTTCATGTGATGTTATCAGTTGATTCCAACATGAAAATGCAGGCTCATAACAAGAAATAGGTATGGAACAGCAGTAAACATAATGCAAGTTTAGATACAATCGCAACAAAAAAAATCAGAATGGCTACCTTTTTCAAGAGCATCTTGCAAGGCCAAGAAACCATCGATGGCCTCTGTTAGTGGATCCAGTTCCTCTGAATAACGATTGTTCGTGTTTATCGACTCTTCTCCTTCTCCTCCCGCATTGTCTTTTCTCTCTGAAGTTTCTCCATTCATATCGGCTTCATCGCCATTTTCTCCATTGTAGTCCATAATTCTTCCACTCTGCTTTCTTGAGTCAGATTCCAAGCTGGAATAAGAGTTTTCCTTCTCGATATCGACACTTTCTCCTCTATGTTTCTTACTATTCTGTACCCGACTTTTTCCTCTCTGACCTGAACAAATCATTGGCTTCTCATACCTAATAATATTGGGAGCTCTTGCAGCTGTCGAGGACTTGCTACTCCGATCATCATCCTTTTCTAAATCCATACCAGCTGAAAAACCAATCCCTGCCACAAACCTAGAGTCATAACCAGTACTCCCAAGTAAATCAAAACCATCACCGGTACTTTTCAACATATTCACAGACCCAACAGATCCCTGACTATCCTGTTCGACTTCCGGTGACTGAAAGTGCATTTGTTTACCATGTGAGTGAGCAACACCCGACAACCCTCTCTTCAGAAATTTACTATTCTCCATATTCGTAGACTTGTCCTTAACAAGGTCTCTCCTGATCCTCCTCCATTTTCTCAAACCTTGTCCCTTGGAAACAGGAGAGTAAGCACCACCTGGTGAATCAAAATTCATCGGTATACCGAGTTCAACAGATTTCGAAACCAGTTTGACACTCTCATCAGAGAAAGACCCGTTATCCAAACTCCTACCATCATCAGCAACGTTGTTGGCATTTTGTTGAATCAAACCATTATCATCAACAGACTCAAGCACAGAGCTTTCACTCTCCATATCCATAAACTACACAATAAATCTCTCCCCCAAATTCACAATCGTCCAAAATCACATGGGTTTCAGAAGTAACGTAAGCTCAAAAATCAATAACCCAAAACCCGAAATGAGGATCCCAAATTCAATCAAAAAGTCAACTCACCAAGTTACAAATTCATTCGTTCCTTGACGGTTTAATAATAAATACAAATATAAAAGGTCCAAAATTTCCTACCATGCCACCAACATCTACCAGATCAAAAGCAATGATTCCAAAAATTCAAATCCAACAGAATCCAGCTCAATGGAAGAACACATACGCGAATTGAATCGGAAATTTTGGGAAAAGGGTACGCAAACGGAAACAGCAAAGAGAGATGAAAAAGGAGGGTTAAAAGTGAAAACCCTAATCCGATCGCAGATCTATAACCCGTTCCTTGTGGGCAAAAAGTTTATTCCTTTTTTTCCTCACGATCAATTTTGTTCCTTTTTTTCTTTCCTTTTTTTAAATTACGGTCATTTTTATTTATTTAGAGAAAATAAACATAGACGTGTGGGTGGTTGGAATAAAACACGTGGCGAAATCCGGTGCCCTCTCAGCATCAACTTACTCATTTTTTGACCGTCAGATTGGACACCTCATATATATACCGTTAATAATTATTGCGTTTTTTTCCCTTCCATCGTATTATAAATAAATTATTGCTATCATCTACATTCATTCGTACAAATTGAATGAAAACCTTTCAACTAACCTAAATCATGGGGGGGACACTGGAGAATAAACAGAGAATTACAAGGATACCATCATAAAACACCGTAAGTCACAATCTTACATCTGAGAGGATTAGCACATACGAAATGGGCTACACACTCATTACAAAGACAGAAACATAATATAAGGCCAATCAGAAAGGCTTCTCGTAGCCTCGAGCTGGAGGTTGGTCCCAAGCTTGCAAGAATGCTGCACACACATGATGAATGAAGCAGCTCTATAAGAAGCTAATAATAAAAGCCAAAGAAACACTCTAACAAGTTAACTAATGGTTAGTTGTGGCCTTACTCAATGGTATTTCGCCGAGTGACATGAATATCGAATCATCGTCTGTATTATTTGGTACTTGGTCATTTCCAATAGCTCCCTGAGACGTTTTCAGAGGAAGTTAGCACCAAATCCCATTCTAAATGTGACCTAACACTTGACAAGTAGAGTAAAAGTACCTCTCGGTCTTGAAGGCCAACTGCGTTGTTATTCTGTTGCACACTACTGGTACCCGGGTTTATTGGAGGAATGTTTCCAAACGAATCAAGAAACTCTACCATCATGAGCCCTTCATTGTAGTCTGGAACGTCACTGATGCCCAAATATGGAGCACCTTCTTGCCTGTTAGATATGTTAGTCAAAACCCCATTATCCAAAATGTAAAACATGTGTGTATATAGGTGTAGAGTAGGACTTGACCGTACTTTCTTTCCGGATCATTGCTAGACTTTACCACTTCTGGGGAATCATCATCCAAATCAATCACTTCTATCTCTTTACCATTGCTCATCCGAGTGCTAGTACTGAACTCAAGAGACTTACTAGAACTGCTGATTGAGAGATCAAAATCAACAGCTTGACCAGATTCCCTTTTGCCATCATTCACATCTGACGCTCCCCCTAGATTTAGGTCACAGATCTTAAACGAAGCAGGAAACAGCTGATGTTCTTCAGCATACCCAGGACCTGTTTTGCCCGTGTGTGTCCTATTGTGTGTAGAGTTATTAACCAGACTTCCATGGCCGACCCTTTTTCCAGCAGCACCGTCAATCAGTCTTTTGTTGAACGAGCTTGTCTTTTCTTCTTCTTCAGGTTTGCATTGGGTTTCGCTTGTTTTAAATATGTTGAAGCGTTCATTGGCTTCAGAAACTGGCAAAGGCACCCAATCTCTCTGTCTTTTTGCTGCCTCCTCCAATTCACTGTCTTCACCAGCCCGTTTCTCACCTACTTTCCCCACCGAATGTGACCTGTGCAGATTAGGCAATTCTAATCCTGAATCTTTCTCACTATTATCCCTGAGAATGCTATTCGGGAAAGAATTAGACCTATGACATTTACTGTTCTCAACAAATTGAACAAGAGCCAAATCTTCAACTTGGTCACTGAAATTTTCATCGCCAGTACTATCGGCCTTGCCAGATGATTTGTCTCGAGTCTCACATCGATTTTCGGTTTGATCTTTTTCTAGGAGTCCAGAATTATGAGAGTTTTCCTTGATATTTTGACTCACATTAAGCTTTGGGCCTTTTGCAGTCAGAGAAGAGCGTGTCCTCGTAGGCACCTTCTCAAATTTACACAGCGTTGCCAAATCAATATCACTCTTGGTGAATGATTCATCAGCTCCACAATGTTGATCAATAGATGCATCTTCACGACGTTGATGGATAGATCCATCTTCGATAGCAGTCTGGTTCTCATTCTCTCCACCATTACCAACAGACCTACCTTTCATTTCTCCTGATCCAGCACTCAAGCTAGAAGAACCTTCGGATACTTTTGAGATTTCACAATCGTGTACTATTTCTTTCCCGGCACTCGAGGAACCTGTCTTAGACTGTGCCTCATCCTGGAGATTGTACTTGTCCAGCACAGACTCGGAGTCACCCGCTCCTTCACGCTTTCTCATGAAATCACCGGAGGCTGACCGCTGAACCGAACTAGCAATATCTTCAGCAAGTGGCTGCTCTTCTTGATGCCCAGACACAGAGTCATCACCAGTCTCGACCTCAAAAGCTTTACTTCTCTCTGAACAAGATCCACTCCTCCCAAAATCCGAATCATAACGGTGAGACCTCCTTCCTTTCAAACTATTCCTGGAGCCAGCTGAGCTATAGCCATCAATATACCTCCTTTTATCCGCGGCTGGAGCTGAAACATCCATTCGAGCTGCTTCTTGTGACCTGGAATTCTGAAACTCTCCAGCCTGCTTCCTGAAATTACCATTCTGCCATTTATTGGAAAGCACAGTTTGTGGTAAAACACCCTGAGAAACCAAGTACTCTGTTGCTAGACGACCTGCCTCCATGAAAACGTCGCCGCCACCACCACCACTTCTACGTTGCACTGGTGGAGGAGGCAGAGGCGGAGGCAGCTGATTCTGGTAAGATTTAGAGCGTCCCCTTCCTCGTCCATATCCACGGTTAAACCCACGGTGCTGGTGTTCAGAACCATAGAACCCATGTCCTCTCATAGGACGCTCAGGGGAAATTCTAGAACCAGACATCCCCATTCCAATAGAACCAGATCTGTACCCATTCCCAAGATTGCGTTGCCTAGCATGCATCTTTGTCCCTAAATATACAAAAAACCCTAATAACAGAGTTCTGATTTCAAGGAATTCACAATAGTAGGGAAACCATTTGTCTCAAAGTCAAGATTCTTGCAGCGGTTCAAATAAGTTTCACCGGACAGAAACAAAGAAGACAGCAGCTTCGCCTCGAACTTGTTATATTTGGGCCAATCCTTGTTCAGTCACAGCGAAAAAAAGAGAAAATCAAACAAAACGATGGATCTCGAGTTCCAAGATTCGGTGAAGATCTAACCTCTCTCTTACCGAATCCGACGATCAAAGGTTTCCCTTGTCCGATTTCGTAGAAGGAACGGAAAACATAATCTGATTGGAGATTATAATGGTCAGTTTCACTTCAGTTCTTCATCAATAAGAACCCTAGAATAATTTTCTCCCCCCCCCCAGGAAACCACAGTCAAAAATTATGGAAACAGAAATCAGGATATAATATTCCGATCTAGGGTCGCTCCGATGACGAACATGAACAACTGTAATTTTCAGTTTCCAGATTTCAGCGGCGAAAATATCGATCGCTGATTACTCGAGTTTGGGGTTTTCACATTTTTATTTGCGTCTCAATACAATCCCTTATTATATTAGCAAAGACGGGAAAGCATGAAGACGCCACGTCAGCTGCATCTTCTGCACTAAATTCATCTTCACTTCACGCGCCCTACATCGCGCGTGACGTATTATCTCCAATTCTCCTAGGGCCTACCATTATTTTATTTTACTTATGGGCGATATGGACAGAAAAATATCGATTTATCAATTATTATTAGTGTGTTCAAGTGTGGGCTTGGGTGTGGTGTAATTAACTAATTATTCTCTTTGGTTAACTGGATTTTTAAAACCAATTCTATCTTTAATTGATTACATAAATAACTTTGAGCAAAATTGAATAGAACATTTTATAGTTAGTAAATCATTTTTTCTTATACGATATGGATATATACTTTAGTAAATCATTTTTTCTTATACCATATGGAGATATACTTTTCTTAGAGCATCTCCAACCCATTTTTTTATTTATTTTTTCAAAATGGAGTAAGAGATGGGTTTTACTTCAACCCACTTTTCCATTTTTGACTCAAAAAACTAATATTCTAAATATATTTCCTTATATTTAATTATTTGTTTTTAGAATGATCCTCTGTTTATTTAAAGTACAAATTCAACCCATTTATTTTATTTTAAACAGTAAACAACAAATTACCATATTATTTTGTTTAAAATTTCTCATAAAACAAAAGTACATTACACAACATTAATAAATACTTAAAAAACATAGAACATTTATTTTATGCATCATCTTTATGGTGTTAAATTTAAATGATTGATTTGCAAATAAAATAGTTCAACTCCAAAATGGAGAAATGAATTGGAAATCTTCAAATATCGAAAAAAAAATGGAGATCTCCATTTTGGAGTTGAAAATAGAGTGGGGTTGGAGAGGTTTTTACTCCAAATTAGAGTTTGGAGATAAATCTGGAGTAGGGTTGGAGAGGTTTTTACTCCAAATTAGAGTTTGGAGATAAATCTGGAGTAGGGTTGGAGATAGTCTTATCATATATTTTAAAAAAATCATAGCCAAATTTTAAATTAGTTTGATGGTGATATATATCTAGAATCTAGTTACCAAATGGATAGTGGTCTGCTGCCTTTAAAAGTGATAATAACTCAAGATCACTAGTTCAACTTCATTTGGGAAGATAATTTACGCCCTAAATGTAATATTAACGACGGTTGGTCCCGAATACCGAAAAAGATTATTGACTAAGATCCAGAATTCTCACAGTCTATGAAAAAGAAAATATGTGTCTACTCGGTAGAAATTCTAACACTTAAACAAATTGAGTTCATTTTTTATAACAAATCTATTTTATATTTACAAATCTCTTAGAAATACATTTACAGATCTATTTTATAACAAAAATTGTTCAAAACGAGCAAAAAAAAGAAGTGAGATATATGATTTCACTACGTTAGTTGAGTTCAATCTAGTGAGAAATTTTTTTTTAGTATTAATTTATAATTATATTACCATAGTTGAATTAGACTTGGATATAATGTGTACGCGTCTATAAAACCCATACTAGGATATATCCTGTGTTATAGCACAAACAAATTACAATTATAGAAAATATCCAAAAATTATAAATTCAGGATATTAGAAAATTGTATTTCCAAAATTTTATGAAAATTATAATATCAATATTTATAATGTCGAATATTTGTTAGCACCTAAAAATAGAATTAAATCGGTTTAAATTCTTCCTTAAAATCTTCCAAAAAATCGCAATCTACATCAAATCTCTTATTTTTGGAAAATTAAATCAACATTTAATTTAATTTAATTAGTATGTTTAATTAAATCAACACAATCTTCATAAAATCTATTTTTAACTTTTTTGAAATTTTTTTTTATTTAAAAACGAAAAATATAAATAAATAATTTAATATTTAATTAAATGATCACATAATAATTAATTGACTAAATACCCTTAATGAGAGATTTTAATTTGTTCTTAGATGTAATGGCAATGTGATGTAATTATTAATATTTTGTAAGGTTTATTTGTAAATGTACTCTCCAACTAATATATAGAAAATGTTATTTACATAGATTCGTTCATCAACGTATTTTTTTGTATTCCGAAGTCTAGGCGTCAGTTAAATTTTTCTTCTTCAATAATACAAATAATGATAATATAATATTCCCTCTGTTTTTTAAAGAGTGTCATTCTAACATTCATCACACAAATTAAAAAATAAGATTAAAGTTCTATTCTACCTTTTAACTATTCATATAATTATAATTATTTATTTTATTTTATTTAGTGCATTCATCATTAATGAGTCAATAGTCAAAGGTCAAAAATAGTATTTTTAGTTAAAAATTGCATTGATACTTGTTTGTTACAAAATTTTAATGCCAAAATGACACTTTTTAAAAAACAGAGGGAATAATAAATAGGTAAATAACTATTATTCTATGGTTTTCATTATTTGTAATTATCTTAAGATTCCCATAACGTATGCAAATTAGCCTATTGGATTAGGTTCATATATATAAGATAATAAGATTTCTCTTTAGAAATAGAGTATATTTTAGTTTATAATTTTATGTGGTCTCACACAATGAACCAACTTTAAGTTCATTGTCGATATTCGGAGTCCACGATTTCTTGTTGGCGGAAACAAAAACTAAAAGTCCACGATTTGAACTGAAACGATTAAATGTGGATAGTCAACATTTTTTTTTTCTCAGCTTTTACAATTTACTCTCTCACAAAAATCATAAATATTGGAAACATTAACATTAAAAATTCATGGACAAGAGTTGTAACAAACATGGTGAGAGTTTCTACTTTCTATATATGAAGAGCAACTAAACTACTGCTTGTTCGTTTAACAAACTAGCGAAGCCAAGTTTACCCAAAATGATAGAAATGTTTTTTTTTTCTGTGGTTGGAATATTTTTGACAAATTTATTTCCTTTTAATAGATTTTTGTAACTTAATCACTTATATACTAAATATAGTTCGCAAATTAGATCATTTTATTCCATGTTTTTCTAACTACTATAGTAAAGCCAACAACAACCTGCATTACATTTTTTTCCAAGCGCTGTTTTAATTATTCCCTATATCAGTCGAACCAGTATATATAGACTATGCTCGTTGTGATATAATAGGTATATATGGTATAGAATATCAAATTTGCCAGTTAATATTCGGCTCTTGGTGTGAATAGTTGGAGGAAGGCTCATGCATGGTATTATTGATGGACATACTGAATCGATTATAGGAAGGATATAGCTTACGATATATGCGTGGCCGTGAATGAAGACTAAACACAAATAAATGGTATGTCTGTAAGAGACAAAAGAAGATAGATGCAAGTACTTTTTATATAAAAAAAAAATTAATAAAAAAAGAATAAACAAAAATCGGTTTGTGGAGAACAGTAATCGTCGTCACTATTGGCGTTAACATTTAAGTATAAGATCTAAAAAACCAAAAAAAATGGCCATCGTGCAGTCCTCTATTTTCGTCTCATATTCAGTTGAAATTTATAAAATACCGATTAAATTATATTAAAAACACTGATTATTTAGATATTCTTAGAAATATACACGATTTTTGTTATAGGTTTATAGAAAAGCACGCAAATAATGAATTAAGTTCATTTTAACAATCAAACCTTCACAAACAAATGTTAATAGAATGAGAAACGTCGTTAACTTTTAAAGCAGAAAAACTAAGCAAATATGTCTTTTGTTTTTGTTATTAGTAGAGTTAGCGATGTTTCCAATTATGTTAATGCATGTTAAGTCGGCGGTGTAAAACACAAGCACTATGACTAGTTTGAGTACTAAAACTGAACTAAATGTTTTATGGGTGTCTTTTTAGAAAACTAAAAGAATAGTGTATATTTCTATAAATAGTTAAACTGTTGGTGAATTTTTTTTTTTTTAAGAATAATTTTATATATTGTAGAAAAAAATTGAACTTTTTTTTGTTTGGATCTTGAGAAAAGTAGGGAGAAAATTTATCTAATTAAGCTGTGTAAATCTCTTGTAGATTTTTGCCATACATCTTCATTGTGTTTAGGGTAAACGATAATCAAGAACGAGAGAGAGCAAGAGATTTATACTACAGAAGAGTTATATTCCTTTTGATCATATTTTGTGAACAACCCATAAGAAGAGAGAGACAGAGATAGGAAGAGGAACATAGAGCAGTCCCATGTTTCGATCTCTCGTACAGTCTAAACGGCCAAAAAAATATCTGATCGGTGTCATTTACTGCATGTATTAATAAATCAGGTATTATTCACTCTATTATCTCCATCGTTGTAGATTTTTCTGCATGAGTTCTAACGTTGTGTTTTTTTGATGTGGGGCGCGTAATGGCACCTTTAATTTGAAAGGCTGAATCTTGGGTTGGTTCTTAATGGCTGATTTTGATAACAAAGCTGCTGTAATGGTAGAATGGTTCGACTGTAGTCCTAACCACAAGAAGAGATCCAAAGCGGAACTTGATAGAGACTTTTCTTTAGAATACATCAAGAAAGAGGATTCTTTGCAAGCCAGCTTTCAAGAGACACCGAGTTGTTCACGAGGAGCTCTTCGTGAAAGGATTGCAGCGAGATCCGGGTTTAATGCACCTACGTTAAAAACTGAAGATATTTTTCAGTCCACATGTTTAACCATCTCTTCTCCTGGTCTTAGTCCTGCAACTCTGTTAGAGTCTCCTGTTTTCCTCTCAAACCCATTGGTAACTTTTTCTTTTCAACATTTCATTATCGTCTTTCTCTTTCGCTAATCCGTATCTGAAATCTTTTCTCACTTGTAAGCTCAGCCATCTCCGACAACTGGGAAGCTCTCATCACTACCTTCTGATAAGCCTAAAGATGAGTTATTTGACGACATTACCACATCCTTGGCCTTTCAATCCATTTCAGGAAGTAGCCTTGATCCTACAAACATCGGTTTAGAACCTGATGATTCCCAAGACTATGAGCAACGACAGCTAGGCGGTTTAGGAGACTCGATGGCTAGTGGTGCACCTGCAGATGATGGATACAACTGGAGAAAATATGGACAGAAGCTAGTTAAAGGAAGTGAGTATCCACGGAGCTATTACAAGTGCACACACCCGATTTGTGAGGTCAAGAAGAAGGTTGAACGGTCTGGGGAAGGTCATATTATAGAGATCATATACACAGGATCTCATAATCACCCCAAACCTCCACCTAACCGCCGCTCAGGGATTGGATCATCCGGTACAGGGCTTGACATGCAAATAGATGGAACCGAACAAGAAGGTTTTGCTGGAACCAATGAGAACATAGAATGGACATCCCCTGTATCTGAGCTCGAATACGGAAGCCATTCTGGATCAATGCAGGTTCAAAGCGGGACTCAATTCGGGTTCAGTGATGCAGCAGCTGATGCATTTTTTAGAGATGAAGATGAAGATGATCACATGAGTGTTTCCCTGAGTTACGACGGAGACGTAGATGAATCTGAGTCAAAGAGAAGGTACGAAAAGTTTCCTTAATAACCATTAAAATACTTAGAAAGACAAGACGTTCTGACTTCTGATGCCATTCACGTATCAGGAAACTCGAAGCTTATCCAGCAGAAATGAGTGGATCAACCCGAGCCAGCCGTGAGCCAAGAGTCGTGATGCGGATCACAAGTGACATTGACATCCTCAGTGATGGTTATCGCTGGCGCAAGTATGGGCAAAAAGTTGTCAAAGGAAACCCGAATCCAAGGTTCTTATATCCAAATGCTCTGTTCTGCTGCTCTTCCTTTGTTGCAGCTTTTGTCCATGAGTTTCATCACAATCTGTATTCTATGTAATGTTTCAGGAGTTATTATAAATGCACAGCTAATGGATGTACCGTAACAAAGCATGTAGAGAGAGCTTCTGATGACTTCAAGAGTGTACTAACAACTTATATAGGCAAGCACACCCACGTTGTACCAGCGGCACGCAACAGCAGCCACGTCGGTTCAGGCAGTTCAGGGACTCTCCAAGGCGGTTTAGCGACTCACAACCACAATGTGCACTATCCAGTGCAACACAGTAGATCTGAGGGTCTGGTCACAGCCAACTCATCTCTATTTGACTTCCAGCCACACCTGAGGCCTCCTTCAGGTTTCTCCGTTTACATAGGCCAATCTGAGCTTTCTGATATTTCAGTGCCTGGTTTAACTATTGGGAAAGAGAAGCTTCCCAGCCTGCTGGCGCCTGACGTTGTTGATCCAGCTGGCCTAATGTTGCAGTTAGCAACAGAGCCGAAGGTGGAACCAGTGTCACAACAGGGACTTGGATTGTCAGCGAGCTCATTGATATACAGAGAGATAATGAGTAGATTACCACAGATATGAAACAAATCTCTTTGTTCACGGATTGTTTTAATTTTGAATAAATGGTTCTGAAAATTGAGGGAAGGTAATAGCTGATTTGTTTTCAAAGTCTTGTCACAAAAGTTAGTTAGGCCTAAACTTAGCTTTTGTCTAAACAAAGCTTAAGCATAAGAAGAACTTCCTTAGCTGTTTGGTTCCGAAAAGTGAAATGCCTTAAAGAGTTCTAATTTTCACTTAGGGACCAGACCACCCCAAAAAAAAAGGGTTTTACACTGAAACTAATCTTTACATAAACGCAGTCCTACCGCCTCTTCGGCTGTGTCGGTCATATGCAGTGTTGAATTTGTCAACCACCTCATTCATGTTGCTGCAGTTTGGAAAAAAGAAAGTAAGAGATCAGATATAGAAAGGATTCTTTCAAGACATTTCGTTGGAATGCAATTAACATCTAGATTGGTCAAGGGATGTCAAAAAAAAAAAATTGGTAAAGGTATAGCACAAGATCAGATTTAAAAATAAAATAAAAAAGTTTATATTCCCCTAGCTCCTACGGGATCACTATCTTAATTATAACAAGGATGGTGCAAGGTCCTAGATTTACTTCTTAACCTAAATAAATAAAACTATCTCAGTGTCAGTCTAAACCAAGTACTGATGATTAAATCTGTCTTGGTATTGTAAAACATTGGAGTGTATCAAGCAAAAGACAAACATTTTCATTCATGTCCATCATTGTTCTTCAAATAGTTTAATGGAATATCATGTCGAGCACATACCTGGCACAATTCGTGATCATTGCTAGGTAAGACATCAACAATTTGTCGTTGTACTCCTGCAAAAGAAGCGAACATCATATTTATAAAGATATCAATTCACAATAACAAGCTACATTAGGAATTTAAGAGATTCGAATGCCACTTTTTTTAACCAACATTGCTTGAAAAAGGTAAGGCACTACTTAGTACTTACCATCAAGAAATTTTCATGAAACTTTTCTGATTCTGCGGCAGGCAAACTTCTGAGCAGACTAGATACTTGTCTCAGAAGTGAGTTCTCGCAAGGAATATCACCTAGATGCAGAATCACACAAGTCATTAGTACCACATTACTCTTGCTCAATATCATCTTCTAAACCCCTTTTTATTCCTTCTTCCCCGTAGGAAAACACATATAGTAATATTCCAGGTAAGATCAAGGGACAGGTCACAAAAACTTGATGAACAAATAAAAGAGGGACCGAGAGTGGGGATTTGAGCAAGAATACTACATACCTTTCTGCATAGCGACAAGATACTGATAGAGCACCCTGATTCTGCTATTTAGCATCTTGATGGCACTATGTATTCCAGTAAGATGAGCAGCCACTGCACAACATCGAGGAATCAACCTAAAATTCCATGCAAATGGAAAAAAATAAAGATTACAATAAATATGAAGGGTATAATAATGCTTACATTGGGTCGCTGCTGAGCCTCCATCAGATGGCTTAAGATGTGCAACATGATCAACCGATATTCTTTCAGCTTCAACTGTCTGCACGCGTTTACAATTATTGCTATGCTATTAAAGGTTCACTCTCATATCACATAGATAGATTACAGATCAAGTGGCCTAGACACATACCTCAATTGTATAGCTTGTATGCACAAAAATTGGCTGAGGGATTCCATCAGTGACATGAAATTCTTCAAGTTTTGAAGACAATCAATGATAAGATTAAAAAGATTAGAATATTTAAATCAATAAGACAATCAAAGATGGGAAACACCAATGTACCGCTTTCGTAAATAGTCACCGGAAGATCTTTCTGAGCGTGATTGATAGCAGGATTTAGAAGAACATAAACAGGAGATTCATTAATGTCCATCAGCTGTAGAAGAAAACTCACACAATCAGTACAATGAGAACCCGAATTCAATCATTCATACTAAACAATGAAACTGCACTCACAGCTTTGTGGATATACATATCAGATTCCGTAGCGTCGCTTCCCGTAGAATACCATCCCAATATGTAGAAGTCAGGGAACACCTTCTTATCTAAAATCGCCAAAATTAGCAGCAACAATCGAGAACCAAAGTGAGACGATAAAGAGAGCGAGTGTATTTAAAGCTTACAGAGTTCTTGCTTCTTCTCAAGGAAGGATCTATCGAGAGTATCAGTAGTAGGATCAAACAAAAGCTCGAAACTGTTGAAGATCTCAACCGTACGGCCTCTCTGGAGACCGATCACGCATCCATAAACCCTAGGATTTTGCAGTAACATCGCGTCCGCGTTGCTGGAGCCATTCCCGGTTGCGCAAGAAGCGGCGGGAGGGTTAAGCTGAGTCTTGACCCTAGTGAAGTGATCGGATATGTTAAGCATCACCAGAGGATGTAGCTTGAACGTGAGGCCGCTCGACGAAGAAGGCGCCATTGATGTCGCTCTCGATTTTTTCCCGGCGCTTGTCATTGTCTCTTGCTCCCAAATTCTGAAATCGGATCTTAAAATCGGGTCATTAATCATTCATTATATATAGTCTTCGGCCTCTTGGGCTTTCTTTCTAAGTCTAGCCCATATAACATTCTTTTGTTAGAAAATAATGTAAAGGATTATAGCATGTGCTTAATTAAGAATTTTAGATACAGAATATAGTTTAAATATAAATTTAAAAGAAATCTCTACTTTTTAAAATTAAGTTCTTCTATTTTAAATAGCTTTAAGAATATGAAACAAAAAAAACTATTTTTGGATTATGAATAATTTATTCTCTTTTGTTGGTTTAAGTAAATAGAAATAAAATTAGGTCAATAAAATAAATATCATAATGACTTAATTTAATTTAAGATTATTGGATATGTTTATAAGGTTTACTTATAATATTCCATTATATGTGTAATTTTTTTAATTCTTATTTTTGTAAAAAAAAATATTTTAAGTTTCAATTAATAAAAAAACTATTGATATTTTAAACTAGTTTTATTTTATATACACATATAAATATATATTTAAGTTACCTATCAATATTTGACAGGAAATTACAGATTTGTATTCTTAATGCAATATTATATGTGATTTCATTTATGTTTCAAAAATGAGTTAAAACGTCATTTTATTCTTTAGTAGTTTGATTTATCTAATCAAAAAGATAATTGTAGTGTATGAGAAATCCCACATTAAAAGTGGAAATAAACTTTGAGTATAATACATATAAGCTATATAAACCAATCTACTCATAGATAATTATAGTTGAGTTGGAACCCACAAAACTTAACATAGTGTATTAATAACTAGAATTAAATCCCGGTGCTATAGCACCGAAAAATAATAATATATTATATTTTATCTATATTTATATAAATATAAATCACTAATAGAAATATTACACAAACGTTTATAACGCTCTCTTAAAAACAACAACGATAGAAAACAACTCCGAAAATAATATTATATTATATTTTATCTATATTTATATAAATATAAATCACCAATAAAAATATTATACAAACGCTTATAGCGC
The DNA here is from genome assembly GCA_026770425.1 of Boechera divaricarpa. NCBI lineage: Eukaryota > Viridiplantae > Streptophyta > Magnoliopsida > Brassicales > Brassicaceae > Boechera > Boechera divaricarpa. Next base: position 6,989,063 of record CM049192.1, read on the forward strand.
TCTCTTAAAAACAACAACAATTAAACAACAACTCTCTAAAAAGATTTAAGAAACTCTCTCTTAGAAAATAGGCGAATTTATCACTCAGAATTTCTTCTCTCTTGATATCTCTCTCTTTTGCTCTTTAGTTTTTAGTGTTGTTGGTGATACTGTTTCTTGAAACTTAACTCTATATTTATAGAAAATCAAAAGACCTTTGTTTCCATTTCTGTATAGCTCCAATTTCCATTTTGCTAAATAGGCAATTTTCATTTCCTTTTCGAATAAAATAGAAAATTAACATAACCTTATTAATTTCCATTTTAATCTTTATATAGAAAATTATCCTTATCGAAAGTTGACACGTAGAGTTCCAATTTCCATTTTGCTAAATAGACAATTTCAATTTTCTTTTAGAATAAAATAGAAAATTAACATAACCTTGTTAATTTCCATTTTAATCATTATATAAAAAATTACCATTATCGAAAGTTGAAACGTGTCGAATTCTTATAAGTTATCTACCTAACACGTGTCAAAATCTAAGATGATCAATGACACATGTCAAAATCTAATGAGTTATTATGTTGACACGTGTCACGCTCACGTTAAACGCGTTCAGGTTTATATAATAAGATATGCTATTTAAGATTTTATATCTACCATACCTTCGTTTTTTTTCTTTGTTGCTAAGCTTGTAAATATCATTAGAAAATGAATGTTGAGGTATTACAAAAATCATCAGCGGGAACTTGGCTCGGTAGAGGGATAGTGGTCAGTTGAGTATGGAGACTTACATTGTAAATTGCTTAGCAATAGGGATAGTGGTATAGAGGGATAGGGATATCTACCATAACTCCTATGATAAATCTATCATTACATCGTAAATTGTTTATTAATAGGGATAGTGGTAGAGGCAGTGCCATGCCCAGATTTACGGAGGCCTAAAACGAAAAAAATATGTGGCTTTTTCTTATAAAAAATATTACTAATTATGTGGCCTTTTTTTTATCCTAATTATTTTTATTACCAAATGTGACCTTATTTTACTATACACTAAAATAAAAATGTTAAATTTATATAATTTTTTTAGAAAATAAATATAATTAGTAATATAAAATTTTTTATCAAATACACAATAATACATATTAAAAAAAAATGTGGCCTATTTTTTTAAAAATATTTTAGCGATCTTAGGCGAATGTTTTTTTTTATAACGATAGGCACGGTTTCTAGGCAAAGGGATAGAGATATCTACCATAACTGCTCCCTTACTCATATCATTCAACACATTATTGGCTTTCAATCCTAAGTTAATTATGTGGTTAAGTCATTCAAGCCTTCCCCTACAAAGTATATGCTTCTTAAAAGCTTAGTTCATTTTGCGGTTGATTTGTCCAACCTTATTGCTCAAATAATATCCGACATCATCATCATGGGATCTCGGCAAACTCAAACGACATGCTTTTTGACTTATGCTAACTTTTCTTTTTCTAAGTCAATCTTATCAAGTCACGGTCTTCGCTTTTTTTCCCATAAGATGATCTCATGGAGAGACATCTGTGTGATTGTTCCTCTTCAAACGATTAAGAAAAATGAAAGTGACACATTAACACGTTACACTTTTTTTTTTTTGTTCAACATTTAACACGTTACACATAATGCATTTAATATTCTTTCTTTTCTTTTTTCTTCATTCTTTTTCTTTTTACCTTTCTTGTTTATAAGAGGGGAGAAAATGAACCAATATTTTGTTGATATTGAATACATAATCCGAATAAAGAATCTATGAAGTAACACTATACTAAACTCGCTCTATGGTAGAATGTCTCTACACCAGATAGCAAAAGTTCTTCTAGAATACTAATTATCCCTAAACAATTTGCCAACATCGGATATAAGATCTCGTTGCATATTTATAAATGTATATCCAAAGAAGAAAATAATCTTAATTAGTGGATACTGACAGACAACGACTAATTTTATATATTGACCATCAACTCATCTTTATAGATACCAAAGTTAAACGCAACTGCTAATCTCTCTAATCCTTTCTTTGTCAACCAACTGCTAATCTCTTTTAGACTCTAGAGATAGCGACATATCTTCATTATTTCATATTATTCATACAGTTTTATTAATACTTAATTTTAATTGCGTGGGAAACATTGAAAGCGTCTACTAACAGAATTGCGTGGGTTCTCTATTCTCTAATGCTTTCTGCAATTTTTGTTTTTCACGCTATAACCCATATAAATTAAATCATACACCAATCAACTAATTCATCCATGGAGACTAACATTACTATTAACCTACGGACCGCATAATATGCAAAATCTCAGCTCAACAGTTTCATTTAACTAATTTATTATCCAACTTGATCCACGCGTGGTTTCCATTGGTTACCACTAACTATTAATACTTTTTTTCACTAAAATTCTCTTCTATTTTAGGTTTTTGGAAGAGTTTTTAAAACTCTTATCAAACATTATTAGATTATTTGATATAGTATTTTATAAATTCTTAACAACTTTTTATAAATCGAAAGTTAATGATATTTTCAGATTTTTTCTAACAACATGAATTATACGAGTTTAAAACCGGATAGTAACACATCAACACAAACCACTATCTTATCTTTAGATTTTTAGGATTTTTGGTGGTAATTTTCAAAAAATAAATTCTAATACTTTTTTTTTTAATTGTTCATAAATTAATGAAGTCGAATATTTTTAAGTTATATGAAGGACATTTTATGTCTTAAATTGAAGTTAAAACGACGACGCAATAGCCTTTGAATGAATAATGTTGCCGAGTATATAGAGAGAGACGTTTGATCCTCTCATTGCGTCATTAAGTTCTAAAACCAAATAGATCCTCCTTTAATTTATTTAACTATTAGTATAACGTTCACACATTTACAACACAAAATATGGAGTCCTCGCGGAGCCTCGAGCACGTGCTCTCCATGCAAGGTGGCGATGATGACGTCAGGTACGTGAAAATTTGTTACGGTCCGGCCGCAGCTTTAGCCTTGAGCAAACCAATGCTGACGTCAGCCATCCACTCTATTAAGCTTACCAAAGGATGCTCCTCTAACCTGAAGATAGCCGATTTAGGTTGCGCACTCGGAGACAACACATTTTCCACGATCGACACGGTGGTTGAGGAGTGACGGCGGAAGCTGGCCGTGGATGACGGTGGAAGCGAGCCGGAGTTAGAGGTCTTCTTCTCTGACTTGCCTACTAACGACTTCAACACGTTGTTTCGGTCGTTGGAAGAGAAAGTGAACGGTTCCAGCCGGAAGTACTTCGCGGCTGGCGTTCCCGGGTCGTTCTATAAGCGGCTGTTTCCGAAAGGAGAGCTCCATGTCGTTGTGACTATGAGCGCCTTACAATGGCTCTCTCAGGTATATGTATCATTCGCTAATTAATTCAACATCTTTTGAATTAAGTTTACTTTATTCACTTTATGTTGATTTTGATGAATATATGAAGGTATGAACAGTTGGTATGTATTATTAATTAGTATCGGCAAAAAACATGTTTTGAAGATTCATATTGATTACTAGACTAATGAAACTATATAAACGTAAATTTCTAAATGATCGTTTCTTCTAATGTTGATAAAGTCCGATTATATATGATATTCTTTTATGAGATATATATATGACCGAACCAACTTTATTTCTGTAACTGATTTTATTCTTTTGATGTATATGGATACAATAATGTTTCAGTTTTACCGAAAGAAACAGAAAATGTTTCATTTCCTTGTATTGGATATGATAGATACCCGAAAAGGTGATGGAGAAAGGATCGAAGTCATGGAACAAGGGAAGGGTGTGGATTGAAGGAGCAGAGAAAGAAGTCGTGGAGGCATACGCGGAGCAATCAGACAAGGACTTAGTCGAGTTCTTGAAATGTCGCAAAGAGGAGATTGTGGTAGGAGGAGTATTGTTCATGTTGATGGGTGGTCGACCTTCTGGCTCAGTGAGCCAAATCGGTGATCCTGACTCGAGTCTCAAGCACCCTTTTCACAACTTTGATGGATCAAGCTTGGCAAGATCTAGTAGACGAGGTAATCTCATGATGACGTCATGTTGTTACTTTTTGAAGCCTTTCATGTTTTATGTATGGAATTGACAAAACGTCCCTTTTTTGAGTTTGTAAAATGGTTTAATTGACGAGGAGAAAAGAGATGGTTTCAACATTCCGGTGTACTTTAGAAGCACGGAGGAGATCGCCGCGGCAATTGATAGTTGTGGTGGTTTAAAGATAGAGAAAACGGAACATTTGAGAATAGCTGACCACGTGAATGGTAAGCAGGAAGAGTTAATGAAAGATTTGGATTCGTATGGTCGATCCAGGGCTAACTATGCTCAAGCCGGTATAAAGCCGATTGTTCAGGCGTATCTCGGTCCCGACCTGACCCGTAAGCTCTTCAAACGGTACGCAATTGGAGCTGCTGCCGACAAAGATATTCTCAACAAAAACTGTTTCTATCATATGATTGCTGTTTCAGTAATTAGGGTTTGATGTTATTATCTATGTACATGTACATGCGTAGTATTATATAGAGTATTTAGACGACGACATCGTTTGAAGCATGCTGTAATAAGTAATTATTATCAGAGTAAGACCCTTGTATTGCATATATATTATAGTGTTTTCCATAACTTTTGAAATTCTACAATATTTCCCCTATCTTTGGTAGTTTTAGTGAACTGGAGAAAGATGTGATAGCAATATTATTTCAGATAAGAAAAATTACAAAGAATGACAAAAACATCTAGTCTTGTGTAAAGGTTTTCTTATTTGTTCAAGATATTAGGACATAGCCTTATATACAGGACTAAAATCTCATATGCCCCAAAGATATACAAAACGATTAACCTAGTTACAAAGATGTAAATTACCAAACTATACATAGGTAATTTAAAGAATGGATCGGAAATTATAAGTGAAACAAACCATTTATATATCACACAATACGTGAAAGATGAGAAAAAGAGAACCTCGTGACCACCAATGACACTTTCCCACGTGACACTCATTAAAACGTGAAAAGAAACTTAATTCTTTATAACCCAAAACTTAAAGAAACTATCTCCCACCAGGCACCAGCCCGTATTCATTCCTATCACACTACACACCACCATGGCTTCTTCTCCTTCTCCATCAATTTCAAATCCTTAAGACAATATCCCAACAAAACAATGAAAGATCTCTCTCTCTTCTTCCTCAAGAAATACTCTATTGCCTCGAGAATGCGGGGAAGAGGTCGACGTGGCGGCTTCGGGAGCTCTTGTGGCGGCGATGGCTCGACCTCTACACTAAACCAACATCAAAAGAATGATGTGGGCCTTTCGGTTACACCTGAAAACACTCCTTTCAGTGGAGGGTCGCCAAGAACCCTAGAGGAGATGATACTTCAGCTAGAGGTTGAAGAAGATATTGTTCGAAGAGCTAGACTTCGTGATTCTTACTACGGTACTTATGATAATTACGATGATGATGATGATGATAAGTTATATCATCAGCCCGTTCGCATGTCATGCGTTAACAGTTCCGATATTTTGAGGTGCGTCATGCTTATTCATATATAGTAAATACTCATGAGGACTCATGAACTCTTGCGAATATTTAACATTTTATTTTATCTATCATACTATGGTAATAAATTAAGACGAATATTCCGTATTCAAGAAAAAAAAAAACAACTTTGGTTTCGTAGGTTACATGAGATATTCACCGGTTTAGATTTCGATTTACAAAACAAGTTATATTGACTACAAGTTATATGATTTCAGAATGTTTGATTGTCAATTCAAATTATGTTTCATTGTTTGGAATCGATTAATGTTATATTTGCATGCCGTTAAGGTCTGCAAGGAACGCGTTAAATCAGTACCCACGTTTCTCTCTGGACGGTAAGGATGCGATGTACCGGTCATCGTTCCGGCGCCAGCTTGGTACCAGTGCTGACATGACGATACAGGGTGGACGGAGATCCCACTGCGGGGACCAACGGACGTCGAAGAGATCGAGCCAGGTTAGCTTGGAGACAAAACGGTTGCCTCGGACGGTGGCTGGAGAAAGTGTAATATGGTGCAAGACAGGGGTGGTTGCAAAGCTGATGGGCCTGGAGATGATACCTGTTCCGGTCAAGGGGAAAAAGGGAAAAGATAAGTTAGGGACTCTGCTCAAGAGGGAGCGTCTAAGGAGGAGAGAACGGACGCTGGACATTAATGGTCGGATCGGTCCGACGACTGAAGCTTCTTGCTCGTCCGGAGGGTTTAACATGACGAAACCAATCAGAGCGGCTGGGTCGCCTAATCGCGTGAGTGGGTGGCCCACACTCCCTTTCCCATAGAGTTACGTTTCAAAAATAGCCCATTTGAAAACCTTCATGTTATCTAATAAATTTTCATTACTTAAAGTAACTTTCTTTGTTTCTTATAAATCTTCAAGACTAATAATTAAGGATTCTCCAAACTCAAGCACAAATATTTTTCTGACTCAATTAATTCTCTCTGAGCCAGAAATCTTAGGAATCAGGCAAAAAACACAGTATAAAAGTTCTGTCTCAAGCTCAGATTTTGGTTTCAGACAGTCAGATGTTTTATGGACGAGGGTACACTGCGTTTCAATTGGAAAAATACCTAACAAACTTTGTTTGAGAAAACCCAAGAAATTGTGGATTTGTGTTGGATGTATCAGACGGGAACTCCTAGCTCAGACATACTCATGATCCTTTTGTTCAATGCAATCCTCTTCTGTCTCAAGAGCGAAGTCATGGAAGCCACCTAATGATTCAAGACAATGAGAATTTGATGAGACTTCATTGCAATGAAGCTAAAACGATGGGAGAGAAGAAAAAAGTCAGACTCACTTCGGCTCTAAGCTTGATAGCTTCCCTTCCAGGAATTTGCCGAAGTCCGTCCATTAAATCTGCAGAGAATAGAGATCTCTGTGTAAATTGAAATCTGACGTAGTGGCATTATCAAATATACCATTGGAGGGGAGAACGGAGTAAAAAAAATCTTGTTCAGGATTACCTGCAGCTTCACATTCAACCTTATGGACGGACTTAGCAAGACGATGTATATCGTTTCCAGAGTTCCTATAGATATAACAGTAGTAGCCAATAGCCATATTAACACAAATGATGTCAATAACTTAATAAAATTAGTGGGAGCGTCAATGTTGGGGCATACATGAGTTCAGAGAGACCGCGTTTCATATCCTTCTCTGCTAAAGCCGTCCTCTCAAGCAATTTCCTGCTCTCCTTTTTCATCAAGTCTACAGACATGTTCAACTCCTGAACATGCTTCTCAGCTCTCAAGAACTGTGCCTGAAGAGATGATTTTGAAGTGGATGTAAAAACAAGAGAAGGGACACAAACCAGGGCAACTAAGTATAATAACGTTAAGAAATAAATTTGAAGCTAGTAGCATGGTAGATACCTCTTCGCTCTGAAATCGGCCTAGTGTCTGACGAAACAAGAATCTTCTTGGGCCTGTAAGTAAGAACAATAGAAAACCAGATTCATACAAGAGACATCTTAGTAAAACAGATGTCATACTATTTGGATGCTCCTACGCAAAGGAATCTTGTAAGTTGTAAAAGTGATAAGAGAGTAGAGGTTATACCTCGCATCAGAACGAGACCAGCAGCGACACCAATCCCAACAGCAGCAGCTGGATGCTCCTTTGCGTATATCAATTCTTCTGCAAAGAAAACAAAAACAGCAGAGGATACGATCAATTAGCCGTTACAAATCTAGTGAATCATGCAAGGATTGATAATTAAGAATGACAAGAAGATTCTAGTTTCAGAACACTATTAGATGCACTACAAATACATAAGAAAGTTTTGGGCAACTATCTGTTATATCTCAATGGTTGCTGCAAGTTACCTGTTACTTTACTGAAGAAAGCATTCTCATAGGTCTTATATTGAGTCAAAGCATGTGGAATGAAATCCTGCAGTTTCAAAAAGAAAAAAAAGATTGTAGGAAAGCCGGAGACATATACATACAGCTAATGTAACTGTGATCTCAGACCTCTCTTTAAGGTCTACTCCATAGCCTCTCTTTAAGCAATATGAATAGCTGATATCTTGGAAAATACATCGTTTCTTTGAAGAGATGTACGAAAAGAAAACTCAATGTTGGGATATAATCAATAATGACAGCTATTACATTGCAGACTTCTAAACAAACCATTTGACAAAAGAGGAAACAGAATCAGAACCCTGGAGAGACTGAGATCACTGCCAATAAGTTCTAACGCTATGATTCAACAAGATTTCACCATATGAACAATACCTAGCACAATTCAATACATAAAAACAGCAAAATATGTTTTGAATCGAACTCATTTCTAGAAATTATAGCTTATGAGATATTGAATTCCAAATCCAGGGTTTGAAATCCTGAAAATTGTTGCTAAAAAGAATTTCGATTCGCAAAAAATTTAACGGTGAACAAAGAGAGATTAACAACCTGTATAGAGCGGAACTGAGAGGTAGAGTTTTCACGGAGGGAACGAGCAGAGCGAATGGCGGAATCCGTCGATTCCTTCACCGTCCGTTGTAAATCATCCACCCATTTCTCTGCTCCTCCTATAGCTTCCTCCACCGAATCAGCCACTCCGATGGCTGTATTCTCCGTCGCATCAGAAACAGTTTCAGTCGCAATCGCTGGAGCCGAATCATCGGTAACGCCGGTTGCTTCGGTTTCGCTCATCGTCTCCGATTTGCCTTTCTGACACCGAGACAACTCTACGCTTCTTTCAACTTCACCTTTCACCGGTTCGGTTCGGGTTAATGTGATTCTAAATTAGAAGTTGGTTTTACGTCGGTTAAGGTCGACCGGCCCCTTTATATATTAGTTTGCGGTTAATGGGCTTTTAAGATTGGGTCTGCAACTATACAATGCATTCTCTTTCTTCGTCTTCGTGTTCCTTTCCTCCTCCATTCCTCTTTTTTTCTTCTCCCACCATTTCTGCAGACCTCCCAGAAGATAAAAAGACAAATAAAGAGCTCTCTTTTCATTCTTGGTGGAGATCTAAAAGAAGGAAGAAGATTTTTTTCCCTCTGGATCCCCAAAAAGTAAGAACATTTACAAGGTATGGTTCTGTATTTGTTTTGTTTTGTTTTGATGACTCTATGTGCATGAGAATTGGGAGTTTTATTTTCATGGGTTTGCTCTGATTTCTATTGTTCGCTCTTTTGGAGTCAATTCTTTAATTAGTTTCTTCGTGTTTGCATAGGAAGCTTGATTTTCTTGCGTCTTCTAAGATTTTCCTATCTGAATCTTGAGCTGATGATCTTGATGAAGATGATTTATCCTCTTTTTATTGAAACTTTTGGGAATGTCGTTCTCTATTTAGATCTGCTGAAACTGAATATAAAACAGATGAAACAAAGGTGGAAAATTTATAGTTTTTCATCATGTTTTTTTTGTGTTCTTCTTCTGGTTGTTTCAGAAACGAGAGATTTGGGTGGGGAAAGAAAGGAGGAGGAAGAGGCAATGGCAGCTAGGTATTGGTGTCATATGTGTTCACAAATTGTGAATCCAATCATTGATGCTGAGATGAAATGCCCTTCTTGCCAAAGCGGGTTCGTCGAGGAAATGAGCGGTGAGATTAATGGCGGCGGCAGCAGCAGCAGTCTAAGGGAGGTTCAAGACCCCGAGATCGATTTTGGTACTGACCGGGCATTGTCTCTATGGGGTCCAATCTTGCTTGGAATGATGAGCAATCCTCGGAGACGTAGAAGGTTTAGGAGGACAGAGTTTGGTGTTGATAATGATGAGGTCGATGGTGCTGCTGATGTTGATGGAAATGACAGCAATGTCCATAGTCATCATCATCATCATCATCGTCATCGTCGCCACAGGCAACAAGGTAGAGAGATTGATTTAGACAGAGAGTTCGAGTCTATCCTTAGGAGGAGACGGAGAAGCTCAGCTACCATATTGCAGTTGCTTCAGGGGATTCGTGCAGGGATTGCTTCCGAGTATGAGGGCTCAGACCAAGACCAGTTTAATCAATCACCTACTGTTCAGGGATCGACGAGTTTGAATCAAAACCGGAACAATACTTCTCTTTCTGCAATTGGAGATTACTTTGTTGAACCCAGTTTAGACCACTTGCTTGAACATCTAGCTGATAACGATCCAATCAGGCACGGGACTCTTCCAGCACGAAAAGAAGCCGTGGAGAATCTTCCAACGGTCAAGATAAGTGACCCATTGCAATGCTCGGTTTGTTTGGATGATTTTGACAAAGGAAGTGAAGCTAAAGAGATGCCGTGTAAGCACAAGTTCCACATCCTGTGCATAGTACCATGGCTCGAGCTTCACAGTTCTTGTCCCGTGTGCCGGTATGAACTCCCTCCTGATGAGGAGACCAAGGTTGATCCTGTAAGACCAAGAACAAGAACTCTAGAGATCAACATAAGTAATGAGAATGTGGAAAATGATGCAAGGAACGGTAATGTGAGCGAGAGAAGGTTCTCTTTTCCGTGGCCATTCAGCGGATTATTCTCTTCCTCCTCTTCGTCATCTGCCTCAGCTTCAGGGTCGTCTCATCTCGGTGAGAACTCATAATCAGAATAAAAGGAAAAAAACAGAAACAAAACACAATCTCTGCGTTTCGCTTGGATCTCTGTTCCTCAGCTTAAAGTACATAAAATCTTGTTCACTCAGATTGTTGAATATAACAAATAAACACTTGGGAGGAATGGAATCTTTTATTTAATTGTTTTATATAATCTTTGCTTGATTTCATGTGCTGCATAAATAAATTATCTCTCAAACTATTTGCATTTTGCACAGATGAAGCTGATGATCATATGGGTATACAATAGTTTCCGTTAAAAACTTAAAAAGTACTATTTTTTTATTATTATTTTGTAAAACATAAAATATGGACACAGGTATTTATGTTGAGAGGGAGGGGCATGTGAATTTGGTTGTGGACTGCTTGCAACGCATTATCTCCAAATACGAATCCCAAAGCTCTGTGATCACGAGCCAAATGATTCACGTTACACATTTTTGTAAAATATATTCAAAAAATAGTCTCTGGTTATGCAATTGCACTCGTACCAAACAAAAGCAGAGTATGGTCCAACAACATTATTTAATGTGTGAAGTTTCAACTTGTCAGCCACACAAAAAAAAATCAAAAGAGACTTGGAGTTTCCATCTCAAGAGTAGTAAGCTTGATGAATAATATCCAAAAAACGCTAAGAAACTCCGGAAAACGCGTAACGCAAAACGAGATCACTTGACAGTCAAGATCTTGATAACAATAGCGTTACCTGTACGGAAGAGAGCCACCACGGAGTCTCCGGTCTTGCACAGTTGCTTCTTTTTCCCGTACTTTGTCGCGAACTCGATAGTCTCTTCTGTTGACTCGTCAATCGAGGCTCTAGCTGATCCAGCGTACAGCACCGGGACTAAACCCCGGAAGATGAGGCTGTGTCTCGCCGGTGCCTCGTTGCTACACGACCAATCAAAAGAGTCGGACGTGATTTCGGGAACAACCACCGACAAAATGGGTATCCCTGGTCTGTACTTAGCCACTAGTCTCGCCGTGCTACCTCCTCTGGTCAACACCATTATGAGAGTGGCTCTAGAGGAAGTAGCGGTTCTGACCGCAGAGGAAGCAAGTGACTCGATCGGGCTCATTGGCACCTCAGAGTGAAGCATTATTCTCTTGAAGATGTCTCCATAGTCCAATGTGCTCTCTGCTTCAATACATATCTTGGCCATTGTACGGACAGCAAGCTCTGGATATGCTCCTGCTGCGGTTTCACCGCTGAGCATGACACAGTCCGTGCCATCGAGGACAGCGTTTGCAACATCAGTGGCTTCTGCTCTTGTTGGTCGTGGGGATTTGATCATAGACTCGAGCATCTGAGTCGCTGTAACCACTGGCTTCCCCATGAAATTGCACTTGTAGATCATCACTTTCTGAGCTAAGAATATCTTCTCGATTGGGATCTCCATTCCAAGGTCACCTCTCGCGATCATAAACGCGTCCGAGTTTGTCAATATGTCATCAAAATTGGCCACACCTTCTTGGTTTTCAACCTGACAATATCAAAAGTAACATATAATAAGAATTTGTGTATGGAAATGTGATATTAGTTTGAGTGGCGTATGTATACCTTTGACATGAGAAGAATGGTTTTCGCATGCTTTCCGAGTAGCTGCCTAACCTGTACCAAGTCTGAACCTTTTCTAACAAAAGACAGAGCAATCATGTCGATTTGATTTGGAACTCCCCACTCAAGAATGTCTTGCTTGTCTTTTTCAGTTAGAGTTGGGAGATCAACCACAACACCAGGCAGATTAACGTTCTTCCTCTCACCAAGCATTGAAGTGTTCTCACAACGACAACGAACAGTACCCTTTTCTTTGTCACAAGAGAGGACCTTTAACGAGATGGTACCATCGGCACAGAGTATCACCATGCCTGGATTGACATCTTCCGCTAACTTTTTGTAGCTCATGCAAATCATTTTATCATCACCTTTCAAGTCATAGTCGGTCGAAATGGTGATTTCTTGGCCTTGTTTCAACTGAATAGGTTTCCCATCCTTTAAGAATCCGGTTCGAATCTCTGGTCCCTGCCAGGCAAATACAAAATCCATCCTTATAGCACTATTCAAAGACCAAAAGTGGCCCCCAAAACATATAATTATTAACAAAAAGGCCTCTATAAAAAGAGTGTATCAGCTAACATTAAGCTACATTATTAACTTTCCTGGCCAGAAAGCCAAGTAACAGACGAGAGAGTGATAATTTGAAGCAAATACTTTATTGACAGTATATTCGTCTTCAAGACGACAAAGGTAATAGTCTTAATCATCCATGACGCATCAAATTTGTATTAACATTCTGGTCAGCAGTTTAGACATCAAGCAACTAACATCAGTTCTCCATTTGGTTTATATAACCAGCAAACATTTTCCACAGATTTTGTCTGATTCATGCTCGAACTGGAAACAACGTACGTACCATACCATCAAGACGAAAGTTCACAGGACTTAAACAGAGCCAAAACGAGCATCCTCAGATAAACAGTGGAATAAACCAATCATAACCAGAGGAAACCAAGCAATACAAAAACGCTAAAATGAGATAAGACATGAATCAATTGTAAAATGACGGAGAAACGATCAAAATAACAGAGCCCACAAAGCCGCTATACAGATATCAATGCACATATCACAAGTTTTATAAGATTGACCTTGGTGTCGAGCATGACAGCACAGAGCATGCCAGTGTTAAGCATGGCCTGACGAAGATTGTCGAGGGTCTCCTGGTGATAGGCGTAAGATCCATGAGAAAAGTTGAAGCGAGCGACGTTCATCCCCGCCATAAGAAGCTTCTCGACCATTGGGACGGATCTGGACGCCGGCCCGAGTGTGCAAACGATCTTCGTCTTCGGCCTCTTTTCCATAGCCATCGCAGTAGTCTAACAGATCTCGATACACAAAATAACAACAAAAGACGTACGACCCGGCCGAGACGATCACGGACTGTGATACTGTGTCAGATATATCTGGTTTGGAGGACAAGGCAGAGACGGATCTCTTTGTAACGTCTGATGTGGAAATGCAAGGCCGTTGGTTGGTGGGGGTGCACGGGCTAAAACCTAAACGCAGGTTGCTGGGAAAAAATTACTTGGGGACTAAAATGAAGAAATAATGTGTCTAATAATTTTTTTTTTTTTTTTGTGAAAAATATTAAGTAAATTTTTGTTGTGATTTAAAATAACAACTTAAAAATATTTACACGTAATATAAGAACAAAAATCATTAAATTTTATTATGAAAAGAAATAATTTACTATGAACAACAATTATTTCCATTTTTATCTCAGAATCTAGTATTGTTAGTGGAAGGAATAAAAGAATCTAGTATTTGCTAAGATTTGTAGAATAAAAAGAAAAATATTTTTCACAAGTCGACAGTAACAAAATTGAAATCGAATATACCCCAAAAATCTAATACGGAGTATATAGTAACACTTATACTTGTCTTGAAAGAAACCTGCCTCGTCCACTCGTCCAAAAGCGTCCGGATGGTCACAGAATCGCAATCTTAGCATATCTGTTACTAATATTTAAATGGAGCAACATAAACGTACTGGCCTATTAGCTCAGTTGGTTAGAGCGTCGTGCTAATAACGCGAAGGTCACAGGTTCGATCCCTGTATAGGCCATTTTAATTAAATATTTGGTTTTGTTAACCAATAGTTTGGTCAGAGTGGTAAAACGGCGTCGTGCGTTTCGACTTCTTTTTTTTACTTCTTGAGATATTATTATTATTTTTTTTTTTTTCAATTTACGGATATTGTTATCTGCTTCACACTAACACGACGAAGCAGAGAGAGAGAGCACGAAACAAAAATGGAGGGAACCATCTCGCCGCTTTGCTTACGATCTTCCTCGAATCTGTGTTACTTCTCCTGTAATGTTTCACCAGATTTCCACCGTTCTATAGGATTTACATTGGTGGATTCGCTCCGGCCGACGAACTTAGTTTCCCTGCGGACGGGTAAAAAACGGTCGTCGTCGTCTTCACTACGGCTATTTCTCTCTACGACAAGAAGCGCTCTCCGTACGCCGACGATTTCCGCGGAGGAGGTGAAAGATGTCCCGATGCCGAAGATAGATAAGAGCGGCCGATTAAGCAGTCCTCGAGCCGCACGCGAGCTCGCTCTGTAAGCTTCATTTTCTCTCTTTGCTCGTTTCTTAAAACGTATTCGCTTCGTTGATTTTGAATGGAATTGGAACTTTAGCTGGAAATAAAAATTTGTCTTTACTGAAATTGGAATGATCTTGCTCATCTTTGTGGCTCCGTGGGACTAGAATGAAGCTCAAATTAGAGTTCCATGAGTTTGGGTTTAAGGTCTTACCCAAAACCCTAAAACCTGAAATCAATTTTAGTTTAGATAACTCTAGATATATATATTTTTTTAGTCACGCAGATAACTCTAGATATATAATCCATTTTTTCACCATCGTTACTTGAATTCCACTGGAAATGAACTAGTCTATGATTATTTGCTATTGGTATGAATCTGCTCTTTAATTTTCTTATTCTGGATCCCTGTTGGTTGATGATCTTGACAGAGTAATACTTTATGCCGCATGCTTAGAAGGATCAGACCCAATTCGTCTCTTTGAGAAGAGAATAAATGCAAGAAGAGGCAAGTATATCAACTAAACATGTGTTTTTATCTTGTTTTTGTTTCCTGCTGCAACACAGTCATGAATATAGGAATCACATTGTAATCTCTGTGATTTTGTTAATACTATTTCCTGATTCAGATCGCCTGCTCTGTGGATCACTTGCTTGATTTTTCTGGATTTAGATGCTTGTGAAATAACTTCAGTGAATAATGTTTGTTTTGTACAGAGCCTGGATACGAGTTTGACAAGAATTCTTTGTTGGAATACAACCACATGAGCTTTGGAGGACCCCCAGTTAAAACAGAAACAAGAGAGGAGGAAGATGAGCTTGTGCGCCGTGATGAAAATGAATCGAAAATCGGTAGGCCTTATTCTGAAAATATCCCTGTTCTACTTTACTTATATTGCAAACTGTTCTGCTTTACTTATATTGCAAAGAGATTCTTGTTTAGATTGGCTCATGGAAAGTTCCCATGTTTTAACATGTAAACGACATATTATTTATTACCTATTGTTAATCTTCTCTTTTCTGCAGAAGCAGAAGTGCTTTCAGCTCCCCCAAAACTGGTGTACAGCAAACTTGTTTTACGGTAATCTATAAAATTTATCTGCGAATAGTAATTCCTGCTTACTCTCAAATAAATTCTGGATAACCCATTCCCACAATGTGTTTTTCCAAAGGTTTGCAAAGAAACTCTTGGTTGCAGTGGTTGATAAATGGGATAGCCATGTCGTTATCATCGAGAAAATTGCCCCGCCAGATTGGAAGGTATAAATCGAACACTTGAACTTCAACTCCAGTCAAGTACTGGATAGTTGAAAACTAAGGAACCACCAAACTCAATGCTTCATTCCATCGTCCTTTTGTTATGACTCTCATTATTATTAGCTGTTTGCATCCTGAGCTCAACAGTTGCATTTGAATTAGCTTGAGCATCTAGAAGGAGCTTCTTTATTTTTGTTGTGTGATTGTATGCATATCTTTCATCTCTTACTACCGATAAATACCTTATGGATGTTGTTGCACCTATTCACAGAGTGCACCAGCTGGAAGAATACTAGAGTTTTCGATTCTTCACTTAGCAATGTCTGAAGTGGCAGTCCTTGAAACCCGACACCCAATAGTCATCAACGAGGTATCTCTCTCTATATATACATGCCTCCCTTTTTCAGTTAGCTTTGCAATTTGATAACCTTGATCGTGTTGTGAACTAACACTGTTACAAAAATGATGTGAAAAGGCTGTTGATCTTGCAAAACGGTTCTGCGATGGATCAGCACCACGTATAATCAACGGATGCCTAAGGACATATGTCAAGGATAGAGCAGCAACATCAACACCTCAAGCTTTAGAATTGAAGCAAGAAGTGTCAGTTTAAGTTAGAACAAACCTGCATCTACGTTAGGAGGCAGACAACCTCATGATTTTGGTCGTCGGAAATAGCTCGTAGGCAAAGTGTTGATCCGATGATCTTATATATAGACGGAGTCACTCAGGAGAGCTTCTGTCTTTACAGGCCGCTTCTGGTCCGAAGCTTTTGATACATGAGACTGAATCTATCCATTGCAGCTCAACATGATTATTGCTAAGAACACAACATGCTCATGTCTGTATTAATATATTGCACTAAGATATAAGTATAATTTATGTATTCTGTCTTTGTATCCTCCTTCACTTGTGTCCCATATTTGAGAACAAAAAAAAAGCTGTATAATCAGGTTTTTCGTATACTTTTATCAAAAAAGTTGTTTTACAGATATGGTTCCAATTTCAGAATTAGAGTGAACCTTTTCGTCTTACTCACGTACTAATCAAAAGAAAGGTAGAATAATCTAATGGCCCATCCGAAAGATCCAGCCCATGAGAGCTAATGCAAAAACGACAGCGTTTCATCAAGCATAGAGATTAGGGCTTCTATCTTGGAGCCAGACCTCCTCGTCGCCGTATATATATAACTTGTTCTCTCTTCTTCTTGTTTTAACAAAGAACCTCACGGCGTATTCATATCTGTTCTCTTTTCTGGAGTAGTGATTTCTTTCGATTTTGGTGAAATCATTAGCAAAATCTCTAGTTTTCATAGTCGTAGATTTGAAAATGTTCTGTGGTTTTTTTTTTTTTGTTTTGAGTTTTGAATAGATGTGAGGATGACGAAAAAAATCATTCGGATTCCCTTTGAATTCCTCCGGGAAAGATGTGATCGTATAACCAGCTACTTCTGACTCATCATCATCTTCTTATTCCTTTTTTGTTTACTCTTCTTCGTTGATTTAGTGAATATTGTTAATGTCTTAATGAATTTTCGAAATTTGTTAATAATAAATCTTTGATGATGAAAGATGACGAAAAAAAATCGTTCGGATTCCCTTTGAATTCCTTCGGGAAAGATGTGATCATAAACCAGCTACTTCTGATTCATCATCATTGATTCTAATTTTTTCCAATTTCACTTTTCATTTTAAGATGTGGCCAGTGATGCAAGAAAATATTTGCTACTCTTGATGAAGAACGTTGTTCTTTCAATTGATGATTGGTTAACCACCAAGATCTCTGAGGCCCTTAGTTTTCTACTTTATTTCCAATTTGTATGTGCTTTCTCAATCCATGAACTCTACTTTTTCCAACTCATTATCAGATACCATTACTAATTAGTTCATCCATAAACTTATGTCTTGTCTGATCTAGATCGAACCAGACTTGTCTGATCTTAACCGAAATAGTCAACTCTGTTTCAGTAACTCAAGCCAGACCAATTTGACTTCAAGCAAGAGAGCATAAATCGAAATAAATTATGATAGGTTAGAAAAATACCCAAATAAACACTTTTTGGAGGGACCGATGTAAACCCAACTATATTACGATCTTGTAGTTTTGTCTCCGTTTTCAGTAAGATTTTCACTTCTACCGAGCAGGATTATAAGATTCTCTAACATTCAAATTAAAATGTTCAGTAAATCAGAAGCTGAGAGGAATAGAAGCTATAGTAACAGATGCCAAGTCCATGAAGCATTAGTTAGGGATACATACACTGATCCGTGGTTTCTAAACTAGGAAGACCAATTTTAAGAACATCATAGTTAAAAGAGCATAAAAATCATGATTAATATATTTGAGAAATCGTAGTTTTTGTGAATTCGATCCCACCAACCTTGAGCATATGTATTTATTTCCAAATAAATAAGCTGATGGAAGATCCTATTTGAGAAGCTCATGTATTCGTCAATGTGCTTTCTATCATCATACTCAAGTTTTCGAAACTAACATCCAAAGAGACCTCCATCTTTTGGAGAAAAGACTTGTGACCACAACATCGTTTGTTCGGAAGTTGACGATGTCTATGTGAAACACTATCCATCGATCAGATTTCTAGTTCAATATTGATTCTCAATAACTCAGGCCAACAAGTGTGAATTAGCAAACCGAACTAAAATGTTATAGGTTAAAATATCACAATTAAAACCGGACAATAATAGTCTTTCTTTATTATCTATCTTTCTTCATCTGTTCTTGTTTTTGGGTTCAAATATGCTGTGCAAGAAAGCAAATATCTAAGAATCTACGAGATCTCTGATCTTCAGACTAACATGTTCAGTCGAATAGAAGCTGACATGATGGCGAAGGCGTAGGTACAGATGCTAACTCCTGGAGCATCCGAAACTTCTCTCTAAAATGAAATGATTTCGAAGAGAAAATCATTTTCTTCAAACCAGTAGCATTCCTCAGGACATATGTTGCCAGTTCTCTATCTCCTTGTTTCCCTTTATACCCACTCCAATTGAAACCTTGAAGACTGGACAACAAACACGCGGGAACAGAACTCAGCCGCTTCCAGTAATACTGGATCTCTAAAACTAGGAAGTCCACGGCAAGGGTCCTAATACCATTTAAGAACAACTTAGAGTTATCAACACTCAAATCATACTTGGGAAACTCACAGTAAAGAAAAAAGACTACATACATTGGTGAGTGTGAGAAACCGTAGTTTGGGGGAATCTTGGAGCATAAGAGTAAGAAGATCCCACCAACCTTGAGTACATGTACATATCTTAAGGTCAACAAGATGACGGAAGATCATTTCAGAAGGATTCATAACCTGTTATATATACAAAATATAAGTCAGAATAGTGCGAGGAACAATATATATACATATATATGCAAATCACAAGATTTGTTATTACCTCTGAAAGCGATAAACATAGATAAAGGCCTCTGACCTGAGTAAGCTCTTTCAGAGACTTGTGTGTAACTCCATTAGTAGTCGCAACACGTGCCATGACCAAATCAGGCATTTTCCGACGGGAGTCGATAAGAAAATAATTAGAAACAGAAAAGTATTTCAAAGGAGCCTTGATCACATTTCTACTACCCTTTCCAAACATCTCATCAAACATATACCCAAAAATATACCATCCTTTGAATGAAGGCACATTAATAGTGTATTCTATAGTGTGGCCTGCCTCATGTATCTGATAAGCTCCAAGTTATCTTCTACGTCTCTGTCCTTTTCTCTCTTCCTGTGACCTGCTGTTTCTTTTCCTTAGTAACGTAGACTCAGACTTATGTAAACAAACACAAGGAAATGCTGAATAATTTGTTTATTATTTCTGAGAAATCCAAGATACAAACACCAAGATCCCTCTTTTATTTTTCAAACAATCCGGATACAAACACCCGATGATTATCACTCCCAACAGAAATGAACAAAATAAGACTAACACCAAAAGAAGATAAACCCCACCTGATTATATCCAAGATATAATCAGTCTCTCTCAAGCTGATACCTCACCAGAAGCATAAGATCACTCATACTCCTCTTATTCTCTTAAATGGCTATTCTCTGCAACCTTCCTTTGGCTTGTGCAGTCCTTTTGGCTGCAATTTCCTGCGAAACTCCCTTCTTTGTCCTCTTCCCCAACGTAACTTACTTTTGCTTTTAGCTTTAATCCCCTCAATCCCTCCTTAGTCAGGTCATTTGCCATGTCATTCCCTTTGTTTTGACTCTTCTCTTCACCTTTTGACTTGCTCACGCTCTGTTTTGCTGCATCTTTTCCCTTCTTCCTCCTCGAGTAAACTCTAAAGGGCTTTCCTTATTATATAGTCGCCAGCACCATCAGGTCGTGCTAAATGCAACTCCTCAAGATTAGGGCAACCGGATATAAGCCTAAGAACCGATGCGTTGTCTATGCAACCAGTGCACTTAAGGTATAGTTTTTTGAGAGAAGGGAGACAAACCGCTAAAGGAACATTCACAAGATGGCAGTTTTTAATGGTGAGTATGAAGCTCTCAAGTGTTTCACATGTATACAGGCAACTAGGCAAATGGAAAGATCTTTCCTCAGAATAATGAATAGAAATTTCAAGCTTGTAGAACTTTGATCTCTCAAAGTCGTAAAGGATCGAACAACACACATTTTACTCTGTTTTTGTCTATCTCTCTGTTTCTTGCTGAACACTCAAAGTATTTTACTTTGTTATGAATGCTCGATCTTTGTAAACGAAAACCACACTCTTTTATTAGATATATAAACTGTATTTATAGGTTTACAAGACACACTTTCACTAAGAGAAATGTCTCTAGAAGACACCCCAATGTAGAGACACAAACACACTCATGTAACTGTTTTGCAGTTAACAAATCTTATTCGTATCTCTTCGGTGTGTGATACGAATAGTTTATAAATCAATTACTTAACTATATAATATATGAATCTTCTAGGATAATAAAATAAATGAAGACTTGATCATATCCAACACTCTTCCTTGATCATGGCTTCATCGTTACGCCTAGCTCTTCTCGTAGAACCTCGAACCTTATTGTGTTTAAGGGCTTCGTCAATAGGTCTGCTATTTGTAACTCTCCTGGACAGTACTCAAGTTTGATCTTCCCATTCTGTTCAGCCTCCCGTACAAAATGATATTTGATGTCGATATGCTTGGTCCGACGATGTTGAACTGGATTCTTTCCGATTGCAATCGCTGATTTGTTATCACAGAAAATTCTTACACCTTTCTCTGCCTTGAAACCAATCTCATTCACTAGCCTCTGTAACCAAATTGCTTGGTTTGCTGCTGAGCAAACAGCAATGTATTCCGCCTCGGCCGTTGATTGAGCAACCGTCTTCTGCTTGCTAGAATTCCAACAAAATGCACCCGATCCAATCGTAAATACATAGCCACTTGTACTCTTCTTGTCCTCAACTGATCCGCTCCAATCGCTATCAGAAAATTCCACAAACTCTGGTTCTTCTACTCGCTTGAAATAAATCCCATATGTCAACGTACCCTTGACATATCTAAGTACCCGTTTTGCTTCTTGAAGATGTTGTTTTAGTGGTGATGTCATGTAGCGAGACAAGTAAGAACTTGCATACATGATGTCAGGTCTAGAGGCACAAAGATATAAAATGCCTCCAATCATGCTTCTATATTTCGTAACATCTTCAAGTTTCTCATATAACTTCTCCTCCGTTTTGCCGTGAGGAGTTAATGGTGTTGTCAAGCTCTTACAATCTTGCATCCCAAACTTATTCAAGAGCTTCTTTGCATACTTCTCTTGTGAGAGAAATATACCTTCTTCATTTTGTATTACTTCCATGCCAAGGAAGTAATTTAGTTCGCCTAAGTCCGTCATCTCGAACTCACTCTTCATCTCTTTCTTGAATCGTTCAATCTTCTTCATGTTGCTTCCGGTGACGATGATGTCGTCAACATACAAACTAACCACCAATATATCCTCCAATGCTTCTTTACATAGAGTGCTGCATCATTGATACTTCTCTCAAAACCATTCTTGACAAAGTAACCATCAATGCGCCCATACCATGCTCTAGGTGCTTGCTTTAAGCCATAGAGCGCCTTGTAGAGTTTAAGAACTTTTCCTTCTTCTCCTTCTTCTACAAATCCCGGTGGTTGTTCTACATAAATATCCTCTTCCAAGTCTCCATTTAGGAACGCTGACTTCACGTCCATTTGGAAGAGTTTCTATTTGTGTTGAGCCGCAATTGCCATTAACGTTCTTATCGTATCGTATCTTGAAACCGGTGCAAAGGTTTCAAGATAATCTACACCATATTCTTGTGTGAATCCTCTAGCCACCAATCTCGCCTTATGTTTGATTGCTTCTCCACTTGCATTAGTCTTCAAACGAAAAATCCATTTGACACTAATCACATTTTTATCGCTTGGTCTTTCCACAACTTGCCATGTCTTGTTCTTCTCTATCATCCTCAACTCTTCTCTCATGGCTTCTACCCACTTCACGTCAGTCATTGCTTCCTCCAAAGCCTGAGGTTCTTCTGCCATTATAAGACACATCTCGTGTATATTAGCCATCTCTTCAACTTCATTTTGTTTGTTGCATCAAATCGTTGATCGATTTGAATCCTCTTGGACCAACGGATATTTCTCCTTCTTCAACCGTGTTTTGTACTCCTCTATTTAAGATTTGCAGTCGGTTGAATGCATCACTTACTTGTTCTACTTGAGTGTTTATATCGTTATGTGCTCCTTGATCTCCTAGTTCCCTTGAAGACTTGATCTTGAATTGTGAAAGAATCGATTTCTTCACTTCCTTCTTATCCCAATTCCATGTCTTCTTTTCATCGAACGTCACGTCTCTTGACACTTCGGTCTTCTCTTCACTTAGTAAAAACACTTTGTATCCTTTTGATTCATTGCTATAACCAACGAATATCCCTTGCTTGGCTTTAGGGTCAAGCTTTCTTCTCTTCTCATTCGGAACGTGTACGTAACATAAACACCCAAATATCTTCAAGTGATTTACACTTGGTTTCTTTCCACTCCATACTTCTAATGGAGTCACATCTTTCTCCAATGGCTTAGATGGTAATCTATTTTGCAAATAAGTTGATGTTGCAATAGCTTCAGCCCAAAACTTGTTTGATAAACTCTTCTCCGTTAGCATCAATCTAGCCATTTCCATAAGCGTACGGTTCCGTCTCTCCGCAACACCATTTTGTTGTGGAGTATAGGGTGTTGTTACTTCACGAAATATGCCACTATCTTGACATAGTTTGATGAATTCTTTTGACATGAACTCACCACCACCATCCGTCCTAAGCCTCTTAATCCGAGTTTCTGATTGATTCTCCACGTAAGGCTTGAATATCTTGAATTTTGAGAGCACTTCACTCTTGCTCTTCATAAAATAGACCTACGTCATCCTTGAATATTCATCAATAAATGTTAGGAAGTACTTACTTCCATTTATTAATTCGGTTTGCATCGGACTACACACGTCCGAGTGTATGAGATCTAATACATTGCTTGTATTGCTTTGAGAATTTTTCGAAAAACTCCTCCTTAATTGTTTTCCCATCTCACAAGACTCACATACACCTTTCACCACTTCAAACTTTGGAAGATCTTCTACAATCTTTAGCTTTTGCATTGTCTCCATCTTGTCATAGTTTACGTGACCAAAACGCTTATGCCAAAGATTTGTCTTTTCTTTCTCCTCTTCGCATGCAGCGTAAGCATCTTCACTTGACTTTTTCCAACGTATTGGAAAGCTCTTGTCTTCCATCTTAATATCCAAGATTTTTCTCCTATTTGGATCTTAAATCATGCACTTGTTTTCTTCAAATATAACCCGATATCCATTAGACATCATTTGCGAGACACTTAGCAAATTTCTTGCAAGTTCGGGTACGAGAAGTACATATTTGATGATATGTATTCCCTTATTCGTAGAGACTCGTATATCTCCTTTGCCCTCCGATAAGACTTTTTCACCATTTCCAACCCTTATGGTGACTCTCTTACTACGATCCAAGGTGCTAAAATATCTTGCATCTTTAGACATATGATTGGTGCATCCGCTATCCACCAACCATGTCTCTTCATAAATTGTTGAAGCTTCTTCTTCTTCAACGGCACTAAAAAGCATATGACATTCATCTTCATTGTCATCTTCTAACTCTTCAAAACTTAGATGTGCTCTCTCACTTCGTCTAAGTTTACAATCTTTAGCTATGTGTCCTGGTTTATCACACACATAGCATTTTCTTTCGTTTTTAGCACTCTTTTGCGGAACGCCTCCGTTCTTCTTTCTCCAACAATCTACCTCATTGTGATTGTTTCTTTTGCACACGCCACACCACTTATTGGTCTTCTCATGGCGTTTCTTGTCTTACTTGTTTCCTCTTTTTGAACCAAGCTTTTCTCCATAAAACGCACCCTCATTGATACGTTCTTCTCGGAGACTTAAGCGCTTCTCATGCGCTTTCAAAGTACCTATCATCTCTGTCATAGAGAGAGTTGATAGATCCTTTGTTTGTTCAAGGACAGCAACGATGCTATCAAACTTTTACGGTAAAAAGATAAAAACCTTTTGAACCAATTGGTAATCGGTCTTATCTTCACCATGAACTTTTAGTTGATTACTCATGTTAATCAACTTGGTTGTGAAATCATTTATGGTTTCACTTTCCTCCATCTTCAGATTCTCATATTCTCTTCTCAAGGTCTGAAGATTAATCATCCTTACTTGTGGACTTCCTTGGAACTCCATTTCCAAAGCGTTCCAAGCTTCTCTTGCGTTTGATGCGGGAGCGATTCTCGGAAATAGTGAATCCAAAACTGCGCTTTGAAGGAGCTGAAGAGCCATCATATCCTTCATCACTTGATCATCTCTCTCTCTGGTTAACGCAGGTGAGTTTTCAGAAGACGAAATCAACGTAACTCCATTCTCGATAACATCCCACAACTTTCGTATTTTCAAGATGGTTATCATCTTGATTTTCCAAAAGCCATACGATTCACCATTGAAGATTGGAATAACTTGCTGCATTGTTGTCTACATGGCTTTGATACCATGTAGAACTTTGATCTCTCAAAGTCGTAAAGGATCGAACAACACAGATTTTACTCTGTTTTTGTCTATCTCTCTGTTTCTTGCTGAACACTCAAAGTATTTTACTTTGTTATGAATGCTCGATCTTTGTAAACGAAAACCACACTCTTTTGTTAGATATATAAACTGTATTTATAGGTTTACAAGACACACTTTCACTAAGGGAAATGTCTCTAGAAGAGACCCCAATGTAGAGACACAAACACACTCATGTAACTGTTTTGCAGTTAACGAATCTTATTCGTATCTCTTCGGTGTGTGATACGAATAGTTTATAAATCAATTACTTAACTATATAATATATGAATCTTCTAGGATAATAAAATAAATGAAGACTTGATCATATCCAACAAAGCTCACGCACACGACGACTAACTGCAATATCAATCCATAGTCCAATATCTACTGAAGAACATTCAAGATTAAGGTTAAGATTTTTGAGGTCCAACCTTTCAAGAACTGGAGCGTTATTTTTTAGCAAAGACCTGTAAACAAACTGTGTAAATCTTTTGTTTTGACTTCTACAATCATATTCAAGTTTTGGCATCGATCTCCAAAGATATCGCCATCTTTTGGACAAAAAACTCGTGACAATAACATCTTTTGTAGGAATAGATGACAGTATTCGCAAGAGCAAGTGATCCGGACATTGACTGATGATGTCCATCTCAACACTACAAAACCAAAAGATGAAAGACTAAAGGATAAACATACATATATGATTCGAATCAAAGACATAACAAAAAAAAAAACAGAGAATCACAGAAAATTACACTGATTGTTTAGAGATATGCGTAGTTCCTTGTTTGTCAAGCTCTCTATCTCTTTTTGTCCTCGGCGACTAAGGACTCAGAATTGATGAGAGGTAGCTAAAAAAAAAACTAAACCCTAGAAGAAAGTAATTCAGAGACTGATTCACGAACCAATGATTCATGGGATAATGTTGTCTATATATAACCCCAATTTAGGGTTTAATTGCAAAGTTAGACCCCTAAACTGCCTACTTGTGAAAAATAATATTTTGTCTCTATTATATCCTTAAGTCATCGACGTATTTACAAAAATGCCACCACCAGACCCAATTTTAAAGCTGCTTTGATCAAAATTATAAAACAGATGTAATGATTAGCAAAGCAGACTTAAATTACGTCTGCTTCGTACAAAATCAAAATCGAACAAAATCAAAAATCAAAACCAAATACCCTAAAAATCGAACAAAAAAAAACATACCCAGATTTGAAGGTCTTCACCGGATCTACGTAGAAGATTGTTCAAATCTGCAAAAAGAAAAATTAATAGTTAGCCATTGATTTTTGAAAAAAGAAACTTGTTTGCAAAAAAAAAAAAACAATCATGGAGGGAAAAAAAACTTAGAGAGAAGGTAAAGGGGTTCATAAATCTGAGTGGAGAAAAGTACAATTAAAAAAAATTACTTGTCACAAAAACTTACAGTTGGAAGTTTGGAGATACCTCTAGTTCATCAGTGCTTCCTGGAGTTTCTCAAATGACCAGAAGAGTAAGAAGGTATCATTCGCTGAACTGTTAAACAGAAGAGTTTTACAAAATTCGTGGATGGCCTAGACCTAATCCTATATCTCCAGTCGCAAACTCCGATACACAGAAAACCCTAAACCCAAAGTTGGTTTATTTTTCTCAGGAAGGGAAAACAGAGGAGCCAAGAAACACTAGAATATCACACAAATACCAAAACCCAGAAGCAGATGAAAGGTTGCCACAAGGAATAAAGCAGCGGACAGTGAAAGGTCTCAACTTTCAAGAGAGAGACTGTGAATTCCCGGGAAAAACGGCCGATTCCCCCACCAACTATGTTGCTTTGGCGTATTCATACATGAACTTATGTGTCGTGCCTTAAACTACATGAACTTACCTAAATTTTGAATTTACTACACGAACTATTAAAAAACAGCTAAAATCCACACAGATGCCACATGGCGCCCACACAGATGCCACGTAGCGTCCACACAGATGCCAC
Organism: Boechera divaricarpa; assembly: GCA_026770425.1. Classification (NCBI taxonomy): domain Eukaryota; kingdom Viridiplantae; phylum Streptophyta; class Magnoliopsida; order Brassicales; family Brassicaceae; genus Boechera; species Boechera divaricarpa. The sequence goes on from CM049192.1 coordinate 7,016,127, forward strand.
ATAGTCTATGATACCACGTGGCATCCACGTGGATTTTTTTTTAATTTTTAACTGAGATAAAATATTACTAATATTACTCGAGCCGGTGAATCCAGAAACAACAGATTTGAGGCTACTTCACAATGATTAAGTTAACAACACAAACTTTCTCTGTGTTCCAAGATTTGGAATTTCTGCGGAGGTCACGACCATTTCCAGTGGGGTAAAATGGATCCAACTCTGTGAAAGCTATTCTTTCAGTAGAAAACTATTCATTCTATATAATATTATTCCTTCTATAGAACAATATTCCTTCCGAATAATGTAGTTATTCGTTTGGTCATACAACACAACATTCTACTGGTGTGGGCGTTACATTCTACGGAAAAAATAGTGTTCTACAGAAGAAATAATGTTCTACAAAAGGAATAGTATTCTACTGAAAGAATAGTTGTTTACTGAAGGAATAATGTTTTACAGAAGGAATAACTTTCACAGAGTTGGATCCATTTTACTCTACTGGAAATGGTCGTGGCCTCCGCAGAAATTCCAAATCTGGAAACACAGATCTCTCACTCTCTCTTCTAGTATTTTTTTCTTATACTGAAATTTGTTAATTGTTTTTAACGATGAGAAAGTTTGTGTTGTTAACTTTTTTTTTGTCGGCATGTTATTAACTTAATCATTGTGAAGTAGCCTCAAATCTGTTGTTTGTGGATTCACCGGTTCGAGTAGAATTAGTAATACTTTATCTTAATTAAAAAAAAAACTCCATGTGTATGCCATGTGGCATCATAGACTATGTGACATCTATGTGGACGCCACATGACATCTGTGTGGACGCCATGTGGCATCTGCGTGGGGTTTAGTCGTTTTTAATAGTTCGTGTAGTAAATTCAAATTTTAGGTAAGTTCATGTAGTTTAAGGCACGACACATAAGTTCATGTATAAATACGCCAAAGCAACATAATTAGTGGGGGAATCGGCCGTTTTCCAGTGAATTTCCAAAGTATGACGACTCGTAGGGATGAAAGATTTATCTTATAGGTTTTGGGTTCAATCATACCAACCAATCTGAAACGAAACCGGAAGTAAAAGCGATCTAAAAATATTCACAAGAGACTACGGTTATAAAGTAAAAACCAAAACAGAACTTAAAACGAAATCCAAACCGTATATGATCTAAATTGCTGTAACCTATAATAAATATCAACAACACATTAATCGTAAATTATTTTCTGTTAAAACAATTGCTTACTCGTAGTATAAATTGTTACACTAGTATTTGTTTTTTCTTCACTTATAATACTGTTCCCGGGGACTTTTGGTATGAACCAGACTACACCGAACTATACCTTCGGATAAAACGATGAGAACACACCATCTACTTCAACCTGAGCCGCATACATGTCTTTCTCAACTGCTTGTAGAGAAACCACCGTTGCTTAAGAACACAACCAAAGGACTTCTAACTCGATGAAACTCATCTGTCCAAACGATCTCCCCAAATACATACCGACCAGAGGAAATCTTTGTGGGCTTGAATGTAACATAATATGTGTGTTCTTGTTTGTACCTCGAAAACACCAGAATCTGCGGCCAGATCGCAACTTCCACTCCCACGGGTCTAATAATGTCGATGAAATAAACCGTGTTTTTGTTTGGACCAACGTTGCTTACAGTACGTTTTATGGTCCTGCTGAATCTCAAGCTCGGTATGGTAATTGACGGATAGTTGAAATCTGCATTGGTTCGATACAAATGAGATGGAAGACATGTTGTGGAAGACTCTGAGTGGAGAAGCATGGACTTGATTTGTTGATCTGTATAGCCAATGTTGCACAAGAAGAGCACGGAGTCTTCGGTTCTGGTATTGTAAACCAGACCAGGGTCCATGGCTTTCAAAGGGTTTATATGCCCAACACCAATGTCAAATGGGTCAGTGGACTTCATCGACCCACCAGAGAGGATTAAATCATAGCTCGTGTCTCTTGTATACGCTGGAAACGGAAAGAAGATAGATCAATATATGTATAAGATTTTGGTTTGTAAGAACAGTGTGTGAAAGCCTACTAAAAATAGAACCTGTGGTCATGATAGCGCTTCTGATTGCAGCTGGTGACCAGTCAGGGTGAGCTGACTGGAGAAGCACCATGACTCCAGCCACATGAGGACATGACATTGATGTTCCGGACTGGAAATTCCACTCAACAGATCTATGGTCTCCTGGTAACAGTGTAGGTGGAGTTTTAGGAGGCCATGCTGCTAATATCCCAATGCCAGGCGCTGTAATATCTGGCTGCACACACCATAATAGATACACCAAAAACCAAAATTCACTAAGCTGACAAATCTGGTTCTTGTTTACACTCACTATATCTCAAATCCTTTAACACAACTGCATTCTCAAACATACAACTTGATGCAACAAATTGAATGAACCAAAAAGTAGATGATTATACCTTGAGAATATCAGGTGATTGTGAGCTAGGTCCTCTTGAAGAGAAATATGCAACGGAGGGTGCTGTAGTCTCTCCGATAACAGTTTTGCTCGGTCCAATTTTCACAACTGGCACTCTTCATTTTTACCAAAAGGAATCTGGTGAGTTTGTTTTCTATAATCATATATCAGCTTAGCGCATGGAAACAAAATGTATAACTGAATAATGTGGCTTACGTAGGCGAACGAGCAAGATAGTTCCTGATCATTGTCCCGTGAAGAATATCAACACGAACTGTTGGGATCATGTCTACTTGTTCAGCGAGCTGTTTGGTGGGTGAGGCTGCAAATATTAGCGCCAATGCATTCGCTCTTATTGCAGCAGCTTGTGCTTCTTCGATGAACTGAACCGGACCCAAAGTAGAGAAGCACAAAATTATTGTCTCATTGGCCAATATCTTCAACCAGTTCTCCCATTTGCAAACCCTGCACATAACAGTCCTTACAGTTATACACCAATGCTGCTATATAAGCTACGAATTTGGCAAGCATCTAAAAATATATAGAAAGTGGCATGAATTGAATTGAATATCAAATATAATATATAGAATTTCGAGTATATACCCTCCATTGAAATACGTTGTTGCAACTTCTAATGTACCAGTGATCTCCTGAGAAATCAAGCTCTGACCCTGAAAGATTGAATTATTCAAAGTTTTGTTCTTTTAAATTCTGAGGCTATCAAGAATCAATCTTTCAGATTTAATTTTGGTCTACAAGGAACTATAGTTTGACTTTGACTTGAGGATTTATGGTGAGTACCGTGAGAGTGAAACTGCCGTCGATAACAATTCTGGTGGGAAAACTCCGATCCACAGTCGAAGCTGCGACGGAAACAGCCCAAGGAGCGACGTTCTGAACAACACCGGGATCAGGCCCGTCGTTTCCGCCAGAGAAAACCACGCTGATTCCTTTCTCCGCTGCGTGAAACGCCCCAATATCTGCGCTAGACTCGAAAAACGGAGATAACGGCGGCGATGAGCCGAAAGATGCAGAGATCACGTGGACACCATCGTGGATTGCATCGTCGAAAGCTGCCAAGATATCAGCCTCCGTGCAAACCCCTTCCAAATCCTTCCCCCAGCACGTTTTGAACACTGCAAGCCTCGCCAATGTAGCTCCGCCACGAGCGATGCCGCGCCCAAGACCGGAGAATCCGGAGACGTTGCGAACAACGGATCCGACGGCGGTAGAAGCTGTGTGTGTGCCGTGACCGAGGTAATCACGCGGCGATCGGTATTCCGGATCTCGCGTAAAGTCAATCGGTCCGTACGTCTCTTCGAATCCTCTGAGGTAAAATCGAGCGCCGATCAATTTACGATTGCAATGTATGGTTGGATCGAAGTTTTCTCCTCCGACGCATTTTCCGTTCCACGAAGAAGGTATAGGTTTCGCCTCCGGCGGTTCCCTGAAACTCTCCGATTCCGGCCAAATCCCTAAATTGAAAGTAACAAAAATTTCAATGAAATGCTAACACAGAGGCTCTGAAACAACGGAAGAGTCGGGGACAAACAAGAGACCAGTATCAAATATTCCAACGACAATGTCGGAGCCATAGGCGAGCTGCGGCGGAGGAGTACGACGGGCATCGTCGACGGTGAGACCTAAGAAATCCCAGCTCCTTGTTGTGTGCAACTTCAAGCTCTTGCTTTTGAAAACCGTTATGACCTGGTCCAATTCTATACCAAATTTCGGTTAACTCAACCGGTCTAGTGTAACTGAACGACATGGAATTGGTTCGATTGGGTTACATGTTACTGGTTCAGTTGAAACGATCCTTAGTCAAGGATAACCAAAACCAAACCGATTTCTCTAATGGGAATAATCTTGCTGCCATAATATAAAGATAGAAGTATTACTTGCTAAAGAAGCAGCTTGTGTTGAGTTGAGTATTGCAGAGAAGCCTGAGAAGCCATTGTTGTAACTGTACAACATTGATCGTTCCGCATCTTTGTTGCTACAACAAGATATCCAAAAATTCGCAGACTAGATCATTGACCGACAAGAAAAAAGGACTGCAAAAGAGATGAGTTTTGAAGAAGGTAACCTTGTGAAGACTTTGGAAAGAAGATGAAGGTGGTGGTTTGAAGCTAAAACAGTGTTTTTTAGCCGGTTAGCGCCTAAATATACAACGTAAACCTGTGGAAGACATGCCAAAGCCATTTTTAAGAATAAGTCTGCAAATGAAAAGGTGTTCATGCACATGTTTAAGGGTTTAGTGATTTACATGAGAAATTGATGCTGTAGCTTGAATTGATGAGTGAAGTAGTAATGTAAGAGAGAGAAAGATGCGACCAAGAAATCTTTCCATTGATGTTATACGGCCCGAGAAAGATCTAGCTTGCACATTGCTGCTACGAATCAATCAGATTCTTATAACTAATTCAAACTCAAGCGTCTATTAATAATTTATAATCAATCATTGTGACAGACTCAAGAAGGCATAGGCTCACGAGCCACATCATTCTCACTTTTAGGTCTAAACTTGTTAATATCTAGATGCCTAGATTGTTTAATTCCTCTAAGAGTAGGCATGTTTTGAAAGATGTTCCATTTTGTTATGTATAGCTTATCTTTTATCATTAAAGCTATAACAAACTGTGAGGGATCAATTAGAGCTATATATAATTAAGTAGTTTAAGAATGTTCCTTTGTAGAGTTTCAATTAGATCAAAGAGTGGTAGCTTGCGATTGAGGTGAAACCTGTAGAGACAGCTCAGTGGATTAATGTGAAACCTATAAAGACAGTAGCTTACGAGTCCCATCATTCTCACTTCTACTAGAAGTTAACATTCCTACAAAATATTGTTCCATATAACTAAAGCTTTCATCTATTAACAACAGAACAAAACCCAAAAACACATATTTTATCATATTACAAACGATCAACAGACGAGTGGATATAATGATAACCTATGGACCAGAAACACGGAAAAGGTTTTCACCAAGACATATCCGCACAACAAGGATTTACGATAGACAATTGTACTGTACTATCTTTGCGATATACAGCCTTATTCTTAACATATGACCCCTACAAACGTTTCTATATATATGGTATTAGTGACAAAAGTCAAATGTGCTGGTAAGTTTACTTCTAATAATTTGCAATAATTCTTATTCTTAGGTAAATTGAAAGAAACCAAATATGGTATAGAATCACTAGACTTTTGTTCAACCACTAAATCAATAGGCATCATTTGATTTTCTAGTTTTTTTTTTAATTAATTAAATACTAAAAAAATGGATTAGGCAGGCACAATTCGATTAATGATTATGATGAAACATCGAAGTCAACGTGGCAAAGATCAGGAAGGGTGAAGATCTTGAAAGACCCCAACCTTTGTGTATTGTATACACAAACACAGACAAATCGGACGAAAATCACGGAAACATCATCCAGTTACAGTGTTGTCTGAATAAACTGTGTAAGAACATGGTGTTCAACGGCCAGACAGTTATGTCCGTAGCCCATTTGTCGGCGGAGATTTGGCAGCGATTACGGCGGATCCCACCGTCCGACCGCATAAGCAGCCGCGAGATGCTTGAGCTAGTCTGCTTCTTCCCACTCCAGCAATTGGGTCGATTCGCTTTATGTCTCTTGACTTTTCTCTGTCTTCCTCCTCCAGGTTTGCTCTATCCAGAAGCCAACGAAGACGATCAAGCTTTTGTTTATGGTTCCTCTTCATCTTCCATCGCTACACATCAGCATCACTTTCATCTGCATTTTGAGTGATCAAAACCAAACTTGATCATGTTCTCTTCTTTGTCACGTTTTCGTTTTTTTTTGTTTTGTTTCCTTTGCAATTACTCTGTTTTCTCTCTGTATTTGATGTATATACTCTGTAGTTCTTGCGATTTGGTGTAAATCGAATCTTTTTTCCGGATTACAGTTTGTATCCTTGTGAATATTGTCTAGATTTGGGTTCGTTTAAGTCTACTCCTTGATGATTAGACCATAAATACAAGTTTAATCTGCACTTTTAACATCGTTGAATCGGTTTTACCGAAAAAATGTTAAGACTAATGAAGCTGCCTCCGATTTGTTTTGTGTTGTTCATATCTTCTGGGGGAAAATTGATCAGTAACCAAGAGAGTTTGGGGTTTATCATCCGGCTTGAGAGTAGCCAACTCTGGTTTTGGATCTTTCTGGCTCTGTGTCTGATGTAATTAACTCTAAGATCAAGAACGGTGTTTGTTCTTAAACCAACTTTATTGGACCTCTAGGTTTGGTGAGTTTTTGGTTTCTTGGCTTCCAAGAAAGAAGCTTGTTTATACTTTGTTAGTGTGAATCGGATAGTTTCATGGTTCTTCATTTTTTCATTTCCTACGGTTTGAATCAGTCTTGTATGGTATAGTATAAGGCAATAGGCAATAGCATCAGCTTGTACCCGCTAATTAATCCGCTAACCAATCCGCTAATCAGAGAAATGCAGTGGAAGTTTGTTAGTGTGACGAAACTATATTGATTTAGTTTTACCTTTTTTTTTTTTTTTCAACAACTTAGATTCAATTAAAAAAACTCAGAAATCCAAGCCGGAAAAGTAGACCTTACATAAGTGAATACAACTTTCTGTATCCTGACATTACGAGCTAATATATCAGCTTTCAAATTTAAAAAACTAAGAATAAAAGACTAAAAAGTCTTTTGATTTGGAAATGTCTATAGGCAAGTGGTTAAAGTCCACCTCTGCGACCTTCCTCACCGGAGTTCGACTCCATGTAACTGCATATTTGTATTTGTTGACCAAAAAAAAAATCTTTTGATTTTCGTGAATTTCTTTAAGTACTGGCCATTTTTCGGAGATGATACCATATTCACCAGCTCCAAACTTAAAATTCATAATTCTAAAACTTAAAATAGACTAACAAATAATTTCAAAACTATTTATGTAGAATAACAAAATGATAAATACTTTTGTTAGAAAATACCTTATTCATCTTAATCTTCTTTAATAAAATGAAGACTCACATTTATAAGTTCTTGTTTTATCGAATATTGAGCAATAATTGGGGGAGAAATCAGAAATGGATTGAGCCAATTATATAACTGAGAGCACATGGAAGTATGGAACCATCAATCAAATTACATATTCTTTACCTAATAAAGAAACAACCAACCAAACAGCTCATTGCTTCTCTTATCTATTTTCTATTCACTGTCACGACCGTCACAGAACAAAACAAACCGTTTCCTATTTCTTTCACTCTTTAATTTATTAAAGAAAACGTTCCTTCTATGATGAACTGTATCAATTGAAAAATAATACCTTTTGAACTGTATGATCTTTGAACCAACATATTATATCCATTTCTCCAAAAAAAAAACAATATACAATATCACAACTTGAATCGGCTGCCCTATTCTTTCCAACTGTTTATTTTTCTTTCTTTTTCAACTAAAGATCTCAGTTGGCTTTACAGAGGTTGATGTGACAATAAAGTGTTTTTTTTATATATATATACCAAATACAAAGAATTACAACAATTCGAAAATGATAAATTGTGTTGGTGTTAATTAAACTGTAAAGTGATAATTACAGAGTTGGCCTTACATTCATCCATGTGTATATATAACCCACAAGTCACAACACATCATAACACACTACTATAGTTTTGACTAAAAATATAATCTCTTCGTGCTTTCTCAAGAACCACTTAGAGAGAAACCAATGGAGGCAATGAAGATGAGACTCTTTGTGGCGGTTTTGGTGGCGACGATGGCTTTCTCAGCCATGCAACAGGCTGCCGCGGTGGAGGAGGCTCCGGCTCCGAGTCTTACCTCCGACGCTTCCTTGTCCATTCCCGCTTTCTTAGCCTCTGTTGCCACTTTGGCCTTTGGGTTTCTCTTCTAAACAAATTTGTTTGTCTTTATTATTTTATAAAAATCATATTCTTGATTTTTATTTTCTCTCTTATGTATTGTTCTAAGATTTTCCACATCCGAATATCAATAAAAAATGTCTCTATCACTTCTTCTTTTTTTATGTAGCGCAGCTTTGACAAAATCGTTTTACAAAAAAAAAAAAAGTAGTTTGACAAATCATAAGTAGTTGTTCGTGGTATCGTATTATTTCAATAGTTTTGGTGATTAAATAAAAGATTAAACTAGTTGAAATCTTAATCTCAAAGCATTATGGGACAACAAGCAAACAACTTGTAAGCTTTATAACCATGACATCTTCTAAGAAAAGTACAATATTAATATAATTTACCAAAAGGAATTAACTTCAAGGTATTTTTTCAATCCTGATCATAAGTACGATTTGTTTTCATCTCGAAGTATTGAATAAGTAGAGGAAGGGTTGTAATTGTCAAAATAATATTTTATGGGTTTACAATAAAAAATATTCGAGTGTGTGAGCAAATAACGTAAAAAGGTGATTGTAATGGGCTACTTTGAAGGCCCACTAGATTCAGAAGGCCTCGTCCGTCGATAAAAAAAAAAAAGAGGGTTGCCTGCTCGTGAAACATCCCCATTAGCGCCGGAGTAACAACGCCGTAACCGATATTTCATCTTAACGGCGTCCATACGATTAATATCGTCAGCAACATCGAAACGACGCCGTAACCATTAGTTCCGTCTTAACGGCGTCTTTGCGACATCAGCATTTCAAACGACGCCGTTTTTTCGAATTGCGTCGCCGTCTTGATTTTTATAGTTTTCGCGATCAGTGGAGACTGTGGAGTAGTGAGAATCAGTTTCCGATTGAACGGAGATGAAAGGGCTGCACCATATCAAGAGAATCTCAATCTTTCGATCTCTCTTATCCTTCTCTAATGCCAGTTCGCTTGAAGCCCTAACGACTAGGAGGTCACTGTATTCTTTGAGCCGGTCGTTGTTATCAGCCCCGTACGCCGCCGGTGGATGCTGCCGAGAAACGCCTCTGCTTCATTCCCCGTGGTCTGCTGTGCAACGCCGTGGTGTTAAGGTTAACGCGATTCAGGTAAAGTTTGATTGCGGAGATTTAAGTTTCTGCTCATTTTGATTAGCGAATTATATTGCGTATCTTCAATTTTGTTATTCGATAAGTGTTATATATTAGATAAATGGAACCGTTTTTGAGTTGACTCAAAGTTGATACGAGTAAAGCTTTTCTGTCAATTTGATTTGCGCCGAGCATGTTGCAGCGTATATGTTCTCACTCTGATTTCTTGGGTTTTTAATTTCAGCTAAGGCCAGGGAATGTAATTGAACGAACAGGTTTGTTTTTGAAGTTTTCTCCTTTTGATTATACATCTGATCGTTTTTGGATGAGTATGATTTAACTCAATTTGATGGAACGTGCCACCTTCAGGACGTACTTTTCGGGTTAGTCATTTGTTTTATATCTTCAGTTTTTTTTTTTTTTTTTTTTTTTTTTTTTTGTTTTTTTTTTTTTTTTTTTTTTTTTTTTTTTTTTTTTTTTTTTTTTTTTTTTTTTTTGATTTGAGTAAAATTTATTTTTTTTTTTGTTGTTAGGTTGTAGAAGCAGAGCATAAACAACAAGGTAGAGGAGGAGCTTCCATACAGGTATGAAACTCTTCCCGAGTAAAAACTTAGGAATCCAGAACCTGATTGCATCGGACATGTCAACCTGATTTAGTGATTAGGCACGTGGGTCATGTTTTTTGATTCATGCAGAACAATTTGTTAGATACGGATCTTCTTCTGTTTTTGCCTCTGGTCTATGCAATCAACAGTCTAATGTTTTGATCGTTTATTTCGTATTTTCTGATGATATTCTGTCTCTTAGCCTCAACGTTTGCATCGCTCTTCTTTGTGGGAAACAGGTTGAGCTTCGTGATGTTGACAGTGGGAACAAGCTTAACTTGCGGTTTGGATCTGAGGAGTCGGTTGAGAGTATGTTGCTTATTCCATAGCATTCATAGCTTAGTGTAAATTAATCTTTTACCTAAAAGTTTTTCTTTTTGGGGTTTCCAACCATTTTGTTATTAGCATTGTAGGATAGGTCAATTATATTACTGTGATATTGATTGATTGCATCATTTTACTGCAGAGGTTTTTGTTGAAGAGAAATCTTTCACGTGTTTATATACAGAGGGTGATACTGCATTTCTGATTGAGTGAGTCCATTTTATGTGTAGTCTCCTTACCTGTTTTATCTCAACTTAAGTAGGACCTTGAGTTGCTAAACATTATTTCTTTAACTATGTATATCCAACAGGCCTAATACGTTTGAGCAAGTTGAAGTGCCATTGGACATATTTGGCAAAGCTGCTGTATATTTAAAAGGTTGGTAGCACAATGATGTTATTCGTAGTGCATGTCATGCTTTAATTCCTCTGTTGATGGTTATTTAAATAACAATATGGATTCTGAGTGCAAAACAGTCATTGTTTGATGATGAAATCCAGTTCTATTGTTTTTGCTGAATTATTTATGCATGTGCTAGAAATACTAACATATTCGCTATGTATCTCTTTGCCCCTTCCTTCCTCGTGATTGACAGAGGAAATGAAAGTTCAGTTGCAACTGTATGACGGAAGAGCTTTATCTGCATCTATCCCTAAGCATATCACATGCACAGTAGTAGAAACACAACTTCCCATGAAAGGCCTAACATCAGCTCCTCGGTATGTATATATATATATATTTTTTTTTAATCAGAAGCGTTTTTCTCTATATGGTATATGTGTGTAACATATTATTGATTCGCACATGTATCAGTTTCCTCAACACCATGAATCAATCTTTTATAAGTTATGCGCCTTATTTCTTAAAATGCAGGTACAAGAAAGCTCTACTGGATAATGGCTCCACTATTCAAGTAAGTTGTCGTTCTAGGAAGTTGCAGCTATTAGTATTAATTGATTTTCAAACTTCATACGATCAGGAACTAGTCTGGGTCATCTAACTACAAAAGTAACTATCGGTTCCACCTTGAATTCCTCAGGTACCATCTTATCTCGAGGCAGGTGAAAAGATTGTGATAAACACTGAGGATGACTCTTTTGTTAAGAGGTATTATTAATTCAACTCTTTAAATTTATTACGTTGTTCATTATTGTTATCATAGGCTTTGCTCACGTTAGTCTTCTTCTTGCTTGCTCTCAATACAGGGACAACAAATGAAACTCTTGCGTAGTCGTTTAATACTTATCCTATGGAGGGTAAATCGGCTATGTTGAGAAGCGTTTGATAGAAAGATTAGGGATTTAGTGTTTATGAAGTTAATTTTATTATTATTATTCCAGTTCTCATAATCTCGGAGCTTCTGAGACTTGTGTGTTGTGTCGATTGTCACAAGTTCTTCTATATGAAGAAGACGTGTGTACAAAGATTTCAGGATCATAATAAAGGTTAATTTCCCCTTCGAATCTGTCGATAGTAGATTGCATACTGGGCCTAGTATGTTTTTTCGAACAATTTTTATTTTCAAATTTATTTTAAAAAAATGGAAAAGAAGGAGATTAAAAGGCAGAAAGGAGGAATATGCTATGGCCGCAATAAGTGTAATCCCATTTTCCGGTTATAGCTAAGCTACTACACACCACAGCCGTCTTCTATCTTCTCCTTCAATCGGTTTTCGCGTTCCCATCACTTTGACATCAACGGATAGTGTGGGTTGAAATTTTTTTTGCCGTACTTTTCTGATTGAATGGTGGTGGCGGACGGAGGGAATAGAGATCTAGAGGTGGATAAAATCCCAGTGATGGCTTTCAGACTATCCCATGATGCTAAACTTAGGCAATTGTTACATGAGATTAAGCTATGTTCTGATGCTACAAAAGAATTTGTTAAGTTAATAAAAGGAGAAACTGGTGGCGATTTGTTGCGTCTTTATTTACAGAGTTCACCCAACTTGTTGAGCTTCAGGAGGCATGCAAGCTTCGACATGGGAAACGAAAGACTATCCAAAATATTCTTGCTTATCCAGACGATTTTGAGTCATCCAGAGGGAAAAGGTAATTCAACTGATATTGGAAGAGCTATTGACCGGTTTGGTAAGTTTCTTATTGACGAAAAACTGAAAGACATTTACAAAATATTGTACAACACAGAAATAACAGAATGCTGCACTTTCACTGTTGGCTTCTATATTTAAACGTGGTCCACACATGGCATCACAAATGGCTAGGAGATTTGATTTTAAGGGTTTTGCAAAACTGACGGAGTGTACAAACGCGAGGGGGCTGACAAGGTAAGGAAACAACCCTCAACAAGGCGGGCTTTTGTTCGGTTTGCAATCCTTAGTTGGGAAGCCTGCAATGTTAAAGTCTGTTTTTCAGCAGCAGGAAATGTATTTTAAAGTCCTAAAAGGCCTTGGGAAAGACAATGAAAACACTCTGGCTTCTGTCTTGACTACGTTGAAGGAGAAGATCCTTGGTGAAGAATCATTGATTAGTCCTCGTCTAATGAGTGCTCTCTTTGAAATTAATACACTGAAGCAGCTAGCCAGCATTTCTGCAAGAGAGGGTGATCAGATTGGGAGTGAGTTGGCCCATGATGTTCTCGTCTAAGTTTGCACAGACCCCTGTAATGGATTGATGCCAGGTGCAAAGAGAAAGTTGAGAGGCAATTTAAACAGACTACTAATGCCCATGAAGTTGTTGAGAGCAAGAGAAATTGGTTATCATAGGGATTTGCTTCTAGCCATTGTTAGGAGTAGACGTCTTTAGCTTCAGATTTCTTGGAAGAATTTCCATACAATGTGATTTTGCATCACCATCCTGGTTAGTCTTCTTCAGAGTACCAGAGTGTATCTATCTTTAGTGTTAGTGCTGCCTGTACCGTCATATTTTTGCTTTTATTTTTCATTTTTTCTGCATAGTAACTGAAGTCATTGCAGGGTTTCTTCTATGTCCCTGGCAGCAAATTTAGTATCGTCAGTAAGAATTTCATGTTCTTTTGACTTTCTTAATCCAGAGCAACGTGCTACACCTCCTTCTAGCGGTTCAGGAGTTCAGACTATCATGAAATGCATATACCCCTGACCATTTAGCCGGTCGTTTATCACTAGAGGGATTGCTCCATTCTAATTTTATTGTGAAACATGGGACTTTGAGAATTCTCTTGGAGACGCCGATGCTCCATTCTAAAGTTGCTGCTTTTCTCACCATAAACCTTTCATGATCTAGCATTCCAGAAGGACAACGGGTCTACCTGCTGACAGTTCTTTTGCAGAGACTCTTGATGAGATCAAAGGACTGGTGAGAAGCATTTCTCCAGAAGAAAATGCAGGAATAGTTAAAAGCATTTTCTTCTGCATTGATACGTGCAACACCTGAATCGATCTTGCAAAATTTTGCTTCTGTGATGGCTGTTTCTTGGGCTCTCTACGGAATTCTCATTTTACTATCCATCGCCTTTTAGACGAAAACTTCCAACCTTTCAAAGCTATCGCCTGACTTATTTGTGCGAGGTTTGGAACTTACTGTGTCAAGGAATCTCCATGAAGAAACAGTAGATAGCGAGATTGAATTTGCTGACCACTCATCCATAACTGAAGAAATCAATAGTAAGATGGACATTCCTGATATTGAATCTTTTGCCTTCTCTATGTTTTTAGAGCAGACTCCTTTTCCAGTATTACTTAACGAAATTATGAGCATGGATATATCTTGCTTACCAGTGTTTCCAAGAATAACGGAGCTACTGCTGTTAAAAGTGATAGTATTGAACCAGATATCCGATTAATACTATTCTGGCTCTTCCAAAAACGATCATCATACAAGGTTCAACCAGCTCCGGTACAAGAGACTCTCTCTCGTATATACATTTATACGCAATATCTTGACTCCTCTGTCAACAATCTGAGATTTGCTTACGTCTCATGAAGCACTTGTTCTCTCATATATCAGAACGAGACCTTGTTTCTGGACCTTCTTCAGATTAGTTGTTTGCTACTTTTGCAAAGTGAAAGCATCAAATGCCCCAGACAGTTCTTTGCCACCCAGTTGTGATGGCACTGTTAGAGAGTCCCTTGGATTGTGACACATTATCTCGAGTGCAGAATGTTGAGATTTTTCTCAGAAACGTCGCTGACAATGGGCAGGCTAGTTATTAGTGACAGTTTTGACATGTCCAGTGTATTTGAATGGGAAAGAGGTTTAGTTGAGACCTAGTCATTGTATCTGTATCACACACAATTCAATCTTTGACACCATAGATACTGATGACAAAACTAGAAAAACAGTCATCGAAACTTCACAATGAATCCCAAATCATAATTATTAATGATTCTTTCATTATTACAACTTCAGTTTTCTGATACTGTCTTAAAAATTCATATTTAGTAAGACAGAAGCTCAATAGAGACTGAGATAAGACTTTTAACTCCATACATATAGTCCATGGCCAAGGTTTCTTGAGTTGAGCAGACTGAAACCACTATCTCAAGAGACTCTAACCAGTACTCGGGTCTATCAGAATTTTAAAATACTGGTTGTCATAAAAAATTAAAGTCCAGCCCGGTTTTAGCCCGGTTTAATTTAGTTAGCAGGTTGGGGTCGATGAACGAATCTGTCGATCGCAGACACTAACCTAATTGCATACTGGGCCTATTATTTTTCGGCCCAACACTAAATATTTCCTTAACAAATAAAAAAAATAGAAAAAAATAAAAAAGGAAAAGAAGGAGATTAAAGGTAAAGAGAGAGCAATGGCAATAAGTCTAACCCTTTTTCCGGTTACAGCGACACCGCCGTCTTCTCTCTTCTCCCTCAATCGATTTTCGAGTTCTCATCACTTCGCTTTTCTGTCTTCTTCTTCTCCGACTGGTAAAATCCTCTCTCCTGAGCTCTTATTTCCCGTTTTCTCTCTCTCGTTATCTCTACTTGTGGTTTCTGTGCTCGCCTACATTCTCCATTTGCGTGTACTGATTTTGCTATGTTGTTTTGTAACCTAGACAGAAAAATTGAGAGCAACGGCTTGGAGATTTTCTTTCGCAACCAGAGCTAAGTCGGTGGCAACCATGGCAGCTGTAAGTCACAATTTTTTTTAATCCAGGAGAAATTTTAAAATATAACATGCTTCTTTTCCCTGTTTCATGACTGATTTTTTTTTGAGTGCTAATGACAGAATGAAGACTGTACGGGAAATCTAAAACGCCAACTCGCAAAGCTCTTTGATGCGTCTCTAAAATTAACAGTTCCTGATGAACCTAGTGTTGAGCCTTTGGTGGCTGCCTCCGCTGCTGGAAAATTTGGAGATTACCAATGGTGCTCCCTCTTTCATTTTAATTCACTGAAATTATTGTTTCAATTAAGCTCTTTTCTGTTTGTTGAATTAGATTCTTTCATCATATTGTTGTCTGCAGCAACAATGCAATGGGTCTATGGTCCATAATTAAAGGAAAGGGTACTCAGTTCAAGGGTCCTCCAGCTGTTGGACAGGTTGGTTTGGTCTTTAGAATGTCGTGACTTTTTTTATGCTCTATGTCGTGAAGCCGATTCTTATCGGATTTTATATTTCGTTTAACTCTGATTCTGTTCCCTTTTTCACATAGGCCCTTGTTAAGAGTCTCCCTACTTCTGAGATGGTGGAATCATGCTCTGTAGCTGGACCTGGATTTATTAATGTTGTACTATCAGCTAAGTGGATGGCCGAGGTGCTCCTGTTGTTTTTCTATAGTCATTTTCTAGTGCTCATATAAATGATGTATGTTTAGCATAATTGTTTTCTAATCTACCCGCAGAGTATTGAAAATATGCTTATTGATGGAGTTGACACATGGGCACCTACTCTTTCGGTTAAGAGAGCTGTAGTTGATTTTTCCTCTCCCAACATTGCCAAAGAAATGCATGTTGGTCATCTAAGATCAACAATCATCGGTGACACGATAGCTCGCATGCTCGAGTACTCAAAGGTTGAAGTTCTACGAAGAAACCATGTTGGTGACTGGGGAACACAGGTAACTACTTTTCTGCTCTTCAAATGATTTTTTAACCTTGATTTTTTTTTTAATTGTTGTATTCCAATATTTATCAAAGAATTAAAGCTGCTTTTATTCTGCAGTTCGGCATGCTAATTGAGTACCTCTTTGAGAAATTTCCTGATACAGATAGTGTGACCGAGACAGCAATTGGAGATCTTCAGGTCAGCTGCCTTACATCATCTGGCCTCTCAAGCTTCACTGTTTTTTATTATGGCCTCACAAGCTTTACAGTTTTTATTATGTGGCATACTATGCTTTGTGTGAAGAACCGAAGCAATTTAGTTTCTAACCTCAGATGTCGTTTGATAGGTGTTCTACAAGGCATCAAAAAATAAATTTGATCTCGATGGGGACTTTAAGGAAAAAGCACAACAGGCTGTTGTCCGTCTACAGGTTAACAACAATTCTCCTAACCTAAATCATTGGTGCCTTTTTCTTTCGCAGTGTTTCAATTTGCAGTTGCATTTGGTTGCAAGATCTAAATTACTCACTTGTCTATCTTTTTTGTTTCTTCGGTGCAGGGTGGAGATCCTGTTTACCGTAAGGCTTGGGCTAAGATTTGTGAAATCAGCCGAACTGAGTTTGCCAAGGTTTATCAACGCCTTCGAGTTGAGCTTGAAGAAAAGGTAAAGTATAGCTGGACCTATGCTATATTATTTGAGATATAATGGAAAAAGAGATACATGGATGGGTAATGAAAAATACATTAATTCATTCATGACAGGGAGAAAGCTTTTACAACCCTTATATTCCTAAAGTAATTGAAGAATTGAATACCAAGGGGTTGGTTGAAGAAAGTGAAGGTGCTCGTGTGATTTTCCTCGAAGGCTTTGATATCCCACTCATGGTTGTAAAGAGTGATGGTGGTTTTAACTATGCCTCTACAGATCTGACTGCTCTTTGGTTGGTTATCTTTAAATTAATATTCCATGAAATCCAGATTTTAGTAGCGATCTTTTGGAAATACATGTCATATATTATGACTTTCCGTGTTCTGTATTTGCTGAAGTGTGTGGCTGAACTTGCATATTGTTCAATGAATTGTCTGCTGGTGCTAAATTCTTCCTGGCCCAGGTACCGGCTCAATGAAGAGAAAGCTGAGTGGATTATATATGTGACCGATGTTGGCCAGCAGCAGCACTTTAATATGTTCTTCAAAGTAGGTTTGATTGTTTCTGATGTCTTCTGAAATGTTATGTCTTGATTGAAACTGTCAGTTGTAACTGTGGTTTTCATGTTACTCTGAATCAGGCTGCCAGAAAAGCAGGTTGGCTTCCAGACAATGATAAAACATACCCTAGAGTTAACCATGTTGGTTTTGGTCTCGTCCTTGGGGAAGATGGCAAGCGATTTAGAACTCGGGCAACAGATGTAGTCCGCCTAGTTGATTTGCTAGATGAGGCCAAGACTCGTAGTAAAACTGCCCTTATTGAGCACGGTATCTTACTTTGTGTCAGCACTCTCTACCTTATTGAATTGTTGAATCATACACTTGTTCAGTTATTATTTGGTTTATCCATTCCTTATATGTTGTTTCTCTGTTTAGGTAAGGACAAAGAATGGACACCCGAGGAGCTGGACCAAACAGCTGAGGCAGTTGGCTATGGTGCGGTGAAGTAAGTATCATCTCTATTCTACTGCTGATGATAGTGAATTCAGTCAGTATCTTCTGGCTTTTGGTGACTTTTTGTAATTAAAACTGCACAAATATGATGAGTGTTCTGCCAGATGTTTTGACAGTTGGCATTTTTATATTTTCATGCTACAAGCTAACTTGCTGTTTTGTTTTGTTTTCTTTCAAGGTATGCTGACCTAAAGAACAACAGATTGACAAATTATACTTTCAGCTTTGATCAAATGCTTAATGACAAGGTACTGGAATTTGCCACCTAGTTTACATATTTGCAAAATGCAGTCACCTACACATGCTTATTGATTATATGTCATGAGCAGGGAAATACAGCCGTTTACCTTCTTTACGCCCATGCTCGGATCTGTTCAATCATCAGAAAGTCTGGCAAAGATATAGATGACCTGAAAAAGGTATTTTAGCCGCATGAAAATAAATTACTTAATTTTATTCTTTGTTCCTCTTGGCTGCACCTGAACCATTGTCTCTATTAAGGAAGTGCTACATTAAATTCTATTTAGTTTGAAAGCTTAAACAATTTTCAGAAGTGTTGTAAGTTGTAACTGTTAACTCCATGCCAGTGTCTATAGTGAGCATTTAAATCTGGAAGTCTCAAGATTTATTTTGTACACACCCTGAGCCTTTTTTTTGGGGGTTTCGTGTCTTTTCTATTTTCTTGGGTTTGTGCTATCTTTCACATTTTCATAACAAATGGATCAGCGAACACCTACGTAGACCATTATTAGTTCATACCCTACGCAGTACGATAAAGAGTAATTCTTATGTTCAATATCTGCTTCATTGCAGACAGGAAAGCTAGCATTAGATCATCCAGATGAACGAGCACTGGGGCTTCATTTGCTTCGATTTGCTGAGGTAACACTCATTAGATACTACTTTCGTATTTGACTTCCTTTTCTTGGTAACAATCGCACAACCCATGTGTGAACGATTTGCAGACGGTTGAGGAAGCTTGCACCAACTTGTTACCGAGCGTACTGTGTGAGTACCTCTACACTTTATCTGACCACTACACCAGATTCTACTCCAATTGTCAGGTGTGCATTTCCCAACATTCTACGTTTCTATTTGATATGTTGATATTGGACTGTATAGCTGCATAATCAACCACCAGTCAATGGTCTCACTTAAAACATGAACTTTTACAGGTCAATGGTTCACCAGAGGAGACGAGCCGTCTCTTACTTTGTGAAGCAACGGCCATAGTCATGCGGAAATGCTTCTACCTTCTTGGAATCACCCCAGTTTACAAGATTTAATGCATCACATCAGAATGAAACGACTCAAAAGATGAAAGGTTTTAATCCGTTTTGACAATTTTCTGCACAATTAGTGAAAAAGGCATTCTTTAGCCCTAAATTTTCACAATTCTCATTTAGCTTGGGCAACTTGTATACAAATGGATACAATGTTAAACTGAACCCAGAAGGTTGTTTTGTCATGTCATTGAACTGATTTTGGTGAATCATGAAATGGTTTTAAAGTTAATCTTGAATTGGAATGACTTGAGGATGTTCTTGTGGCTTTCATGGAGATTGTGGCTTTCATGGAGATTGTGGCCTTTGGTCCATATAAATAATCCCTTTTGCAGCTGGACTTCATTCTTGATCCTCTCTTCACAAGATCCTTTAGGCTTGTGACATTTGCTAGAGATGTGAATAACTGAGATTTGCCTTTATAATACTTTGAAAGTCCTCCTTTCTTGACGTGGCTGTGTAAAAAACACAATAGAAATAAGATCAATCAAAGAGAAGAAGCACAGTGAGAGGATTCTGAGGTCCTGACATAAGAAGATCCTCAAATGACACCATTACAAATGGATCAAAGGATTTGAAGATAGCAATGAGTTTTACTTTTAAGTATATGATTCTCCTATATCGATCAATCCAAGAAGTATCCTATATATATTATACTAGTTTCAAGTGTTATAGCGGCGAAAAATAATATTATATTATATTTTATCAAAAATTATATTTTATAAATAGATTAAGCGCTAAATATTTTGAAAAGAAAATAATGCACAAAACTTTGATTTGTATTTTCTATGAATAATCATATAAATTTGAAATTAATAAATATTTTAAAATAATATTTTCGACAAAAATCAAGTAAATTAAACACTAAACACTATATAAAGATTCTTAACAAACCATATTAAAATAATATTTTAATAAAATACATCAAACACTAATATAAAACATCTTCTAAAAATATAATAAGATTTGTTAAAACAAATTATTACATTTTCATCAACCAATAATAACTCTATTCCCATTAGTATATTATTTGCTTTGATATTTCTTGATTTCCATTTTCGAAGCAAGCGTACTATAGTACGACGATAAACACGATTTTTTTCTAATTAATCTAGGGTAAGAAGAACTCCTGAATTCATTTTTATGATTTAATATCATGAATAACAAAAGCTAAAAGATGAATGAAAAAATGATTTGTTAAGAATCTATACTTTGGTATTTATAACCAAACTACTACAATATTAATTTGAAAATTAACATAATTATGATGTAAAATATTAAATATTAAATATTTTGGAAAATTAACATAATTGTGATGTAAAATATTAAATATTAAATATTTTGGTAAAGCTGACAATTGTCTTTTCTAATGATACATTAAGTTGTCTTTTATATTATTTTTATTTTTCTGCTATTTACATTTTTACTTAAACTGACAAATTTTTTTATTGATTATCTATTCTACATTTTTATATAGAAAATTACCATTACCAGAAAGTTCAAAAATTACTAAAATTTTTGTTATTGACATTTTTGGTAAAACTGACAAAAATCTTAATTAATTATTTATTGTATATTTTTATATAGAAAATTACCATTACCAGAAAGAGACACGTGTCACAATATAAATTAACGATGACACGTGTCAAAATCTAATGAGTTATAACTTTGACATGTGTCACGCTTACGTTAAACACGCTCAACTTTATATAATAAGATTACTTATGGATGGTATTTCAAATCCGAAACATTAACACTTTCACGACGAGATTAGAGAGCCATTACATGATAGGGAGCTGAGAGATTAGGTCTGATAGATCGTCAAAAGGCCCATTTGAAGAAGAAGCATCCTCTGTTAAATCAGATGAACACAGTGAGATAGAAGATGAAGATGAATCTTTTGCCGACGATCCTGAAACTCCAACAACACCACCTTCTTCTTCTGTTGTCGAAATAAGCTTACCATCGTGAATATTCATTCTTTTTTTCTTTTGTCAATTATATGTGGTTTCTGATTTGCTCTTTCAGTCTTAACCAAAAGGAAAACAAGAAAAGGTTTCTTGAACAATAAGAACAGAACAGAGAGTTCTTGTCGAGATGTTTGTTCTGGTATAGATTTTTTTATAAAGGTGTGTTCTGTTATATATTTATATATATATAGAGAGAGAGAGGATTATATAAAATGTTTGTAGATAAGCGAAGAAATACGGTTTAGTAAGAGAAAAAAAAAAAAAACTAAAAAAGGATAACGAATAAACGATAATGTATAGGTATTACTTACGTGCAAGCTGTGGCCTATGGATAACGTTTTACTCTGTTCTATCAACTATATTGATTATACTCTATTTATCTCTGGCCTCACATAAAAACAACGTTGCCTTGCCTCTTTTATTTTGATCCCATATGCAAATTGCGAATTGCGGTTGAATAAAAATTATGAAAGACTGATTAAATATAGAAAGATTCAAAGAGCAATACGAAGCAAATATCGAACGCCTATTTGCATGGTATGGAAATCTCTTGTTTGAAATGAACGTTCCGAGCACCGTTGGCTACTTTCGTTGATTTTGGTTAGGCCTGGGCATTCGGGTTTTGGGTCGGGTTCGGGTCGAGTAATTCGGGTTTCGGGTAATTCGGGTATCTAAATTTAATACCCGTTCGGGTAACTTGTAAAAATCGGGTCGGGTTCAGGTTTTTATTTTCGGGTTCGGGTCGGGTTTGGATCGCTATTTTTCGGGTTCGGGTCGGGTCGGGTTCAATATTTTTACTCATATGTACCCAAATCTACTCGAAATACCCCAAAGAACTTAAATATTATTTATTTTTTACCCAAATCTATCTAAATTAAAAAAATTACCCAAAAATATCTAATCTATTCGGGTTTTTATAATTGTAATTTTGGGTATTTGAATTATTACAAGTATAAATATAACTAATATTTTTGCTATATACTTGTATGTCATATACTTTCGGGTATTTTCGGGTATTTTCGGGTTTCGGGTTCGAGTCGGGTTCGGATCGGGTATTTCGGATATAGAAATTTAGGATCCGTTCGGGTATTTTTTAAAATCGGGTCGGGTCGGGTTCGGGTATTTTTGGGTCGGGTCGGGTTCGGGTATTTTTGGGTCGGGTCGGGTCGGGTTTTCGGGTTCGGGGTAAAATGCCCAGGCCTAATTTTGCTGCTTGAATTAATTGCAAAAATAGGATATTTAATTCTAGGTTTGGATTTGTGTTTTCTGGATTTTCATATTTTTTTTGTGTTTTTGATTTTTAAAATTATAGTAAACAAAATAAATTATCATATCATAAAAATTGGTTTCATATAGGTTTTTTGTAAATTTTGGATCAGTTTTTTTTTCATTCAAATTCGAATTCAGTCATAGAAAGAGTAACTCATCTAAATCATATTTGGTTTGGCTTTTAAAATTGGTAATTTGGTTTGTTTTATATGAAATCCAACATTCCAAGGGTGAGATGATATAGAATAGATATTGTTGGCGAAAAAGCGAGAAAAGAGTGGCTGGTTGTGCATGATGTCTAGTTCCAAGTCTTCATACAAATGTCTCGATCCGCTATAAGCTTATAAACGAAAAAGAGTGGTTGGTGCCTTGGCAGTGGCGGAGGTACGTGAGCCCCCACAAAATCTTTAAATTCATTATATGTGGATGAACAAGTATAGTGACCCCAGTATGAAATAATTATTGACCCCTATGCAAAACCAACCAATCTACATAAGAATTTTTTTTTTTTATTCTACTTGATTCTTGTTAAAATTTTAAACTAATTAAGAACTAATAGTAATGTATCTATTCAAAATTTATATGATTAAGTTAAAAATCTACCGACATTATTTCTTTTTACAAAACACATAAGTTTTTTTCTTATTATGAGTCCTCAACAACGGCAAATCATAAACACTTCAAATTAGATTAATTTTGCATTGAATTTTAGGTAAATATATTTCTGATTTTTATTAATTTATTTTATTTTGATATTCAATTTATATTTTAGATTTTTCGTAAGTTAAAAAAATTCATAGTTGAACTCATCAATCTTGTATCATGAAATGTAAGATGAGTGGTTGACGATTGGTGACACAAAGCGGTAAAAAAAAAATTAGCAAACAAACAAAAAATTGGTAACAATATAAAGATAGTCAAAAGAGGTTAAAATTAGAAGTACAAAAACTTTTGGATATAAAGACATAACATGCTATGGTTTTTTTGGATCCAAATATAATTATATTATTTATTTACTTATATTTAATTATTTTGACTCCGGTAACTAAAATTTCTAGCTTCGCCACTTTGCCTTGGTGGTGCATGATGTCTAGTCCCGAATCTCTATACAAATGTCTTGGGTTCGTTATAAGCTTATAAATTGGAAAAAAAAAAAAAAAAGAGTGGTTCTCTCAAATCTCTATACAAATGCTGATATGCCTCAAGTCCTTTATTATAGTACGGGGGAAAAGAGTGCCTGGTACGGTTGTGCATGATACTTAGTTCTGAATCTCTATACAAATTCCTCAGGTCCGCTATAAGTTTCTGAACAATAAAAAGAGTGAACATTCTAAAATGGTAATTACCAGAAAAGATTTTCATGTGTTTTGCAGGACATTTGTGAAGGCTTCAACTTGTTTAGATGAAACGCCTTAGACCTTCCAAAATTATCATCTACGAAAATAAAAAATTAGACACGATAAGTTGTAGAACATGTACAAAAAGAAGAAGAAGATCGTTTAACAATAATAGACTCAAAAGCTTACCATCTTCAAGGTATCCATCAGAATCGCATCCTTCTCAATGTCGAAAAACTAAAATGTGAGTTGATGTTGACCATTCTAGATCAACAATTGTCCTGAATGCTTTAAAGACAAATGCTGAAAATTACAATGACCATTTGAACACTATTATCTTTATCCATGATTTTTAGGCTATCAATGATGTCATGTAGATAGTTGTTCTCCAAGACATGCCAACGTGCTTCAATAAATCATGTTCCATGAGTTCAAGTTTTGTTCCAACAATATCTTCTTCTTCTTTAGTTTAGCGCCGTCACATCTACCCCATAACATATTATGGTCTTCTATTTATTTTATGGTGTTGTATACTTCTACGAATATAAATATTTTAAACTAATGATAAAATTATGTATACCGGGTAATTTTACAAAATGTTACTAAAATATTAAGCGGCATAATTTCAATCCTAAAATCAAGTTAAACCACCGTTCAAGCAGAGGCAAGTGGATTTCTACATGTTTACCTATAATTTGGGCTCAATGATAGAGATTTGTTTTGTTTGAATATGATAACTTAGAATTGATAAAGCTCATAACAATGGTGGTGACAATCCAGAATTTGGGAATCTATAGATAAGATCTTGGAGATGTGCTCTCTTGGTAATCTGAGCAGTTTGGAGGTTAATATATAAGACAGGAAAATCAATCAATGGCATAGAGTACAAGAACCATTTCCGCAAAGGTATGGTCGGTGATTGGAAGAATCATCCAACTCCGGAAATGGGTAAACAAAATCGACATGATAATGGAAGAGAAACTCAAAGATTCCGGAATGAAATTCTGAGTTTTTGGTTTGAAAATGCATTGTAAATAATAAAATACCTTGATCCTTTTATGTAAAGGTTCATGGCTTTAAATTTCTCAGTGATATTATGTGTTGTTTGTGTTTCCTAATTTCCTTTGATAAATATATATTCCAATAATAAACCGATCGGTTAATGTAATTGAACACCACCAACCCAAAAATATCAAACCTAGATTAAAAGAAGAAATCGGACCGCATTAGTTTCATGGCTTGACCTTGACTTGATAACCAAGTCACAAAAGTTGGAATTAATCAATAAAAGGTATCAAAATAGAAACCAATAAATAAAAATAGTGTTTTCTAGAAAATTATCGACCTTCTCTCCAAGTACTCTTATACGTATATATTATATATTTTTCCCCAATGTTATTGCGGCAAAATCCGTCAACGGCGCCACATGTTTTGATCAATAATCTCCAAAGCAGTGACCAAAACAACCATTTCCGTACAAATTTAATACCTTTAATGGTGAAGGTTTCAGCTCTCTATTTGGATTTACCGACTCCAGTGGTCGAAATTCTCTAATCCTATAAAAATGGGTCGCCTTGTCTTTGATCTATGGATTTGATTCATCTTTCTAATTCTTTTCTTTTTCTATCAAGTTTCTTCCTGATTTCGTATTCGATTTGTCTTTGACCAGTTCAAAGTCTTCATACGAGAAAAAAGAAAAAAAGAAAAATCGTTTATTTTATTTTAAAGTTAAATTATTAGACTTTTCCCCTGAAAATTGTTGTTTGTTTCTCTGTTTCGTGCGTCGTAATGAGTACTGTGGAGAGTAGCAAACCGAAGATCATCAATGGTTCTGGTGGTTATGTTCTAGAAGACGTTCCTCATCTCTCCGATTACCTTCCTGGTCTTCCTGTATGTTACTTCTCCGTCTCTGATTCGGCTCTGTTTTAAAGCTATTTCGGTGGAAGTTTCTTATCAGATTAGGATTCGAACCTCTTGTTTTTGATCTTTGCAGTTGCAAAAGTTTGAAACTTGATCTAGGCTGATAGATATTTTTGCATGTTTGTGTATCAATATCAGCAGGTTTATATAACTGTTTAGTTTTATTTGGAACTTGAGATAGTTGAAATGAATTTCCCAGATTATGTATAGTATAAGATAGCCCAAGGAAAAAGGAGGGATTTTTTTTGTGTTTGGGTCCCAAGGATTAGGAATTTGACTCAAAATACGTGATATGGTTTTAGAGTTTTAGTCATTTACCATGTTTTTTTTTATAATCAAATGATGGTTAAGTTTGATTAATTGTAAGTTTCTTTTGCTTTTATATTACTGCAGACTTATCCTAATCCATTGCAAGACAACCCAGCATACTCAGTGGTGAAGTAAGTACTTTTCACCGATGTTTAGGTGACTAAGGTTCCTATGGTGATTGAATCATTAGCTTGCCAATTGTTACATTATTTTTTTTGTTTTTGGAAATTTTCAGGCAATACTTTGTTGATGCTGACGACAGTGTTCCTCAAAAGGTATATATTTGGTTTGGAGCTATCTATAATATACATGCCAGCCTGAGAATTTAGAGCTCATGTTTCTCTTATTGGCTATTCTCCTTGTTGTTTTAGATCGTTGTTCATAAGGATAGACCAAGGGGAATTCATTTTAGACGAGCCGGGCCACGTCAAAAGGTTTTTCTTTTTGTCAAATTGCTTCATTGTCCTTAGTCCATTTAAATAGGATCTGTTGTTGACTTAGTTCTCTGCAGGTATACTTCGAATCTGATGAAGTGCATGCTTGCATAGTTACCTGTGGGGGTCTTTGCCCCGGCCTTAATACCGTGATTAGAGAAATAGTGAGCAGTCTATCTTACATGTATGGAGTGAAGAGAATACTGGGAATAGATGTAAGTTTTTGTGATTGTAACCTCTTTCATACCTAAACAAATACGGTCTTTGCTTGTTTCATTTTCTCATCCGTGAGTCTTTTTCAGGGTGGATATAGAGGCTTTTATGCTAAGAATACTGTCTCCTTGGACTCTAAAGTCGTAAACGATATCCATAAGCGCGGAGGGACTATCCTTGGGACCTCGCGAGGTGGTCACGATACCAAAAAGATAGTTGACAGCATTCAAGATCGAGGAATCAATCAGGTTTCGATAACAACCACCTATTTAAAGTGTCTCTTTCTAAAAGTATATAAAAACTCGTTGTTGATGTAGTCTTTTTCATCATTCAGGTTTACATTATAGGAGGAGATGGAACACAGCGAGGAGCATCAGTTATATTTGAGGTAAATTCTATCTTCACCTTACAAATTTGTAAAATCCCAGAATTTACTGATCTTTTGATGGTACCTATGTAGGAAATTAGACGACGTGGACTGAAAGTTGCAGTTGTTGGAATCCCGAAAACAATCGATAATGACATACCTGTATGTAGCCGTCTCTTCTCTGTTTCATCCTTTAGAGAAAAGCTGTATTTTCTATGTGAAGAAATTTAGAAATTCACTTTTGTTTCTGTGCAGGTGATAGACAAATCTTTTGGGTTTGACACAGCTGTAGAAGAGGCTCAACGAGCTATTAACGCAGCACATGTGGAAGCCGAGAGTATAGAGAATGGTATTGGCGTTGTCAAGCTTATGGGTCGCTACAGCGGTGAGTAATTTACTCTTCTGCTTCATCTTTGTCGCTTTATCAAGCTCTCTTATTATATTATTTCACAAGTGCGTGATATTATTATTTCAAGCTCTCTTATTATATTATTTCACAAGAGCGTGAACTGCTTTAACAGGGTTCATAGCGATGTACGCTACTCTAGCAAGCAGAGATGTGGATTGTTGTTTGATTCCAGAGTCACCATTTTACCTAGAAGGGGAAGGCGGATTGTTTGAGTATATAGAGAAACGGCTCAAGGAGAGCGGTCACATGGTGCTTGTGATTGCAGAAGGTGCAGGACAAGATCTAATGTCGAAGAGCATGGAATCTATGACACTCAAGGATGCATCTGGTAATAAACTTCTCAAAGACGTTGGTCTTTGGCTGTCACAGAGCATCAAGGTAAACCACAAATTACAGTGAAAGCCACAAACTTTGATGGATAATAAAAATCAGACTAAACTTATCACGTATTAAATCTCGTTTAACTTGGTCTGTAGGATCATTTTAGTCAGAAGAAGATGGTGATGACTCTCAAGTACATTGGTACAATTCTTATCCCTTGCACTTTTCCACCATGAGTTTCTTGACTCTTTTTTCTTTTCCGAATCTTAGCGCACTTGTCGCATCTTACTTTCAGATCCAACATACATGATTCGGGCTGTTCCTAGCAATGCGTCGGACAATGTTTATTGTACACTTCTGGCTCAGAGCGCAGTGCACGGTGCAATGGCTGGATACACTGGCTATATTAGTGGTCTAGTGAACGGAAGACAAACCTACATTCCCTTCTACGTAAGTTACAAACCGATTTAAATTTGATGGGTCAAAATGGTTAAATTAATGAATCAACCCGTCATATATATTAGAATAACTGCCAATTATCATGATCATTATACCAGCATCATCATCATGATGTCGATTGGTTGTGATGTTGCAGAGAATAACGGAGAAACAGAACCATGTGGTGATCACAGACAGGATGTGGGCGAGGCTACTCTCTTCGACGAACCAGCCGAGTTTCTTGGGCCCCAAAGATGTCTCTGATGATAATAAAGAGAAGCCGATGTCAGCTCTCCTGGACGATGGCAACTGCAATGGCACGGTTGATGTTCCTCCAGTCACCAAAGAGATCACTAAGTGACACTGAACATAAGAACTACGACATATGCTTTTTTGGCGTTTTCAAATGATGTCCCATGTTTTGGTACTAGTTTAAGTAATGGGGTTTTGACGATTATACCCTTTTTGTTGGCATTACACAGACTGTTTTGTTAGATGCCTCATGTTGTAATTTTCAAATTTGGTCCCACCCGTCATATGAGTGGATAAATAAATCTTTGTTCCATTCATCCAATTTTACATTCTACCTATGTAAATATAAAATAATAGATAATTTTATGTTGCCGACCAAAAAAAAAAAAAAGAGAATTTTATGTTATAACTAAGGATCTATACTAATCTGACATTGAGAAGTTCATGACCAGTTATGGAACGAATTGACTATACTAATGGATCATTATCATCATATATATCAATAATGCGATTACGGATTTTACGAATTCTACACTCCAGAAAGTCTTAGCCACATAAGCAAAGTTGCAAAGGTCATTGCCGAGACTCCATTCCTGAGTCGCTGTGTTTGAGCTTTTAAAGTGATCGCATTGTTCATAATGGATGAATCGATTTGAACCTATGTGCTTTTCACTCTGTTATTATTCATTACACTTGATAATTGTTAATAAACTTTTTTATATTTTACATTTTACCAACAAGTGACTAAGGAACACATGGATTTCAATTATTTATCAACATGTAATTACTCTCTTTAACCAATTTGTACACCTTCGATTATAAATAAATGTTATTATTTAAGATCATATATATATCATCCCAGCGTATATACATATACTCTTTAGCATTCACGAGGGATGATTGTGATTACATTTCAGAGACGACCTGAATATAATTAACATAAGATCATATATATAACACAATTACCATAGATTCACATTAACTCGACAATGTGTAAACTTTTATAAATGAATCAAACGACTAATCCTCCATGTCAACATTTTTCACCACCTCAAGTTCTCCGGAAAATACTGTGTAAAACGAAAAAGAGAAGTAAGAATAGTACGTTGCAAAATTCATAAATATATATATACTTCCAAAATCTATTTATTCACATTTAGTCTTTTGTTAAAGAACATGCAATATATATATATACTCACTTTTTTGATAAGAGACATGTAGTAGGGCTTCACCTTCTCCACATCAACGTGAACTTTGCTCTTACTGTATAAGTCGTACTTGCTGTAATAACAATAACATATAGCAATTTAGAGATTCTATTAGGAGAAAGAATCAAATCACTTGATCATGTTTAACAAAACTTAATTACTTGAAAATGTGTAGCCACTTCAGGTTCTCCTTGTCTTCCTCGTTCATAAGATGGGTATATTCTCCAGCCGTGTGCAACGCTGCAGATAATTAATTAATTAGTTAAAATAAGCTTTACTCTTAACTATAAATTAAAATGTTACTATAATCATATTTTTAGTTGAAGTGCTTACGGTAAAAGGAATGGTATCGTATGATAAACTGTCCCGCGGACGGCAAGGTACTGCCGTTTTCTTTAGCCACCTGGAAAAATATTCATTAACCATTCTTAAATCACTTTATCCTTTACACTAATCAAGATAGATCAAATTTTCTGAAAAATCATTACTCTAAACAATGGAAGGTAAATAATCAATTAATTACCAGGTACATGTAGTCGTCATGGCCCCATGACATCATGACATTGTTTAATCCACATCCTTCAGAGTAAATCCCAGTTTTAGTGTTGTAGGCTTTGTTGTGAAAATCTGGGTTTTCTATAAAGTACTGCGCAAAGAGAAAGGCAAATATAATTTAAGTCAGATAATTGTTGCTCGTTTTGAGTATAAAACTCATGAGAAAGAAGAGTATAAATCTTTTTACAAAATTCAAAAGTTGATTTAAACAAAATTCGATGAGACTGTATTGATTATTTACCTTGTGGTGTACGTTAGATTCATCAAATGCACACCCAACAGGGAATGTGTCACCTGCAAGTTTTTGTGAGAGAAAATAAACAATTAGGTTCACATATAAAACTATAAGTGAAAGATTAAAATATTAATGACAAAATTAAACTTTAATTACCAACAACAGCCCATTGAGGAAGTCCTCCGAATTGTGGAAGAGTAATAACCTTCCCAAGATCTGAAAATTTCATATATCCATAAATAAGCTTCCCAAGATCTGATTCTCAAATAGGTGAGAAGATTATTTGCATTCTAGTTTTCTACATATCATATTCATTTTTCTTTTCATAATACAAAAAAAAATCTAAACAAAAAACAGAATAAATAATTTATAGAAAAGACTATTATTTGGTTATAAATTATAACAAATTTACCATGGATAAGAGCGGTTAGATGAAGCCAATCTTCATTAGGGTAATCCTTGCGGATGGCTTCGGCGGATTGAAGCAAATGTTGAATCTGAGGCTCGTCGAGATCTGGATCACTCTCGTCCACGACCTCATTGAGAAGCTCACAACATTCCCAAATGCTCATCACCTTTTTATCTAATTTTCCATATTCAGCCCTCATCTTTTTCACCTGAAATATACACAAAAGGTAAATAGATTATAACACATATACATATTCTATACGTGGATCACATAAGTTTTAATTACATGTCTCATTAAATATATAAGGGGCCCAATATATAAACCCTAATTAGTTTTTAAGAATCTTACAAAATCGACGGTCTGGTTAATGTGTTGTAATCTATAAAACTCTTCGACGCTCTTCTGCCTCTCACTCTCAGCATCGTAGTCCCTGCGACCAAATACCAATGTACGCGTTATTGATCAAGTCAAGGTCTAGATCCGGCCAAAAAAAAAAAAAACACTCGATTTGATTTTATTCAAATATTCCTACTTGAATTGAATATATAGATGTGAAAGACAAAGGAACCTGAATTGACGGCCGAATGCATTCATCTCAGGTGCCAAAAACGCTTCGTCGTCTTCGGTGGCCATTTTTGGCATCGAAAATCCTCCGTCCAATTTCAACTCTCCGGTCTTGTCCCCACTCTTCTTGCATACAGAGATCTCCTCTACTTGGAAAAAAAAAATAACTTTGTAAAATACATATGATTTAAGAAAGATGAAAAAAATGATTTCATCGTTATTTTTCCCAAAAATTTTTAGTGTTATCCGCCATAATCGATTATTTTTCAGGAAACTTTATTGTTTTCTAGAAAATCGTAGAGTTAGCCGGAAAATAATATCTGGATAATTACGTTTTTTTAAAAATCCCGGATAAATTCATTGTTTTCTTGAGAATATTGTGGGAATAGATTCTTACCAAAAATCGGGTTCTCAACAGAGATCGTCATCCTCGAAGAACGGTTTAAAGAGAAGAACCGAAAACGAAAGAGAAAGGGTACGACGGTTAATTAGGATTAATTTAGAGAGAAAATAACTCGATTTGTTTTGATTTTATATTCTTCTGCGATGAAGACGATACGAGTTTAATTAGGATTTTGCGGTATTTATAGTGGTGGATAAGGTTTAGGAGACGATTCCCTTCCTTGATATTTGGAGAAAATCTAAATCCTTATCGAATTATGTTTTTTTTTCTCTAAACAATTCCTTTTATATTTATCCAAACCAGAAACAACTTTCTGTTGTTTTTTTTTCTTGGATTTTTAGTATTGTCTATATTTATATAGATAAGGAAATTAATGATCAGTCAGTGATTTGATTTTCTGATGTAACTTTTGCTATTTTTGACTCTGTTTTTAATCATTTAGATAAGATTTGGTAATTTCTATTTTTGCTTGTATTGACTGCATTTTCGTTTTGATCTGGAATTTTAACTAGATAACGTTTATCAAAATATTTTTGAAAAGTTTTCAATCTAGATACTGTTTTATGGTTGATAAGTAATTTTTAATCTGACCAATAAGACCCAAGAATTAATTATTTAATCAAGAGAGCTGTTCATTTTTTCCGGTGAATTTTTTTTTGGAACACTTTTTATTAAATGTTATTGTTGGTAGAACATAACACTTAGCAGAGAATTAACTTAAACTTGAGAGTATACCGTAAGTTTGAATGTGGTCAAAAGTCTTACTTGACCAAAGAACAAATGTTAGTAATTTGCTAACACTATATGATATGATAATTTAATAGTTGAGAAATCAGTAAATCTGTTTTAATAAGACTTCGATTTTTGGTATCTAATACAAATGCAACAAGGAAAAATATGCCAAAAATTTATAACAATAACAATGAGTTGTCCTTAACCTTAAATATGCTTGAGTTTTGTCCTCAAAAAGTACGAAAAAGTGTTAGCTTGTACAAGTCAAAATGTTCTTAAAATAAATCAAAGATTGACTCAGCATTACGTGGCCTATATTTATATATTATCTGAATTATACCGATTTGCTTTTTCCACACATGCATGACAAAATATCTACTCACCATCTTCAACATGTAATTCAAATACGTTTTCTTAAATTTTAAAGCTATCTATATTTTTCCACACATTCAATGTTACAATATATCGTATACGTCAACTATATACTGTGTAGTTAAAATATCTCTTGTATACAATTACAATATTGTAATAATTAATATTTGTTGTAAAACTAAAATATAATACAAACGAATAAATCCCCAAAATATTATAAACAAATGTAAGTTACATACACATATTTATAAAAAGAAAAAAGTTACATTCACATATATTGTGATTTTCTTTTTACAAATACATTGTTACAATCAAAGATATAGACTTATAATGGCACAACATACTGAAACAGGAAAAAAGTTATTTTTTGTACAAAATCATTACAGATGTATAGATTTTATACCAAAAACAAAGTCAGTTGTGTTTTTATTTAGCGTCTTTCTTATCATTTCCTTTCCATCTTTCTTTTATACAATTTCGCCTTATTTATTTTTATAGTTTTGGGTTTAAAGTTGTGATTTTGACGAAATTAACTTGACAAAACTTGAGCACATATTAAATTAAAATATCATAGCTTCTTATTCGTATTTGATACCAAATGCTCTCCGTTTGGTAGATACTTTTTCCAATTATCATTTATCTTTGAGAAATGTTTCAATATCATCATTGATTAATTTTTATGTTATATATATATATATATAACATGATATCACAAGGTCTAATTCAAAATGAAGAAGGAGGCATGATTGGTTTTGCTAAATTTCTTGTTTTTCTAAAAGTTGAAACTACCGTAAAACATTATTCACCAAAAAAAATAAAAATGTAAAACATTTTTTCTTAACATGCATCTATATACAATTTCTCACGTGTTATATGATTTAGACAATTTCATTTTTCTTGTTTTCGATGTCGATGATCTTTTCATCATATAGACAAAATAATAACTTTAAAATTTAATATTAATGTTAAAATATTAAATTGTGTTTTAAAACAATCACGATGTGATTTAGATTTACTATGGTGGAATTAGTATCAATATACCAAGTCAAAGTTTTCAAATCGTTTTAGCTTGGATTTTTAGGTATTGGTATACCAAATCAAAGCTTCCAAGTCGTTTTTGATACAGGAAGCTCAGATCTGTGGGTACCTAATCAATAAAATAAAATTGGGGATTCCTGAGCAAAGATGATGTAACAATCGGTGACATGGTTGCGAAGAAACAAAGCAAAGATGATGTAACAATCGGTGACATGGTTGCGAAGAAACAAGTAAGACTCCATCATGAATATTTTATTTCATTAAATAATTTTATTTTGGGTTCAAAATTAATGTTTTCCTATTTTCAAGAATTTATCAGAGATATAAGAAAAAAATGATAATGAAGAAAAAGTATTTGAATTTTCAGTTTTCGATAATTTTTCGGATAGGGATTCAAAGAGAATATGTGAAGGGATTCATTCACGTTTTGTAAATATTATTTTTTCCCAATCTTCCTCCCTATATTAACTAACAATTAAAAACTAAAAACAAAATTTAAGTTGTAAACTTTTTTTTTTTTTTTGCCTTTTTCCCACTAGAAGACCGGAAAACCTTAACCCCAATTTAAACCAAAATTTTAAGACTTAACCAAAATTAAAATTAAACCGAGATGTCTAGGGTTTTGGAAACTTGAGATTCCGACTGAAAGTTTCTATGTTAAGAACTTTGGAAATGAGGAGTAACCTCCAGTTAACCGGAAAACTAAGAATCCGACTCAATCACGGGTACAAATACGATGATATCGGATAAGCAAAACCCTAAACATCAAGAAATTGAATATAGATTTTGATTTCCATCACGAAAAGCACAAAGAGAATCACGAAAAATATTTGAATTTTCAGTTTTTGATAATTTTTTCGGATTGGGATTCAAAGAGAATAAGTGAGGGATTCATTCACGTTTGTAAATATTGTTTTTTCCAATCTTCCTCCCTATATTAACTAACAAGTAAAAACTAAAAACAAAATTTAATTTGTAAACATTTATATCTCATGTTATTGATATTTATTATAAAATGTCTAAATATGTTTTTTTTATAACTTCTATACATTGATTTATATTTATCATTTTTAAAATTACATGAATATAATCTCATAAATAGAAATAAATATACTTTTTATTGATTTAGATATTTCTTCATACAAACTTTGAATATTATAATTTAATTGATTGATTGTCATTGAATTAAAATAATAAAATTAAACTTTTCAAATAGTTATCACTATCATCAAAATATTGCAAAATTTGAATATAATTAAATTCTGAAAATCAATTAAACAGTCATTACAATTTATATTGTATTAAACACATTATTTGATCTTTTTGTTTTGAGCTGGTTTACTCTATCTGGTCTGGTTTATTGGTTTAGGTGAACTGATTGGTTTATTTCGGTTTAGAAGATACGATGGTTTTATTGGCTAGTAGTCTATGGATAATTGGATATTGACTTTTTTGGGCTTAAATGGGCCAGAATTAACGAGCTGGTACTAAATATGCGTTTTGGCTACAGACACTTTTGTTGAAACAGTGCTATGTAGATAGTCTAATTTACATGCCGTTGAAGGTTTCCTAATTCATGTGGTAAATTTCGATATAAATTCTTCATTTCTCTGAATTTTTGTTGCAATCTGGAGAAAATTCTATGAAGAAGTTAGCGAGAAAATGGCGGAGAACTCGTCGCGGCTAAGATGATGATAAGTTCTTCCTTGTCCTTCTTACTCCTGACGAAGTTAAAAAGCTAAGTAACTGTATGTATGTGTATAAAGCAAGGTAGAGATAATAGCCATCACCAGTACTCTTCAGAGTAAATTTTTCATAGCAAAAGAGTGCTATGTTTGACCCTATAATAGTATAATCCTCAAAAGAACCTTCTTCTTTTGAGGAATAGTAGTAAATAACACCCTTAATTCTTTTGCTAGATAGTCCATTTGTGTAATAAATTCATAATTGATTCATACAATGAAATTGGTGCGAAAAATCAGACTCATAGCTGCAGATGCGGTCATGAATCGAAATTTCCAGATGGTTAAACTTTACTAAACAAAATGTAAAGATGGCTAAACAGATACTAATTAATCATATTGAATCGCTCGCATTTCATGAATCATGGATCAAGGATTCAAGAATATAAATGTTCTTTCCAATAACTGCATCACTGATTCGAAGTCCTCCACAATCTATTTTCCTAGTTTCAAACAGCTGATAAGATCTTAGATTCTTACAATACCGAGCCAAAACACAAAAAAAATAAAGCGAAGCAAGCTTTATTTACGGACCGTGATGGTTCAGTCGAATAAGGCTTTAACTTGAGACGGAGATTTTAGTTTTCTACAATGAAGGTTTCCTAGTCAAATATATTAGTCATTGGATCTTATTTTTGCTTAATGAGATCAAAATAATACACATACCAAAATACCAAATCGCATGCAATAATACACAAATTAAACCAAAATAGTTATACCATCGATTCACATTAAATCGACAATGTAAAGTGAATTAAACGACTAGCTAATCCTCCATGGCCAGTCTTTCTTTTTCCCCACAGCTCACCACCTCAAGTTCTCCGGAAAATACTGTTAAATGGAAAAGAGGAGAAAGAATAGTATGTCAAAAACCTCAGAAATCTATAAATGCTTTCAAATATATACTAATGTACTATTAATTTTTTTCTTGTAAATATTTACTCACCTTCTTAATAAGAGACATATAGTAGGGTTTGACTTTCTCAACATCAATCTGAACTTTGCCTTTACTATAAAGGTCGTACTTGCTGTAATAACAATAATATATAGCAATTTAGAGGTTGTACTTATAAGGGATTAAGACTCAATCAGTTAATCATGTTTAAAACTTGATTACTTGAAAATGTGCAGCCACTTCAGGTTCTCCTTGTCTTCCTCGTTCATAAGAAGGACGTATTCTCCAGCCGTGTGCAATGCTGCAGATATTTAAGTTAATTTTAAATAAGCTTTACTCTGAAATATTAATTTAAAATTTTACTTAATCGTTTTTTTTTTTTAGTTGAAGCTAAGTGCTTACGGTAAAAGGAATGATATCGTATGATAAATTGACCTGCGGACGGCAAAGTGCTTCCATTCTCTTTAGCAACCTGGGATTGTATATTTAACTGTTATTACATCACTTTAATGGGTGTACTTAGACTAAATTTCTTAAAATAGTATTTATCTTAAAATGAAAGTGAAGGGTTGATTAATTACCATGTACATGTATTCGTCATGACCCCATGACATCATGACGTTGTTTAATCCACATCCTTGACTGTAAATCCCAGTTTTGGTGTTGTAGGCCTTGTTGTGAAAATCTGGGTTTTCCAGAAAATACTGCGTCCGAAAAGAAAGAGAAAAATGTACATATAATTTAAGTCTTTATATTAATCGCCGTACTTTGGTATAAATCATAAGAAAAACCATATATTCTAGGTGTAAACTTTTTTTTTTAAATCATAAATTTCTGTTAACAATTATTTACCTTGTAGTGTACGTTAGATTCATCAAACGCACACCCAACAGGGAATGTGTCACCTGCAAGTTTCTGCGGGAGAAAAATAAACAAAGTTTCACATATAATTCGCATAGTTAAAATGTTAATGAAAATATATTAATGACAAAATTAAATATTAATTACCAACAACAGCCCATTGAGGAAGTCCTCCGAATTGTGGAAGAGTCATAACCTTCCCAAGATCTGAAAATCCAATAACTTATTTAATGTGTGATTAATTCTGATTCACAACTAGGTGTATCCAATTCAATCAGGTAAAATCAAACCGAAACCATCACACAAAAATGGATTAAAAAACGAATCAAAAAATCAGTTTGGCGTCAAATTCCTATATTTGAGTGAATTGTACATGACTGACTAAATAGAAAAGATAAAAAATAACCAATAAAAGTTCATTAAAATAGATATAAGACTTTTCTTGTTTCAAAAAAAAAATATATATATATATATAATATAACTAATCTTAATCAAACTAAAGAAGATCCGATTTGATATCTAAACAAAAATCTAACCATGAACTAGATCAGATACTCATATTGTTCTGATAAATAAATAAAAGACTATTAGTAATAACAAATTACCATCTATAAGAGCGGTTAGATGAAGCCAATCTTCATTAGGGTAATCTTTGCGGATGGCTTCGGCCGACTGAAGCAAATGCTGAATCTGAGGCTCGTCAAGATCTGGATCGCTCTCGTCCACGACCTCGTTAACACTAGTAGAATAAAATGCTATACCCACGAAAAATTTGTGGGTATTTACTCACAACATTCATGAGTTTTCGTGGTAAATGCCACGATTTACCAGAATTTTTTCGTAGGTATAGCGTCGTGGATAATATTTTCCGTGGCAAAATATGGCAAAATTACCTACGAAATGCCACGAAGAAAAGCGTAGAAAAGTTTGCCACGAAGTGCCACGTTTTTATTCGTGGCAATATCCACCCACGAATATTTTCGTGGCAATATCCACCCACGAATATTTTCGTGAGACTTTGTGGATAATCCGAATAAATTAAAAAATATATATGTCTCATAGTAGTGGCGGCGGAGACCAGCGGGCGGGTGGTGGCGGCGGTAAGCAGCGATCTAAATTAATTCACAAAAATCTTCATCTAGTAGGACTCGAGCCCTAGACCTCAACATATAAAGTAAACAAATGATAACCACTACACTACATGAACATCTGATTAACTCTCTACATATCAAATATATATATATATATAACTAAAATTTTCTGGATTTTAGATTCACGGTTAAAAAAATTACTAGATTAAAAGAATTATAAGTAAATAGTTTTAATTTTATGTAAAGTATATATATATATAATTTTAAGTTTTTATTAAATAATTTATAATGTGGGTATATCTAATTTTCAATTACTTATAAGTAATTTTAAGTTTTTATTAAATAATTTATAATGAATAATGTGAGTTGTTATATTGAATAAATGTGTGTCTTTTAGTATAATTCTATATGTGTTATAGTAATGTATTGTACTAATTATAGTTTTTACAAATTATATTTTATAATTTTTTTGAAATAATCTATTATTCTGTAATGTTAATAGCTCGCAGAGTAATAAATACCCGGTGCCTATAAAAAATGATTTAAAAGTAAGGACAAAATCGAAAACATAAGTTATATGTAAAATTAAAAATAACTTAATATAAAATAATAGTTAAAAATTAAATCAAAAGTTAAACAGTATATATTAAACAAATATAAGTCTATAATTTAAATCAAATTTTTTTATTTATAATAATATCATTATATTATTTTTTGTTTTCAAAATTAAATTTTCGATATCGGAAGTAATAAGAGAAAGAAAAAACTTATGAAATTTATTACAATATGTCTCCGAACAATATATTATATCTTGTAATGTATCGCTTTTTTTATCTTATTTGAAAAATATTTTGTAATAAAATATGTTTTATTGTATGTATTTCGCTGAATAATATATTATATCTTGTAATATATATTACTAATAGTCTATTATAATTTTATAGTTATAAAACTATCTTATACTTATTTATTAGTTATCTTATAGTTATCTTATAAGCTATTTTATAGTTAGAGACATAAAAAAAAATATTTGTAAAAATTATCCACTTCCCACGATTTACCACAATTTATATAGTGGGTATGAAAAAATACCCACAAACTGCCACTAATATTTTTGTGGGTCTAGGTACCCACGCATATTTTCGTGGCATTTCGTAGCATACCATCATTTCAATGCATTACCCACAAAATTATTCGTGGAAAACCGTAGTAAATATTACCCACGATTGAATTTGTGGGTTTTCGTGGGAAAATTTATCCATGTTTTTGTCACGTCTTCCCATGATCTTTAAATTTTCGTGGCAAACTTCTCACGAGTGGCACTTCGTGATTAAACGTGACATTTTTCCCATACCCACGAAATTATTCGTAGATATTTCGTGGGTATAGCCTTTTTTTAGTAGAGTAAGAAGCTTACAACAGTCCCAAATGCTCATCACCTTTTTATCTAATTTTCCATATTCAGCCCTCATCTTTGTCACCTGAAAAATTACATTGTTTTGAATTTTTAATATCAATTTTATAGATAGAAACACACATATATATATATATATATTCTACATGGATCAAATATATTTTATT
Organism: Boechera divaricarpa; assembly: GCA_026770425.1. NCBI lineage: Eukaryota > Viridiplantae > Streptophyta > Magnoliopsida > Brassicales > Brassicaceae > Boechera > Boechera divaricarpa. The sequence goes on from CM049192.1 coordinate 7,056,319, forward strand.
TAGATGTCTCGTATAAATATATAAACCCTATAATTAGTTTGGAAAATCTTACAAAGTCAACAGTTTGGTTGATATGTTGTAATTTATAAAACTCTTCCACGCTTTTCTGTTTTTGGCTCGTAGAATCGTAGTCTCTGTGGCCACAAAACCAACGTACGCATATCGATCAAGTCAATGTTATATCCGACCAAAAGTTTCTCGGTGAGTTTTATTTGAACTCTATTTGTCCTAAATGTTGTTGTTGATGGAACATAGTTAAAGAGCATATATGTAGAGAATTTACTTTAAAATGATAGTAAACGGCAAAGCCTTTATCCGGTCAAAAGCTTTACTTGGAACAAAGAACAAATAATTACAAATCAATTGAATTTAACGTGTGAAGTTTTTCTCTCTCGAGCACTATTACCGGTATGCCTCAAATCATCTCACTGTTAGATTCAGGAACGATTAAATGGAAAAACTATTTCATTGAATAAAAACAATGGCTTATATAGCCTTACAGAAAAAACAGAGAAGTGACGATCGTGGTCGAACGTGACCGCAATTGTCTGAAACAAATAACTAGAGCAAATCACAAATTCTTAAACAAACGGACATTAACATAAATTAACAACAACTTATCATTCCCTCTCCTAAACTAGACAGTGTGCTAGTTTAACTTAGGTTCATCGCAGACTCCCAGCTTCTTCCTAAGCTCCTGAAATGTGTCCAACTTCAACGGCTTGGTGAATATGTCGGCTACTTGTTGATGTGTGCCATAGAACTTGAGTTGAACTGCTCTTTCATTTACCAAATCTCGCAGAAAGTGAAAACGCACATCAAAGTGTTTACTTTTACCATGCATCACAGGATTCTTTGATAGTTTGATAACCGAGTTGTTATCACAAAATTGATTGGAGTTGAACTACCTTCATATCCAATTTTCTGCAATATTCTCTTCATCGATACCATCTGACATGTACACGCTGCAGCAGCTATAAACTCTGCCTCTATTGTGCTTAGAGTGACCACAGGTTGTTTCCTAGAGGACCAAGCTACTGCTGCATCACTTAAGATGAATGCATAACCGGATGTGCTCTTTCTATCCTCCACACAACCAGCATAATCACTGTCGGTAAAACCTACAAGCTCTCTGCTTCCTGTTTTTGGATAGAAAATTCCAAAGCTAGTAGTTCCTTGTAAATACCTTAGGATCCTTTTAGCAGCAGCAAAATACCTTAGGATCCTTTTAGCAGCAGCAAGATGGAGCTCAGTTGGTTTAGACATGTATCTGCTAATGAGGCTCACCGCATACATTACATTTGGCCTTGTTGCTGTCAAATACATTCAACTTCCCACTAGTTGCTTGTATCGCGTGCTATCCACTTGAACTCCATCCTCGTCCTTATGAATTTTAAATCTCGGAGTAATTGGATTCAAAACAGAGTTGCTGTCCTCCATTCCAAACTTCTTCAAAACCTCTTTCACATATTTTTTCTGACTAATGAATACCCCATCTTCAAGCTGCATCACTTCCAGACCAAGAAAATATTTCATCCTTCCCAAGTCAGACATATCAAACTCTCTCATCATAGACTCCTTAAACTCTCTCATCATTGTCTCATCATTTCCAGTGTAGATTAAGTCATCGACATACAAGCTAATGATGAGACATTTACCTTGTTGTTAATTTTAGTGAACAATGTCTGCTCACTCACGTCTTTCTCAAAGCCCATTTCTCGAAAGTATGAGTCTATTCTACTAAACTAAGCTCTTGGCGCCAGTTTGAGTCCATATAAAGCTTTGTACAACCTGTAAACTTTTCCTTCAGCATTCTTCACCTCATATCCTCTCGGTTGTTCGACGTAAACTTCTTTTGTTAGCTCTCCTTGCAAAAATGCAGACTTTACGTCTAGTTGATATATACTCCAACCTCTTTGTGCTGCTAAAGCTAGAATTATCCTCACCGTATCCATGCGAGCAACAAGGACATAAACCTCTTCATAATTGATCCCATGCTTTTGAGCATAACTTTTTGCAACTAGACGAGCTTTAAATTTCTCAACTTCTCCATGTTGATTCAACTTATTTTATAAACTCATTTGACTCCAATGCTCTTACCTCCATGTGGCAAATCTGTTATCACCCATGTATCATTCTTTTCAATTGAATTTATTTTATCATCCATAGCTTTTCTCCAATTTTCACTTCTTACTGCCTTATCATAACTCAAAGGATCTAAATCAACAAATAGAACGAGTAAGTCTTAACCTGCAAACAGAGCAAACAACACAGATTCTTCTTCTTCATCTTTACTTCTAGTTACGTAATCACTCAGCCATGCTGGTGGTCGTCTTTCTCGAGTCTGCTCAGCTGAGCTTTCAGGGACAGCAACAGCGGCAGGAGCAGCAACTGTGATAGGAGAAACCGTACCAAGAACCTCTGTTTTATCATTGGTAAAAACCTCTTTTTCTGGTTCACATTGATTTTTATCAGCTCCCCACTCCAAATCCAGATTGATTTGCTCTTCACAGCTTTCGTCCCAATCCTACTTCTTATCTTCTTCAAAAACAACGTCTCTGCTGACCGTGACTCTCTTGCTCACTGGATTTTAAAGTCTGTATCCTTTTGATTATGTATTCATCCCAAATAAAACAGAGCGTTGGCTTTTGTCATCAAGTTTTGTTCGTCGAGCATCAGGCACATGGGCATGTGCAACACATCCAAACACTCTAAAGTGTTCTACGGAAGGTTTTAGACCACTCCAAACTTCCTCCGGAGTCATGTTTTCTACTGAGCTTGTTGGAGACCTATTAAGAAGATAAAATGTCCAGCTCACAGCTTCTGGCCAAAAATTCTTTGGAACATTTTTCTCTACCAATAAGCTCCTCACCATGTTCATCACAGTTCCATTCTTCCTTTCTGCTACGCCATTTTGTTGTGGCATGTAAGCTGTAGTAAGTTGTCTCTTAATCCCGTTCTTTTTAAAAAATTTGTTAAACTCGCTTGATGTAAATTCCCCTCCACGATCTGTTCTCAAACACTTAATAGACAAGTCAGATGCCTTTTCTACACCACTTTTGAATTGCTTGAAGGTAGTAAAAGCATCAGCTTTGTAAACCAGAAAGTGTACCCATGTCTTTTTACTAAAATCATCAATGAAGTAGATAAGATACCTTTTTCCACCACTCGAAATTGGAGAAATTGGTCCACAGATATCCGAGTTCACTAACTCTAGTTTCTCTGAGGCTTTCCATGAGGAAACCTTTGGGATAACCTCCTTTTGTTGTTTTCCTTTCAGGCAGTATGTGCAAATAGTCTTCGTTTCAGGAAATCTCGGCAGTCCTCTCACCATTTTTTTGTTTTTCAAGGTCCTTAATCCCGTGTAGCTGAGATGTCTGTATCTTCTATGCCAAAGCTGAGACTGGTCTTGGACATCCGTTTTTAGACACATCTCTTGCTTGCTTGACTGTTTGCTTGAAAACAGTATAAACATCCTATTCGATGTCATCTTGTTTCTAATAATGAGATTTTTTGTAGGATGATAGATGCTGTAGTGATTTGATTTTATTAGAACCTCCAAACCTTTCTTTTGAAGCTGTCTAATATTGAGAAGATTGTTTTTCAGTTCAGGCACATAGAAGACATCTTATACCATATGACTGATTCCTTGAAAGAACGGCCTCACGTTTCCTTTCACAATTACTTCCATTTGTGTATGATTTCCCAGTCTAACTGTCCTCTTAAAACCTTCTTTTATTTCACTGAACAGACTTGAGTCACCACACATGTGATTGCTGTAACCTGAGTCTATAAACCATATATCTTCTTTTTCATCTTCTGGATTTTCAATATACGCCATAAGCAACATCTCTTCTATTTCCTCTTCTTCTGCATAATTCACTTGATTTGCTGATTTTGGACATTCATATTGAAAATGTTCCAACTGATGACATTTGTAGCATTCGACGGTTGCTTTGTTATAGGATTGACGACTTCTTCCTCTGCCTCTTCCTCTTCCTTCATATCGTCATCTTCCTCTACCTCCATAGCCTACATATGTTGACACTGCGAGCGTTTGTTCTTCATCTCCTTTTTTTTTGAATTTTTGTTCGTGCACAAGAAGCGAACTTTGCAGGACATCAACAGAAAATGAATCAATGTCTTTTGCTTCTTCAATGGAACAAACAATATAATTCCATTTCTCAGTGAGAGTCCTCAAGATTTTCTCCATGATCTTGACATCAGCCATATCTTCTCCAAAATTCCTCATGTCATTTGCAATCACCATTACCCGACCAAAGTAATCTTTGATTGATTTACCTTGCTTCATCAGTTAGATCTCGAACTCTCTCCTTAGGCGATTTAGCTGCGCTCTCTATACTCGAGCGTTTCCTTGACACTTCATTTTCATCGAATCTCAGAGCTGCTTCGAGGTCACCTTCTGGGTTATCGTCTTCAGAATTGTTCTGTCCAAGGATTAGAACAGATAATTCTTGGCTTTGAGATCTTTCAACTGCATATCCTGCAACACCTTCTTTTGTTGTGGAGTCAGAACTTCATCAACACCTGGTTGTGAGAATCCAGATTCCCCAACCGTCCAATATTCTTTGGATCGAAAGAGATTTTCCATGAGCAGGCTCCAATGGTCATAATCTCGTCGAATCTAGGAATTGCAGGTTGGGAGAAACCACCATTTCCTTCTGATCCCATTTTCTCTCTCTCTCTTTTCTTCTCTCTCTCTGTTTTCCTCTCTTAATTTAACCTCGCTCTGATACCAGATGATAGACTCAGGAACGATTAAATGGAAAAACTACTTCATTGAATAAAAGCAATGGTTTATATAGCCTTACAGGAAAAACAGAGAAGTGACGATCGTGGTCGAACGTGACCGTAATTGTCTGAAACAAATAACTGAAGCAAATAACAAATTTCTAAACAAACGGACATTAACATAAATTAACAACAACTTATCACTCACACACTCTTGTCTTGGTACCGCTTTTCGCAATCGTTTTGTATCCTTTCGTTACCTTCCCGACCACAACGTACCACTCTCTCCCTTCGATTCTGTTTGGTGGTCGGAGATCTTTTAAACACGTCTTTCATGGATTCATCGCTTTTTCGGTCCTCCACTCTGGCGAGATCCTTTTCAACCTTTCGTTGGTCGACATGGTCGCCGGTAAGATCCATCTCCAAAACTAGGCAGCTCGAATTTCCGCTGACGATAGCTCCAGCTCAAACCTCTCCTCTCTCTCTCTCACCTTCCAGTGAAGACATCTTCGAAGCTTGCCATTAAATTCTCATGTGCCATCGACAACCCCAGTTCTCCTTCCTTTCCACATCCACCTTTGTACCCGCCGCCGAAAAAAATCTCGTCCTCGACGAGTCACTTCTTACAAAAACCTCCCACTCCGCCGTTTTTGAGATCTGCCCCACCAAGCCGGAGATCTTACAACCCTCCTCTGTTCTAGAGAGATCACTTCCGCAAATTTTTTCCGTTCGGGAGAGAATGATTCCACCAATATCCTCCTTTTTGGAGTGATTTATTGAAAGGTCTAACGTGTTAGCTACATGAGTTATGTATGACCACGAGCTGGTCTTGGATTTCTTGAATTTTATCTTCAATTCTGAATCCACCCAAGCGACTAGAGATATTCCCTTCAATGCAAACTTTTCGGATTTGAACATCTCATTGAATAGATCTTCAAGCTTTTATCTTTACCTTTGTTGTAATGTTTCAATTTTGATTTGTATGGACTCTCCTCTTTTGAGGCTTTATTTTATTATTTGCAATGGTTTGGACCAATATATATATTGTTATTAACTTGCTAACACTATGATAATTTAATAGTTAGAAAAATTTGTAAATCAGTCGAAAATTCTATATTTAGTAAATACACATGCAACAAAAGAAAAATATGCCAACAATATATAACGATTACATGGAGTTTTGTCTTTAACCTTAAATATGCATGACATGACAACATGGGTTTTGTCCTCAAAACTTAAAAGTATGAAAAGCTTGTACAAGTCAAAGCGTACATAAAATAAAGCTGGGATTGACTCAACAATAGGTGGCCTATAATTTTATATTATCTTAATTCTACGGATTTGCCGTTTTACACAGACATTAAAAACAAATAAAAAAAGATTTTTTACTGTTTAGTACATACTTGGTTTTAAAAAACTTTCTCTCGAAGAAACCCTAAACTCTCTCTGCCATCAACCACTTTGTTAGCAGATCTAGCCTTTCCGGCACCGTTCGCCTCTGGTGGTTGTCGAGGAGGGCTCTCCTCTTCTCTTTTCGGCTTAGCCACCATCAATTTTCCCTCTGCTTCTCCTCGTGTTCGATCTCTAGATTCCTCGACGAAGCTTTCTCTGCTTCGTTCCATGGCTGAGCTCGTCCCTGAAGGTAATCAATGAACCTCGTGTTAGTGTCTCAACATGGCTCACGGGTGTAACAAGACTGGTCTTGTGAACTCTCTTGAAGAATCCGAGCATCGTTCATATGGTAAAGCTCCGTATGGTTTGGCTTGTTTTTTTCATTAGGTGGCTTTCAAGGCTTATATTAGAACGTATTTGGCCCTCGGCAAAGACTGGTTGTTGCTAGGATCTATTGAATCATGGTAAAATTGCTCATTAGGCGGTTAAGCTTGTCTCTTTTGGCAATTTAACTAGCTTGAGATTAATCCTCATGCCTCCCTCTAGTCATGTTGGTTCATTCTTGGTGGAAGAGATGTCGTAGTGGCTTAGGAGTAAAGGTCGATGGTCACGTTTGTCTTCTCCATGGATAATAGTTGGTTCCTCAAGTAAACCTCCATCTCTATTGGGATGGTGAACAACATAAGAGACTTTTATCATGTTGGATAAGCTGATTAAAATTGGTTCATTGCGGGATATCATCGTTCACCACTTCTCATAAGTCCACTCGATTATTTGGTGTTTATCTTAGTGGTAGCCTTTTTTATCGAAGAGTTGATGCCCGTGCTTGGATGTTTTTGAGCGATTGTCATGTGCTTGAGCCTTGTTCCTCAATGGTGTATCTTCTTCTGAAGATCAATATGTTGGCTACTCAAGGACGCTTTTTTTTGCACTACAAATCTGATTAGAGGAAGGAAATTGGATTCGACTGATGAGATCAAGTGCATTTTGTAGCAATGTCAGATACCTCGTCGTTGGCTTTTCTCTTTTCTGTACTTTATTAGATTTTTTCTTCGGTAATTGTGGCTTGATTTAGGCTTTGTATTTGGTTGTGTTTTTATTTGGCTTCTATTGCCTTTTGGTTTTTTCTCCGGTTATGTTACCGTGAGGAAATCCGTGGATCCCTTGTGGATTTGTTGGTCCTAGTGGTTTGTTAGCTTTCATGGATTTTATTGACGTTATAGCCGCCTGGTCTTATGAATGAATGAGATGAAAAGTTAAAAAAAAATCAAAAAAAAAATCATCATTCCATTAGTGTGCGGGAAAATCTAGAATCTTCTTTTCATACATTTTATATATTTACAATTAGAATATTATATTATATTTTTCAATGATTTGAATTTATACTAATTGAACTCTTAAAATTATAATTCCTACTTCTAAATTCAAAGTAATTTAAATTATATTTGTTGAGTTGGATCTTAAATACAAAATTAAAATCTCACATTCAAATGATTTTACTATTGTAACCGCATTAAAGTAGTATTTATTATTTTCAATGCTTCCAACTGTACTAATTGAATTAAAATCTCAAATTCAAGTGATTTTGTTATTGTAATTGCATTAAAATAGTATTTATTATTTTCAATGCTTTCAATTTTAATTGTTGATAAACAAAAAAAATACTTATTGAATTATTTTCTAAAATGTCTACACTACATATAATTCTTAATAGTTATAAATGTGATAACCAAAAAAAAGAAATAGTTATAAATGTATATATCCTTTATATTATAAAATACAAGTCACTTGTGCAATCATATGTGGACATGTGGCATATAGACCAAATTAAAATAAATAAAAATGAACGTGTCATATTTCTAATTATCAGTTTGAACTTCCAGTCTCCCACAAGCCACGATCAAAATACGCAAAAAAAAAAAGAAAAAGAAAAAAAGGGTAGATAAGCCTCTCTAATCCTTCACTATTTTTCTCTACACTATTTTATCACATTAAAAAATTCACCAGAAATCAATGTTAAACAATGCATTTTTTTGAATGTATATTAATGTCTTCCAAATAAATGTATTATCAGGTTCATTTTCGATATGCTCAAAAAGCAAATGCTTTATAGTGTTAAAAAATCTTACTATCCCAATATTTGAATACGGTCTATTTCATATATTGTACATGTTAATCATATATCTAATACATTTCATATATTAAAGTTTATATTGTGTTAATCAAATTATTTCTCCCGTACAGGTGGGAATACTAGTGTATATATATGCACACAATTGAGCTGGAGAATCATACCTTTCTACTTGGTTTCTGTAAATCCAATGGACTTCCTCTATCCCGTTGAATTGATGATTGGGCTTCTATTATCCGTCACCTTCCTCTCTCTCTCTCTCTCAGTCTCCACTCTCCCCACTTGTCGCTGGGAGAAGAAAAGAAAAGAAAAGATAAATATGTGGCCTATGGGTTCTGTATTTTACTTATACACGTCGGTGAAATTACAATATCACATGTTCTAAATATGTGGCCTATGGGTTGTGTAGTTTACTTATACACGTCGATGCAATTACAATAGCACATGTTCCTCTGCAATCACACATGATTTTAACCCCACAAAAAAATAAAAAAATGCATACACGTGACATCGAGAATCCCAGGTTCCAATTACAATAAGACACGTGTCACGTGAGGGCTAAAATAGAATAACATTGTTACTGTTATTGTTGCCCTAATTCAATAACTATAGAAGTTGTCGAGAACCTAACTCCACTAACCAAAACCACAGCTTCTTTTTTTTTCCTTTTTTGGTTATCCAAAATCACAACCTTAATTAAGACGAAGATGTACATAATTCAAAACCATTATGAGATATAGTTTCCATATAATATCTAAAACAGGATAATGGAGGGAGCGACTCGTAAGTAGATTCATATTCTACGGATCCTTAGTTTAGATATGAATAATATCTCAGTTATTTATTTTCCTTACCATATTGGTAGGAATCGGATAGTTTCAGAATCGAAAAAGTCCAACTTATATGGAACTACTATAAATAAACCGTCCTTGGAAAATTGTTTTCAGTTATAAGTTGCAACAATCTCTACCGTATAATCTCGATTTCCTTGTTTGATTATTCATTTGATCCATGTCATAAATAGTGAGATTTTAGTGTATCGGGTTACTTGCTAATTGTAATATAGAATTATAAGTATCAAGAAAGAGTCATTAAGTACTTATCCTCGAGAAGCTAAAAAATAGCAATCTTAAATTTATTTCGGCTTGTATGCATTGGTGTTCTTTAGGCATTCTTTCTGTTTAACCAAAAAAGAAGTCAAAACTTGTTCAGTAATTACATCGATTGTTAATTTATACACATTATCATTTATCATCTACCATTGATGTATACAAAACTTATTTTTCGAATTAATATATATTAAGTTGTTTTGCATTAAAAAAAAAAAAAAGAAAGAACGAATAGAAGAGAATTAAAGCCGAAAGAGCATTCTTATTATTGATTAAAAAGAGAGAGAAATGGTGGTCAAGGTCGACATTGACAAAAAACAAAAACACAAGACCAACCACTCTAATCTCACAAACATCAAACATAAACGAGGTTGCTATATATAATTATGATAAAATTATATATATATATAGCTAAACCTTTCATTAAAACAAAAGAAAGTGTTGCATAGATATAGCCTCCACATAAAAGGATTGGTTATGCAGCGGAGGGGGCAAGGTTCGTAAGGACATCGCCAACAGATTCCTTGGAAGCCAATGGTGCAGTGATCGGATTCAGCTTAGACTTAGTCTCGACAAAGTTCTTGTAGTCTAAACTTGAATCTTCGTAAATCTCCCACCATTTTTTCACCAACATTTTTATGTCTTCTCGATCCATATGTTCTTCAGCCCCATTGTATTTCCAAGGCTTCGAACCCTATAAATTGATTAGAAATATAAAATTTTAGTTACTAGGAATATATCTCTACATATACATAGAAAAGGAATTAAAACAAAATAAAACGTACATTAGCACAATAATGAACAACACTGATTTGGTCAAGGTCAACGTATTCAGGATGACGCCAAAGCATAGCCATTACGAGGTTGTAGGTCGAAGGGATTGGCTTGTAAATGTCTCTAAAGTACACATTCAGAAAATCCTACCAAAAATAAACAATTATATTAGAGCCGTATAACAAAGAAAACTCAAATCGAATAATGAAAAAAATAAAATAAAATCGGACCTGTTCAGCGAAATAAGTTGGAGTAGTGACTTGAACAACACGAAGGAGATCCTCGTAAGTGACGAGATTTGGTTCAAAAACCAACATACCAGCGTTGAAATATATCGGCGGTGGAGAACCAATGCTTTCGACCGGCCACGTCACTTTCAGGCGACTGTTGGCAGTAACCAATCTTGTATGGAGGAGTTATAGACCAAGACACCTCGCAAAAGCAATCTTTGACAGCGTACAAGTACCCACGAGGAGTATCGAAAAGATGATCGATGTTACTAAACACTTGTATGTCTCCATCGATCTAGATATATCATCTTCTCATACTCCACAAACTGCATATAGTATATATGTTAATAAGTCGTTAAATATATGTAGCAAAAAATGGTTGAATATATACACAGCGACTTTGTAAAATTATTATTTATATATGTTTGTGCAATGTTATTTGATAAATCTACATATTGCACAATGGACATGACATTTGGCTATATAATATTTTATTACTAGTAGCATTGGACACGTGACAATTGGCGTTGTCATGTTTTTAAAAACCGACGTATCACTCAAAGTAGTTGGTAATAATATTGATAGAAAAAACACAAATATACATATATAGTAAGAAAGATTTTTACCTCCCAAATACGAAGCTTGGAGTAGTGATAACGTAATAAGCCATGGAATAACCGGCTTTGTTTGCCGGCGGATGGACCGGTTCGATCTCACGGATAATGCATCCCTGAGCCACCAGGATTTGACGGTGTTCCTCAGGCAGGTCAGGGAGAGTCGCCACAACAAGAGGATAAACCGATTTCACCTTACGGAGTCCTTTGGCTAGACCAACCACACCCATCCAGTAGTCTTGGTTTCCGGCAAGGAAAGTGACGTAAGCCCTTTTCCCACCGTCAGGTGGTCACCGTCAAGTCAGCTTCGATCTTCTTTTCGACGGTCATCGTCATTTGGGCCATCTCAAACAATTAAAAAGAAGATTAGTTTCTTTAGAGAGATTTAAAAGATTATAACAGATTTATAAGTGAATTGAAGATAAGAGAGAAACTATCTTATTATATAAGGGAGCGAGAGAGAGAGAGAGAGAGGGACAATTAAATTAGAAGGAGAATTAATTATGGATTTCATTCACAAAACAAAATATTGGAAAATTTGATTGTTTGATAACGTTTTTGGTGCGAGTGATTGTTTACCAAGATTTAAATCGGAGAGGATAAAGAAAAATGAATGTAAAGTTGTAATAAATATGGAAATGAGGATAATTCATCATATATATTTGCGCATTTGTATTAAATCGGTGCATTGAATTTTCTATGTGTATGGCATATATTGCCTTATCGAATTATTCGTTATGAATTTTTATACTCTTTTTGTGTAATTCGTTCTAGTTTGGCCAATAGTGTATGGCAACTGTTATAATTGCTTTATCTTAGGCGTAAGGATATCGCCTTTTTGGGTTCAAGAAATGGACCAGCGTATAACAATATGGGCTGGGCTTCTAAATAGACCATGACTTAAAAAGGCTTTTTCGATTACAGACACTTTCGTTGAAATGGTGCTCCGTAGACTCTAATCTCATTGCCGTTGAAGGTTTCCTAATTCTTGTGGTAAATTTCGATCTAAAATTCTCCATTTCTCTTGAGTTTTTTTTGGTAATCTAAAGAAAAATCAAATGAAGAAATTAGCGAGACAATGGCGGAAAACTCGTCGCGACGAAGATGATGATAAGTTCGTCCTTCCTACTTTGGACGACGTCGATTCTCGGCCTATCGATACGCAAGGTTTTGTTTCTCACGTCCTCTGAAATTTTCGGCAGATTCGTAAAAGCAAGTTCGTAACTCTTTCTCGTTTATCATCTTCGTTGTACAGAACAAGAGGAGTACGTTCGGTCGCTCGAGGAAGCTCACGCTCAGCAAAGTCGGCAATGGAGGGTAAGATCGGAGAACACTATCTAATTTTTAGGAAATTTGAGGGTTGTGGTTCTAAAAGAAGTTTGTAATTCTCTTTTTCGTAGAGCGTGTTCGTGGTTCTTCTGATCTGTTATGGAGCTTTCCTTTTCTACTCCATTTTCCAGCAGTTCATTTCACCATGGGAACTAGTATGATAAACTCTCCCTTAAGTGTGGCCTTGTTCGTCCTTTTGTTCTTCCAATTCTCTTCTCCTTGAATTGAATCCACAGTTGAAATTTAGATCAGATTCTTTGTCTTCAGTTGCAGCTGAAACTTTGATCTTACTAAAGGGAGTTGAATTAAAACTTTAGAATTCAATCGAAATTGAGTGTTGTTTTAATGATAGATTTTGGATTTAGAGCTTTGAATTTGTTTCCTGACTATGGAGAGCTAATATTTTACTGAATTGACTACACGTACAATCTTTGTATGATACACTAATTCTATGTATGGAGTTATGTGCACTTATTTCGCTTTAGACCTACATATACAAATGTCTCTTTATTTAAGATATTGTACAGTCTGTATTTCATGAGTTCTTCTTAAGTGATGCCATTTTTTTTCTGAGCAGCGGTATCATGCTTACTTCATGGAAGATCTCAAGTCATGGATGGTCATTTCAGCTGGTTTGTCTTACATCTATGTGTTACTCTGTAGTCATGGTTTACTAGATTTGTCTCGCACTGGATATGGTAGTACAACCAACCGAGCTTGTGTCGAAGTTTCTGTGTAATCTCTTGTACTAATATGGGAAATAAGTACTAATCTTAGATGCATATTAATCTAATGCACACTTTCGCATGGTCAATCTTTGGCTGTAGTTCCTGAGTATCACTTTTCATAAGAGAGCATATCTATTGGTGGAATAGTGTAGAATGAGAAAGATTGACTGCATTATGAGTGTTTATGACCTTAGGCAGAAAAAATCCTTCTCTGCTAGTATAATTATTAGAACCCATTTATGGTCATACTGAAACCTTAAATCCATCAGAAGGCTTTGCTTCTTAATCTTCAATTCATTTTTAAAAAGTTTTTGCATGTTTGATTCTTACAACAACAACACTTTTATCACTGGATTTTTGGATCAGAGTGGATCGCTATCATGGCTTGCTGCCTCTCCATTGTCGGGCTACGAGATAAGAAGAATGATCATAGACGATGGTTCTGGTACTCATGTGTTGCTGGATCTGCATTAACCATCTTTTGGCTTTACTACTTGCTGAGGTACACTAGAAAATAGAGTATAAATTTCATTACTTCAGATACCATACACTTCAACAAACCTTCATAATCACTACTACTAGATTTAAGAGAAGCTAGAGTGAAATCAGACTCATTTTATAGCTAGAGAAGCAGGTGCATAGATAATAATGCAGTTTTTAGTACCACTAATTATTTTGTTAGTCGTTTATGTTGGATCAAGAATAGGGATATTTGTGCTCTCTGTATGATTGTGCTGATCTGTTTTCACTCGTGTTCTAGGCTTCCAAAGTTCCGGTGGGATGCTATATGGCTTCCGTTTGGACCGCTTTGGTATGTGCATCTCTCACTTAGATATAACCCTGTGTATATATAACATAATACCATATGTATGTGACACTAACGTTTGTTCAACTCACTGTACTTTGAAATTGCAGCGGAGCTGGAACTTGTCTATACGTGGACCATTTACTAGAAGACTCATCTGAAGAAGTGAAAAAGCTAAGGAACTATATGTATGCATATAAAGCAAGGTAGAGATAAAATGCCATCCCAATACTCTTCAGATTAACTCTGTGATAGCACGAGTGCCAGTTTTGACTCTATCATCACCTAAAGAGCATTCTTTTTTTGCTGTAAATAGAATCGAAACTATCATGTTCCGCATGAACAGCAATAAGATTCATTTTGTATTAAAAACACTCATGACTAACTCAAATTAGATTCCAGGTCACATAGGCAAATCATGACGCAGATTCCAGGCCATACAGGTAATAAATTGTTAATTGAGTTGAACAATTCACTTGAAATTGGTGCATAGTCTGATTAATAGATGCAGATGTGATCATTATCGAACCAGAGGGTCAAACTTAACCGACACAAATGTAAGGATGGTATACTAGTACTATGCGAAGTTGTCATATTGAAATCCAAACACACGAGTAAGATTATGTCTTGCTCACATTTCATGAGTAAAGATGGATAAGGATTCAAAAGGATAAACGTTCTCTTCAAGAACTGATTCGAAAAACAAAATTTGAAAAATCTGATAAGAGGTTACAAGATTGTTCAATCCTCTTCTTCAATGACCTTAGTGCCAAGGCCAGAGAGTCCTTCAGCAGGGATTTCAGCAACAGTGACAAGAGAGAAGAACTCTTCCTTTGCATCTTCGTCATCGTTTCTCTTACGGGCAACTCGGACTCTGATCCTTCTAGGAGGACCTCTGATACCTTTGCTCCAAATCTGCTTGTTCAACTTCACATCTACTCTCACATCCTTAGTCCCCATTGCCTTCTCGGCAAACTTCCTTATCTCCTTGATCGCATTTGGAGCCTTCTTCTTAAAGGTACTGTTTATACACAGAAGATCAAACTTTTCAAGGTCCCATTCAGGCCAAAGTCCCTTAAAGAGCTTAGTGCACAACTCGAAGTAAGGCAATGCTCAATTTCAACTCGATATCAGACAATTCCAACTGCTAACGAATTTGATTAAACCATCAAACAGCTGAAGTTATGAACCAAAAGACCAGAGTATTTGTTAGGGAAGTTACCAGCTATGAAGGCGTCTGTGAAGGTTGATGGTGTACTCTCTGGTCACCACCTCCTCTTTCCTTCCCTTCTTCTCCGACATTTTATGTCTCTATATGTTCCTGCGTATATCAAAACTCAAATCGGTTTAATTTCGATATCTGATGCTAAGCCGATTAGCTCACTTTACTTAATTTGATTCCCAACAAAATGAAAGAATACGAAGACAAATATATTGGTACGAATTTTAAAACGGATATTAAGATACATAAAGAGAAAGAGAAGAGAGTACCTTCGTCTCTCTACGAACGCCGAAATACAGAGCCGGTGGTGGTAGTGGCGGAGGAGAATGCTTATTTGCGGCACTCAATACTCAATAGGAAGAAGAACCAACCCTAGTCGATTTTATGGGCTTTTTACTTTACTAGGCCTGTCTTTTTATGGCCCAATTGAGAGTTTCTGAACTCAAAAAAATAATCTTTTATATTGTAAGACGATTTTTAACATTGGATAATTCAACTTTGTTATCCTTGGATGAAAATATTGTCTTTTTCATATCATTTGGGAGGACAAAACCTAAATTAATTGATATAATAATCATTTGGGAGGCCGGCCTCTAGGACGTTTTGACTTAGGAGGTGCGGTAGGATTAGAACATCTTGCTTTGTTGTGTCTTTCTTTGTTGCAATTAGAACAAGTAATAACACGGCCATCACGTGTTAACTTGTTCTTATTAGATGCAAACGAAAGAATTTGAGGTTACTAAGAATACTGCAAAAGTGTACCATATAGATAGTTGGGATTTGAGGTTAGAAACGAAAGATTTCCACAGAGAAGAAAACGCTGCCTCAGTGCCTAGAACACCAAATTGGAATCTATGGTTCTTACATTGAAAATGGAATCGGTACTGGGACAATCGCGGATGAGACTACATGTGTTTCCGCCTCCGCCGGGACAGATCTCCACGCCGGTATCTCATCTTTGGGCAACGACCTCTCATATTTGATTGTGTGTTTTTCGAAAAGAAAACTATGGATTCAAGCTTCGATGCTCAATTGAGAAAGGCCTTCTGCAAAAAAAAAAAAAACTAACGGGTGACACATGCAGAAGAAGAAGAAGACTAATTAGAAAAAGTTTTTCCTTTTAACTTATCAGGGTTTTAGTAAACTAACGGGTGATTAACGTATGTAAACGTTGATTAAAAGTGTGCCTACATTTGCAAAGTCAACACAAATTTTGAAAATAATTTCGCAAACAACAAAGTTTGGGAATAATTTTGCTAAATTGAAAAAATTGGGATTTATTTGGCCGCTTTCCAAATAAGATTTGCCATGTTGGAAGATGAATTAATGAAATAAGGAATTCTTCTTCAAAAGATGTTTCCACTTTTCCAATCACACGGCTAATTCAATGTTAATGTATTTGCAATTTGAGATTAAAAAGGAAAATTCTTAGCTTCCAGTAATTTACAAATAAATGATATAATAATCACGTATGTCAACTATAAAGCCAAAAGGAAACCTCTAGTTATCCAGAAGGTTTTGTTCATTACTCTATCAACACTTTGAAAAAAAAAAAAGACATGGATCCCGAACAACTAACATCTCCTTTTACCAGAACCAGAAACTAATCTAATAGAGTCAAGTTTCAGCTTATCTGACAATGGTTCCTTGAGCTTTTCGATCCTACTTTGAAGCAAGACCATGTTCTCTGTTTCACTTACAGTGTCTTAAAAGTGTACTTCAATTCTTCATATATAGGTTCCTCATACTACAGCTTCATCCTCATTCGTTAACAGAGAGAGAGATAGAAAGAGAGTCTCTATTGAAAACTTCTTCCAAGTACAACTCCACTAAATATGATAGCACCAAACCACTTGTTCGACACAAATCTGTACAAACATCAAAACCCAGAAAGTATTAGTTTCCAAGGCAAATCACATATTGGATTGAGAAAGAGTACAAAAGAAAACCCAAATTTTCATACTTTCTACTGCAGTCAGCACCAGATGATAAGTCAGCTGTCCCTATTTGCCATCCTAGCTGTCCTGATGCAGTGGCCAGTGACGCGTAATATTGCCACCCTTCATCATTAGAGCGAGAAACCAAAAAAATAAAAATCAAAAGACGGTAAATGGAATTAGGAATCACAAAAGAACCCTTGTAAAGTTTATTGAGTACCAAGATCTGCACTGAGTCCAGAAAGGGCAAGAAAGCCCATGGATGCTATGCCAAATCCAGTTAACCAAAGCTTTGTATTATCACCGAATCTAAGAGCTGTTGACTTAACACCAACTTTTATATCATCTTCTTTGTCCTAGAGACACAATAGATTCTTACACATTAACCTTTACAATATTTCAAAATTACTTGCATAAACTTTAGCTGAAATTTTGGGTTTGTAACTTGTAGCATATACTATATCAAAAGGAGACTGAAATCAACCTATTTCATTTTTCAATGGGCTACAAGGTAACTTTCCTTTCTCACTTCTGTTGCAAATGGGAAGACTTTTATGGTGCCAACTCTTCACTTAAACTATATATATCAGATGGAAAAGGTGGGAAAGCAGGGTAATGTTTTTTCTTTATGATCGCCATTAGACAAAAGTCGAACATCAAAATGGATGCATTCGCATGAGACATGAAAGAAAAGCTGAAAAAAAAAATCTGTTGTGGTGAAGCTAGAAAAAGAAAACAACGGAAGCAATATCCACATTGAGATCAACTACTTTGCTACTGATCATAATCAAATACATTTTGATGCTAAAAATAAAGTGAATATACCTGATGTGCATAAATAGTATCATAAACAAGGGTCCAGCAGACTCCGGAGAGATAGAGAGGGAGTACAACAGCTGGCTCTATGCTTCCTTTAACTGCAGTCCATCCTAACAATGCTCCCCAGTTTATGGTCAAACCTAAAAAGGCTTGAGGCTGCAATTACAAAATAGAATCGATCAAAAGGGACCGAGAAATACTGTTTAACTTTGAGAAACCAAAACGGATTTAAATTACCCAAAATGTAAACCTCTTCATAAGTGGGTAGGAGAAAACAAGTAACAACGATGAAGCCCCTAAAACACGGCTGCAGAATATACATACTGAAATGAGCTCGAGTAGAAAAAGAATTTTATCACAAAAATAAAGAGAAGGCATGACAATATGTCTTCAGAATTTGGACCAACTACATCTGAGTGAATCATATGCGTATGTGAATTTTTAAACAAACACTTGCCAATAAGCGACTTTAGGGCACGCAAAAATTCCAAACAAACCTGTAATTATTAAGTTGGAGAAGAATCCCTAAGCCTAAAAGCAACTGTAGCCCAAGAAATCGAATCCCTTGAAATGGTGTCAAAAGACCACTGGCGATAGGTCTTAATCTTGTACGATCAACCTGGATAGAAAAAGAAATTTGTAAGACAACATAATCTAAAATAAAACAATCAAATGTTGACCAAAAAATAAATAAATAAATAAATAAAACAATCAAATAAAATCTTTGTTTATGGAAGAATGAATCCAGTTACATGAATGCTGTGTAGCTACCCTAACTACTAAACACACATTTCAACCGAAAAACATATTCCACCTTCACCACATCTAATACCTGAAGTCTTTCACTTTTTGAACAAAGTCACCAATACATGCAGATAAATTATTACCCCAAACAGAAATGTGATAAAAATGTTGGCGTGAATTGATCCAACATACAAGCATCAAGACCACTTCCAGATGTTAAAGCAGAAACACTTTCCCACCATGGTTACAGAAACCATAGTTACACAAAACATGTTTCATAAACCAACATGGATATATAAATCTGACATCACTTATCTTTATCACCATACTATAAGATAGCGTAAAAACAAACTGACCTTTGTATCTATGTCCTGATCAAGCAGATCATTTATAGTACAGCCAGCACCTCTAAGAAGTATTGCTCCGCAACCGAATAAAGCCATATATTTAAAACTTGGAAGGCTTCCAAGATCAGCAGCAAACGCAATCGACCTATATAACAATGATGGAGATTCAGAATTACGATCTATTTACTTACCTCCGGAACCAGATCCATGACGAAAAATGGAATATGATTATATTATTTAAAGACTACCAACCAGATTCCTGATTAAGAAACCCAGTGGAATTTATAATACTATAACATTTATAAAAGTTAAGAAAACTCAGGTTTATAACATTATTATCCAACCCTGTTTTCTGCAAATCCTTAACCACAAAGCCACTCTCCCATGCTATCAAAGATCTCAGCTCATGATCATACTACCTAATTGCCTATGAGCTGTTGAGTAGATTAATATGGATGATTAAAAACTGGAAGAAAAAAAAAGTAACAGAGAAAATCCAGAGAAATGACAAGAACTTTTCCACTGAAATGTAGTCTAACGATAAAGAACGGACAAAAATTATTTTATCCATTTGTTTCAATTGCAAGTCAGTCGGAAAACATCACAGCCAAACCAACCAGGAAAACACATAACTTGATTACATAAAACTAAATTTAACGTAATCTGACTTAAAATAAACCATCCTTTGGGACAAAAAGCGCAGTATTCTTTCCCTCTGATGAATTATAATAAATCAAAAAAGTGAAATGTCTTGATTCTACGCTACAATATTCAAAGGAGAAGATAAACTTACCACATACAGGGCCAAGCAAGCAACCAAGTGCCAATGGGTTTATCCAATCGAGCAAGCTTAGCATAACCTCTTACTTCTTCTGGTAAATACAAATCTATCCAAGAAGCTTCCTTAACACAACCACCATCACTCTTCTCCTTGTCATCTTTCTTACGCTTTCCCTCCATAACCGACGAGGATGACGACATTCCACCAACTAATCTATAATTCCAGCCAACACCAAGAAACTTCTCCTTATGCAATTCCGTTCCTTTACTCCATACTTGATAGGTATAATTCCATGAAGGATAACACTTAGTGAAAGGATTTGTGTAATGTGTAGTCACAGGATTAGACAAGAATTTATATTGTGATTGCAAAACAGCGAAGGAAGAAGATGGAATTGCCGAGACGGAGGATCTCAACAACCGTCGAGAAATACGGAAGAGCCCAAAAAAAGCCATCTTTGAGAGAAATTGTTGCCTGTAAGAAACAAAGACTTGATATTTCAAACGTAAGTGAATTCTTACGAACGAAAACTAACTTCTTAAGAGAATCAGATTAAGAATCCCAAAAAAAAAAAAAAAAAAAATACTATATAAAATTTTCAGTTTTACGACAGACTAGTGAGCAACGACGACGACTCCGGCGAGAAAGAGCACGTCGTCTCTGGTCAAACAGCTGAAGTTATGAACCAAAAGACCAGAGTATTTGTTAGGGAGCTATGAAGGCGTCTGTGAAGGTTGATGGTGTACTCTCTGGTCACCACCTCCTCTTTCCTTCCCTTCTTCTCCGACATTTTATGTCTCTATATGTTCCTGCGTATATCAAAACTCAAATCGGTTTAATTTCGATATCTGATGCTAAGCCGATTAGCTCACTTTACTTAATTTGATTCCCAACAAAATGAAAGAATACGAAGACAAATATATTGGTACGAATTTTAAAACGGATATTAAGATACATAAAGAGAAAGAGAAGAGAGTACCTTCGTCTCTCTACGAACGCCGAAATACAGAGCCGGTGGTGGTAGTGGCGGAGGAGAATGCTTATTTGCGGCACTCAATACTCAATAGGAAGAAGAACCAACCCTAGTCGATTTTATGGGCTTTTTACTTTACTAGGCCTGTCTTTTTATGGCCCAATTGAGAGTTTCTGAACTCAAAAAAATAATCTTTTATATTGTAAGACGATTTTTAACATTGGATAATTCAACTTTGTTATCCTTGGATGAAAATATTGTCTTTTTCATATCATTTGGGAGGACAAAACCTAAATTAATTGATATAGAATTGACAAAAGCTACAAACATTGTATCATAGTGAGTCGTTTGGTCTAGTGGTATGATTCTCGCTTTTGGTGCGAGAGGTCCCGCGTTCGATCCTCGGATCGCCCCTTTACTTTTAACTTTTTAATAATTTACATCGCAACTTTCAGAATTTCTGAGTTTTGCCAAAAGACTCAAACATAAAACGAGTTTAGTGTTTCTTGATAAGTTTTATAATCTTGAAATTTGAAGAAATCCACAAACTGATAAAAAGGTTCACATTCGCAGGACCCAAAAGATCACAAAAAACAACACTCTAGCATCACAATAGCTCAATATAATCTCCTGCAAATAGTGATCCCATCGCCAAGTGCAGCATGCGATATCTGCACACGCTGATCAGCCGAGAGTTTCTTGTTCAGCTCAAGGGTTGCTTTCTTCACTTCTCTCCTCCATTCGGGCGTGGAGGAGTCCGGTTCAGCAACTGATCCTCCCCAGAGAGTGTTGTCATACACTATTATCCCACCAACCTTGATCAGTCTCATAAGCCTCTCATGGTAGTTCCAATAATTCACCTTGTCTGCATCAACAAATGCGAAATCAAATCCACCCTCGTTCGCTTTCTGTATCAAAAACATCAAAACACAAAGACAATCTGAAGATACATACTAATTCTTTTTTGAGAAACAAAGAAGTATGAAGCTTTACATTGTTTAAAAGCTCGTCGAGGACTGGAAGTGCTTCAGACTCTCTGAAATCAATTTTGTGTTCAACACCAGCTTTCTTTATAACTGGCAATCCTATCTCATACGAGTCTCTGTTCACATCAATGGCTATAACCTGCAGAGCTCGTGTACCAAATCAGTTGCAGAAACGATACATAAGCGAAACAACGGAAAAGCTCCTGACATTTTTTTTCTTTTAGTTTGGTCATATATATGCACATACCTCGCCATCTTCTGGTAATGTAAGAGCAGTGAGGAGAAGAGAGTATCCAGTGAAAACCCCAACCTCAATCGTCTTTCTTGCATTTACCAGATTCAGCAGCATCTCCATCAACTGGCCAGCATCCGGTGCAGTAGCCATACCAGCTCGAGGGAGGTTATGAGTAATGTTCCTAAGTTCTTTGAGATGCTCTGGCTCGCGTGGGTATACACTGGTCTCCAGTATATACTGCAACGTTGTTCAAAGACAGGTATCAGAGAAATGGAAAGTCAAATGGAGAAATGTGATAAATGAATGTGTAGGGACACACTTTATAGAGCTCTTCACTCTTCAGCAATCCCTTGGAATAATCTGAAGCCTTGGCTTCATCCTTAGCCATTGTAATCACAGTCTTCTTCCCAAACACACTCAAGTATCTGCCCAAGGATTAGGGAAAAATTTAATAACCATGCCATAATTTAAGACATTATGCCGAGAATATCAAAAATAAGGGTTCTTTATTGATTCTGGGTTTGTGAAATTTAAGATCTTTCTTCTGAAATTGACGATCTTTCTAGTTATCAAGGAAAAGCCTCTAAGGAGAGATATAGGTAAGCACAAAGAGATCTTCGATATGAGCTTTGCCTTTTGATTAAGATGAGTGGATTTGATCTGGTGTTATCAAATCCAGTTGCTTGATTCTTAGAACTAACTTCTTCAAAAACCAATTGATATAGCAAACAGTTGACTTCTTAATAAGGCCAGGTTCACTATCCAAATACTCATACAGAAAAGAACAAGAAGACTCACGATTCAAAAATGATCACGCCATTAACGAACAAAAAAATATTACATAAAGAAGACTTAATGGTGAGTACCGGTCGAGAGAGAAAGAGAGAGGGTACCCGTTTCCGATCTTCCGCTACAATTTCGAGTGATGCTTCTTCACCTACAAGGCTTGCTTTTATACGAAATTGCGAAAGATAATGACAGAAAACGTTGCAATAATCCGAACCCGAGCGTATAATACGACGACAACTGTCAATATTTGGACTCTCTTCCTTTTATGTGATATCAAGAAGAATCCGTGCATGATATGTCGTTTTGTACTTCTCTGGCAAGGTTGGCGAGTGCTGATGTTTCACGAAGGAGATATCTTACCAAACGGTCCAAACCCATTTGAAATAACGATGATGATACACCCAACTACACCAGCGACATGTTTCAAAGCGTCATGCTTTTGATGATCTTGTTTCTGCTTTGTTTAATGCGAGCAAGAAAAATGGACATTCACATAATTTTTTTAAACCGAAAACAAACCCAAAAGCCAACATGTTAGTCGACTGATATTATTAGAGCTACCATGAGTGATGATGCCTCAGCTTCAAAACCTTTTGTGTATTAATTATCCAGAGAAAACGAAATTAACTTTGCTACGAATGTCAGCCGTGAGATAGTTTAGGCATTCAATGATTTTTTTTAAGCCATGTTTGTTTATGTAGGGTTGCTTTGTTTCTTCAAGGGTAGTAGCCTGTGAAAGTGAAGCCCCTTCCTACGATCTCTCCTGCACAGTACCAAGCAAAGCATTCCAGACCAAAAAGTGCTGCAAGTCCAGCATCTTCAACCTTCAAATCCGCCCGATTCTTCCACAAGCCCTTCACGTGATCGACTTCCTTCCAAAATGACTCAGAACGCCCAGGAATGCTGCGATCCACTTAAATAAGTCAGTCATAGCAACAAAGTAGTTCTGAATAACATATCTAGAAACAATGAAAAGACTATTATGATAAGAAATATATACACCAACACACTCTATAAGCAGGTAAATGGTAGTATCTAGTTAAGATTCAGCAAAACAGAGACCGTAGATTGGCATGTGATGAATTCATGGTTCAGACCTAGAATGTATAGTTCCATTATCCTTTGATGTCTCTGCAAACCATCCCTAAACCTAATAGAGAACGAGCCAAGATTTTCTGCATCATTTAATATCCCAACCACAACCAAACCAACCATGGAAAATAAACCGAAAACTAATCCACGATTTAGCTGTTACAGCACAATAACACATCAAAGTCTACCCTGCTAGAAATCACACTACCACGCAATTGATTGTCTAAAACACATCAACCAAAATCCAGGATTAGATAAGAGAGCAAAGGGAAAAAACAACCTAGCAAGACGAGTGTAGAGCAGCTGCTTAGACAACTCATTGCATTTCTCTACAGTGGCTGGCTCCTGGATATACTTCTTGTTCTTCTCAAGCAACTGTTTGTAGTAAGTTGTGCCATGCTTGGACACAAACTTCGATGCTTCACAGGCCTTGGATTTCAGTTGTAGCAACTTCGATGCCATCTCTCAAAAAACTCTTCCCTAAACCCATAAGAACACAATTTGGATTAGAAATCAAAAAAGGAGCTAATGGATACAGCCATTGTTAAATCCAATTCCAAAATCAAACTAGATCAAACTAAAATCAACGTCAACCAAAACAAACCCTAATCATCAAAAGTTAAGATCATTTATAAATACTCAGACTTTATGAACGTTTACATTATCATTCATTGGCCCCAAAGTGCAGATCTAGCACTCAAATTCCCAAAAAGGGAAAAGTGGAAAAGAAGAGATGAAACTTCGAATCAAAAGGGAAAAAGTATTTAAAGGTGGTCTCTCACCTATGCTGATGTTACCGGCGACGGAGATTGTAGAACTGGTGTGTCACCGTTACCGGAGAAGGAGAGCGCAGTAGGATCAACAGAGTTTTTGGGGTTTTGTGTTGTGTTGTTACCTCTCTTCTTTGAGGTTTTTCCGATAATAAGAGAGTGCAAAGAAAAGAAAAATCAAATATTACGGGCCTCATATGGGCCTTCAGTAACCCTTAATAGCCCAAACTATATTTAGGCCTATGAAACGTACACGAATCTTAAGAAGCAGGGCCAATAAATTTAAGAAGCATGGGCAAAGTTTATTTCACCAGCAAAGTATCATTTTTATTCGAAATTTTTTTTATAATGGCTCCTACTATTAACATAAGGTTGAGCTGCAGTAATTGTAATAATTTAATATAACTTGTAGTAAAAATTATGTGGTAGAACGTTTAACAAAGATGAACTTGCTTGCTCTCATTCTCTCATTCCTGAGGACAAGTAGATTCAACATTTTTGTTCGTTCGGATTTGATTGTTTGAACTCGTTCTCTCTTCACTTTGATTCCTGCTTTTATCAACTACTTTATTATTGTTGGATCAGTGGTTTATTGGCTTTGATCTGAATTGTTAAACGTAGTATACTTGTAAATTGTACTCAATGAATTTTTCGACTTCTAGATTAGTCGGGTTCCGGCCATGGTCAGGTCACGAGTACCGGATATTTTTATAAAAACCTTGAACGTTTAATATTCTTTTTACATCAAATAAATATGAAACAAACAATAACACTATAACATCGGATTTGAGCTGACGTGAGGTCTCAAACATATAATATTCATTTGGTATAAATTATTGCCATTCCAATAAAACTATATATGAGTACCAATCAGACGATCATGCGTAATATTCAATACACTTAAGAAAAATAAAATAATACAAGCAGTATATGTACAAAGTGAGTAACGACAGTATATCTCTCTCCCAACACCATAGTATAATTATATATCATCTTCATTAAACACGCTAATCAAATATATCAATTAGTCATTGGATCGCATTTTTGCTTAATGATTAGTTAGCTATTATGTACTTGATCAAACCCCAAATACATAATCTGACTAGATTGTCATCAAATAATACTCTGGACCACTTTATCTTCTTAATTTCTTCGTCAACTTGTTTATTTTTCGCTTGCAATAATACACATGACTAAAGTTTATTTTTCGCCAACTTGTTTTTTTTGCCGTCTATAACTCGAACACGTACACATACATATTATAATTAAGTTGTGATACGACGAGGATACTAGTTACTACAAACCACAAGTATTTCTAATCAGAAAATTGAGTTTTTAAATGATAAGAAAATGTACAGTAACATTCTATATTACTTGAATTAAAGAAAAATTTACCAAATTAAATTGTTTTTTCAATAGAAATGATATATCACTTATCCAACTAATCTATATATATTGTTTTTATTTATGTGGTCAATCTCTGTATTTAGAATGATAATGTCACAAATTTAGGGTTAAAAAAAAGTTTCATATCAACGAATTTATGTCCATACTTTTAACATCATTGCTGGATGATATGAATTATTGAACTAGCATTTATTAAAAACAACAGAAATTCCAATATCGATAACTAAAACTGATACAAACACTTTTAACCTAACCACATTTGGGTATGTACATACATATATAAGTACGTGTAAAATGTGTATTCCTTTTCACAATAAAGATTTATAGGTTTCGGGTTGTTGTAAAGATAAGTCCATGAATATAATTGCGAAGCAGCTCGTAATACGACACGAAGACGAGACCAATGTAGTAAAATTTAATGACGACGTCGATGATTAGTTCACACGTGGGACGTGGCCAATGATTTTAGGCACCAGCCTGTCAGCGTGATCCGCGTGTGAGGTAGGGACTGATCTGACGGCTAAGATTCTTCCAGCTGTTCACTTGACCTTTGACCCTCAAAAAGTAGCATTGAGTTGGAAAATCCTAACGACCACGACACACGTGTGGATGCGAGTAAGGGTACCAGTAAGATCGGGTTTTGAAATGTACTATCATCATACATAAGGGTAGATTAAACTTTTTTCGTTCTATAGGCTTATCAAAAACATTTGTAAATTATAATACTATAAATTAAAGCAAAGGAGAAATGGCCTTACAATTCTCAAAAAGAGGTCGTGGGTTTGGTTTTTTTTTTTTTTGTCATCCTAGTGGTATAGATCAGATTCAGCATTAGTCATGAATAAAAAGATATCTATATGTTATTCCCTAAAATTACATTCCATGAAAATAAATTATCTTATGTTGTTGCATGTTGTTGTTGACAAAAAGAAAAAAGGAGAAAGAAATCGTCTCACGAAAATTTTCTTATAAGAAAGTTTGATAAGTCAATCCTTGCACTTGTTGTCACAAGACTTTTGGTACCAGTTGTCACAAAACTACAATTATAAATATTGAATATTTTGACATTACGAGCAACAAATATATGTACATTATAATATACACGAACATAAAGTCAAATTAAACTATTCACGTACAAATACTTGGGAAAGCGTGTAAATAAGATGGACCAAAATTCGTTATGCGTTGATTACATAGCTCGAAAACGATTTTGACAGTCAGTTAATTTAATTTGGTCTATCATATATCTAACAGGAGACGAATGATAATTCGGTTTACGAATATACAGATATTTATTGTTTTATTATGATAATGAGATTTAATGATCAATTCACAAATACAGAATTGATTATAAAAGGGATAACAAGGGGAAGGTAAATTTATTTCGACCCACAACTTCGAGTATAAGAAATTATATTAGACACATAGATAGAGACATGAGTATGTATAAAGTCAAAAGTATTAAAGTACAAAGACATAATGAAGCATGCAAAATGAAGAGACTAAGTAAGTGTCAAATCGGTGATTAATTTAAAAAGGATTATGCATGCAAAGTCCACTAGTCTTAAATTCTTAACATTTCTTTGACGCTTTCGAAACTCATTTTAATAAGCTTAATTAAGGATGTTTTCTTTTGGAAGGACTAGTCAAATCAAATACTTCTCCTAATTAGCTGTAAGTGGAAGTATTATAACATTAATATAATATATATAGCTTGTATAAGTCAAAGTATGTACATATATGTTTGTTATTTGTGCATAACATAACGAAAGTGATTAATCATGACATTAAAAACTACATAGGTAAAAGTATATATATATATATATCTCTGGAAAAATTGGTGCAGTGAAAAACATTCTCAATTTAATTGTAAATTTAGAGTTTCACTTATGTAAATATGTATATATATATATATATTTATATTTGTTTTCAGTCATAAATTTTGATCTACTGATATATCTAAAGCAAGTCTTTTTAAATAAATATTGTATCAAATATGATTGTTTTTGTTCTAGGTGCATAATGTAAAAAATGCCTATACTTCCGTTGCATGCAACCTCTATACTATAGCTACCAATACCATTTCTTTTGTTATGCTATCATTCCCTGTCATTAAATGTATAGATGAACTCATTCAAAATATAATAATGTAATTTACACACTTTTTGGAGAATATTAAATATCTGTGTAAATAAATACATGTAACAACCATTTGCATTATTTATATTACTTTAATAGAGACCAATATCTTTGCACTTAATTCATTTGTTTTTATTCAACCAAGTGGTATACGACCTCGATTTGGCCAAGAAAACGAAATAACTTGAGAACTTCATTCTCTTTTTTTTTTTCATTTCAGGAGACTTAGCTAGGAATAAACGAATTGTTTAATATTTATTTTATGAAAATAATTAACTGGCAAATCCCATTTTAAAAGCTTATAAGTCGTGGTATTTAATAACACTATTACATATTTTCGGATCAAATATCACAACTAGTTCTCACTTCAACGTTGAAATTCGAATTTGTGATCATAATATGCACTTCTTTTAGAAGTTATTTTGTTTAATCTAGATATTACGAGTCATCCGATTAGTGAAATATTTTATGTGAGTTTAGAACAAACATCCAAATGTTTCATTTAAGAATATTTCTTATTAGCTCCATCTAGTCGTCACAAGAGTCGAGATTTTAATCAGAGTTCTGACATCAAATATCTTTGGTTATCAAAATACTAAAACTATACCTGTTACCCTATACAAATAGTTGTATTCAAATTTTTGTTATAAATCGTCATATATACTTCACTTGGTAGCCACAAGAAAATTAGTTCGATCTCACAAAAAACCGTGTGTATTCGGAGAAATAATATTAAAAGAATAAAAGGAACACATTTCTCGTTAGAGTTGTACAGTGACCAAGTCAAAAAGACCCGACCACATAAAAACAGTAACCTCTGTAGAAATTACATCAACAATGACATGACCTCATTGAAAAAAAAATCTTATTTAGACCCATTTGCTGAATACAACAACAAATTTTAACTTCGACAAGAAAAAGTCAACAAATATTACATACAGATCAGTGACCTTCAAGAAAAATAAGCAAATTTGTATCTACTGTCTAGAATATATTTTCGAGGTATATCATAAATCTTACCAACATAAACAGATGTTTTATTTGCCGTAAACAATTTTGTTTAGATCGGTTGAATAGAGATATTTTGTAATAGGGATATATATGCTGTAATATTTTATATAAATGTCGTTTATAACACCAAGTATTACAGATCAACCTTGATGAACATGCAATTAACTTGCTTTGTCGAAAGCAAGAAAACAAACAATAATATCTAGAAAAGAGAAACAAATGAAAACCCATTTTCCATCAATGGTTTTCGATTAATCATCTTCTCTTTCCTAAAAAAATTAATTTTCCCTCCCCATATATTAACCACCAAAAAACGGATTTAATTTACCTTTTTTTTTTTTTTTTACTTTTCATTTCAAAACTTCCTTTGTCGGTCCATGAACTCTTGTATTCTCTTCAACGCAATCTCCAAAGTGTTCTCACTCATATTAGCAAAACAAACCCTAAACCATCCGAACTCCGAGCAGTGGCACGAAGATCCCGGAGATATATTCAGCTTTAGCTCCTTCAAGATCACATCCCAAAGCTGGAGCTCGCCGTCTTTAGTTTTCTTTTCAAGCAAGAAACCCAAATTCATCCAACAAAATAGCCCTGCGTTCCCCTTCAAACACTCAATCCCTGCCTTCTTAAGCCCTTCCACAATCGTCTCGTACCGTCTCCTAAGTCTTTCCCGGTTTATCCTTATGTACTTTTCAGTAAACTCCACATCCGACAACATCGAAGCCAACATGTGTTGTGTCTGCGACGAGACAAGCGTAAAGCTCGACATCCTTCTCGCTGTCCTCACAACATTATCATTGTACGAGTATATAGTCCCGACGCGGAAACCGGGAAGACCAAGATCCTTGGAGAGGCTGTAGACGATGTGGACTCGTTCCTTTACTGACACGTCATTGATGTTCTCTACGATCTCGGCAACGCTGGTGAACTCGGAGGCATGGAAGACCGAGCCGGAGTAGATCTCGTCTGAGACCAAGTGAATGTTCTTGCGTACACAGAAGTCAAGGAGATCTTCTAGAACCTTCTTTTGGACCGTCGCGCCTAATGGGTTCGATGGGTTAGTTA
This sequence comes from Boechera divaricarpa, assembly GCA_026770425.1. NCBI lineage: Eukaryota > Viridiplantae > Streptophyta > Magnoliopsida > Brassicales > Brassicaceae > Boechera > Boechera divaricarpa. The sequence continues at coordinate 7,086,500 of CM049192.1, forward strand.
TGAGCACTCCTCGGACTCTAATATTCGCATCACGAGCCGTTTGGTATGCCGACTCGAGCGCCTCTGGGGTTATCTGGAAATGGTTCGAGCTGTCGCAATGGATCGGTACTATTTTCACTCCGGTTCTCCATCTCAAATCTCTATCGAATCTGTAATGAAATAAATAAACGGTTCGATAAATACAATGCATTAAAATATTGAAAATAAAAGATATGCTAGATTATAATTTTCTTTTAAATGGTGTTAGTTAGTTGCAGCTATTTCTTTGTAGTTTATCTTTATATATACGAGTGACCATATATTTTAATTTAATACATAATCGGTAAGTGTGACGTACGTACCCTGGATAATACGGTGTGGGGACGAGAAGGGCGTCGTTAGGATCGGCGAGGATGAAAGTTAAGAGCTCGTTAGCTGCGGTGGCTCCGGCGGTGAGGACGATTCGGTCAGGATCGAATCTAGCTTTACCTCCTCGAATCTGCTCCATGAAGCTAGCCATGGCTTGTCTGAAAGTTTTGAGACCATGGTAGTCTTGAAACAGTGCGTTTTCACGGAACCCAGGAGCTCCTTTTGATCCCCACATCGAACCCTCTGGATTCTTCTTCTCTAAGTAAGTTTCTAGAAGATCGAACGAGACCTGTTTGTAGAAAAGATGATCGAGAGAGCTAGACTATTAATACATGATCGCGATATTTAATTATTTTTGTATTTAAGAAGTTAATTATATGAAATAGTTTAATTACCTGATTCTCGGCAAGACCCATTTGAATGACACCAGAAGGGTTATGAGATTCGTTGTAAGGATTTTCGTCGTAAGCTTTCCAACCGGCGAAGTAAGGTGAGTCTTCGCCGTGTGTGTCCGAAACCGCCACTCGAGAAAGCTCGACGACGTTGTTGTTGTTTGATGATCTCTCCATCATTAGAGGAAGACCCATTTTTTTCTTAAGAGCTTCGAACCTGACACGTGACACGTGACAGCTCTGAAACACAATCGGAGAGAGAGAGAAAGAGCGAGAGATCGAGAGGATAGATAGAGACTTGTGTTGGAGTTAAACATTTGTGTTAATGAGGGAGGAGTATATATAGCAGACGTGACGGAGATGAAAGTCTTTGACAATTTCGATTTAATATTAGTTTACTTACATACAGAGAAGAAGTTTGTGTAAAGAATAAGGAAGATTCGATTGTGGAAAAATACGTTGTCATTGACCTGCAAATGGATGAATAGAGAGATAAGAGTGTTGGCTATATTTATTTTGTTTTTATCTTCAAACCTCTCGGTGGTTCATCTATAGGAGATCGCCAGTTCTATAAAAAGTTGATTATCAATCTTTAAACGTAATGTTGTTTAGAATTTAGTCCGGTAAAAATAGTATAGTTTCTATTAATTAATGACTTTAACTCTGTTTTAATGTGGTTTGTTTTCCGAAAAGTTTCAAAATATTTTGGTTTAGTCGTCTAGCGATTTAAATCCAAAAGGGACACCAATTCATTTCGATACTCAAGTTTATTATAGAAAATAATTTCGTAATAAAGAATCCTTCGCTAATACAACAATATCACAATAAATATATAAAAATCTAGTCGTATTTTTTTTCATTATTTGATATTTTTATAGAATGCTCACTAAGAAAAGTTTAAAGTACTTAAATTATTTTTTTTCTTTTATTTTTACAGACCATAACAAAGTAAGTTAAATTTTTTTCTTTGAGAATACAAATTTACATAACAAAACTTATATGTAAACAAAGAGTCATCAGTAGTATAGTTTTTAATTATAGTTTCTATATAAAATTGTATACGTCTGTTTTACACTATGTGTTTAAATATAATTAAAAGCTTGAGAAGTAACTAATCAAATATATTGGGGATATATTAAACTCCATAGATGAAAGAAATGGGGAAACAACTAAATTAAATGTTCTGATTCGATGTTGTAAGCAAAATCAAAGATCACCTTTTGCCAAAATCAGTTTCGGACAACTGTTAGCTTGTGTCTTCTTCTTCCTTCTCTTGTCAATACTTTTTTTTTCTTCCATAATACTCCTATATTTTACAAATATCTAATTAATTAATTAATTTTCCAAAACTTTGGTTGATGAAATCTATAGCCCAAATACGGTAGTTGAAATTCTGACTATACGGATTTGGGGATAATGAAAGAGAAAAGAAAAGAAAAAAAAAAAGTAATTCCGATTATACGAGAGGAGTGGGTGGGTGGCTATCCATATACACTTAATTAGTAATCTACACCATTTTTATTTTATTTTTGATATGAAACTACACCATATTTGTAGACTATTATATTAGAATTAAGGAAGTTTCGATCTTTTGCTGATTACCATGAGAATAATTCGTCTCTAAGTATAACATTATTTATAAACCAAAATTGGGATGGGTATTTATAGTTTTTCAGTTAATATGATTATATTTAGATTTATACATATTAAGATCTATTTGGTAATTGAATCATATTTCTCAAATATTGAGTTGTTGAGCTACGGTCAGATCGTAGGTCATTTCATCGGTATGATTTTTATTTGTAAGTATAAATAGAAAAAGAGAAGATAAATTTATATATTTTATCAAAAAGGTGATATTTATATAAAAAATAATGTTTTTAAGTGAAATGATCAATTTTTTTTTCACCTTTTCTCTAACAGTTATTTTCCCTAGCATTTGTATTATTATTTAAAATACTTTGTAGATATATATATATTTAATATATGATATAATAATTTAAATCAAATTACAGTTATGTCCAATCGTAATTAGATTTGTTTAATCATCAAAATCCGCTCCGGTTGGATTTAAACATAGGGTGATGCATACATTTTGTGAAAATATCATCGTTGTATCATTATTTGAGTTCAAATTCATATTGTGTATTGTTGGAGAAAGAAATTGCACAATTTAGTAAATATTTATAGATTAATAATGAATTTATGTGTTCGAAAAAAAGAATGAACTTATGTGTTTAAATTCAATTTAATTCTGGGCCTCGTAATTAGTCTTAAAAACATTTTATAATTTTCCCCAAATGGTCAAAGTATGCTCCCTAATGGGTGATAATAATGCTCCCTATTAATGGCGGTACGTACGGCTAATCAAAACCTTTGTTTAATTAAGGCAGATTTTAATTCTCTCGTACTTAGGAACGCGCTTACACATGCTATCAGTATAAATCTCTGTACACATGAAGATAAACATGTAATAAAAAAATAATTAATACAAAAACTACTCTTATAAAAACACATATTTAAACCCCAATAATATATATATATATATATATATATATATATGAAGTTATCAATTGTACATTGCTCAAATTTTAATCGAACTGCTTTGATTCCATTCCAAGTTGGCTTTACTTAAAAAAAAAATTTATAAAATATAAAGAATATTGTTGTTGAATAATTTGTTTTAATCTCTAAAAATACACTCAAATATCAAATAAAAATATAAAGTCACTTTTAAAGATATCATAAAGTGTATTACATGTTCAAAAGTCACAAATTTGATCTTTCAACAAACATAGCTGAAAAACACTAAGGTATGCCTGATATATCAGATAAATAGCGGAATAATAGAATAACTAAATAATTGATAGCAGAATAATAGAATAACTAAATAATTGATAGCAGAATAAACTGAATTTGATAAAGTTTTCGTAAACGCTGAAAAACTGGTATTAGTAGATTAATCACGTTTTGTTTATTTTTTAATTATATTTCAACATACTAATGATATATAGCGGAATCACTTTTTCAACACGTGAAAACTTGATGAATATTTCAAAACGTGAAAACGTAAACAAGTGTATACCATTCATTCTTAAAAATTAATTAAATATTTCCAATACCAATGGTTTACTCTTTAATTCTTAATTTTTTTTTATTTTATTTAAATTTATATTATTTTTTAATTGCCATGCATTTATACATATATCTAAATCTTATTAATTAGTTGAAATTTTGCTACATGTCAAACTCTTATAAAGCTCATCCAATTTTATATAGTAATAAAGATATGTGAAGCAAAAAAGATAGAGAAGGATATTTGGAAGATCTAAGAGTGGTTAAAAGTCGAACTACGTGACACAGATACATATAATCATAACATAAGATTATGATTCCAATTTGTGAACAATATGTTCATCAAGAATATAAGTTCTTGGAGGATCTTAGGTGACCCCACATATCGCACGCAATTAATAGTATAAAATCAAAAATTTTAAAACTCAAATAAAGTGGAGTACAAAAAAAAAAAGACGATTACCAAAGATTAAAAGCACGAGTTCCTCAATTCCATATTAAGTTAGTAGAGAGTTGTTGGTTGGTACAATTTGTTTACTACGGAGTTTTTTTTTTTCCAAACTATAAATGATTGCTTTTATTACTAGAACCATCATAGCATAGTAGTATAACTATAGTCAAATTTGAGAACAGTTCTAAAGCACATATTATCAAAATTTGATCTCTGTCTAGAAAGACACTGTGAATCGAAAATATTGTAATCCCTATTTAAATGCTTGTTTTGACGATGAAGTTTAAGATTATATTAATGTGTAAGTAACTTCTTAAGTACAAGAATTAATTAAGTAATGTAGGATTAGCTATTTAATATTTCATTTATTTTTGGTTCGACTTTTTAAATAAAATTCAACCTAATATTTGCTCTAACCGAACGAATACACTCCATTTCTAGTCCTATACATATCCTTATAATTCGGACTCAGACCGAAAAAAAGAAATAAACTTTTTGTTTTCTTAGATCAGATGTATGGTCGCAATTTTACCCGCATACCAAGATTAAGATTTTGTGTAAAGATTTGCTGTTTGTATGTTTGGACTAAAGTTAAAACAGCTGACTAAAGGGTATTAATCGACATAACAATATGACGAATTAAAGTTAAGTAATTTAGGTAGAAGATAGAAAACAATGTAAACTTATAAATGTAGATGCACGTATATAGGAGATATACACAGTTATACACAAGTGTTCTTACATATGGGTGTGTAATTTTATTTACGTAATACTAATAGACAAATGTAATTTGCATGTGATCGAACCCACCAGCTTAAGATTCGGAAATAAAACTGTAGATTGAATCTCAATACATGACCAACTCAAAAAAAAAAAATGGTAATGCTGATTTATATATTTTTTGTTTGATAATTTGATTTATATGTACTTATATACATTAGAAACTACAATAACCTAGATTTTGAAGAAAACATTAATATATGTGAGAAAATTTTAGGAGTAATATGAATATCTATTTATATTACAAAATTGAATCTTTCTTTCATCAGTAATATCTATGTTGCAAATATGTGAAGGGTTACAGTGTCATAACATGGTAATGGAGTCTAACTCAGATAAACGTAAAGCGTTTTAATTTCACACCATTGAAAATAATTTTACAACGAAAATGTCATAATCTGAGAGTAAAAGAGTGTACAATACTCGAAATTTTGAAAATATGACGATGCATAGGAAATACTATTGCAAAATGATTTTACTGCAGATCAAATAAGACAAAATATGCCAAAAAAGTAGTTGTGGTCATTTGCATAATTAATTATTTTCCTCTTTGTAGTGAGCCGACTGTTAGACAAACGTGAATTTCATAAACATAGAAGAGCTCAAATATATGATGTTCATGAACAATAGCGGTTAGAAATTGGAGACGTTATAAATTTGAATTACAGTCGAATTCGGACCAGTGTGGAACACTTCTAACATACACTCTATTACTATCTAGTGTAATACTCCCAAGAATATAGAGTAGACAGTAGAGGTGTATGTAATACCCCGATTTGTCACTATTTTAAAAAAAACATTCGATCAATCATTCAAACAATAAATGCATCACATATACAGAGTGAAAACGCTATCCATTTCGAAATTGAATGATCTATCATCTGCGAAAGACATTGTAATGATCCAAACTCAGAACTGTGTTTTATACGTTAATATGTTGTTAACTTTTGAAAACAAACATGTTAGAAGCAAATTTTTAGGAAATTAATTAATGGTTCATTTCTTCTAGTTTAATGTCATAGATTTGCTTCAAATCATGCTGGATTATGTCTTCCACAAACGTGACAATCCAGTGGATTGTTTACATATTGTGTGTAATTTCATAGGAACATAGAATCAAATTTAGTCACCAATTGATTGACTGATTCCCATAAGTGTATAATAAATTGCAATCAATTACTAATTCTAACACGAAATCTTCGAGCAGAAGTTCATGATATCTTACGGACCAATCATTGACGTATGTACTAAATTAAATACTAATAACTCGATTAATTTAATATAAATATTAAATAAACAATGACGCAAGTTGTAACAGAGAACGTGAAAGAGAAGTGGAGTTTGGCGACTGTTTGTGCGGCTAATAAGGAGAGCATCTTCATGAAAATATACGAGACATGCATCAAACGATATTGCGATCTATAATCTTTGTTGTTAATTAAGTATATTATCTAGTTATATAGCTATGACCTTTTTCTGTTAGTGTAAACTTTTGTTCGTAATATGTGGATTTCACTAAAAAGTTAACTTATATAATATGTTAATTTTTTTAAATAAAACTACTCAAATTTCTAAACACTCAAAAATGAATTCATAGTGGTAACTTTATAAAACATGATTCAAATTCTTCTACTTCGATTTTAGTTATGACTTGCTATATACTGTGGATGTTTTAAATGCCAAAACTAGTCGGTTCTTCTACATATTCTGAGGTATAGTTTGATTTTTTGCGTCAGATCCCCCAATCATCACAAAAAATAGTTAAAGGTGGTTGTGTGGAGTTTCTATTAATTATCGACCATTGGACTCTATCTTCATTAGATAACCAATTCACCTATTTCAAAAAGTTTACACAACTTAAATAATTGGTTCTGCAGAAAACTAGAAGTTCTGTCAATATGTTTTGTCATCACTTATACATATATTGAAAATCATTGTACATTAAGTCATTCATCATAAAATTATTTGTTTTTTCACAGAAAAAAAATCATAAATTTATTTAGATATATATCATACGCTAATTTTTTTTTTTTTAAGATCATACGCTAATCCTAAAAATTATTTTAAGAAGATTTTTTTTTTTTAAACGTGATTTAGGTTTCCAAAGGTCTCACTTCTAGGAGTTGAGGATAAGCTATGAATGCAAGTGTTTCTCTCAAGTCATAGACAATAGATTGTTACACATGGTAACTACGTCCGAATGGAAAGGTTGATCATACCAGCAATTAGAGATTATTTCATTTTTAAGCAATTGAGAATAATTATTTCTTAAGCAATTCAAATATTGCGTTAGGTAATCACATGCTAGAAGAAAGATAACAATTATTATTTTTCACGAGGATTGATTTTAACTTGGTTCCAGATTATAATGATATACATAATTTTTTGAGGGTACAATAAAACGAAAAAGTCTATAATATATGTACTTTGCCAAAACTACACTGCTATACTACGGTTTTATTTATTTATAATATAGTTAACAACACGTTAACTACTAAGGGGTGTCCATCACTCGTTCAAATGCATTCATAACCAATCAAAAGAAATAAAAAGAGATCAAGACAAAACCATGAGATAATTGTAGCAACTAGCAACTAAACTGAGAAGGATGATGATCCTAATCCCTAATGATTTGCTGTCAGCAAATATAATTTTTATAAACGATTTTATTAAAAGTCGTATCTTCCACAGTATCATATGACCAATGAGAAGAGGCCACGACGACATGTTTCATTCTTCTTGTCACTTGTCAGAAATGGATTAATTAACTAAACATCTTGAGTTGGTAAGTCGTATCATCCCTCCAACCAAACCTCTGATCATTCCACCATAGCTTCCTATATCTGTATCAATAATACGACTCCTTTTTCTCTTTTTATAGTCGGGGATATTGATATCCGAAGCTTATGAATAACCTAATATTATTTTTGTGATGTAAAATGTTTTAAAAGGTAAAAGTACGATACTACATTTTGTTAGGACATGTATGCAGTTTAGAGTTTTTTTATTTGTTTGCTAAAGATGCAGTTTCAAATTTCAACATTTTGGATTACCAATACGTGTAACTTTATGATGTTTACCTATATTTATATACACACGATATAATTTATGTTATTAATTATTTTATCTTCCAAAGTTTATCTTTTTTTATTTTTACCTTTAATTTATAGTTTTCTAAATCAGACCACTTATAAACAATTATATTGTTTTACATTTTTACTCAAATTCAAATCCAACCAATTTATTAAGTTTTTTTTTTTTTTTTACTTTTTTACCAGATGAACCACTTATTCTTAAATTCCTTTTTTTCAGGAAAATGGAATCACTTATTGATATATTTTTCATCCTTTGGTATTGATTTTTTTCCACAGGTTATCAATTTAATTTTGTATTAAACAATGTGGAAGTCGCAACAAACTTTGAAGATTCGGTCGAGTGATATATACAAGAAATACATTAAATTAAAATGTATAGGAATTAATTAATTACCATATACGTATTTCAAACTAATTGTGCATTTATATTTTGGCATTTTTAATTTCTTAATTCTTGATTTCAATGAGACAAAAACAATAGTAGTATAATATTTCGAAACGCGTTGTGACATGCAAGAATATTCCAAACGTGTTTGTACGAAACACGTTGTCGTACTCTGCAACACAAGTTCTTCACTGCCAGTGAATTACTTTATCTTCTCAATTCTCGATTATAAATCTGTTTTTTCTTTTCTTTTCTATATATATAAACAAAAAAGCTAAAATCAAGTTTTTTGAAGAGAAATTTTTTTGAAGAAAATAAAATATACATGTCCGTGTCTAGTCAAAAACTCAATAATCTTCAAAAGAAACAAAGCATACAATTCCTAACTAATATATGTTTCTCAGCATATGATAGGATAATATGTACGTCTTTTTTTAATTTTCTGTGGTATATATATGGTATAGTAACTGAAATTACCCATGAGTATTTAAGCTGTTAAGCTTATTAGATATTTATATTATTCTATATGCATCTGAAGCCAACACTTGACTTTTCGCTGAAAATTTTAGACCCATTATTGTTCCTATATATAATATATATTATTGTTTTTCCTTTTTATAACTATGAACAATTAAAGAAGAAATGAAGAACCTCTTTGAATAAACACAAATTCATGAATTAAATATGTTTATCCGGCCAACTTTATGTGCATTCACACGCTGATCACGCCAAATGATAAGGTTCATAATTATATGATTATGATCCATGCCAAAAGTCGAGATAAGACCTTTAACACACAAAAAAAAGCTAAGAGTCGAGATACGATTATTGATATTAACTCTTACTTTTCCCGTTAATTAAGTAGTCAGTTTTTAAAAGTTTTAATCCTTTTAAAGTTAAAGTTATAAGTTTTCATACGCTTTTGAACTGACGATATGCATAAGACCATGAAGAAGGTCGATGCAACTAAAATTAATATCTATGTGTAATAGCTACTATGTATATCGTTTTATTGGAAATATCATGAATAAATATTAAACATGCTTTGTACAATATGTGTTGGTAACTGGATCTTATTGGAGGAGTTAAAAACAGTTTTGAGGTATACATGCATTATAGTGGCTAAAAATGCATTTATAAAATAGATCTTTCAGTTTGATCAGATCTAGCTAGCTAGTGAAACCAGAGATTGCAACTAAAGTAGAATTATTCATATGACGTAGATTACATTGGAAAGTCTATATGATTTAATTTCATATTGTTATGGCGATTAAACTATATATATATACATATATACATACATACACATTTTGATATCCATTTTGATATCCAGATTAAGATAAATAAACTGCAAATAGTAATTTGTGTTAGTATTGTTGATGTGTTACCACTTTGGTTTAACCCCTTATATTGCATGTTTTGTTGCGAAAAATGATTAGAGGAATAAAATCATTAGATTGCTTCTTAATATTGGGGTTCTAACATAAAAATTTGATGTTTGCACTTGCATTATCAGTCCAAACTGAAGTAATTGATTAGAATTATTATACTCATCATACGGTCTTGGAACTTGTGAAAAAATGGATTTGTATAAATAGATGGGGACTTCATTAATTTTCAACAGAAATGGCTGTATAATACTATTGTTAGATTAGTTGTAAATATAATCAAGAACACAAAAGTGCCTCGAGAATTAAAAACACACATGGACTATGTCAAGTTGTAAAATTTGTAATAATATCCTATAACTAACTAGTACACTTTATTATGATCTTCAATCATTATTGAATAATGCATGAATGGGTCACAATATATGTACATATATATGTATTATGAAGCTTTACTTTTGCAAATATAGAAAATGAATTATCAACCAACATAGCTAATAGCTTCCACTTGGACACTGATTCTCATGCCCAAATTATAAATAAAAAATACAAAAGAAAGAAAAAACAAACACTTAATAAACAAATGTAAGGGGAAATACGACAGTCTGTCTATTCTCATGCCCACAAAGAAAAACACTCGTATATGTCTAATCTACTCACTGATTGACCAATTATTTTTTATTGAACGGTTAATTCTATTGATATTCTTTTTCTGCACAGAGTAATCTCATTGTAATATTTTAACTGTTTTGTTTGTGGGTTATGTTTCTTGATGCTAACTAGTTTTCATGGTTAGAATCAGAATCATAAACACGAGAAGCATGAAGAAGCGTCTTAAAAACGCGAATTCTATAATTTTTTAATTAAAACTGTTTTTGTGCTTCTAAATGTTTATTTTCTGCATATTCACTTATGATTCCACGTAACTTAGGTATTCAGAATAATTTTCTAGTACATCATATGTTCTAAAATCATTATAAGTATCAGTAATCTTTAACCGTGGAACTTTATGAAACTATTAGTTTATTATTTTTTCTAATTAAACAACCATGCTCTTATAATCTGGAATTTACATTCATAATCTACGTACGTATAGTTTGATCTTTAATGTGAGTTCCAGTAATTAGTAATGATAACGAATCGAAGTTTAAGAACACCAACGTTGCTGTGTCTGGTTTAGAGTAACTCCAATTTGCCCAATTGTGTTCAAATGTGCTAAAACAAAAAGCATGTGATGGATTAAAATTGTTGCTACTCGTGCAACTTAGTTTTTAATGTTCAAGTTGCTCTACAGATTTTGTTGACAAATAATTTCAAATATCGATTTATAAAATAACCCCTTATGATACTTTGATATTCCTTACACAGATAAGAGCTTTCTTCTTCAGATTTACTGAAGAGTCGAAAACAATAATCTATATATATAAGAAAAAACATAACCCTCATCACAATCGTCTCTTTTAGCCAAATAAACAGTAGGGTTTCTATTTGGTCAAATAAATGCAAGGAGCTTAATTAAAAATCAAAAACTGTATGAGTTACAAATAATAAAATTACTTTGCGATTCTTAAATCAATATTGAATGCTTCATTGACAAAAGAATACAAACTATTTGTATGAATTAAGTCATTAACCGTGAGTTACGAACTTTAATATGACTTTAAATAATATCGATGATCAATATTCTGAGAGAGTTTTGAAACATTTCCTGATTTGATGAACAGAATCATCCTAGAAAGATGTTGGTTTGCTCATTTTCAGAATCATTCAAGAATGTCATCATCAATATATGCAAAGTCCAAATTGTCTATTTATAAATGGGCCAACTATATGGGCCTTTTCTTTTTATTAAACGTCTTCTTCATTGAATATTTTGGTTGTGAGTAAGAATTTTAAAAACACTCAAAAGCTCTTGTTGATTGTGTTTCGTTACTTGCCAAAGTATCAACCTCTGCATTGCATCTTCTTGGATTTCTTTGTAAAACACTGAATTTCACCCTCGCTAATCTTGTTCTCCACATATTAATGTTCGTTAAGACATTGTGAATATTTTGACAAAAATTTTAAACTTACGGAATAATCTAATAACACAATATTTTGATTAGGTTTTAAAATCAAATTAACATACACAAACCGATAACCCTGGTTTAATTTGTTTTTTTTTAAACCTGGTTTAATTTAATTTGGAGTCATTCTTGTAAGAGAAAATTACTTATAATGCCACATTTTTTTCAAATCTTACCAAAAATGCCGTATTTTTAAAACTTTACCTAAAATGCCATAACGTCCACTATAGCATGGGAGATAAAAGACGAAATTGCTCTCATTAACTTATTTTCTCTCGTTTCTCTTCTCATCTTTTCATATCTCTCTCTCATCTTTCCTCAATTTCTGATTTGTCTAACAAATTTGTCCGTCTAATATAATCCGGTGACAAAGCCGGATTTGAGTTAGGCTTCCGAGTTAGGATTTTCTTAATCCGGTGACAAAGCCGGATTTGAGTGAGGATTTTCTTAAGGATTTGAGTTAGGTTTCCGAGAGAAGCCGATCTGACTTGAGCTTTCGGAGCTCAGATAAATCCAAATAGGTTTCAGAGCTTAGAGATATGTCAATGGCTACCAAAATTTCTTGTTCCTATGGAGCTCTCACTCCCCGAGTTTCACTTTCTCCATTTCCGTTGAGAATCTCTGCTACTTCCAACCACTCGCGACGACTCGTCAGTCGCTGCTTCTGCTCCAACAACCCAGTTCCACGCCAAATACTACAGAAGAAGTCTCCTTGTCTATATACAATCGTTGGATTCGATATAGTTGTAGAACATGTGGAATCAACGAAGCGATGTCTCTTGTTGCCAAAATCGATTCTCTAAGTTAACATCCTGATCCTCTTTCGTACGTTAGTTTGATTGAAACTCTCGGTGGTCTCGATTCGGACTCCATGGAAGCTATTCAGTGAGGTTGTACAATGCTTTGCTCAGTGGATATTTGAGAAAAAGGTCAATTAGAGTTAGCTGTTAGGGTTTTGGATCATATGAAAGGGAAAAATGTTGAGAAGAATCAAGAAGCTTGTGAAATTCTATTGAATTATTACGTTAGTGCTAGGAGATTAGAGGAATCGTGGCATGTGGTTAATGAGATGAAGAAGAGGAAGTTTCAGGTGAATTCTTTTGTGTTTGGGAAGATTATACGTATTTATAGAGACAACGACATGTGGAAGAAAGCTTTAGGGATTATAGAGGAGATTAGGGAGTTTTCTTAGTAAAAAGTTTGAACTTTGAAGTAAACCCGGACGGAGTTATCCAACTTTGTTTAGCTCAAAACAACAAGGTTTGTAATCAGATTTCTTCAAAAAAAATGTTAACTTGTTTTGTGATTTTTTTGTATTTGACTCTTCTTTTTTTTTTTATAATAGGTGAGTTTGGATAATTGGGTGATTTGTATCAATAGTGAAGGCGAAGATGGTTCTCGATTGTGTAATCCTTGTCTCGCCAAGTATTCTATTTTTGGTGGTCTCAATTCTCTTTTACATTTTGCAGCTGCCAAAGGACATAACGAGGTTTCTTTTTAATTCTTGATTGCTTGATTTTTTTTGGCTAAATCTTTCATATTTTCAGAATTTTAATGTAAACTTTTCGTTTTTATCCTTTGTTATGTTAGCTCGTCGGGTTGTTGCTCGAGAATGGAGCTGCTGTCAATTCCAAATTAAGTTTTCCACATTTCACGTATTCTTGATTTAGTTTTTCCCAACTTGATTCTGGGATTTGAAAATTTTGAGCTAATTCTGAGCTGATTCATTAATTCAAGTTCGTTTCTTTCGATTAGAGTTTGATTTAGGGATTTATCAATAGAGAAATGTGACATCTTTGGCTAAATTTGAGCAACTAGGCTCAAAAATCGATTTTGCTTTATATTTGAGTTAGATTAGAAATCCATGGTTAAAAATTCGTTTTTTTTTTCAGACGGCATTGATGGAAGCTTGTAGATTCAGACAATGGGAAGTTGCGCAACTCTTCTGCTTTTGCGATGCAATGTGAGTTGTTTTCATCACTAGTTGAAAGAAAACTATACGGTTGTAATCCTTGTCTTGCCAAGTATTCTACTTTTGGTGGTCTCATGCTCTATGTTCTTAATCCGTGAAGAACTTGATTGAGAGGATGAGTGTGTGTATGTTAATTTGGGTTCTTGTTTGATTTATTTTTAATTTTTTTCTGCTTTTGTTGGTATTTGCTATAGATTTTTAATCTGGTGACAAAGCTGCCATGGACAAAGATGCTATCGCTAAAGACCACGTGGACAAAACAGCCGTGGACAAAGAAGACGCTTAGCAAGAGGTTATGGACAAAGATGTCATGAACAAAGACGTTGTGGACAAAGCCGTCGTAGACAAAGACGTCGTGGACAAATAGAAAACCCAGTATAAAGATCCTACACACACATTACACAGAGAACTCAATACTGATATAAGACCATCTTCAATGGGGGTTCTTAGAGGAGGGATTCTTAAAATTTTATAATAACAAATAATGATAAATATTATAGGGGTTCTTAACATGAGGAGAGAAGGGATCTAAAAGTTCTTATTTAGGAACCATTTTAAGTGTTCTTAGCATGGGGTTCTTAAAATTTAGAATTAAAATATTGGTAAGAACCCTATGAGGGGTTCTATCATTGGTGATGCTCTAAGTGATAAGTTTCCAATAGATGTCTACCTACCTGCTTTTTTTTTTGGAATCAAAGAGCTCCTCTATTTACTCTTTCAAATATGGTTATGTTTGGGTTTTAGAATACAGAGTATTAGAACCTAATTACATGTAAATTTGTGGAAATAATCTGCATGTTGAGAAGATGTATGTTAGCTATATGTTTTTGTAGCTGATGCTATCTTATCTAAGTGATCCTGCTCTTCTAATCAAAATTCTGAATTCCATGTTAAGCACTTAATCCGTTGTAAAACAATGTTTTACAATTAAACAAAAGTGTCATACATCACATTGTTTTTAAATTAATCCGTTGACAAAGATGTCGTCGATAAAAACGACGTCGATTAAAAAGGCATTTGTTGAGCGTCATAGACAAAGTTGTCATGGAAAGACGTGGTGGTTCACATGGTGGACGAAGGCGTCGTGGTCCACGCCATGGACGAAGGCGTCGTGGTCCACGTCGTGGACGAAGGCATCCTATCCATCACAGAAAATGAGCATTTCTAATAATCAGAAGATTAAAATTTCAAAGTTCCAACAATGTTTTTATTCTTTAGCCTCTTAAAGAAAATTAAAGAAAAACATTGGTTCCTTTTCTTCCATGTTGGTAGTCTGAGCCTTTAGTTCCATTACCAGCCAGAGTTTGTACTCTCTCATTGACAAAATTAATCTCTCTGCCAAAACAAATAATGAAACTCCAAGATAAGATGTCGAACCCAAAAGCTTAAGATTTATGTTTGCATTAGTTACAATATCATCAATGTATAATCAGATTAACAAACTCAACACATATTGTTACAAAAACCCATTCGGAAATTACTATGCGAATATATAGAAAATGCCACAACTTTTTTAAGCCTTTCATGAAATGCTCCAATTTCAGGTAATTTTCTCAATTACTATTGCTACTGATAACAAGAGCTTCAGATTTTCTAAATTCAGCCCCAAAACAAAACCCTATATAATCTTACAGAAGAATCACATTTGAAAATGAACTTACCCCCATGATATCTCCGAGTTTGACTCTAGTCTTCCTCGGAGGTTTAGCTTCCTCCGCCACAGTGGCTTCTCCTTTTCCTTCCGCTTCATTTTCAACAGCATTCTCCACAACTGCCTCAGTTTCACCTTCAGTACTCTCTTCGGCTTTAACGATAAACTATTGATGACTGCATCACCATGATCTGATATCACCAAGAGATGATGAACGCATCATCAAAATTAGTCGTAATTTAAAGATTCTTGCTTTAATTGGATTAATGAGTCAAACAGAGCTAATTGAATACAAAGACCAAAACCCCGAATTAAAATCTTTGATACGGGTCACAAAGAATCGAAAAAGTGAAACCTTTTTAGTTTTCCAAATTCGAAAACCCTAGAAATGGGGTCAAAGGACAAACAAAACCTGAGGAACAAGATGAAGAAGGAGAAAGAATCAATCTCTCTTTGGTTGAAGTAAATTAGAAGAATAATCGAAGGATTTGGTACCTGAAGTCGTCGCCATGATTATACGATCGTTAAGCTTCAATTCATATCTGAGGTGAAATCTAAAGGAACGAAGAAGAAAGAAAGCAGATGTGGCATTTCTGACTAAAATCCCTATCCCTAATCCTTCCGAAACTTTGATTTCTGACTAGAAGCAAAGGAAAGAAGGAAAGCTTTGATTTCTCCTTCTTAACACTAAACACGACGACATTCATGGCATCACCGTAAAAGAGAAGATTCAAGCCCAAGTGGAGAAGATGAGTAAAGTTACCTTCTTTCTGGAGAGATTAGATGATCGAGTTTGAGAGAAGGAGATAGGAATAGATAAAGCAGAAGCTGAAAAGACATATCCCCAAAAGCTAAAAACTTTTTTTTTTTTTTTTTTTGCGCGGATCAGTCGATCCCACCTCTGGATCGATCGATATGACTACAAAGGATCGATCGATCACAACTCCTCAAGACTTTCGGACCAAACATGACCCCTCCGGATCGATCGATCTCCCTTAAGAACGATCGATCTTGAACTACGGATCGATCGATCCTTTGTGGATCGTTCGATCTTGATACCCCGAAATGCTCCAGAGAGCTCACTTGATCAAAAACGACCTTTCAGGATCGATCGTTCTTACCCAGGAACGATCGATCTTGACCACTTAAAAACAGTCAGAGGCCTCAGCCTCGAAATGCACTTACAGGATCGATCGATCTCGGCCGGGATCGATCGATCCCTACCCCCAAAAATCGACCAGAGGCTCTCTGCCCAAAATCGACTACCCAAGATCGATCGATCTTTCCTGGATCGGTCGATCCTCAGTACTTGCCCTGCAACCCGAAACCACAAACAACAACCACAGCAAGCCACAACATTTGTAAACAATACTTAAGCATTCAAAACTATTTTAGCATACCGTTATGTATCCTATAGAGTTCAAAACATTAGCATCCTAAGAACACGAGTCTATAAACAACACACAAGATGCAAAAAGGAAACCCGTTGTGCCTAGATCATCCATCTTCTACCTCGGCCTTGGTTCCACGAGCTCCGCTATTTAAGACTTCTCCTTACCTGCACCAAAAGAGGCGCGTAAGCATTGATAATGTTTATTGAGGCGGTCATCCCGTCCCCACGGCTATACACACACATGATCAATGAATTTAACGCAATCAACACATGCTTAAAGAACAAGTCAATACATACCGTGAAAGAGCTCAATCACACACAATCATCACATTATGGCTAAGCCATAAGTCACACCCATATGGACTAGTCCCTAAACACATATCAATCACGAAAACTCAAAGATCATACAGCTAAGCCGACGGTTACGCACTCACCTTTGCTAAACGGTTGTACAAGAATACTTTGACGGTTTATCCAAGCTTTAAGCCTACTTCCTCTTGGCTCTTACTCAACTCAACACCAAGATCACCAAATACCTAACACAAGATCACCAAAACACTTCTCAAGAGATGATAACAAGCTCTCAAACTCGGATTACCCTAACCCCCAATTCGGATTCCTTCCTCCAAAAATGGACCAACTTTTGTCGAGTATAACTCATTCTCCAGGCCATATTTTTACAATTCCTTCGGTGAACCTCAAGACAACACCCCCGAGAACTTATCTACCAAATTTCATCCAAAACTAACAAGATTTGAGTACCCCAACACTCACTCAAACTCAACTCGGCGCTACAGCCCGAAAACAGAGTAGTCTAGGGAGAAAATTCATAACTCCTAAACTACTCAACAAAATCCCACGAAATTTGGTAGACAAATTCACAAGAGATGGAAGGACTTACCCACCAAATTTTAGCTCAAACCGAACTCCCTATCTTGGTCGATCGGACCTCTCAAACTCAGCTCCAAACTCTGTTTTCTCCCCCCTTTTTCTTCTCTTCTTCCTTTCTTTCTTTTTTTCTCTTTTTCTCCCTATCTCTCTCGATTTCTTTTGCCCAAAAGAAAAGGGGAAGAAGCTTCATGAAGCTTGTAGAAGAGGAGGAGAAAACATATATACATATGTATGTATATGTTTGGTTTAATTCAATTAAACCAAACCGAATTCTCTAAACCGCCTCATTCAACCCGATTAATTATTTCCCGTGGTTTAGTAATTCCAACCAATTTCCCGAAATATTTGAGACATCTCCCCGTCCCAAAATATTTCCTTCCACTCTCGTCCAAACCCCGGAATTACCGCTTAATTCCGCTCAAACCGAACCGCTCGGGATCCCTCCACAACGACCACTCCTTTGTTCGTTTCACCTCGTTTCCCACCTCTAGGGCCACCAATTGAGCTCGGTACCGTTCCATACTCGGTTCAATAACACCCCGGGTCTAACATCGCAAGATCCTATGTGGTCACCCAACGGCTAACCCGTCAAAATTCAATCAACCCCGGATTCGAACGAGTTAAGTCGTCAAACAACCTAGTACATTAGAATCCAATCACCTAGGATCCCAATATACTAAGTCCCCGTGAGAACCAATATCACTGGTATCTCACCCCTGGTTTACAGTCTATTAGGATTAAATCACCCATAATCTTTATCGGTAAACCACCCGGTTAGGATTAAATCGCCCATAATCCTAACCCACATCATTAGAACTAAATATCACATAACTCTAATGACCCGTCATTAGGATGATATACCACATAATCCTAATGACCTCGTCGATAGAATTAAATATCACATAATTCTACCGACCCCGACCACATAGTAGGGTCTATTGACGTAAGCCCAAAAATCCCCGAACCAAGACGGAACGAATACTTCGCTCAACCCCGCAACACATGAAATACCACATCATATGTCGCCCCGTCGATACATGAAATCCCACATCATGTATTCGATAACCCAATACATGAAATACCACATCATGTATTATAACTCACTATTAATCCATAAACATCATATATTTTTTTTTAATCAACGTCAAAAATACAGTATCCCGAGGGTTCATCACAACAACAACATAATTAAATACAACTCGAGAGGACGTCTTAGGGACACGGATGTTACAGAAGCACTTAACACGACGGCGTTCATGGCATCACCGGAAAAGAGAAAAAAGTAGACAATAGCTCAAAAACAGATGTCCCAATTTTTCAGTCGGAGGGACGATACCATTCAGCTGGGTTTACACACTATAAAATCGCCTTTGTGGCATTTTTTGTAAGAAATCAGAAATGTGGCATTTTGGGGAAGAGTTAAAACTTAAAACAGTTGTGGCATTTCTCCTCATATTCCCTTCTTGTAAACCTTCATGGTTATCGATAATGTTTTGGATTTCAATTTAAACCGGAAGGGTTTATTAGTTCTAGGCACGGAGCAGTAACACAAACCAAGGCTCACTGGTTCTGTTAACCATTGCTCTCGAATTCGCCGCCCCTCTTATGAAACTTCGTCTCCTTCAGAGACACTCCTCGCCAATATAAAAATTTGCAGGTAGTCTTCGTCTGCTCTTCTTTGTATAAATCATCGCCGGGAAAAATCTCCGACGCGGTGGTCGGTTTTGAGAAATTAGCCTGTTTTATTTTCGGGTTGAATTTGATGCCTTGCCATGTTCGTCTCTTCTTCGAGGGTGAATTTTGTTTTCCAAATTCAGATTTAAGATCTGAGCCAGGGTTGAAGATTTACTAAAACTTCTGGGTTTAGGGTTTAAGCCTCTATTGCGGTTGGGTTTAAACTTCTCTTATGAAATGATTCTCTAGTTAATGGCTTTTGTTAAGTAGCATTTTGGTTTTTTAGGGAGTAAGAACATTGTCAATCATCTTTTCATGAACAATTAGATTGGAACGTGCATATTTTTCTGGATTGACTGCTTCTTTTATTTAATTTTTGGTTGTAATGGTTTGGTTCACATTTAATGCATAGTCTCTATGGCTCAGTTTTCAATCACTTAGAGACTGATGGAGCTCTGTTTAGAATGTTTTAGCGCTAGCGTTTGGTGGATTTATGTGACGCATCTTAATTTATCACCTGAAAAATAACTTTGTGAATCGTCACTTGTGCTTAATTTGAGAAATGTTTCCCTGGTTTTTTTTGTGAATCGTCAGTAGAGTGTTTGTTGCATCAATCAAATAGAGAAGGTGTGAAAAATTGTGATGGGAATGCTGATGGGGAGATTGCCAGTAAGGATTTGGCTAGTAACATTGAAGATTCTGCAACTAAGGGGGAAAGTGTTCAGGATGTTGAAAATTCCAGAAAAAAGAAAAAAGAGAAAAAGGGAGAAGTTAATCAGGATGCCTTGGGAGCAGAAGGTGTTTATAAGGTTGAGGTTGAGGTCACAACAAAGAAAAGCAAGAAGAAGAAAAATTCGTTAGACCATAAAACTGACAATATGGAGGAGGACAGTAAAAAGAAAATGATGAAAAGGGAGAAGCTGATCAGAATGCTTTGGGAGCAGAAGGTGTTGTTAGCAAGGTTGAGGTCAAAACAAAGAATAGCAAGAAGAAGAAAAATTCTTTTGATCATAAAACTGATGATATGGAGGAGAAGGATGATGTTTCCTAGGAAAGATGAAGAACCAGAATTTGATAGGGAAAAGCTTGGAACGTCTTTGTCAAGTTCTGTCTTAATACAGAATAATATGGCTCAAGGAGTTGCTTCATCAGAAATTGGAGGTGTACCTAGATGCTCATGTGAAGGTCAACGTACCAGAAAGTTGGTGTATTTGATTTGAATGGAATCCTTGCAGATATTGTTCAGGGGTTTACAGGTCAAATTTGTTCCAGATGGTAAAATATCATACAGATCAGGTAAGAAAGAATCAAATTCAATGTGGTGTCTTGTAAGTTGTTACATACTTCTTTGACTACAGAGTAATTCCTTTGTCCTTTTTCTATAGTCTTCAGGAGGCCTTTTGTTTCCAGTTTTCTCGACTTTTGCTTTGAGAGATTTCATGTTGTGATATGGTCCTCCAGGCACATGTAAGCTTCTTGAACTGATTAAAAACTCAAATGCATTTTTTTTTGCTTTTCTTAGTTAGGTGTCTTGAACATATACGAATTATAATTCCTCAATTAACTCTCCTTTTCCTCTTACTAGTGGGTTGGATTATATGGTCAACACTGTCATGAAAAACTATGCGAGGAATCTGTTTTTCTGTTTTGTAAGTGATCTTTACAACCTCTGTGAGCTATTTTCTAGATTTTGAGAGTACATGATGAGAAATGTAGTTTCCATATGACATAACTAGATTATGGGAAATGCAGTTGACATTGAGATTGTAGCAACACAGTCTACAATCTTTATGAGCTATGTAACCTGCATTTCTTTGACTATGAGATATGTAGTTTACATACGAGCAGAGCTCACTCTAATTTTTGGTCCAAAAACCAGCTAATGAACTCATCAATCCTAGTCTTCATATGTACACAGGATGAGAATAAATGCACTACAACAAAGTTTATAACTCTGGAGAAGAACGATAAACCTCTGTTCCTCAAGGATCTCAGAACAGTATGGAACCGTTTTGGGACATGCATCAGTTGTGGAAAGCGAAAGTATGATTAGACAAACACTTTGCTAGTTGTCACACAAGATTACACAAGGCCTTGTCGGGTGAATCGTCAACTAGCAAAGTGTTTGTCTCATCATACTTTCGCTTTCCACAAGTGAATGCACCTGTAAATAGTCTTATGCATTCAATGCCACTTTTTACCTTAACATCGGTTGGTATTGCTGTTCCTCTCTTTTAGCCACACAGTGGGATCTTCCCTTGCCCGTACCAGTATACACACCGTCAAGATTCTGCATTGGGTTAGTCTTTACATCATTAAATTACTCAACAGCAAGCAGAAAGAGTTACTGGAGAAACATATTGGTTCTCAACGTTCTCTTTCAATCAAATGCTATGAACAATGGCACACTGCTATTTCATTTCTTGTGACAGGACCTGAGGGTGAGCTCAGGAAGTATCTTGAAAGATTAGCGGATGCGGAGAACTTCCAGAAGTTTGTCGCAGATAATCCATTTGGTCAGCCTGCATAACTGAGACACACGAATCATGAGAGTTTTACTGTAAGGTCATCGAGGCACATAAGTAATTCCCCCGCAGGACTTTTGACTATGTAATTTCTCTCGACTCTCGAGAGCTCACAACAAGTGTTCATGCACACACAGATTAAGTTACTTCCGGTGGAGAAACTCTACTTCTGGAACTTTAATTTAGCTCACTTAAGCCCTTCGCATTCTTATTGATGTTGTATCTCTTGCGTTTCAAAGACCAGCGTCAGTATAAATTTATTTGTTTATTGTCATCTAGATTCAAATTGGCAACTTAATGAATGGAGCTTGTCAAAAAAAAAGCAAAAGAAAAAAAAAGATTCAAATTGGTAAAGGTTGATTTACGTGAATATGTATTTATCGATCCTCTATATATTAATTGAAAATCATTTTAACAAAATAATCTTATGTTTACGTGGAATATTACAATACTATCATGCTGACGTGTCGTCGCCATATTCTTAGAGAATATATTTTTTTATTGTTTCCTAAATTTGATTTTTAAAATCCTATTTTTAAAATATATTGTTTTAACTAAATACTTAATTAGTAACATAAATATGTAAAAACTTTAATTTTAGATTTTAATTATTTATACAATAATATACTATTAAAATATTTAGAAATGTTTATTTAATTTTTTTAAAAATATTATAAATATCTTATCATGCGTATAACGCGGAAGTCACCTAGTTATTAATTATTTGGTGATTCTTACTCGTTCAAAAATACATAATTCAGAGTCTAATCGTCAAAACTTTGAAGTCTTCAAGACATAAAAAAGGGGGAAAATAACATAATTGTTTCAATTTCGAATCTTCAAGACAAATAAAAAATGGAAAAAAGAAGAAGCAAAAGCAGAAATCAAAATTAAAAATCATACACATACGTAATAATTTCCAATAATTAACGGAGAAGAATATTTCATATACCTTGCAGGAGAAGGTGAGAATCAGACAGAAACCAAAGTCTTGATTGATCACAAAGAACAATTCTTTTTTTTGCTTTCTCAATTTTCTTTTCGTTTCTTCTTCTTCCTTCAACGTCAACTGTACAAAGATTCGTAGAGAAGAAGAGAAGAAGAAGAAGGAAGATCCATTAAACCCGTATCTATCTTTTCTCTCTCCACCTCTAATTCGATGGCGGAGGGCGAAGAGAAGAACGGAATTATTGATTCGATGCCTCTGTTTGCTAAGGAGCTTATTGCCGGCGGCGTCACCGGCGGTATAGCTAAAACCGCCGTTGCTCCACTCGAGCGAATTAAGATTCTTTTCCAGGTTGGGGTTTTCTCGATTTTATCCAACTTTGTATTGTTTCTGCTAGAAATACGAGAACTAAGATTGATTCGTCCTCTGACTCAATTAGGTTTACTTGAGTCATGAAACTAAGCATCAAAATTAGAGAGCTTTTAGTGTTGTATTCTTAGTTGGAATCTGTTTTATTCTTGTTACACAATTTTTGGATTTAAAAAAGCTTATCAAAGTATTGATCTTTGCCAGACCAGAAGAGACGAGTTTAAAAGGATAGGACTTGTAGGATCAATCAACAAGATTGGCAAAACTGAAGGTTTGATGGGTTTCTACCGGTACGTTGTCTTGAGTTTTAGATGCGCTTGAGCTCCATTCAGTCATGAGATTGTTTAACCGCTTTTCGGTTTTCGATTAGAGGGAATGGTGCAAGTGTTGCTCGGATAGTTCCCTATGCAGCTCTTCATTACATGGCGTATGAAGAATACAGGAGATGGATCATCATTGGTTTCCCAGACACTACTCGAGGTCCATTGCTTGATCTTGTTGCGGGATCATTCGCTGGTGGTACCGCGGTTCTCTTCACTTATCCTCTTGACCTGGTCCGGACAAAGCTGGCTTATCAGGTAATCTGCTTCAGATATCTTGTGTTTTTATGTCTCTTCCCGAGCTAGAACCTAAGTAGGCTCATAGAGATTTCAGCAGTGCAGGTTGTTGGTTCAGCAAAGGCGCAAGCAAAAACTATTATTCCCCTGGAACAAATCTTGTACAGAGGTATTGTAGATTGTTTCTCGAGGACATACAGAGAATCTGGATTCCGTGGCCTATATCGTGGTGTAGGTACATAATAACCATATCTTTGGATTTGCTAGATCTTCTCCTTCTCTAAGACTCAAAAAATATTTGATCTTTCTTTGGTTGCTTGTGATCAGCTCCTTCTCTGTATGGGATCTTCCCTTATGCTGGTTTGAAGTTCTACTTCTACGAAGAGATGAAACGCCATGTCCCTGCGGAACATAAGAAAGACATTTCCCTGAAACTTGTATGCGGGTCGGTCGCTGGATTGCTTGGTCAGACCTTAACGTACCCTCTTGATGTTGTCAGGAGACAAATGCAGGTTTGATCTGGTTCTGCTTCTTTCGAACACATCCTTTGAATCTTCATAAAAAGATCCTGAGTAGTATTAAACCGAAACTCCCTGCCAGGTTGAGAGACTATATGCAGCCGTTAAGGAAGAAACAAGAAGAAGAGGAACAATGCAAACCCTTATCAAGATCGCTAGAGAAGAAGGTTGGAAGCAACTCTTCTCCGGGCTTAGCATCAATTACCTTAAGGTTTGAGAGTCATTTCATAGATTTGTCTTTCTTTTCATATAATGGACGATTGAGTTACAGACTTTTTCTCTTCTGGGTTTCTCTAGGTTGTACCGTCTGTGGCAATCGGATTCACAGTATATGATGTTATGAAGCTGCACTTAAGAGTCCCACCACGAGAAGAAATGGAGGCAGAAGCAGTGCCGACACGGAAAAGGAACGTTTTCTCCTAGTTCTAAGATCACACATATGGTCTGATTCTTTGTGGTGTTTAAAACCACTAATTATTGTAAGAGATTGTACATTCCATTTTTTCCGTAGAGGAAACTGAAGCTAGCATTTCCCCAAATTAACAGTGTCGGAATTCCAATCGAAAACGCTAGGACTTCTTTGTAAATATAGAGTTACTTCTACTTTTTGTCCATTCAGGAATATTGTTGAAGACTTTCCAATGTATCTTACCTTACGAGATAGCGAGAGACACAGATTGTTGATTCTCAGGATTTCTAAATAATTATCATGCTCATCGGTTTCTTAACTTGAAAAGACAAATTGCAGATGAAAATTTCTCAGTTGTTCTATCTTGCAGGTTGAAACAATGCATACTCATCATCTTTACTATTGTCGTCCAGGATTCATAAGTAACGGAACCCCTCAGATTGCTATGACTTAGAATGGTTCTGCAGATGATAACGATGGTTTTAAGTGTCAAGACAACACAACAGAACATGTAGATAAAAAGCAAATGTGCCAAAAAATGGAGAAGACGGTCCATTAAGTTCAAGAGTGATGCTTACTTAATACAAACGTGTATCAATGGTAAATTTGCATGAGAAAGAAGACAGAAGTTGATAGGCTGAAAAACTACACATATGAGTATTTAGCTAGTTAGCAGCTTCTACATTTTGGCCGAAAGCAACAAAGTTTATTACAGAGACAATGATTAAGAACAGTGAAGCTGCTTCTTACAGAAAAGCATATTCGGTTCTATTAACTTATACCCTACTTAGTTAATTCATGCAACCTAAGATATCTAGAGTTGAAGTATGATACCGTAAATCAACAAATTTTACCAATACCAAACCAGCACGGTCAGGTACTTACAAAAGGAGTTACTCTAATGCTTTGAATTTAAGATGTGATTCTCATCCCCTTGTGCTCCTCACATCTCTTCCGTCCTTTCACTGGAGTTTTCCCGCATACCGATCCATTGTACAGCTTAATGCCGCAAATTACTTGACTTATGGTTGCTGACTGAACATTTTCGGATGATCCGTGGTCCACAGTTTTATCTTTGTGCTGCCAACATCTTTTGCTTCCCTTAGGGGCACTTCTCGAACAAGGCAAACCATTCTTTGTTGTAGCTTCACATAAAAGATTCAGACCTGAATCCTCTTGGTTCGTGCCTGTACATGTCTTCGGTTTGGATTTATCCTCTTTGACGGTTTTATCACGTTCTGTTGGGTTCAGCAGAAAGAAGAAGGCGTTGACTCTCATTCCCTTGTGATCCTCACATCGTTTTCTCCTCGAAACAGGTGTTCTTCTGCAAGGTACCATATCAGGTAAAATCACTCCACATATATCATCAGTTTCTTCACATTCTCTTCTGGTAGGAACTTCACATGGTATGCTTTTTTCGGGGGAAACACGTGAAAGTCTCTTCCCTTTATGCTCTGTGCATCTCTTTCTTCCTTTGATTGGAGTTGTAGTGCAAGTAGAACCATCTTCTAGTAAGATTCCACAAACAAAATCAGAATCAGACCCATCAACTATGTCATCATGTGTGTCTGAAACCGGTTGAGGTCTGGACCGACCGAGTCTAAGTATAGATGGAAGCAAATTACTCTCCTTCTCAGCTGCATCAGAACTGATCTCTCTCTCTTCTGCAGAATCATGCTTGTTCTCTTCGGTTTTGTTGCCAGTTTTCTTTTGAGACAGACCTGACTTTCTCGGGCTCATAAACTCGCTGTCGCCAAGTTTCTTGAGTAAGTCGTGATGAGCAATAGATCTACCATAAGACCGGAGCCGATATCTAATGCTTTCAGCTTGACCAAGATTAGCCACAAGAACATCATCTTTGTCATCTTTTCGTCCCTGGTCATGACCAATAACAGCTACACCGAGCTCATACAGACCTGGAAAGGCTCCTTTGACTCTACCAACACAATCTTTCCCCTTTCTGAAATTTTCCTTATCGTTGGCTCCTATCAGAATCTGTGTTCAAGTATAAGTTTGACATTAAAAAAAAATGTGTTTTTCCAACTTAATTACTTAAAGAAATATCTTAACTTGATGACACACATGAGACTAAGCCACCTAGCTAACTGATATTCAACAAAAATACAAGTTGCAATGTGA
The DNA here is from genome assembly GCA_026770425.1 of Boechera divaricarpa. NCBI lineage: Eukaryota > Viridiplantae > Streptophyta > Magnoliopsida > Brassicales > Brassicaceae > Boechera > Boechera divaricarpa. The sequence continues at coordinate 7,113,524 of CM049192.1, forward strand.
TGAAGGAGATAAAAATGTGACCTTTGGACCTAAATCCCGAGAAATTAAGGAGTAGTCCGCAAAAGTCTTCCGTAATTCTGCAGTTTCTGAAATGGGTTTACGCAGAAGCATGGATCGGGCGAAACCCTGAAAAAAAAACCAGAAACATCAATGAAATTTAATCAGAATATCCGGAGATCCAACAATGAACGTTGAAGAAAAATGTGGTAGGCGGCGTTAAAAAAATGGGATCTTTAAATCAAATTCCACGAATTTCCAAGAGATATCATTTAAACTCATTCGAAATTCTGGTGATCTCGAAAGGGTTTAACCGAATTAAATATCGAGCAAAACCCTAAACCCAAAATCACTAAGATTCTCCGAGAGGAAATTCTTGAGAGAGAGTACCTGCCACTTGGAAAAGACGGCATCGTGATTAGTTCGAATGTAGTCGTCTCTCTTGAACATGGTGAACACGACGGCGAATGAAAACGCAGTCTCCAAAATAAAATCTCTTTTTCTCCTTAATTTGACCGTTAAAGATGGAGAATTTATTTTGCTTTTTTCAAATTTTTGAACAAGAATATTCAATAATTAAATTTAGAAAAATTGAATGGAATAAACAATTAATAAAATTTAATTTTTATTGGATGAAAGACTTAAAAAGAATTCAACTGAAAAAAGGAAATAATAGATTTCTAAGCATTTAAAAAGATTTTAATGAATTCAGCCCAATTGACAGGTTAAATGCTCGGAATTGATTCTTCATATTTTTTAGGAAGCTTTCTATTAAATTCTTTTTAAATGATATTATCATCAAAACAATCATAATATTGAATAACACTAACATTTAATAGAATTTAAAAATCAATCAATTGAATAACACTAGAATTTAATAGAATCTATAAAATACAAAATTGAATAACAATAGAATTTAACATTCTATTATTTTCTTTCAGACTCTTTCATCCAATAACATTATAATACTTTTTAAAAGTATTAGAATGAATTATATCCAGATGAGAGCATAAAAAGTAAGAATTGGTTCTATACGTTTTTTGTTTACTTTTCTATTAAATTCTTTTCAAATGACAATATAATCAAAACAATCATAATATTGAATAACACTAACATTTAATAGAATTTAAAAATCAATCAATTGAATAACACTGAATTTAATAGAATCTATAAAATACAAAATTGAATAACACTAGAATTTAACATTCTATTATTTTATATCACACTCTTTCATCCAATAACCCCCGTAGTTTGTAGCTTTAGTTAGCGTGGTACTTAAATTGGATACTTGAGTCCAATAATAATGTACTAAATATACAATAAAACTAATTTATAAATATATTTTTGTAAATATACAAGATATGTAATAAATATACAAGTCAAATGTCTCTACAAATCTTTGTATTACTACACATATTTTCAATATTTATATCTTTAGAGCAGAACATATATTCAGAATTACAAATTTTAATATTTATGATTTGGTCCGTATAATACTATAATGTAATATACATACCTTTTAAAAACTATTCTTGTTTTTATCGGTTTATCCCTTAATTTTTTTTTTTTTTTTCTTCTTTGGGATAAAGATCCCTTTAACCTCGAGAAAGCGACACATTAAAACCACATAAGAAAAACTAAATCTAGAGAAAGCTAAGGTTTGCTTCAAGTCTTATCTCATAACGGCGATGGACCCAAAGTAAGTGTGAGACCTGCTATAACACTATACTTCCAGCCATGCCAACTCAAGAAAAAACTACAATCATTAAATCCAAATAAAACATTCACTTACATTTCCTTAAAACAAACCATCGAGACTTTTGTTTAAAACACCAAAATATGACTAAAACATCTTTGAAATGAGAAGGTAACAATGAAATGAATTTTTGAAAGTGCAATAATCCCAGCAATCCCAAGAAAAACTAGCACCACTTGAGTTGAACTTGCGCTGCTACACTACAACATCATCCTCACCTGCAGCAACTAAAGGAGAAAAGAAAGAGGGGTGAGTACAAGTACTCAGTGAGGGTGATCCCTCTGCCCACATGAAACACAACGTAAAATTGAACATTCTAGAATCATAAACGACATTTCAGGAATGAATCAACATGCATAAGTCATAATATCATGCCACATACACATTACAACCACTCATTAACAGATCTGATTAGATATAGTCTCTATTACAAAGGTTTTAGTCTCACACCAAGCATCACATATACCTTAACTCGTCAGTTAAGTTGGTATAAAGCGCAGCAATTCCGCCTTTAACAATAGACCGCCTACAGCGCAGCCATTACCGCCTCTTGCTGTAAGCCCCCGACGGAGCCATCACCGCATCACGTCGTTATTTCCAAGCACAAGCAATCATACCACAAACACTCTAAGTCTTTATCTTATCAACACAATGTCATTATAGCAGTCCACTTTCATCATCAATCTAGCCACATATAACCAATCATCAAGAACTACACGTATCACTATAAATTCACACTACGTCCTTAACTGTTTAATACAACGACATTATAACAACATAATTTCATCACCAATCTACCCACATATCAACAATCATCATGAACAACATTTATCACCACACATACACATTTCAGTATCCCTAAACTGAAATTAATATAAATCAAGAACATACAATAGATGGTGTGTTTCCACAGTCACCCCCTCACCTTGAAGTAATTGAAGAAGGCGACAAAGCTAACCCAAATTGATTCCAATAACTTCTAACTCCAACAATCGATCTGCTGTCCACAACCTACACTAAGTTATCTACTAAATTCCTGTCAATTTAAAGCAAAAACGATCTCAGAAGATGGAACAAACATGGCTTAATCTCAGGCTGCATAATTCTGGAAATTGCGGGTTTTTATCTGCAGAAAACAGGTTCGCAAACGCTAGAATATCTTGAGAACTAACCGTTAGAATCACGATCCCACCGTTGAATCTGAAGATTAAAGTGTCTGGAGCGTGCCTACCAAAAATTAGAACGATCGGAGAAGATTTGCCTGTCGAATCGTTGGTTCTCGTCGGACTGGTTACAGTTTTCTTCTCACAGAGCAGAAACGTGGATACTCTTTTGATGCTTTTTAAGAAGCTAAACTTCCTTTAGTGGGTACTCACTCGATAAGCGGCAGAGACAACTGAGGAGAGCTTAGGATTAAATGATGAGTGGAACATATTTTTTTCGTTTGCTTGTAGCGCAGACTAGGTACGCTGCCAGAATTATCTTCCACCAGCTTGTATATTTGGAGCTAAGTACTAGAGAAACCGAGTGGTGGAATCTACTTATGAATTTGCTGCTGAACTCTCCTCAACTACAAGTTGTCAAGCTAAGAAACGTAAGAAACTTCTTTAAACTTTCCTTACTTATCTAGGCTAGTTTTGCAGAGGCTGATGTGTCTAAACCATTGTGTGTTTTTTTTAATCGGTTGTGGTCACAGGGAGACTGGAAAGACAGTACAGAGCGCGTGTCTAACCCACCATTTTACAAACCGATTAACCCACCATTTAGCAAACCGCTTTCTGTTCCTCCTTGTTTGTTATCCCATCTACAAAGATTCGAGTGGGAAGGATACAATGGACAACGTGAAGAAGAGAGACAAGTTGCAACTTACATACTAACAAATGTCAAACATTTGAAGAAGGCAATTTTCTCGACGAAATACAAATACTTTACTCCGGATGAGAAACTCGAGATGTTAAAGGAGTTGGCTCGTGAGCCTAAGGCTTCAACTTCCTGTTATTTTTTCTTCGAGTGAAGAAAAAATGCTTTCTTAGATGACATGTAACTGATGCAATTTCGTTGAAGTGTAATAATATGTAGCTTTTGATTACTTTCATTTGTTAATATAGACTTCGAGATATATATACATTGGTTTTTGGATGAATGAATTTGTAAGACAACTAACATTTAGAAAGCTCAAAATTTGAAACCCTGATGGAAAAGTGAACATGTTAACGTTTCTTCTTAGCCAAGTCACAGCAAAACAGTTATTTATTGGGCCTCTTCTTATGACAGGGAACATTGACTAATTCATCTTCGAAATTTACCCAAAACAAAAAAATTGTTTAAGAACATTACTCCTTTAGTAAGACGCAAATCATGAGCAAAATTGAACGTATATAGTAGAATATATTCATATGTGTAAAGGAAGATTTATTAGACCAATATCATCTCCTTCAAATCTTCTTTATCATAAATGAGGAAGATTTAAACGAGGTGATATTGGTCTATATCAAATCTGCCTTTACATATATTTATACCCTAATAGTGTAAAACAGTTTGTAACGTGACACAGCCCTAAATCATAGAAAGAAAAAAAACACATTGATTAAGCTGAACGATAAATTGCTTGGTGCTTGTTTGCTTGTCATTGCATTGTGCGTTGGGTTGAGTAACGTGATCTTGGATAAAAATCCGTACATTTCAAAAACTCTCTTGGTCCAAACAACATTCTCAGGGTTTGTTGTAAGACGACCTAGGATCAATTGTAACTTAGCGCAGGGAAAAAAAATTCATGTTTAGTACAACTTTTAGGGCATATGAAAGTGGTGGTTTCTTCGTTCTTTACGGTAAGGAGAATTTTTTAGATGCTAGAGAAGATGGGGTGTACTTCACACATGGTAAAGAAACGCCCAAGTTAGAGTATACGTGGAGCTTTCAACCGATTACTTAGTAGAATGGTGCTTTTTGGAAGAAAAAAAAAAAGAAAAAAAAAAAGCTATACCAAATTTTTGACGGGACGCATTTCTTCTTTCATAGAATTTTGAGATTGTTTGATACTGGAAACTATCTCAAAAACGGTGATTAGGATAAGTGTGTTATCTAACGAAGTTTTGAAACCCAACACTTCCCGGTGAACTCGGTTTAGGGAATCTGTTAGAGCGGCCTGTTACCAAAGATGAGTTTAGATGAACTCGAAGTTAGACTATTGTTTTTTTATGTACAAAAATTATGAAGCACCATATGCAAAATGCAGTTAACATATATATACAGGGAAGCCATTAAACAAAAGAATCTTTGATCAATCAGAATCAGACATTAATTATACGCTTGAATCTTCAACTTTCTCAGAAGCTGAAGCTGAAGAAGAGTAGTCACTGAAATTTCCTACATTACGTCTCTCTATCGCCTCTCTCAGTTTCTGGAACTGCATAATGTTTGTAGAAGCTTATTAGACTTGGCGGATGCCATTAAGACTATATAATGCAGTGGCTATACTCTGCTTTCGTGATAGACAAGTAATGATTGAAATTAAAGAGAGCTGGGGACAAGAAGAACTGACCTTGGCAAGAGAGCATGAGAAGGATTCGACTTGGCCATCAGTGCCACGATAGAAGTGGAAGTATGGTAACACCTTGACGTTCAAGCTTTTGCAGAGAGTCTTGTTCTCGTCAAAGTTTACTTTAAGGAACAAGATTTCGGGGTGTTCTTCTGCCGTTTTGCAGAGCTGGAAAGGAGAAAAGGGTCTCAGCTTTCACTTCAAGATTCAATTTAGAAAGAAGCAGCCGATACAATGAGCGAACTTAAAGCTTAAATTGTTTTCCAATTACAGTTCAAGACACCCAAATTAAATGAAATTAGAGATGATTGAGTATACACGAAGAGATAACATTGTTAAGTAGCTAAAGGAAAATACCTTTGGGAACATTGCACGGCAAGAACCACACCAAGTTCCATAAAAATCTACGATAACTAATCTATCTCCAGCATCTTTTAAAGCGTTCAGAAACTGTTCAGTCGAGGTAATGTCAATCATGTTTGGCCCTGCTTTCTTCTCCCACCATTTTGGCTGTTCGGTTTCAGCAGCTAACGCTTGGACCTATCCCCAAACACACACATATATGTCATCTCTTAGCCAGAAATATAATAACACTCTATATTACAACATCAAACACTCATAAAGATAGACATTATTAAAAAGCCCTTAGCGCAACTTAGCTTCAATCAAAGTAAAACAGTATGAACTTAAACACAAGACTGATGTAATCGTCTCTGTGGCTGAGAGACCTCACAGTATACATCTTCCAGTGGACTAAAAAGACCACATAAAGAGTAATCAAAGTCAAATGACACATATAAAATACCCTAATTCCCAATTGACTACAAGTGACATAAGATTTAGCAGATACTCAATAAGTGGAACATGGGTTCTCGAATTTAAGACATAAAGTTGAAATACAGCACAAAAAAGTTACGAAATTGAATACCTTTACGGAGAGAAACTGCTTCCTTGATGAGAAAACTAAATTTCCGATCAAAGAAGAAGTAATAAGGGAGGAAGAGCTCGAAGATGACAGACCGTAGAATCTATTGCATGAAATCAGTAACTGTCGGATCTCGATTGGTGGAGAAATCGGAGCAGAGTTAGAGGAAGTGTAAAGCGAGAAGCTGAGGGATCGTAAAGATGTCGTCGTCGGAGACATGAATCGCAACTGAAAGACTTCGTCTTTTTTTTGGGTTCTGTTTCGCCTTCTAACTTTCCCCGGAAAAGTAGAATTCGTTTGTAACTCCCCCAGGTATCAAACTAATTTAAAAACAACCCCTTTAGTTTTGCTTATTTTCTCAAATTTTCCGAATTTTCTGTTTCTTACAATTTGTATCCAGGAGAATTCGAAATCCCTTTTCTCTTGGTTATAAAAATCCTCTATATATTATTTAAGAGAGTACACTAATAAATAAACATTAAAAAGTATAAATATTTACGTTACATTATCATTACATCAAAGAACAAATTTTAATATCTCATTAAAAATATTTTAATCATTAGTTATTATGTGATCATTTAATTAAAATCAAAGATTATTTAAGAAAATTAAATCAAATATATCGAGATTTACCTAAATCTTCTTAAATATCTCATTATTTATTTATTTAAATCACTTACTGGATCTTTTATAATTATTATTGAGATTTTAGGAAAAAAATCACTTCTAATAAATAACAAATTTCAAAATACATGTAAATATTGTCAAATATTTTATTTTGCAAAACCTAAAACCTACATTACATATTTATCTTTTTTTAAAAAATTAAATTAAATTAAAATAAAACCTAAAACACACGATTTTAAATTCTAACCACTAATAAGCAAAACTAGATTACGATTTTGTTTGATTTATAGATCAAGAGTATAAACCTTATATGTCATCAATATTCTTTTACTCTAGATTACGATTACTTAATCTTAACAAAAGAATATATTCTCTAATATAATAAAATCTTAACAAAAACTCATCTTAACGTGTATAAGATTTCAGAATAAATACAAATTTATAATTCTGAATTTTAAAAGATACATTAACCGAGACTAATTCTAGTTGTCTTGATTTTGCAAATCATTTCTTCTTTTTTCCCCTTTTCAAAATCTACAAAGATCAAAATCTTTCGTATAAATTACTACTATTTCTTTACGATATTCCACCGGAGGTTAATTGGTTCTCCTGTTTGTGGTCGGTTGGGACAACTTGATATGCTTCAACTCTTTAACAAAAAAATTATATGTATACATCACTTTAGTAGTTAAGTTAGTTATATTACAAGAAATAATCATGTTGGTCGAGTGTAATATCAATCTAAACAGTAGCCACAAGTACGATCTTTGCTTCAAACTGTTTACATCCCAAAAAAGATTTTCATCAAATAAAATACCTGACGAGATATTGAGAAATTAAAGTAATTCTTATATCAACTCTCAAAACTTAAATACAATAAACATATGAGTGAACAAGAACAACCACATTCTCGGGATATCAAGCTCCATCATAGAAACACAAGCCTTACAAACAAAATCTATTAAACCCCAACATTCTCTTACCATAAAGTTGGACTCGCTATATCACCGCAAGAACAAAATTTAATCTAACAAATATTCTATAGATATTATTAGTTATGAGAGATTATGGTATGATTTATACTTGATAAGAGTAGTTCCCTAATTTCTCAAGAAGGTGAGTTTTAATTTAAATAGTCATCCGTGAACCATTCCGTACGATAGAGCCATTAGTAAAATGGCAGCCTCCTTCTCATCTTGAGGGAAAACTTGCTGATAAGCTGAACTTTTGCTCAAGGTTATTGCTAGATCATCGAAATAAAACTTGTTTGAAGAGGAAGAGGATGACAACATCGTGGATTTGCTCTGAGTCTCCAAATCCCCGGCTGCTGCGGCCTCCTCCACTGTGATCATTCTCTTAGCCGAAGGAGACGAGAGATTATAGACTCCATTTGATCTCTTGTTCTTGTTTTGCATCTTCTTCTTTAGGAGCGGAGGCAATACGTCAGAGATTTCGGTTGCGGTTGCCGCGGCCCGCCTCGCCTTCCTTTGCCTTATTCCACAGGCGTTACAAAGAGACTGTAATAAAAAAACAAAAATGATAATATGGTCAATTATCTTGTAAGTTGATTTTAGAAGATTAAAATAAAGACTAAAATATTTGTTAACCTAGTTAGAATACTACCTAAAATTTATTCTTTTAATTGTGCTAGAGATTTTGTATTTTTTGAATATGATTGTGCTATTAATTAGTACTATAAAAAGACATTAATTATCCGAGAGCTTATAATCAAGTATACAATATGACATTTAACTTAGGCATATATATTTAATTAACAGATATGGTTGATTACCTTGGGACCTCTCGGACCACTTCTCCAAAGAGGAGTCTTGGTTGTGTTACAATCGGAGCAAATCCTAATCACGCAATCGTTGCTTCCGTTATAACCATTCTGGTTGACAATAATATTGTACTGATGTGTTGAGATTTTCTTGAGATGATCATGATCTCCTTCCAGATTGCTTTGGTTCGAGGATTGGTCGTTATTAACGTGTTCTTTGTTGCTGTCGGTGGTGGTAATAATCGCCTTTTTCTTCTTCATCAATCTCACCTTCGAAGAAATCCACTTGAGCGTATTAGTTCCTGTCTTGCCTTTTTTCGGGTATTGAGGAAGATTGGTTTGGTCTTGATGATTATCTTTCTTCTTTATCGTCAATTTTAGTTGTGTCTCCTTCTTTGGCACCATTTGATCGCTTGATGATGAACCACCATCCGATACAAACTTCTTGGTCTGAAATTTCCATATGAAAGTTTGGTTAATTTTATTTTGTACTATATATACAAAAGATCTTTCTCTAGGATCATCAAGAATTAACATTGATATAAAATTCATTTAAAATTATACCTCGAGAGGTCGGGAGAGATGGGTATCAAGAATGCCATGAAAAGTGTTATTGTTGTACCCAACATATACTTGATCTTGGTGAGAGTCGATCAAGAAAGGGAAGTAGGAAAGAGATGGTGACATTGAAGATGAGGGATTAGAAGAAGCTTGGTGATGAAAATGTTGTTGATGATGATGTTGATGAAAAGAGGATCGAAGAGAAGAGAAAAAAGGTTGATGGTTTTGATCTTCATTGAGATCTATAGTGTAATGAAAATTCGAACCCATGATCGATAGAGATCGATGAAACACAAAAGAGAGGGAAGATGAGAGATTAGGAGAGATCAGAGACAAGTAAAGAAGGATCCAAGCTATACTATGTTTGACCCTTTATAAAGGCAATAGGCCACGAGCACAAACAAATGTTTGTGTATATGTGTGACTATATATGTGTATTATATCAACTTATCACTAGTAGAAGTAATTTAAAAGAATTTAGAAGATATGGATAAAACCATTATTTAATTTCTGTGCTATGCTTAATGTATAAGATATTAGAAATCTAATATGTATAAAGGGAAGTACGGTATTAACAAAGAAAAACAAATCCAGACATTTTTATCATTTTTTTCTCATGTTCGGCTAGCTAGCATGTCTAAAAACTCAATAAGATAAATATAGAATAAGATAAAAACAGAATAACTTATTCTATATTTTTAAAAATAGTCGTTGACAAAAAGTCAGTTATGTTATAAATTAGTTAGCTATTAAAAAAAATCATATATTCGAAAGTAGATAATTATATTACCAACTTATTGATGTGCTTTGAGTTATAAACAAATTTGTAAGAAAGTAGTACGTGATTCTGTGTAGAAAAGTAGAAAATAAAAATATATTAGATGATGCTATTCACTACGTAGGCATTTCTTTTATGGAAAAGGTACATTACAAAGTAAAATTAGAATTAAAACTATATATACTATACAGCCTGACAGCCACCACAGTTTTTTGGTTTATTTTTTTTTTGTTTTCCCGCAAAACCACGAAAAGAAAATAACATTGATCATTTTCTCCAATACTTGCAGGATTAAACCACCTCCGCCTCTGTTTCCATAGCCGGAGGACGGCGACATCGAATTCCAATTCATCGATCCTAGACCTTCTCCCATCAATCGTCACCTTTAGAGAGAGATCTAATAACTTATGAAATTTAAGATAGATTTGGATCAAGATCATATATTTCTCCATTGTTGTTAAAAAAAATCTTTTGTGTATATATTTTCATTGATATGAAAGTACATGAATCTGAATCTGAACTTATAGATATTTATAGTTAAAAGATAGAAAGAATTTGTATTCTCTCTATTATATTTATATTCTTTCACGTCGAGAGCCAGCTTTTCATAAAACATGCAATAGATCAACATACGTAAACTCTCTTTCTTTTTTCCTTTTTTTTTTTTTTTTTTGGTTAAAACGTAAACTCTCTTTCTGAAACTTATAGTTATATGAAGCCAAAAAGTATTCTTAATCGTCTTCATTTAGGTATATATATTGTTCCGACATAAAAATAACATTTCTGATTTTTCAATACATAAACAACAAAAACTACTTTTTATAAATGGAATTGATGAGTTTTTTTTTTTGGCAATAAATTCTTACTTTATGTTTATTAATCTGGAAGGTACATATATGAATCATGTAGTACATAGCATTATTAACAAGTGTCTTTCTCACTTAAAAAATCTCACATTTATTAGATTTTTAATATAATAAAACCTTTTTTAGGAAAATAGATCCCTAGAAAATTTAGGGCAGATGCGAGTGTTATACTTACGCAAGCAAATAAGTGGCCCTATTTAGAGACAGATGAAGAGCAATCAACGGTCTGAATATTGGTGACATTAGTTACGGTGATGCTAAAAAACTATGATATGGTTAGATATTGTAAGAGATAATGGTAAAGAATATAATTATAGTTGAGATCTATACTGAAATTTTAGATAACCGATTGAGCTACCATTGCTGGTTAAATTTGCTTAAATTCGAACTACAATGGTTGAGATCTAAACCTAGTTTATGGTTATTTTGTAAATGAATAGAGGAAAACATAAACCAAAAACAATAAATTAAGAGGTTCACGTGAGTCCATCTGAAAACAAACACATGAGACAAATGAGTGTAGGAATGGTAGTGGACGACCCCACACACAAGTAATCCTATCTGTAATATTTCGTTACCCTATAAAAGAGAGAAAAACAACCATATAACAAATAATAAATAGATAATAATACTAATTACTTGAACAAGAGCCACACATATATCATGATAATGATCAAATGATGCGTTGCAAACGGCTCATCTGGATGATCTAAGAAAAAAAAAAAGTGGTTAAAAAGATGGATCAGGTCTTAATTAAGTTCAAGTCCTGTGATGAAACAAGAACTATGCACGAAGATAATAACTTGTTTTGATTTCCGGTTCAATAATACTACATGTCAGTATGTGATTCAGAACTCCTTAGTTTTTTTTATTTAAATTGATCTACTTATTTAGCCTTTTCAAATCTATTTAATAGTTAATCATTGCTAATGTAGAAGAATGTTCGATAGAATACCCAAAAAAAAATAGGACCTTCAAAATAGGATCAATGAGGTCGATCGGTCATTTCTATCAAAAGTTGGGTTTTTAGTGAACTATTACATACTGTATATGAATCATATGTTAAAATACCACACAAAACTTATAGTATATAATTATATATGTATTGATCTATCCACGACATGTGATTCATCCATAATCATTCTTAGAGTGGGAGAGGGAATCATAATTGAGCAGAAGAGAGGGATAGAAAGGTATAGAGAGAGAAGACAAGAGATAGGTTTAGAATGGCAAAGGAAGAAAACATCCCCACCTTAGTATTCGCCAAAACCATTCAATTCCTTCTGATCAAATTTTACAGGTCACTCAGGACCCCCACATACATTTTTAATTGTATATATATATTACTTGTATCTCATTATTTATATTTTTTCAACTTCAAAAGTCTAGCTACTAAATGTTCATATAGTTTTCAATTTGCTTTTTTCAATTATCCTTTTGTAATTCTACTATTTCCAAATTCCATAAATAGAAGCTTGCTTAATGATCATCAAGATTTAAGTAAAGTTTGGTGAAGGTGACGGAGATTTGATCCAAAAGAAGAATAACATTCTAAAGGTTGAGGACTTGATAGATGAGTTAGACAACCATTTTAATTTTGTTTGAAATACTTATTTCTTTATTGTTATACTATGTGAAATTTGATTAATTTCGAATTTTAGAAGCAGGGACAAAAAAAAAAAATCTAAAAATCAAAACCCGGATCAAAAAAAAAACAAAAGAAAATAAAAAAGCGAGGATCTATCACCTTTGAAAGTTCCTTAGCTACAACTTGCTTTATCACATACATCCAACTATCGCAGCTAGTACGTAGCCCCACCACATGCATGTTCAATTAGAATTTTTTTTAAGTTTTACCTTTAGGTAGCTCAATGGTAAAAAAATAATTAAACAATAAGTTACTTAAAAGTAGACCTAAAGAAGTTCAAACACGTAGGCTCTAGACTTTTGTTTGACAAACCAAGGGATCATGCGAATTAGTTTGGATATCTTTTATAATTGAACATAAAATAAATCTGCAACGAGTAAAAAAAAAGCTTAGATTGTAGGATCAAAGATGTAAAAGTAACGTATGAAAAACATAATCATTTATTTAACTCGCAGTCCGTTTCAACAGGTGTCCATGAACTAATATAAGCCCTAGTTGCACCCATTGAAATACAGCTAGGGGCAAGAGGGAAACTTACACAAAGAACAGAATCTGAATCACAATAAATGAAGTAAGAATCAGATATATAGATATGTATTTAGGAAAAAAACAGAAGTGGCATGAGAAAATAAACGATAGAGAGGTGGGATACGTATGCGGCATAGGGATCACAAATGCTCACCAAGTGACACTTTGAGAGGAACAAGACACATATTTAGACATACATATGACACTCTATGTATATCTATATGTGTGAATGTCAGTACAATTGGGGTTATGTCCAACATTTTGGTACTTTTCATGACTCGTCTCTTTTTTTGGTTTCTTCTATATAATATAATTTCCCAAAAGGGACCATTAACCTCTCTGATCCTCACCACCGTATCATCTGTCTTGTGACATATACTGATATGTGTGATGTGAGTTCTCTTTCTCTTCGATGTTATCATCTCTAATCTGTACATCATTATCACATATATAATTTTCATTCATTAAACTGGATTTTCTAAGATTTTCTAAGCTATATATGTAGTCCAGACTAATCTTCAACGTATAATTAAGATAAATACGAATCATGTGGTGGCCAAGCATATATGTCCCCAAACCCTAGAAATCCTAGAAGATAATCTCTGAAGAGTAAATGCGTCGCAATCACTATCTTGTTGTCGACAAAGTAAATTGGTTGGTACAGCCGAATTTTATTCTGGTTTGACTTAATTTCCTGGTTTGGCTGAATTCTGGTTTGGTCCTAGTTGGTTCTATTCCATTATTTTGTTATTGGGCTGAACTATAAATTGGGCTTAAAGGGGCATATATTTACATATTTATGTAATTCCAGTAGAAAATCAGTTAACAGAAACAAAAGTATACATCTCAACGGATCTGAGTTCGAATTCAAACATATGACTCTCCTATTTTTCTTAATTCTTACGTTCACTTGTTTAATATGATTTCCATCACTTCAAAACATATAACATATAACATCGTAGTAGATTCCACCACTTCAAAATATGTCAGATAGCAATCTTACAACTTACAACCGGAATATCTTTGGTTTCTACGGGGTTAAACCAAATTGAAATTACTTCTGGACATGGACAATTTTAACCTAATGTATAGGTTTTTTCTTTGTATACGCATGTTTATTAACTAAGAACTTGAAACTAACAGGCTTACGTTTGGAGATGGACGTTTCTTCGAAGAAAACGTGACTGCGTTTGGATTTTATATTAGGATGGACAAAGTCCAATTTACGTAGAAGGCGAGTGTAGAGAAACAAAAGAAATACAACAAAATAAGTTAGAAATGGGACAATATATTTTGTCTTTACTTTAACTAGGATTAGGATGAAATTCATTTTTCGTGCATCTAACCAAGTTTGAATTTACGAAAATGTTGCTAATGTGATCCTATCTCAACACAAAACTTCTCTCTTTGCAGTTTTCCAGCAAAATAACTTATTATGGATTGGAGCATTGTTATTTCATTTTAGATTTTTGAATGCTCAGTGACCTCCTTTGTTCGGTCTTTCTATATAGAATACGAAACATAGGAGACATCAAAGTATTATATTGTGAAAAACAGAAGGTTGGTATGGCCCTCTTTAAGTCATAAAAGCGTACTAAAAATACGCTATAATAAGGTGATATTTCCCGCGTGTTCCAGTGAGACAGATACATGGGATGATTGTTTGATATTTTAAAGACTTTTACTTATTTTAAAAACTTGGGATGATTGTTTGATATTTTAAAGACTTTTACTTATTTAAAAAGTTTTTAAAGTCTGATTTTTACCAATTATACTTTTTAAATTTAGAAGTCCTAAAAGTTCTTCTATTTTTTCTCACAGTCTTTTTTTCAATTTTTTGTTCATGTTACATTAGTTTTTTTTTAAAGCCAACAATTTATGACTTTAAAGTTTTTTTAAATCACAGTTTATTATTTTCAAGTAAAATCCTTTACAGCCATTTTTTAAAAAGTAAAAGTCTAAAGCCTACATTTTAAAAGTACATACCAATCACCCCTGTAATTACTACTTCCGTTCCAATTTCAATTTCACAACAGTATCTAAGTTTACAATAAAATAATTCCAATTTATCTAATTATTCTGTCGAAATTTGTCATCTACCTAATTTGACGCTTTAGTTTATATGCGAGTTTGGTTTTTTTTTTTTTTAAACACATATATATGATTTAATAAACAAAGTGTACACGGTATTATGTGTCACAGTGGTTAGTTGGTGAACGTTGGGGGATTGGATAGGGTGTTAGTAAGATTTGGTTAATATAGCCACGTGGCATTCCTTATATGGTTTGGTTGGAAGGTAAAGCTTTGTAGTCAATGAAGTTAAGTAATGGAATGCGGCCACTTGACTTTTCTCAACGAACCAATGTCAACGAAACCACATTGCATAACTTCAATTATTGAATTTGACTATTACTATATCCTAATACTTAAAGCCTTTTTACATCAAATGTGTTTGTCACTTTACAGTATAGTTCGGGTAGGCTTTCCCTAGATTGTTCATCCGAGTTATGACCAATTAAAATGAGATCAATAGGTTTTGTGGAGTTATTGCCACTTTAAAACTTTTTGGCATAAGGGTTTTTCATTTGGTGCAGGTTCGATATCTATAGCTTGGTGTATGTGATTTAAGCTGGATTAGACATGCAAACCGTAGACATGAAAAAAGGAAAATAATAATGATAATCATATTTTTATTAAAAGCTAATCCAGTTTTGATTTAGAAACAACGAGGGTATCCAATTTAGTCGTTTTATAAAAGGAGAACCGTTATCCAAAAAAAATAACTACTTATCTACTATTTGTTATATAGACTTAACCGATTTAGGCAAAGTTCATGCTACGATATAAAATTAACAATCTAAATCTCTTTTTAAAAAATTTTAATTTTACTTTTTTCTCTTTCTATATTTGAGTGTTTTTTGTATGTTATATATTTGGCCGGTTCAAGAATGTTAATCGGTTTTGATATTATTTTTGTACAATATGTATAGTATACTAGATTACTAGTATACTTACTAACTATTAAGTACTTATTTATGATCATATTCTCACTAACTATTAATGCATTTTAATTTTCACTAAGCCTACACAGAGTGAGTTAAATACTTAAACCTTATTTAACCTTTAACAGTCAAACAAAGAGTGTCGCCGATCCTCATTAATTTCTTAAAAAACTTTGCCTAAGGTCTTTAAAGTACTAGGGGCAGTCATCATACCTACAACTAGCTGATAAAACATACATATCATTTCTGCTGTTGATATAGTAACTAATAATTTTTGTCCCATATAGTAAAGTTCAATTAGAATTTGCTTTATAAATACCATACTTTATTAAAAAAACGTACGGGCAATCTGTTCAATAAGAATTTGCTTATTAGTTTGTAACTACAATTAAATTACAATAACAATTGTTTATAAAAATCATATAATTATATAAACGAGTTTTTCCACTTTCAGTACCATTATTTCAATTTTATATATCCAGTACTAAATACATCCCACTTTCACTATTAAACCCCAAGATATAAACATAACTTCATTTGTATTATTTTAGAACATTTATTATATTTTGTATTATCTGATATTAACATACGTAACTCATGACCACCAATTCAAGATGTACTATATAATTACAAAATTAATAAATAAATTTTTTAATTATGTGGTATTTTTATTCTTAGTCTTTAGTTATTTTGAATGCTTAAAGTTATTTAGGCGCCTATAACGCTTAGTCAATGCTTAAAACACGGAAATAATTTTCAATATTAGATTAACAATTAACATACACTATTTAATTTAATCACTCTAACAACAATAAATATGCACTACATACTAACACCAACAAAAACTTATAATATATTTAATTAATACAATAATAAATAATATTTTTAAAATATTATCTGCGGACGTAAGCACGGATTATCAATCTAGTACTTAATAAACATAAGGAATGGAAATATAGAATAAAAAATAATTTTGGATATGGGAAAATGGATCTTAAAGAAATAGGAAAATTGTAAATTACTCAACTGGTAACTGGCAAGGTACTAAGCTAAGGGTTTAAAGTCACCCGTCCGAAGGAAGAAAACTGGGTCCCAATAAGTTTCCATTATTTTCACTTCTACGTATTAATTGAGAGAAGAAAACATATGGAGTACTATGTACTATATTGCTTCGATAATCTATATAAAAATAATAATAATTGGTTTAAGTTAATTTAAAGAAATGAATACATTGTAACGATCACAATTGGTAAATGGCAATAAGACAAAAATAATATTCCATAATTCAAAATCATTATGGCAATAGGACAAACTGATAAATTTTTATTTTTCCATTGTTATTTTTTTTTTAATTACTCTCCAATTTTTTGCTCATTTGGTGCATATACTCTTATCTTACGCGTATGCGTTAAAATCTAATGAAATACACCTTTATGTAGATATTTAATAATAAGATGGCATGTGTGTCAACCTTAATCTATAAATAGCTTCAAGAACCTCATAACTCCAAACCCACTAATACCCAATACATAAAATTTCCCGTGGAATCTTCTTTTCCAGTTTCTCCACCAAAAAATAAAACATCCAAAGGTTGGATTATAAGGGAAAAGATGGGGTTAAATCTCAGGGACAAAGCCTGGATATATCTGGGGATTCTTTGTTGTTCATCTTTGATTTGTTCAGTTAAAGCAACTGTCACTTACGATCGTAAAGCTGTGATCATCAATGGTCAGAGAAGGATCCTTCTATCTGGCTCCATTCACTACCCTAGAAGCACACCTGAGGTATTCTTCAGTTTTTTTAATACATAGAAAACAATCTTTTCTTTTAGTATATGTATGGTTAAGCAAAAATTTAATGCAGTTTTTCTTCTTTTTATTCAATGGATATTTTCTGCGTGCTTATTGGATCTTTGTTCCCAAAGATATTTTGCACACATGGGTTTTTGTGGGTTTTGCTTATAGTCTACACTATTTCATTACAAATTATGTTGTTTTTGTATATATAAGATAATTTAAAAATAAAAATATCTCGTGAAATGCTCTGTTCTATATGCAGATGTGGCCTGATCTTATACAGAAGGCCAAAGATGGAGGTTTGGATGTTATACAGACTTATGTTTTCTGGAATGGACATGAACCTTCTCCTGGACAAGTAATTTTACAATAATATAATTAATTTTCTTTTGACTCATAAATTTAAACTATAGCTCGTAACTGATGCTTTTCTATTTTTTCTCTGCTTTAGTATTATTTTGAGGACAGATATGATTTGGTTAAGTTCATCAAGCTGGTACAACAAGCTGGTCTTTACGTTCATATCAGAATTGGTCCTTATGTTTGCGCTGAATGGAACTTTGGGTAAATATATGTTCTAATACAAATAAAATTTGTAGGATTGTTTATTTTTATCAAAATTGGTGATTTTAATATGTTTAAATGGTTTTCAGAGGGTTTCCTGTTTGGCTCAAATATGTTCCCGGTATGGTATTTAGGACCGACAATGAACCTTTCAAGGTCTAAAACTTCTCTCATTTTCTTTTCATATGCTCTAAAGTATCCAGTTTTGGGGGTGTTTTATTAACTAAAAAAGATTGGTGTGATTAATGAAAAGGCTGCAATGCAAAAATTCACTGAGAAGATTGTGGGGATGATGAAAGAAGAAAAATTATTTGAGACTCAAGGAGGACCCATCATTCTGTCACAGGTTTGTATGTTTTCGTATTAGTTATTACATAATGTCAGTAGTATCCAAGTGAATCTTTTGTTTTTAAAACGATATTTTTCATTGTATGTGTATGATTTGAAAAAATGGGCAGATAGAGAATGAGTATGGACCAATAGAGTGGGAAATAGGAGCACCAGGGAAGGCATACACAAAATGGGCAGGTGAAATGGCACAAGGACTCTCCACAGGTGTCCCATGGATTATGTGCAAGCAAGATGATGCTCCTAACTCTATTGTATGTTTTACTTCCTTTTTTCTCCCTTTAATTATTACATATTTGCTTTCTTTTTTACCTGGTTATATATTCTTTAAGCAAAAGAAGAAGTTTTGTTTATTACTTGCCTTTTTTTTTTTAGTTTTTTTGTTGGTATTTTATAATATGTGATTGTGTTCTTTTAATAATATATACCTAATTATTATATTATTATTTCAGCAAAGAAAAAAAAATTGTTTTTCATACTTCTTTCCTTTCGTATTGTTTTAAATATTTTCTTGTCTTCTTTTATATTTTCCTCTCAATAATACATATACCTAACAAATTATTATATAGGTAAACAAAAGAAGATGTTTGTTTATCCTTTCTATTTTTGAATTCTAGTGCTCGAATCATCTTTCCTTATTTAGTTTCTTGGTAGCATACTAACTTTATTAGCTGTTCTCTTTTGATGTAAAATTCTCTTTTCTTGTTAGAAACTGTCGTATGTAATGTATATCAGGTTTTGTAACGTGTGAAATAACGTTACTCCAGTTTATTTGGTTTTCTTTTTCTCATATTTTTTCTGTAACACGGAGTGACCAACCATAAAGAGAAAATGAATTGGATCCATGTTGCTTTCATATTTTTTTTTTATATCATTCTTTTAACAAAATTACATAATCGGGGAATGACAAAAACAAATTATTGTCAAATTTATTCACCCTAATTCGTTTCTTATTACTTGCTCGATAGATAAACACATGCAATGGGTTTTATTGTGAGAATTTCAAACCAAACTCGGACAATAAGCCCAAAATGTGGACAGAGAACTGGACTGGTTGGTAAGTCACATAGCATAATTGTCCTCCCCTCAAAAAATATTACTATTCAATACAAATATCTAAGACCAAAATCAAAAACATAACGTATTTTTTTTTTTAAATAACTCTGTGTGTGAATCTGCAAATAATTTACCAGGTTCACGGAGTTTGGAGGTGCGGTACCGTACAGACCAGCAGAAGACATTGCCTTATCCGTGGCCCGATTCATACAGAACGGTGGCTCCTTCATCAATTACTATATGGTAACCTCATATTCTCTGTTGTTGAAATAAGAGATACAAGATTTGATTACTAATAGAGTGGGGAAATGTTGTTAAACAGTACCATGGAGGAACGAACTTTGACAGAACAGCCGGTGAATTCATCGCCACCAGCTATGACTACGATGCTCCTCTTGATGAATACGGTAATTCAACTCTCATCACCTGAAAAACAGAATGGTAACAAACGATGTCGAATCATTGTCTAACACATTTTTGGGTTATTTGTGCAAAAGGGTTACCGAGAGAACCTAAGTATAGTCACTTGAAAAGGCTGCATAAGGTCATCAAGCTCTGTGAACCAGCATTGGTCTCTGCTGATCCTACAGTCACATCACTTGGGGATAAACAAGAGGTAATGGATGCAATGCAAAATTTAATACGCATGAGAAGAGAAGAAAAACTTTCAAAAAAAGTTATTTACCTTTTTCTTTGCTTGTTTTGTTTTTCAGGCTCATGTGTTCAAGTCTGAGTCATCTTGCGCTGCTTTTCTGTCAAACTACAACGCTAGCTCTGCTGCAAGAGTCTTGTTTGGCGGATCTACATATGATCTGCCTCCTTGGTCTATCAGTATTCTACCTGACTGCAAAACCGAGTATTACAACACTGCTAAGGTAAATAATCCTAAAAAACTTATCGAACACATTACCTTGTGTTAGGGGTGATGGTATCCCTGAGATTGACCTCTGTGTTACAAGGTACAGGTCCGTGCACCAAGCATACACATGACAATGGTTCCCACAAACACACAATTCTCTTGGGGATCATACAACGAAGAGATTCCTTCTGCATATGACAATGGTACCTTTTCCCAAGATGGGCTTGTGGAACAGATAAGCATCACCAGAGACAAGACGGACTATTTCTGGTATCTGACAGAGTGAGTAATACTTGAAAGCTCTTGACTTGCTGAAACCTCCCTATCTATCTTACTGACTCTACAGGAGAACTCACCGGTTGTTTTTGTTTGCGGATATAATCAGCATTACGATCAGTCCTGATGAGAAATTCCTAAAGACTGGTGAAGACCCTCTTCTTACTATTGCGTCGGCTGGGCATGCTCTTCATGTATTCGTTAATGGTCAGCTTGCAGGTAATATTAAGATAGGCCAAACTGATCCTCATGGTAGCTTGTCTTTGTCTTCTGTTAAAAATCCTTTCTTCGTTTCAGGAACTGCTTATGGATCACTGGAGAAACCAAAGCTAACATTTAGTCAGAAGATCAAATTACATGCAGGAGTCAACAAACTTGCTCTGTTGAGTACTGCAGCGGGTCTGCCGGTTAGTTCTCTCGATAAACTATCTGGTTTCTCTCTGCGCTTTTTGCCCATATACTGATTACGTTCTGAACTTCGTGGTCATTTATTGTTCACAGAACGTTGGTGCGCATTATGAGACTTGGAATACTGGGGTTCTTGGCCCAGTCACACTGAAGGGAGTTAACTCCGGAACATGGGACATGTCAGAATGGAAATGGTCTTACAAGGTCCTCCTGAAAATCCAGAGAAACGAGTTTGACTTCCCTGTTACTGCATCTTACCACGTATCATAACAATGACATAAACATGTGTTCTTTTTGTGATTCAAGCAGATTGGTACTAAGGGTGAAGCTCTGAGCATTCATACCGTAACCGGGAGTTCCACGGTGGAATGGGAAAAAGGATCATTGGTGGCCAAAAAGCAACCCTTGACCTGGTACAAGGTAAGAGAAAACAGAAGGATTGATGAATCATGCCACCAACATTGTTAGACGAATATGATGAAAAAATGAAAGCAATGGGATGGGATTCTCACCATATTTTTTTGCAGTCTACTTTTGACACACCAGTAGGCAATGAACCATTGGCTTTAGACATGAACTCAATGGGGAAAGGTCAAATTTGGATAAATGGACAGAACATCGGACGCCACTGGCCTGCATATACAGCTCGTGGGAAATGCGAGCGGTGCAGCTATGCCGGGACTTTCACCGAAAAGAAATGTTTAAGTAACTGTGGAGAAGCTTCTCAAAGATGGTGAGCAAAACTGCCTAATCTCTGCTCCTGTCTTCTTCTTCTTTTTCTTCTTTTTTAGTCCAAATTTGATTCAAAGGTTTGAACTTTTCTTGTTTGCAGGTACCATGTGCCTCGTTCATGGCTGAAGCCGACTAATAACCTTGTCATTGTACTTGAAGAATGGGGTGGTGAACCCAATGGGATCTCTCTTGTAAAAAGAAGAGCCAAATAATAGCTTTCTGACTCCATTTTTTTCAGGGCAAAAGCTGTTTCTTTGTGCCTTTCTGCTTTGAAAATAAGGATCTCTGCAAGTGATTGTTAGAATACAGATTAAATGTACATATATATAACTGGGAATCATTGGCTCATATGGATGAAATATATCCCTATCCTGGCTATTTATATAGTGCAAGTGTATAATGTATATTTACAGAATGAAAGAACAAAGCTTTTGAATTTTATCTTCATTTTCTCCTCTATCTTCATCTCAGTCTTGTGAATGCTTAAACAATGTGATACCTAAGTACACTACAGTAGTTGATTGAAGATCTTAAGACGAGACAAATTGTCTCCATCAGATATTCAATACTCAAATCGAAAAAGCTATAGGAAATTTACAAAATCACAAAAATAGGAAAACACTGACCTGAAGTGCCTTGAAGCAGATTTAGACCAGAAGCTTAACTCAAGAATCGTCGCCGATGTCCACCAGAGTCAGAGAATGGTTAAGCTCTTCTTCACACTATCGAAATTTATTGGGCCTTTGGGCCTCTCACAACAAAGCCCATATAAAGGGAAAGCTACCGTTTTACGGGAGACATTGGACTTTTCGACAATACGATCAACAAAACACGAGTTTAATTGCATGAAGTGATGTCACTTACTTTGATCAAACCCGCTATTCAGATTTGATAGAAGCATGGAGGGTAATTCAGAGATAAAAGATTTAATTAGGCAAATCTGAAAGGATTACCGTAGTGAGACAGTGGAGGAAAAGCTCAGAATTAGCAGAGGAGCTCTTTCCACCTGGAACAAAAATAAACATATTAACAGCCAGAAGGTGATTGAAGAAGCTCGAGGCAAACTTGATAAAGCATTATCAGACTTGATTCCAGACGAAAAGTGTATCTCAGATACAAAGCAGATTCTCCAGGATGCGTACAATGCAGAGGAAGCTTATTGGATGCAACGAAGTCGACAATTGTGGCTGGCCCTAGGTGATAAAAACTCAGACTACTTTCACGCTATCACAAAAGGAAGACGTACTATCAACAAATTTTCAGTGATAGAGGATGAATTAGGCCACACATATCATGAGGAAAAAGACATTACCAGAACTATTGTCAGTTACTTCTCTGAGTTGTTCACTACAAAGCAGCCCAATAAGGATATTATCAGCAAAGTTACAGCACAAACGCTGACAGGCCAAGTTACTACGGAAATGAATGAGCTACTCATCAAGATTCCTACCCGTGAAGAAATCAGACAATCTTTGTTTGCTATCCATGGAGCAAAAGCCCCAGGACCTGACGGTTTTCCAGCTAGTTTCTTCCATGCTCTCTGGGAGATAACAGCCGAAGCTATAGTCAAAGATGTCCAGAAATTTTTTTACCTCGGGAGACATGCCGCAAAGCCTCAATCAGACACATGTAAGGCTTATTACAAAAGTTCAGAGCCCTAAAAAAGTCTCGGAGTACAGACCAATTGCCCTTTGTAATGTACTTTACAAAGTGATCGCAAAAATTCTCACAAGAAGACTCCAACCAATTTTGGGCAGCTTGATCTCTGAAAATCAATCTGCGTTTGTACCTGGAAGAGCCATATCGGACAACATAATGATTACTCATGAAACTCTCCACTTTTTAAAGATTTCTAAAGCAAAAAAGCATTGTTCAATGGTGGTGAAGACGGATATGAGTAAGGCTTACGATCGAAATTGAGTGGCCCTTTCTTCTGGCTGTCCTTGAGAGGCTAGGTTTCCATCAGAATTGGATAAGATGGATTCATCAATGTATCACCACTGTTTCCTACTCCTTTCTAGTGAATGGTTTAGCGCAAGGTAAAGTGTATCCACAGCGAGGTTTGAGACAAGGTGACCCGCTCTCCCCTTATCTTTTTATCCTCTGCAGCGAGGTTCTCTCAAGATTATGCAAAAATGCTCAAGCTGATAAGTCTCTTCAAGGAATCAGAGTTGTAAAAAATTCCCCGAGAGTGAACCATCTACTTTTTGCTGATGATACTATGTTCTTCACCAAAGCAAACTCAAAGTGCTGCAACGCCCTGAAATCAATCCTGACAAGAGTATGAACAAGTTTCGGGGCAGAAGATTAATGTCGATAAGTCAACTGTTACTTTCTCCTCAAAGACTCCACTACTAATACGGGATAATGCTAAAAACATCCTACAGATTAGTAAAGAAGGAGGTATTAGGAAGTACCTTGGCTTGCCAGAGCATTTTGGGAGAAAGAAGAAAGACATCTTCTCAGCCATTGTAGACAGGATTAAGCAAAAAACAGTCTCATGGGCAACTAGGTGCCTTTCTGGAGCAGGGAAGTTTACCCTACTAAAAGCTGTCCTAACTGTCATCCCAACTTATACACTCTCCTGCTTTAAAATACCTCTTAGCCTCTGCAAACGAATTCAATCGGCTCTGACCAGATTTTGGTGGGATTCAAATAAGGGAGAAAAGAAAATGTGTTGGGTGGCTTGGAAGACCCTCGATAAACCTAAGAAGATGGGTGGACTAGGCTTTCGGGAAGTTGAAGACTTTAATTCTGCCCTGCTAGGTAATCTAAGCTGGAGATTGCTAAATAATCCCCTCTGTCTCCTGAGCCGAGTCCTTCTAGGAAAATACTGCAAGGATCTTTCCTTTTTAGAGGTGAAACCAGCAAACAATTCCTCTCACGGGTGGCAGAGCATATTAGTGGGCAGAGACCTCATAGCTCCACACACAATTAAGGCAATCGGAGATGGAAAGAATAATAATATCTGGAGAGATTCTTGGATCCTTAACGCAGAAATTAGAGCTCCAGTCGGGCCAGCTCCTGAAGAAACAAAATATTTAAGAGTGTTAGACCTCTTCAAGCAAGGAACTACGGTTTGGGACAGCCATAAAATTAATCAAATCTGTCCAGAGCTTGCTGATGCAATTCAATGTATAAAACCAAGCAGTAAAGGAGCTCATGATAGTTATCACTGGCTGCATACTACCTCAGGGATCTATTCTTTGAAATCTGGGTATTATGTCAAAGCAGCCTATGAAGATAATCCTACTCCTAACCATCTTATTCAACAGCCTATGATGTGGATCAAAGACCTATGGGCCCAAGCTTTCTCTCCAAAGCTAAAAATTTTCATTTGGAAAATTATTCAAAGAGCCCTACCAATTGGAGAGAACCTGAAAAGTAGAGGTCTGCTTCATCTCTCCAAGTGTCCCAGGTGTAGCGAAGAAAAAACGGCCAAGCATTTGTTTTTTGATTGTGTCTTTGCGAAAAATTTCTGGGAGCAGGCACCTCTTCAAACGTCAATGAGCATTGGTGAAGTAGAGACTTTTGAAGATGCTTTGCGGAAAGGTACTAAGATTGTAGCTCTCCCGCCTTCAGGGGTGGGATCAGGACCTCTCTTTCCTTGGTTATGTTGGACATTGTGGACTGCTAGAAATAAACTCATTTTCCAAAACAGAGTTTACACAGCAGCCGATTGCATCTCAAAAGCAGTTAGCGAAGCTTCTAATTGGGGAAAAGCACAAATTCCTGACTCAAGAAAACAGAAAGCTCATTCGATCCATAATCAAATCGGACATCGGAAA
This sequence comes from Boechera divaricarpa, assembly GCA_026770425.1. Classification (NCBI taxonomy): domain Eukaryota; kingdom Viridiplantae; phylum Streptophyta; class Magnoliopsida; order Brassicales; family Brassicaceae; genus Boechera; species Boechera divaricarpa. The sequence goes on from CM049192.1 coordinate 7,139,357, forward strand.
TTAGGTACCTTTTCTCTTAAGAACATCGAAATGAAGCTGGGATTGAATGGATAATCAAAAATTCATCGAATGAAGAAATCTGCAAAAATTCAGAAAAACTAAGCTTCGTCAACGATCCTCTAATGGCGGAGGCGCTTGCACTTCGAGCTGGTTTACATGCAGCTATCCAATCAGAAATCTCTGATATTCAGGTTTACTCAGACTCTCAGATTTTGATTTCATCGATTAGAGCCAAAGAGAGTAATCGAAAAATCTATGGACCAATTGAAGATATCTTAAGACTAGCAGCAGAATTTTTGAAGATAGAGTTCTTCCAGATTTCGAGATCGGAGAACCATGAGGCTGATTCGCTAGCTAAACAAGTCTTCTCTCCCCCAGATTTCGCTTCTACCTCGCTCTTGTCTCCATTTCCTTCTCCAATTTCTGTTGTAAGGATCTCTGTTTGAGTTTAAGTGAATGAGAAATAAACCTTTGCCGACCAAAAAAAAAAAATTGCATGAAGTGCGAGTTACGGTTTCTGAAATTTGTAAAAGCTTTTTGTTTATGTTTTTATAAGCGTTGCTGAACGGTCTTATGTATGATTGAAAGTATGTGAATGCGGACTAATCTTGTCGTCGATTTTAAAGCCTTTGGTTACAAAGTAAACGGTGTAATCATTAGAGTTGATCATGTGGGATTTTGATAGCTCTACCTCAGAAGGTTTTATCGGAGCTGATCTTAACAAGGCCTGATAAATTTCTTTAAAAAAAAAGAGAAACTTATTGTTCTTATCTACGATCATTACTAACATCTCATTGATGGCAATAAATTATTCATTCTTGTTCACTTAAAAAAATATCAGTAGTGAACATTCAGTGTTCTTGGTCTCTTTGGCCTTGGGGCATGTTCATATCAGCGACTTTGTCGTTAATATAACTTCATTTCAATATTATATACGACTCAAACGAGTTTTGACATACAATATATATACTAAACGACTCAAAACGAGTTGTGATATTGCATAATTGTTCGACCACCTGGACAAGTAATGAATCAAGTGCTTGTAAGTGCTGTTCGCCATGTCGTTTCTTTAATCCTAACTTGACTTTCTGGAAAGATTAAAGAGCTTGAAGACCTCTCCTCCACTTGCTGCATCGATATGTAGAAGACAAACACACACGATTTTTCTGTTTCTTTCTTCTTTTTGTTCTTCACTTTCTTTTTTGTTTATCTTTTCCTCTTTTGTGTCTTTTTTTCTTTCTTTTTTTTCCCAACTGATTTTATTAACATAGAAATAATTCAAAGAAAATGCTACATTAAAAAGGTAAATGAAAATGATACATATATCAATCAATTAGCTAAATTTTCTTTAACCAAATATTTAACCACATTTTTACGATTATCTGTAAATATGCATAAGAGTAACGATGTAACAATCGTTCAAGGATCAAAATATGAGCTTAAAAGTTGCTGTGAAACACAAAATACCATGGCGAACAATGGCAGATCTAAGAAATATTTCATCAGGGTCAAGATATAAATTTTTAGGTTTTATATTGTTATATTTTTAGATGTGTTATTTTACATCTATAAGTGATATCATTTACAATACGAATTAATGTAATTTTTAGCTATATTAAGTTTGTCAACTATATTTGTTTTAATTTACAAAAGCAAGTATTTAAAGTTGAAAATCTTTAAAAACAGAAAATAAAAGTGTAAAGACGTTAAATAAAAAGCTAAGTAATGAGAAAGGGAACAACGTAAAGGATGATTTATGTGAAAGTAAGCAATTTTTAATTGTGTTGGAAAAGAAGAAAAGAAACTAGAATGAAAAATATCTTACAAAAAAAAAAAAAACTTCAATAGAAATAAGGGAATGAATAGCTAAAACATGTGATACTAGAGAAAAACAAGGTTGTCAAAAGAAAAATGTGGGCTCGGAGAAGAGGATGATTATGAGCCGTCAGAGCCGATGAAACAATAGAGTCACGGGGTTAAAATACAGACCCTGTTTTTTTTTTTTTGGTCTTTAAAATACAGACTTAAACCTTGGGTTTATGGGACCAATCACCAATGTAAGAGTTTTGTAGCCATTTTTATTTATCTCGTTTTACAGATAATCAAAGAATATATATAATTAGTGTAAGTAAACATTAAAGTTTAGTAGGATTGTAATTAACTAGTCATAAGTCATAACTAGTCTGTAACTGTAAGAAATGGATTTAACTATTTCAAATGGATGATCTGCTCTACACAAATACTAACCAAAACCACAATATGCGATTTGAATGATATTACGTTGGACCTTCGATAACTTGAATTCATGATCTGTACATAATTTTAAATTTTCGAAAGTTTTGAACTCGATGCTTGATCTGTATAAAAACCATATTTTTTACAAAAACGACTACTACTAATCACATGACCAAAACATATATACTGTTAAATATTTGACTTTCTTACAAAAGAATCAATATATAAAAAGACAAATTAATAAATAAATAACAAAACAATAAAAAAAGACCCATACACAAATCTAACAGAAGCTCATTAATGATTAACCAAGACTAAAATATCTCTAATATAAATATTATCCATTAGTTCACCCTTCACTCTGCGACACACAACAACAATGGAGCTACTCACAAGCTTGACCAGCTGGTTAACTCCGACCACTCTCTTCCTCCTCCTCAATTTCACAATCGGCACCATCTTCATCACCAACCGGTTCAGCTCCGGTTCAAGAAGACACAACCCGCACCAAGACGGTCATGACCAAGCTCAGGCACGGTTCGGCAGACCTCCTTCGCTCATAGACAGAGTCAAGTCCATCAACTTCCATCTCTACAATTCTCCTTCACCAGAATCCGAGATCCACTTTTCCGGGTCGGATCCTAACCAGAATCCACCTCCTTCTCTCTTGCAACGGGTCAAATCCATCAACATGCCTTCCTTCAAGTTCCCACAACACAATTCCGAAGGAGATTACGCTGCATACGAGCTCATGACCCAACCCGAAGAGATTAACCGGGTCGACCCGATCGACAAGATCCCGGAGAATGACGTCACGACCGAACCTAGATTCGGAGCTCCATCACTCTTGCAGCGGGTTAAATCCATAAAGCTTCCTTCTTTATACAGATCCGAACCAGATCCGAGCCCCGAAGAGCCAAAGCCGACGAGGACAAAGTCAGAGTCGAGTAAACCAGAAATGAAGAAGAAGAAGAAGAAGAAAGCTACGGCGAAGAAGATGACGAAATCGGCTAGCGAGAGATACATCGGACGGGAAGAAGAGACGGTTGAGGCCGTGGAGAAGAGACGACCGGAGACAACGAGAGTTGAGAGAACGACGTCGATCGGCGACGGAGGAGAAGAAGGTGTCGACGATAAAGCTTCAAATTTCATCAACAAGTTTAAGCAGCAGCTAAAGCTACAGAGGCTAGATTCGTTTCTAAGGTACAGAGAGATGCTCAAGAACGAGTAAGCTAAAATGACGTTCTTGTCCTTCGTCGGAATCTGAGTTTCCCCGGCTTTCTATATTCGAACTTGGTGGTAAATACCCCTGAATCTGAAGGGCTTTTAGGTCATTTCGATACATATCGTCGTCTAGTTTGTTCCTAGATTTGGTGATGACTGGATATGACAAAACTAGTTTGTGTCGTGTGCGTAATTGCTGGATCTGGACATTTGAGTTCCACTGAACTTTTGTTGTTTTCACTCGATTATGCTGTTTTTACATGGATAATTATTCTAATAATATTATTTTCTTTATGTTAAACATCCACCGATAGATGCAACAGAAGAACATTCGTTGCTACTTAATTCCCTCGTCGTATTCTAGTATTTAATATTTATATCTTTAAGTTCTTTAATATACTACTAAATTTGTTTTGATTAAGAACAATATTGTTAATGTCAACTGGATTTATTGGTCTATCTGTTGCTACTTTCTTAGGGTACGGAGTTGTTATCAGTCTACTATTTATCGAACCACTAATGAAAACGACGGTTCTCAATCTCATTCATACATGAGTATATCAATAGATTCAAAACACGTTTATGAAGCTATAAATGATCCGACAAAATATTTGGTGAGTGATAATTACAAGAATATTGTGTTACCCGATCAGATCTTGTGTTAGGATGACTTAGAAAAGTCTTGGGTTATATCATGAATAAGTTTGTTTACAGCGAGAAACTAATACAGGAGTATTTGAGATTTGACTAAAGATGTCTAGTCGAAGATATTTTTCGGAGCGATATATTAAGAGTGTATGGGCAAATATGAAACATCTCAAATTAGAAAAAATGTTCTATGATTACAATTTTTTTTTTTTTAAAAGGATTTTCTATGATTACAATTTTTCTTAATTGACATGCCTCTTTATCTCATTTTCACTTTCCAGTTAACGAATGTGGCTAATATACATATTCAAATTACTACTTTATAAGCAACGCAATTATGTGTATTTTGTTATATGAATATGAATATAGTATTCTGTTAAATTTATGTACCGATTTTATAAATACACTATATATGAATGTTTTTTTTTCTTTGATAAAGATTTTATATGAGTGTATGTATAAACATGCAAGATATAGAGTACATGGTAATCATAGCTTCACGACAATACTATATCATTCACGACATTTTAGTGCATGTAAATTAGATAGGTGGGCAATCTAATTAGCAAAAATTATGGTTTTTAAAGCCCGACACATTAGATGGGAAAGATACTCCGGAACCGGTTCCCTACCAATGTTATGTGTGTGTTGAAACTTCATTCCAATGTGAAAGGTGTACTATATATTCAACCCTAATTTAATTTCAAATAGCAAAGTGACAAGTGTCATTTCAGGTCAATGTCTCTAAGATTCAAAATCGGTCGTACTTGATGCTCCTTGCATTCGGCTGTCGGTCCTATAACCTAAAGGATTTTGTCTCTGTCCTGAGTTTTGAAGAATGATCCACGGTTCACGTGATGAGAAAGAGAATTTAAAAGTCACGTGAGTCTCACATACATGGGTAGAGAGTCTCTTTCTGAGTTAGAGTGTCTTTTCCGGCTTCTATAAAGCACCATCCGGTCGTCTCATCATTTGTCTTATTGGATTTCGTGGTGGAACAGAAGACTGGTGCGATGATTTTCTCAATCAATGACCAACCTCGAAAATAATTATAGAAGTTTCAGGTACATTATGTTATTTACATTTTTAAACATATAAACCTTTTTCTCATTAACACTCGAACATTATGAATAAAATCGTTATTTATTAGAACGAGATGTAAGTATTACACTAAAACAATCTCTTGAGTGAATCCAAAGAAAAATTGCGTTTGTAGTACCGCAAAATTGGGTGGTTTCTGCATCTGAACACCGATAAACGAACTGAACCACCATTTTAGATATCTAGAGGAAACGAAATGAACAAGCAGATCAAAAGTACGTAGATAACTGGTTAAAATTTTACAATATTTGTTTGAAACGCACTTGAAGCTAGAATTCACAGGATGCAAAGTGAAGAACAAAACTATAATACAGAGGATGCAAAGTGAAGAACAAAACTATATAATACAGAGGATGCAAAGTGAAGAACAAAACTATATGACGCAGATGAGAGAGAGAGAGTAACAAATACGAAAACAGATATAAGTACATGTGGTAAAACAAAACTTACATAGGGGTGGCCAAAAATCTCATCCCCGTTCAAAACATATGAGACATCATTTTAGTTGGGGGAGTGAAATGGGACATGATTCTCCATTCCCGAATCCCCGTTCCCGCAAGGTTGTTTCACAAAATCTCGTCTGTCCACCCTTAGGCGCCGATGAGAGAGTTTACTATTAGACCTCATCGCAGAGGTTGGTTTCGATGTGGAAGACTTTCCAAATTCCTCCTTGTCCTCACTAAAGGTCTTCATCAAAGTCTCTTGTAGTTCCATGTACCTTTGCTTCTTCTGTAGCCGTTTCTCAGGAGTGTCTTCTTCTACGCTAGCGAGATGATTCAAGTCCTCGATGTCCATAAAGTGATCGAGCGAACAGCGTGGCAAGTAGCGATGCCCCAGTTCCACTGATTAGACAAATTCAAGAAAAAAACATCATTTCTTTGTTCGTAAGAAAAGAGATGAGACATGTAAGAATCAATCCATACCGGTTTCACAAAGCGCTCTTAGTCTACTCAAATGCTTTTCTTGGATTAGGAACGGTGCCATGTTTAGGTCCAGTGATGTCCGCTTTGGATCAGGCTCGAGACTAGAAGCTGTAAACTCGCATGTTTCGTCCAATTTGACGATATCAATTACAACTTCAGCTTCCACTGGAAAGAGAAGTCGAGCCAATGCAACTGAAAAGGACATAGCATAATTATCATTAGTTCCACTCAATTTCCTAACCGGAATTCGATTTTCAAAAGGAAGAAAAAGTACCTCGGTTTTCATAATAGAGCAACCTCATCTTCAGTTCCTCGGGAGTCACTGGAAGAGAAGGTGAAGCTCCTCTAGGCAACTGATATTCTAGTTTTTGTGCATGCTCAAGTACCTCTATGCATAATCCACCTTTCAGAGAAGGTTTGCCTAGCTCTGTAATAGTATTGTAGTCATCCGCTTTAGTGAGTCGTTTTGCAATCAAAAGAGCGGTTCTACCATCCAATGTTGTATCTAATGCATTTGCCCCTTTTGTCAACAGAGATACTATCAGCTTTGGCTCCTTTCGTATCGCAGCAACATGAAGAACAGTGTATCCCCTTGGATTTCTATGGTTAACATCCGCAAGCTCTAGGTTGATGAGATCACACGCGGTCTTTACATCGCAGTGCGTGACAGCAAAATGAAGAGCATACGCCTCATCTAGATTAGTGTGTCCCTCTGTCAAAAGCATCTTAACAAGCTCAACATCATCTGAGTCGAGTGCCTTGTATATATTCTTGACATGTTTTTCTAGTTCAGGTGGCTCTAAACCGAACTCTTTACGGATGTAGGTGATTTGCTTGACAATGTGTTGGGGCAAAGACTTTTCAAGACTAACTAGTTCTATATCAGACTTGGCAATAATCTTGATGCATCTATCAAGAAGCTTCTTGTATGCTTTACCACACAGAGTATCAAGCTTGAATATGACCAAGATGTCCTCTACGACAATTCTGTCTACAATATCCAAGAATTGCCTCTGAAATGCAAATAGATGAGACTTAAAAATGAAATTGCTTTTTTTTTGATGCTATGATTCAATTTGAGATTGATTCACTCTCTAACAATAACGGAAGAACACTGCAATGAGAATTTATAGGATTGTGTTTTACCTCATACAGAGTAATTAGCTCCGGAATCTGGAAAACGAAAGCCAAATAGAGAACCTCCACCATGAAATCCACCGCCGGCCGGCAAGCCACGTGGCAACAATCGTCGTCTACGCAACAAGAAGCTCCTTTCGGCGGCGGCCGTACTCTGCCGCTGTAGACATACGCCAAAACAGCCATCACCGAATCAAAGCCGACTTCGTAATCCCTCGCGATCTCCTTAAGCTCGATCTTCGTTACGGCGGTGGATTTGTGGTACTTCGAGGCAGCTGCGGTGGCTAGCGCACTCTTAAAGACGGGAGCTCTCGCCGAAAGAATACAACGGTGGAAAGACACTTCCCGGCCGCCGGCGAGAACTAGCTTAGCGTCACTGTAAAAAGTCTCCGGCGAGTCAAAAACAGACTCGAGACAGTTGGAGAGAAGTTGAATCGCTGCTATCTCCGATGATGTGAGAAATACCGCCGGATAGTCAATACCGCTATTGCCGCTCGTATTGCTTATTTCGTAGGAATCAGAGAATCTAGAGGTGGTGGCCGCCATCATCACAAAACTTGAGATTCGCAGGAAACAAAACAGAGTCAAAGAGATAGAAGCGAAACTTCAATAAGCAACGACTCAAAAATATATATATATATATATATATATATATATATATATATATATATATATCATCAACGGTCTGCCTCGAGCATCTGGTAAATTTCTTGGAAACTCGAAAGGGTTTTTAAACGGAATATAAGTCGGTTATATACTCTTGTCTGGATTGGCTTTTTTCTCTTACTGACTGTGGGTCACCACCACCCTCTCTTGCATGTTTCCAATTTTTACCCAAACAGTGCAACGAGTTCGTTTTTTCTTTGAAACACCAAAGTCTCTCAAGTACTTAGCTAGTTCTAAGTATGTCATTCTTTAGAAAGCAACATCATTTCTTGACTTCCAAAATTTCCACACATAAATATAAAAGGAATCGAATCGGCAAGTCAGAAAACATTTTTAATATCATTCTACATTAATAATAGATAATTTATCTAAACTATTAGTGTTGATCAGGCGTAGGCAATAGTCAAAAGTTATTCATCATACGGGTAAACTGAATTTGACTTTGACTAAATTGGTCATAGTTCAATTAGTCTTACAAAGCAAAATGGTTAGCATTGAAAACCAAAGCCAGTAAACAAAAGATTAATTATCGTTCCCACTACCCAATTACAACAAAATGGTTAATTATTACCGTTTGGTCGATTGACCCAAAAAAAAAAGGTTAGAAACTTCTCTTTCGTCAACAAAGGTTAGATAGCTAAAAAAAAAAGTCAAAACAATCAACTAAACCCTTTTTTTTCATACAGAGCAGTTTTACACACTACGATATTAAACGAATTCGGACGCAGCACATCATCCAGCTAAGCACAACAAATGCATGCTTCTACAAATTCAACTCCATATTACATTTAAACATATCAAACATTTGTCTCTTCCCAACAAATAAAGAACAAGACAGTGAAGTAGTCAAGGCAGAGACTAAGGAAAGGGGATGATTCACTGATTCATAAATTAAACATCAAGGTATAATATTAAAATGATTCCAAGAAAATAAACACCAAAAGAAAAAATGATCAAAACTCCTATGAGCATCATCAACAAGGAGATGAATTTCACTTTAAACCCAAAACTTGTTCTCAATCCTCATCCTAGATAAACAGAGAATGACCCACAACATAGATTTTCACGCATTCTTTTTTTGTTTTGTAGAGTGTAGAGATATTACTGTTGCTTGCATTCGGGTGGCCTCTCACCTTGTTGACCGTCACCAACTATCTGAGATCTCCCTCCCTTCTGCAGTCCAAGCGAAAAGAAAAGGCAGATGATTATCACATTTATCACAAACATAGACGCAACTACCATATGAATGAAATGAATAAAGTGATTCAAGAGCTTGTCTGGTCTCTGCTATGTTATTAGTGTGTCGTTCTCCGAGTCATGCATAGCTACCTAATTACAGATTCATGCTTTTTAAGCTTGCTTGGTTACTTTCAGCAATCTATATGATTCATGGGCCTCTAGAGCCTACATTTCCTATATTTATTCTAGGGTTTCATGACCATGCTCAGCCTGAAACTTCTTTTGTTTCTTGATAGTTTACGACTTTCAAGGATTGCTTGAGTGTTTGGTTATTACGCAGGAATTTTGGGATTCCAATCAAATAAACTTTTAGAAGCGAAAAATGTCGGTTACATACCTTGTTTCCGACTGATGGCTGCATAAAAAATTAAACCGACTTCAAACGATTAGTAAAAACTAACCTGGCAGGAAGATTTAAAAAACAAAGGAAACTGTATACATGGGGAACTTTATACCTTCTTTTTGGTCTTGCTTTCTTCCTCATCCTCATCCTCATCCTCATCCTCGTCCTCGTCCTCGTCCTCCTCATCCTCTTCGTCATCCTCATCAATGTCGTCTTCTTCATCATCATCCAATTCAAAATCCTCTGCTTCCATAGCCTCACCAGTAAACCATGAGACAGCACAAGGGACAATTTTGTCCCGGATTGTAGATCTGCAGAAAGCAATAACTACTTGTGATCAGATATTAATGAAGGGATCACACATGATAAAGCAGATCCATGACTCAAAAGCAAACCCATAACCCAAAAGAACAAGTATGCTCAGAAAAGGACGAACCCAATGTCATAATCTTGTTCCATCAGATTTTGAAGTTCCTCAGCCTGCATCAAAGAACGGGAGGCATTACTAAATATGTTAACTAAAAAGATAACAGATTTTTATAACAATCGTTATCTTACTCTTTCCTCCTCGATATCTTCATCTTCATCAGGGACTTGTGGAGGACTAAAGAAGTTGAAGAAGCTTTCGCAATCTTCAGTTTTGGTGATTGGTTTGGCATTCTTTGAACCTTTCTTAGGCTTCTTCTTAAGAATCTTCTGAGTTAGGCACTTTCCAGGATACCAATCAATTTCTGTCCTGAAATGAAGGGGAAAAAATAAGAATCCCTTAGCAATATAAATGAAGAAAATTTTCTACAGCTCAATGTAGTCAGCTAAGCAGAATGTACTTAAAAGGTATACAATATTAGCAGGAGAGCATAAGCAGTTACCCCATAGCCTTCTCAAGCAGTGGCTCATCTTCATCAATCATATGATAAGACTTTGTCAAGACAGTGTTTTTAAAATACGGATTGGAGTCAAATAAAAACTCAAGTTTGAATCCTTTGGGTTCTTCAATCTTGCACCACTTAATATCTTTAAGATATTTGAGAGCCCCTTCATCACGCTCTGTGACCTGACATGAAGGACATTAAACTATACTCATTTTCCATGGTTATGATTGGAGTGTTTATAAAATGAACACCAAAACTGCATATAGGCTACCTCCTCGGAAGTAACATCATTATTTTTCAGGGCTGTCAACCAGAAACTTGGAACTCCTTTCTCTGGATGGAATACATTGAAACATGTTAAACAAAATTTGTCTTTCCAAAATGATAAAAAAAAACAAACAAAGAAGACATTGTGTTCATGGAGTTACCTTCTGCAGTTTTTTCCTCTCCTTGGTTCACCTTCGTATCCTCTGGAGCCAATTCAACTTCAGTAGTTCCATTCACAATCTCATAACGCTGTGCATTACAAGATGCAAAGTAGAATTCATGATTTTTAGATACATATATAACTAACGCTGCTGCAGATAAGTAAACATAAGCAACAAGAGTATAAACAGATTCCCATTGATTTTCATTGCTTTGATTTAGTTAAATGGTTTGTGATTTAAGAGATACACTACCACGAGCTCACCAAAAAAAAAAATTAAACTTTCTCACTAAAATTACCTTGGTATACAAAGGCTGATACAATGTTTGATACTTGGCTTCAAGAACAGCTCTCTCCTCACGGAACTTTGCCTCTAGTTCATCATGTTGGCTCTGCGTGGAAAGAAGTCATCAGTAATCAAAACGTAACACCTTACTTTCGATTACTTTATATTCAGGTAAGCAAGGAGAATACTCTCAAAAACCAAAACAAAAACTCAATTAAACGATATAGCTCACACAGCTTGAAAAAAATGTGAAAGAAATTTCTCTAACCTGTATATCCCTCAAGGCATCGACACGCTTTCTCACATTAGGAGTCAGATTATCGAGCACATCAGAACGTTGACCAGCCAGATTCTGCAGCTTGTTCTGTGAATTAACATATATAAACAACTCAAAAAAAAAAAAAACTATCTTTACGGAACTCATAAACTACCATTACATTGAAACCTAGACACCAAACCAATGCACGCCTTATCTTAGTGTCTAAAACAAAAGATACAGAGTCTAATAGACACTCTGAGTAAAATAACTCAAAATCCTTCATATCACTTGATAGCAAGCTTAAAGGACAGCTTTTTTAGAAGAAAAAAAAAAAACTCACCTTAAGAGCGTTCGCAAGGCCAGCTCTATCCTCGTCTTTAAGAGCTGAAACAGCAAATCAAAAGAAAGAACAAGAGTCAGAACCACGACGATTGTTGTGAAAACAGAGGGAATTAGGGTTTAAGCAGCTCTGGCATAAGAAGCGCAGAAAGAGAAGGGGGAAATTTTACCAGCAGTAAGATCGGCGACGCTGAAGTTGTCCTTGTCGTTGCTCATTTCTCGAAGATTTGGAGAAGAAAGTGAGAGAAGGAGAAGGAGAAGCAGGGCTTTTGGGAGGCGACTCTAAACCCTTAAATCCTGTTGCTCTCTTTGACTCCCTCCCTCTCGCACCAAATTATAAACCTAGTAACTGCCATTTTAATTTCCCTATGTTATACCTTTTTTTTCCTTATAATTTTCCCTTGCATATACTTTACTTTCTCTGAAAAAATATATTTTTCTTGCATTGTTAAAAACAAATAATGTTTCTTGAACTCATTAAAGTACATGCAGAACTATAAACTAGTTTTTTCAGTTCTCAATATATGAGATTTTTTTATCAATTTGGAAACCAAAATATAAGAAATACAATATGTTAAAACTTTGATTTCTATAAATTTAGATATTGAGTTGTCCATTGTAACAATTAGCATGGACTTTTGTGTTCCATGTCATTTTTGTATTTTGATTTTTTTTTTAAAATAAAATATATCAATAATACTACAGAAAGAAAAAAACAATCAAAATACTATGGATCAATACTAAAGAGAATGTATGATTTCTAGATTCTTCAAAAAGAAAAATTAACAAATAACCAAACTCTTTTTGCAAATGCAACAATGGTTTTAACTTTTAAATCTTCCAAACCAACCAATGTTTTTCAAACAGAGGCGAATCCAATATATTTTTAATCGGAGGCATCAAAACAATATAGGGTTTTTTTAATTGGGTCTACTAACTTCACCAAGGCCCATTGAAAAAAGGATTCTCTTTGTATGCTACACTAGAGGAGTCTTCCAAGCCCAGTACACTGATTACTTCTTTTGTTAATAATATACACTAATTGAAAAAAAAAACAGTCCACTTTTTTAAAAAATTACATGCCAAAGGCCCAAAATCTTTAGTTCGGTGTAGCTCATCCCGAGTTCAAACGAATTAAACGTACTCTATATCTAATTCTACCAGAAAAACATGAGACAAAATCAAGCTAATCAGAAAACTGTAGATCTTCTTCATTCACCCTATTAAAAGCAAAAAAATTTCCAATTAAAAAAGCAAGGAAACAAAGCTCTCAGATACATTTAAATAGTTGTAAGCGTGCATACTCAAATTCCAAATTCTAAAACCGGTTTTAGATTAGTTGTAATAGTGGCCTATGTACATTTAAAGATGGTTCATCCTATCCGTTTTATAGATATTTGATACATATTTATTTATCATTAAAACTCTTATCTTCATTTGTTGAGGTCATTATATTGTTTCATCTACTGTTGTGAAATATGATCTGTCTATTTCAGATGATTTCCATATATACAATAAAGTTTAAAATTAAACTGACTAACAAAACTTTGGTAAACTTACATGTAACATGGTGTTATTGTCTTTTTTCATTCTAAAACTAGATTTAGATTAGTTGTTTATTCAATTCAAATAGTGGCGTATGTGTATTTAAATATGGTTTATGATATCCGTTATGTTTATATATATTAGTTCTCATTAAAGATGTTTATTCTTGCTTGTCAAGGTTATTAGATTGTTTTATCTATTGTTGTAAATGAAAATTAATGATTGGAATGGTATACACTAGTATAATTTGGGAAATTCATGATTTGGTGAGAGGTTTGGTTAACCGATTAGTAACCGAAACTTAGAAACCAAACCGAACGGCAACTGTATTACATACACAGCAACAAAACCGGAATGATGCAGAGGAGGTGAATAAAAAAATTACCGGCAACTGCAAGGAATTAGGAAAGAGGAGAAAAAAAGAAAAGAAAAAAAAGACTCAAACTTTGAGAAAAACATCCTCATCGTTTTGTGTCCATCGAATCGAAGCTCTTCTTTTTATCTTCGTATTCAATTCTTGCGAGGAGAGAGAGAGAGAGAGGAGCATTGGAGAAAACGACATTCGTTTTAAATGGAGTTTTTTCACCAGATCGAGAGGACGAGGAAGATGATTACTGGGTTTTGATTTGTATTTCGGTGGAAATCTCCGTTTTTAAATCAGTAATCTCATTGTTTGTGATCTTCTGGGTTGTTTCTGGATTGCTGATGCGGCTGATTCTTGTTCTGAAGGGTTGTTTTTGTTTGAGTTTCTTCTTCCCTCTTATTGAATCTGCGTCTGGATTGAGATTGTAATTAGGGTTTTTTCGTGGTTATTGATGGAACCTCGTGTGGGAAACAAGTTTCGGCTCGGCCGGAAGATTGGTAGTGGCTCGTTTGGGGAGATCTATCTCGGTTCGTCACTCTCTCAATTTTCTCATTTTTGTTTTTGTTTTTTTGTATTCTCGAATTCGTCATATTGGTGCATATCGCATCTTTAACATTGTTGTTAACCTGTGATTTTTTCAGGTACTAATATTCATACGAATGAAGAAGTGGCAATCAAGCTTGTGAGTTCCTGTTTCTGAGTTTTTCAGTTCATCCCATTTTGTGTATTTTCTGATGCCATTAGGAAAATAAAAATTTTAAGTTTTGAAGTTGGATTTGGATATGGATTAAAGCTTTAAAACATGAATTTGATCAAGGTTGAATGTAATTTGGCATTTTTAATACTTTGATCCATTTACGTCTGTCCAGATGATGCAAAGTTAACATTGTGACCACATGTTTTGTTTGACCATGTTCAGTATGTTGAAAGCTGAGATTGAATCTCTTTGTCTATGTTTTCACAGGAAAATGTGAAGACAAAACATCCACAGCTGCTCTATGAATCAAAGTTATACAGGATTCTACAGGGGGGAAGTAATGATTCTTATCTTCTGAAATCTTTAATTCTGATAATGGAGTTTGTGATTCTTGTGTTTCTTATGATCTCTCTTTTTCCTTTAACTTTGGTAGCTGGTGTTCCAAATGTCAAATGGTTTGGTGTTGAAGGGGACTACAATGTTTTGGTGATGGACTTACTAGGACCGAGTCTTGAAGATTTGTTCAATTTCTGTAGCAGGAAACTTTCCTTGAAGTCGGTCCTCATGCTTGCAGATCAAATGGTAAACCTCTTTGTCTTCTTCATTCATGTGACGCCTTTCTTTCATTTGCTCGTCTATTTTTCAGTAAAAATTGACTTCTTTCTTCCTTTGTTTTTGTGTTAAGATCAACCGTGTTGAGTTTTTCCATTCAAAATCTTTCCTTCACCGAGATCTCAAGCCAGACAATTTCCTCATGGGCCTTGGAAGGCGTGCCAACCAGGTTTATCATCTTTTGTCATAACTATATCCTTCTGGTCTTATTTTACTTTTGGAGACATCATTGGATTGACTACGTTTATTCCTTCTCTAAGGTATACATCATCGACTTTGGTCTTGCTAAGAAATACAGGGATAGCACAACACATCAGCACATTCCATACAGGTGAGGCGATATCCTTGTATTAGCTCTTGAATGTTCTTCCTTTGATGCTCTTAAAGTATCTTATGATTCCCATTTGCAGAGAAAATAAGAACCTGACAGGAACTGCGAGATATGCTAGTATGAACACTCACTTGGGAATTGGTAAGCTCGGCAAGACCTGCTTCATATTTACATGTTCCAGTTGCTCTCCTTATGTGTTTGGGTATCAAGGTTTGACACTCATCTGCTGTTATATGTTTCCTGGCATTGCGAACCTGAAGAACAAAGTCGAAGGGATGATCTTGAGTCTCTTGGTTACATCCTTATGTACTTCCTCAAAGGAAGGTGAGTTTATGCTATATGCCTAGCTTCACTTTTTTCCCCTAACTCCTTCATTGCGATGACGTGTGGAATATCTCGCTTTTAGTCTTCCGTGGCAAGGACTGAAAGCTGGAACCAAAAAACAAAAGTATGAGAGGATTAGCGAAAAGAAAGTTTCTACATCCATTGAGGTAAGTCCTTTTCACAAGTATGCTGCTTTTTGACTCACATTTGTGTTTCCCTCAATATGAGTCTTTTATGATTGCCTTGCAGGCATTATGTCGTGGTTACCCGTCTGAATTTGCATCCTATTTTCACTACTGTCGGTCGCTTCGTTTTGATGATAAACCAGATTACGCTTATCTCAAGAGGATATTTCGAGATCTCTTTATCCGTGAAGGTTTGAGATTTTCTTCCCTTTGAACGAGCCAGTCCACATTTTCTTAGCCCAATTCATTTCCTAACAGGATTTCATTTCTCTGTTGCAGGGTTTCAATTTGATTACGTGTTTGACTGGACCATCTTGAAGTACCAACAATCACAACTAACCGCGCCCCCATCTCGTGCCATCGTAAGTATGATTTAAGCTCTTGGTTAATCTATCACTTTTAGTTGGGCATTTTCTGATCGGGTCTCATCTGCTGCAGAATCCGGCCGTTGGAACTAGTGCCGCATTGCCTCCGGGCATTTCCAACATTGATAGATACACAGGTAAAATTCCCAGATGTGCACTTATCACTCAAAAGTAATTCTCATTCCTCTGCACAGAAGTTAGTATCCACATTATTTGTTGTTCATTGTATATCCAAGGCGAGGAAGAAGGGCGACCGCATATGGAATCATCTCGACGGAGAGTTTCAGGCGCTCTTGAGAACTCTGCGAATCTTTCGAACCAACCGACATCCTCAAGTGCTAGAGACTCCATGGTATGAATTGCTTTGCATTTGTTATCTCAAATATGAGTTGGAAAAAGATGTGACTTTGTGGCGAAAAGTATTCAACTTTGTTCAATTCCTTTTGGATGTAGATCCCGAGCTCCTCGTTGTTTGCACAGTCAGCAGGATCATCGAGGAGAGTAACAGCTGTAAGTAGCAGCCGGGACAATTTTCCGGGCAGCGAGGAGTTTCAGAGAAGCCGTACAGGTGACGTCAGCCGGGGCGTGATCCCGAGGAACTCTCCGGTGGAGGCTGCGAAGAGGTCTTCTTCCTCCACAAGAAGACGCTACGAATCAGCCATTAAAGGCATCGATAATCTTCAAGTCTCCGACGAACACCACCCACACTGATACAAAAATTGTATTACTTGGTCAATGACCATTTTTTTTTTTCTTTCTCCTCTATTACACTGCGAAAATTTGAATACAATTTGATTGATCCACATGAAATTGGTCTACACTCTTCACTACGATATTAAATTGGTTTGGGAACTATATTAACTATCTATGAATAATGGGGATCAAACTCAATAATTGAAAATAAAGATGCACAAATGCAAAATTTTCAAGGCAGGTTTTGCAATTTCATCCGATCCGGTTCAGCTCAATTCTTCGTCTATGTTTCTCTTTCCTCCTCGAGTAGCTTACTCACTGGTGGCCTAACCTGAGGTGACGATTCCCAGAACTGTTGCAGAGATCTGATAAAACTTGTTCTTCTTCACGGACCAGAATTGGAGCTTGTCTTTGGAGTTTCTATTCGACGATAATCGTCTTCATCGTCATAGCCGTGAGATCTATTTGAACACCGATGGTTTTTTTTTTTTTTATGAATTCTCTTGCCTTTACTTCATATGGGAATAACGAATTCACAGATAGAATGCGTAAAGCAAACAAATGATTTGGAAAATTGACTCTGCCTCATGCTCAAATGATCTCTGGTTTTTGTGGTTTGAGCTTCAAATCGATCCGATTTAGCTATGGTGTAGCTAGTGGAAGATTTGACAAAAGTCATAGCTAACAATGCATTGATGATTTTTCCTGTTGTTCCTCAATATATTATCAAGAAACATGATTTGTTTTTCTTTTCTTGTCATGCTCATAGTTTCATTACTTACTGTAATGCTAGGAAATGGGAGACGCCAATTCACCTCCTGGCTCTCTGAGAGAACAAGAAGCTGATCAAAATGCTGAAGTAAACGCATTAGCTGTGGATGATTCTTCATTGGAAACTATAGTCCGACGATTCCAAGACTCCATGTCAGTGGAAAAAACGCACAAGTTCTGGGAGACTCAACCTGTTGGGCAGTTCAAAGATATTGGTGACACGAGTCTACCTGAAGGTCCAATTGAGCCTGCAACCCCGTTGTCTGAGGTCAAGCAGGAGCCTTACAACCTTCCTGCTGCTTATGAATGGACCACATGTGATATGAAGTCTGATTATGTTTCCTCAGAAGTTTACAACCTTCTTAAGAACAACTATGTCGAGGATGACGAGAATATGTTCAGGTTCAATTATTCAAAGGAATTTCTAACTTGGGCTTTGCGTTCACCTGGTTATTATCAGAGCTGGCATATAGGAGTCCGTGCCAAGACTTCGAAGAAGCTTGTTGCTTTCATCAGCGGTGTGCCAGCTAGAATCAGGGTGCGTGACGATGTTGTGAAAATGGCGGAGATCAATTTCTTATGCGTTCACAAGAAGCTCAGGTCTAAGAGACTTGCGCCTGTCATGATTAAGGAGATTACGAGGAGGGTTCACTTGGAGAATATATGGCAAGCAGCTTATACTGCAGGGGTTGTACTTCCGACACCAGTTGCGACCTGCAAGTATTGGCACAGGACCTTGAACCTGAAGAAGCTCATTGATGTCGGATTTTCAAGGCTTGGTGCAAGAATGACAATGAGCAGAACCATAAAACTGTACAAGTTACCAGATGTACTAGTTACTCCTGGATTCAGGAAAATGGAACCCTGTGATGTCCCTGCTGTAACACGGTTACTCAGGAATTATCTTAGTCAGTTTCTCGTTGCAACTGACTTTGATGAGAATGACGTTGAGCACTGGTTTCTCCCAAGGGAGGATGTTGTGGACAGTTATCTTGTAGAGAGCCCGGAAACCCATGATGTTACTGACTTCTGCAGGTTCTACACTCTTCCTTCAACAATTCTCGGCAACCCCAATTATACAACACTGAAAGGTGCATATTCATACTACAATGTGGCCACGCGGACCACTTTTCTTCAGCTGATGAGTGATGCTCTAATAGTCGCTAAGCAAAAGGGTTTTGATGTATTCAATGCATTGGATGTCATGCACAATGAGAGTTTCCTAAAAGAATTGAAGTTTGGTCCAGGAGATGGGCAGCTTCACTATTATCTCTACAATTATCGTTTAAGAAACACCTTAAAGCCATCAGAACTTGGGCTGGTACTGTTATGAGCTCACATATTGACTTCATGTTCAGTTAGAATCAGCAAGCTGGAGTTTTGGGTTTTTTCATATCTAATGTCAACAGTTGTTGCCTCTCTTATTTCCTCTGAACCCCTTCCCCAAGTCTCATGGGATACTGATGCTTATTTAATTTTTTGGCAATGCGAATTTGAAATTTCTGCAAATTTGATCGATACAGTTCTCAGGTTTCTAGTCATTCATATGCCATTTCATCTGATTCCCATTTTTATGGTTTTGCTTTTGTATTCTCCATGACCTCTCTTTAGCTATATTCTGCACTTCAAACTTTTACAGTGGTCATAATCTGGTAAGAATCAGCATCTGTGCTGCTCTGTTTTGTTTCTAAAGCGACATGTTACAGGCAGCAGTGGAACGGCCATGCAGCTGACATGTTGGTAAAGTCTTCTCAAACTCTTAACTTAACATTTCTCTCGCATAATAATTAATATTTATTTGTTTTCATGTACAGAATTAATATTTATTTGTTTTCATGTACATAATTTACAGAGGGCTCCTAGCTCTCATATCAATTTGGAACGAAGCGCGGCAAGCAGTAAAGCTCTTTGTTTGGTTGATTGTTTTCTAGTGCATCCCACCATTTCTCATCACAGTAAACTGTTGGCAAGTTTGTTTGGACCGTCTCTTGAAATGGCAGTTTCTTCACTTTGGGGCAATTTGTGATGACTAAAGTTTCTAGTTTCTGGAAAGACAATTGAGATGGAAGGATGCTTCTTACTTCTGGGAGATCCCTAAATGTCAAAGTCTTCAGGCGTGGGAAAAATGCTGGGTCGTCAACAGATGGACTCTCGTGTTCACTTATCATTTCGTCTAGCTCTCTGCAGTCTAACAGGTCAATCACCTCTAGCTTTGGGAGCTGCGAAACCCATGAGACGTTCTTCAGCTTGTGGCATTGTGAAATGTTAATGCAACGGATATTACGCAGACACTCTTGGCTTACAGAATTTCCCCACACTCTGCTTAATTTTTGGAGGCTGTTTAACGTCAGAACCTCTAGACTTGGAAGCCAATCATTTTCGACATCTGTGGGTGTGACCAGGTACTCCAAGTCATGGCAACTTTTTATGCTAAGTCTTCTCAAGTTCCTACCATGGTTAGCAAGTGATGGGAGATTGAAGTAGAGGAGACCATTGCACTCTTCAACGTGCAGATGCTGTATGCAATTATGCAAGGCGCCTACCTCGTAGAGAGTTTTCAGGGTCTCCAGTGAGAGAACAGTGACACCGAGTGTGGTTAGATTTTCCATGTATTCCAAGTCTGCAAACCCGAGTTCTTCTACTTCATCTTCTTCAAAGCTCTGCAGTTCCCAACCCGCGTAACTGTAGTACAAGTTCAGAACCTCAAGCTTGCTCAGCCAACATATGGCATCTCGTGGGATCGTCTGGAGAAACTGAGTTCTTTGTAGGTCCAGATGCTTCAGCTTTCTAAGATTCTCAAGCTCCTGGGGCAATACACTTATCTTTGTTCCTGACAAAGACAGATGATACAACTCCACCAAATACTTAATAGACAACGGAATCTCAGTAATACTTGTGAAAGACAAGTCCAAGACCCTGAGAACAGGCATATGCATGAAAAACCCTGCTGGAATCTTCTTCAAATTGCTGTTCTGTTGGAGCATCAGTGTTGTCAGATTTGGGCATACAGGTTTTTCAGGCAAGGTCTGGATTCTGTTATCTAACAATGAAATCACCAACGCTTGTCGCCAGTTTTCTGCTTTAGGGGCATCAGTAAGTCCCATGCTAGGCTCTACTAGGATCAGCTCCTTATAAGTCCCCTGTTCAGATGCCATCCACAGTGCAAAGCTTCTGACCACATTATGCATCTTCACCTGTGTTTTCTCATCCCCGGTTTCTAACAAACACGCCGCTTTCAGATCCCCAATCAGAAAATATCCCTTGTAAATGGTGTTAACGCCATGGGAGCTGGTGATAAACCCTTCTCCGACCCAGTACTCAACAAGCTGTTCGATCTCTATAGAATGTTCTTCTGGGAATAAAGCGCAGTACAAGAAACAAGACCGAAGCAGATCACTTTCGAGTTTGTCGTAGCTGAATTTTAAAAGGGCAAATACATAGTTCATACCCTTCATCTCTGCTGGTAATCTAGTCAGAACTTCACTAGCGTGGATCCACTCTTCCTCGGTCTCTCTGTGAGCCATGGCTCCTCCTAAAGTGATCAATGCGAGTGGCAATCCTCCACATTTAGTCACTATAATCTCAGCAAGCCGGCGAATCGACGGTGACTCCAAGAGATCTTTTCTCCCAACTTTATCACAGAAGAGCTCCCACGCGTATTGCTTCTCCAGAAAGTCCACTCTCAACCTGAAATCCGCACCCATAATGCTGCATAATGCCATAGACCGTGTTGTGAACATAATCTTGCATTTGTTTTCCCTGTCAGGTCGAGGAACTCCAGTTTTCTGCAAGTCTATCTCTTCCCAGACATCATCGAGCAACAACAAGAACCGTTTCTGTTTCAAAGCTCTGTATATATTCAAAGCTCTTTGTTCCCCGGTCTCCT
The DNA here is from genome assembly GCA_026770425.1 of Boechera divaricarpa. Taxonomy (NCBI): domain Eukaryota; kingdom Viridiplantae; phylum Streptophyta; class Magnoliopsida; order Brassicales; family Brassicaceae; genus Boechera; species Boechera divaricarpa. Next base: position 7,160,829 of record CM049192.1, read on the forward strand.
TCTCGCCCCAAGATAAACCCAATTGCGCTCCAACAGCTTGCTGAATTATACACTCGCCGAATTCCCTGGACATTGTAACCCATATCAGAACATCATACTGATGGCCTTTTTTTATCAGCTCGTTGTTAATGCTCTGCATTAACGTTGTCTTCCCAACCCCACCAGGTCCATAAACCCCGATGATTCCTCTTTCTTCTTCTTCACTGAGATATTCCAAAACCTGTTCCATCATCTTGGTAATCCCGACCACGCACTTGACCGGTATCTCCCTACAAGTCACTTGAATTGATCCGCCAACTGTTTCTATATCTTTCGAGCGTTGTCTCAGCTCACCAATGGACTTCAATGTTGCAGAAACCTTCTTGGACAGTTTGTAGCTGGCACAACCGAAACAACCGAGGCATCTCCTCCGCATTCTGGTCCTCTGTTCCCGACGCCTAAACCTTGCTAGAATCGAGTTTGTTTCAGTCTCCGCTGCTTGCACAGCACTGAGCCACTCTCTGGCACGGTTTGAGCAGCTTCGTCCCTCTAGATCGTCTTGTTGAATCCGTGAATTCAGGTCATCGCGTATGGCCATCAAGGCACAGGTGGCTGTTTCAAGATCAGTGATGGCTTGTCTAAGATCAGTCTTATGTCCTCTTCTCTCTGCCATATTCATAGATTCACACAACGCCTGAGCTAAACCCACGAGTAGAGATGAGATGAAATCCATTTCGATGATTTCTCGCTCTTTCTTTACTTGTCTGAGCAAACTAACTAATAGTTAAATCTTCTCATGGTCGATCTGATCACAGAGATGAGGTGTTGACTCATAAAGTCAAGTCGACGGTAATAAAGCTGTCTGATGTGACTTGGTCCAAGAAACGACGAGTAGATTTGCTTAATCCCTTCCTCGAAATGTTGTTTGCATGTTTGTAATTTCCACTGGCCAAGTCAAGGCCCGATAACAGATTGGCCCTCTAAGAAAGAGTCTTTTAATTACTATAGGTCTCTCTTTTTGTCAACAATTCCAGTAGGTCTAAGACATTAATAAAGTCCTATAAGGGTTCATTTACTTTATGATGGTGTAAAATATGAGATTGTGGGCTCATAAAATATGGAAAAGAAAACAAAAATTGAAGAGTTGAAAATAAACAAGAGTATGATGTATATCTTGCATATCATAAAGACTCATCAAGTAGTAGTATGTTTCACCAAAAATGGGAGGCATCGAGAACTTGAATGGATGTATTAATCATATACCACTTTACAGCTTAATTAATTAATATAATTAAAAATAGATATAATTTGTTAATGGTGATATAGGTACCGTTCTTTTGAATAAGTTCAGTTTTTATTACGAGTTGAACAACCCTACTATTTCCATTAACTACTTTACCCGCAATCGCAAGGAAAGCTAACAAAATAAACTAAGTACACAGAAATAAAAATAAGTGCTATTTATATGTTTCTCAGCCATCTTCTCATTTTATCTAATATATAGCCTTAAATAAATAACAATATTTTTTCTTTACATGTTGTAGTAATTTCTAAAAATAGTAGATGATTGGTTCATTGTATTTGAGGTGTCTTGGGTATTTTTGTCTGTTGCCCATCATCCAAAGCCCACTTCCACACATTTCCCATTTGAATAAACATTTCATTACACATTGTCCAAAGAGTACAGCACAAGTGGCATCGAACACATGGAACTTGAATAAATACTTCCATTATCTGTCTGTTGACGAACTAGATATTAATATTCATTGAGAAAATAGAAAAAAGAGAGTTTAAAGACAAGATATTTACGGAATATAATGGGACGAAGAAAATAATAATTTTTAAAAAGGGGCTGTGGCTGTCTTTGTCAGTGCAATGAACCTTTTCTTCTATCAATCTTCTCCGGCCACGCCAACTAACACATCTTAAACCGTACACGTCACCCTCTCTCGTTCCCAAAACCGGACTTTTTCTCCGTGTACGTGTCGCTCATCCACCGGTTTTTACTGCTAAACGTGGGACCTATTATTATTATTATTCACATTTTTTATCTCTTCTTTTTTTTTTTAAATTGGACGGATTCTTTCATGTTCTTTGGGTCGTCGTTGCATTATTATTATGTCCATGAGTCTATCCATAAAATTACAATAGGAATCATTTTTTATTTTATTTTATATCGCGACAACACGCAAATTATGTTTTCTACTGTTTCTTTATTTTTCTGGTCAAATAATAAGACTATATATTTTGGTCGAATTAATGGACTTCATGACCTTAAACTCTTCTTTTGATTTAGGACAAATTAAGAAGAAAATTATATATTTTGGAAAAGGTTTATACGATTTTAACGTATTTTTATAATTGCATGACCAATGTTTTTACTTGATTTTTGTATGAAACTACAAACACTATTCTTTTCAGCTGCGCATAACAGTTCTATGGCTATATTCATATATTTATTCAGAATTACTATTCAAAATTAATAAAAAAAAATTCTTATAAATTTGATACATACATAAATGAAGCGATTAATGCATAATGATAATGGTTTTGGTTTTGGTTTCCTATGCTAACAGATACAAATCGACATGGGCGTTCGGGATCCCGTTCGGATTTGGTTCGGGTTTAAAACTCTAGACTCTATTCGGATATTTTATATGTTCTGATCGGGTTCAGTTCGGATTTAGTATATTTTTAGTATAATTTTTGGATTCGGTTCGAGTTTTTCGGATTCAATTCAAGTTTTTTGGATTTTTAGATTTTTGGATTGAGATTGAATTTTTCGATTTGAATTCAGGTTCAGATTTCGAATTCGGATATTTTGTCTATAACCTATATACTAACAATGGTTTTGGTTTTAAGTTTGACCAAAAAAGGTTTTCAAGATAAATAATTTTAAATTATTAGACGAATAATGAGACGATTCCCCTTAAATTATTATTATTTAGATATTTTACCGGTGGTCTTCCATTGTTTGAGAATATAAAACACTCAATTCTTTCTTATCTTTTGTATGGATAAAGGATTTGTTCTTATACTGAAAATGACAGAAATTTTAAAATTTTCTTTGTTTTATTAATATATAAATGGTATATAATGTTTGTATTTTTTGGTCCAATGATTAACAGTTATTACGAATAATGTTTTGATATTTAAAACTTCTATTTATGAAGATTAAGTACATGACAAATAAATTAATTGCAAAATAGTACAAGATTAACTCCGACTACGACACGTCATTTAATGAAAGTCACCTTAAGAAAATATAAAATTCATTAAACTGATGACCTAACTAAAGTTAAAAAGCAAACATATTTTGTTTGACAAACAAAAAGGAAATATTTTTATTTATTTTAAAAAAAAAAAAACGAGAAATGAAAAAAAACATCATTTTTTTTTGGGGTTGAATATAGGAAGTTCGAAAGCATGTGTCGTTTTATCATTTAATGATTTTTAAAACTTCAAGAACGAAACATCTCCCCTTATTACAAAAACTAAAACAAATCAACAAAAAAAAAATAGCACTTTAATAATGTAACAAATACAGTTATATATATCTATATAAATGTACATAAACAGTAGATTCGAAGCAATTGTTGCATTAGCCTCTACCCATTAATTCCCCCTTCTTTCTCTTTTATCTGTGAACAAGACACAAGAAGTTTTAGAAGAGGAAAGAACTCTTCTTTTCAACTTTTAGGTGTGATAGATGAATCTAGATATCGTTTTAGTTGGAAATTAATTGAAGAGAGAGAGATAGAGAGATTACAGAAACAAATCTTTAAGAGGTTGTAACGAATTACCCACAATCCAGGAAACCCTTATTGACAAAAAAAATTCAATTCTTTTTTTTTTTTTTTTTTTGGGTCTTTCTCCTTTCTTCTGTGTAGTGATTTTCCCGGGAAAAATCTCTATCCGTTTCATGCGGTTGTCTTTTGCTTTCCTTTTTTCAGAAGAGTCATGTGTTTCTTGTCCTCCTAGCTTCTCTTAAATCTCTTTAGAAATCTGTCGAATTTTCATTTTTGTTCCATTGGAGCTTATCTTATAGATCACAACCAACCAAACCATCTTTACCACACAAATAAAAAGATCAAACCTTTACCTAATTTCTGAGAAATCTAAAGCCAGAGTTAAGTTTCCATTAATGGAGGAAGTATCTCCATCGATCGCAGGTCCTTTCAGACCTTTCTCCGAAACCCAGATGGATTTCACAGGGATCAGGTTGAGTAAAGGTTTCTGCAATAACCAATACTCAACTCAAGATTCCGAGAACGGAGATCTAAGGGTTTCGTTACCGGAGAGTTCATGCTCTGTTTCTGGGTCTCATGGCTCTGAATCTAGGAAAGTTTTGATTTCTCGGATCAATTCGCCTAACTTAAACATGAAGGAATCAGCAGCAGCTGATATAGTCGTTGATATCTCCGCCGGAGATGAGATCAACGGCTCAGATGTTCAGAGCGAGAAGAAGATTATAAGCAGAACAGAGAGTAGGAGTCTGTTCGAATTCAAGAGTATTCCTTTGTATGGTGTGACTTCGATTTGTGGAAGAAGACCTGAGATGGAAGATGCTGTTTCAACAATACCAAGATTCCTTCAATCTTGTTCTAATTCGTTGGTAGATGGTCGTTTCAATCCTCAATCAACCGCTCATTTCTTTGGTGTTTACGACGGCCATGGCGGTTCTCAGGTAAAATTCATCGATTAGCTTTTGAAAAAAGATTGGATCTTGCGATTGGGGATTTATCATTTTTGCAGAATCTTGATTTGGTTTTTGGGTTGTTGCGTAGGTAGCGAATTATTGTAAAGAGAGGATGCATTTGGCTTTAGCGGAGGAGATAGCGAAGGAGAATCCTATGCTCTGCGACGGTGATACGTGGCAGGAGAAGTGGAAGAGAGCTCTTTTCAATTCGTTCCTTAGAGTTGACTCGGAGATCGAGTCAGTCGCACCGGAGACGGTTGGCTCAACGTCGGTGGTCTCCGTTGTTTTCCCGACTCACATCTTTGTCGCTAACTGCGGTGACTCCAGAGCCGTTCTTTGCCGCGGAAAAACTGCACTCCCATTATCCGTTGACCACAAAGTAAGCTTTATATAGACTCGAGATCTCTAGTTAGATCGGTCGTGATAGGATTTTGATTTGCAATTTGTGCTCAAGATGTTTAATTTTGGAGTTTTATAAAAATCCATTTTCTGATGTTATGTTTGTATAATTATGCGTTTAGCCGGATAGAGAAGATGAAGCGGCGAGGATTGAAGCCGCGGGAGGGAAAGTGATCCAGTGGAACGGAGCTCGTGTTTTCGGTGTTCTTGCCATGTCGAGATCAATTGGTAAGCTTTCTTCCTATTTTCACAATGATTCTTGAAATAAAAACCTTTTTTTTCTTACAAACATGTAACATTGCAACAGGCGATAGATACTTGAAACCTTCCATCATTCCTGATCCGGAAGTGACGGCTGTGAAGAGAGTTAAAGAAGATGACTGTCTGATTCTGGCGAGTGACGGGGTTTGGGATGTAATGACGGATGAGGAAGCGTGTGAGATGGCGAGGAAGCGGATTCTCTTGTGGCACAAAAAGAATGCGGTGGCTGGGGATGAGTCGTTGCTCGAGATGAGCGGAGAAAGGAAGGGAAAGATCCTGCGGCGATGTCTGCCGCTGAGTATTTGTCAAAGCTGGCGATACAGAGAGGAAGCAAAGACAACATAAGTGTGGTGGTGGTTGATTTGAAGCCTCAGAGGAAATTCAAGAGCAAACCCTTGAACTGAGGCAGAGGGTCCTTTTTCTTAATTTTTAAATGAATATGGTCTCTCAAAGAAAAAATATTTAATATTAATTTGTGCTTATTGTTAAATTATTATTTTTTAACTAACAAGTTTTATAATCATATGAGATAATGTAGCTTAATGTGTTAAGCTCTTTGTCTTGACGTGCTAAAAAGCCCCTTGTATGTTTCCTCCCGAGCTAATTGTAATATGGGTGCAACATACATTAAAATGTAGTATTATTGTTTATGCAAATATTTTTCAATATTTTACATACGAAAATTGAAAGATATATTATTGTCTAAAACACAAATTATAGATGTGTATATAATAGTGATGTGAAAGTACACAAGTAAATCGAATTTTGTAGTTTAGTCTTTTATAAAGTCGTAACATGTCGTAAATTTGTCTTTCATAAAATCTCTTCTAGTGGATGTGACATATATAACATGGTGCTCAAACTCGGTTCTAGTTAGCAAGTGGGGGAATCAAAGATCCTGCGTCGGTAAAGTACGCGGAGAGATTTGCATCTTCAAACATATTCACGAACGTGTGTTCCTATTCACCAGAAAATTGCAACAAAACCAAAAAAGTCGTTAAAAGTGGTCCGAGACATTACAAGAAGAAAGACACGGAGTGAGTCTTTATACGATTACGCACCAGAAGCTCCTTTGCCGATTTTCTATCTCTTGGATCTTTTTGTACACTACACAAGTAAAGCATCATTTCAAATGCAAACTCGTTACAGATAAAAGGACTGACGTGAAACGGTTCGAAAAATCTATCTCACCATTGCGAGATGAAGGAGCAAAACTCTGGAGAAAACAGATGGGAAGGTGCACTAGGAGGTGCAGTTTCAACAATGACGTCCACAAGCTCGTACACGCTTCTCCATCCCTTCTTGTGTTCTGGAGGAGTATACGGGAATTTACCCGTTGCACATTCGAGTAAAACCAGTCCTAAGCTCCAAATATCGCTCTTGCTACTGTACGAACTCCCGCTGATTCTCTCTGGCTGCAAAACATGATAATACCGGTAGTTCATATAAAACCTTTTTTAAGTCTCGAGACTAAGTGTGTGCGTATATTGAGTGTTAAGAGGTGAATGGAGGAGACTTACAGACATATAAGGGTATGTGCCCACGAAAGAATTAGCTAGACTGCTCGTGCTCGTCAAGATCTTGCTGACACCAAAGTCTGTGATCTTGACTTCACCTCTATGATTGATTAGCAAGTTCGAAGGCTTTAAGTCCCGATGAATGATTCGCCTCTCATGGTGAATATAGCAAAGACCTCGTAGCACCTGCGTATAATAGAGAATAAAGAGCTTAGATATGTGTTTCTTAGAGCAGATAAACAGAAACCGGTAGAGATGTTTAAAGATTTTGCGTAGAGTACTCGCTTGCAGATGGCAGCGAGCATGTTTTCAGGAACTTTTCCGACTTTCTTTAACAAGTCCGCAAGGGATCCACCATCCATGAACTCCAATATGATTGAAACGAGACCGTTATGGTAAAAAGACTGATAACATGAGACTAGATATGGACATTGAGAGCTCAAGTTTATCCTCAGCTCCTGAGAAATCGCTTTACATGTTGATTCTTCTGTGTTCAATTGAATGACCTGAAACATATTAAGAATCTTTTGTTCAGCCGACAGAAGAAGACACTCGAAAAAGAAGCAACATAGATAACATGTAAACACCAAACAGAATCGAATCGACCTTAAGAGCGAAAAACTGTTGAGTGAGTTTGTGTTTCACCAACTGGACATTACCACTGTTTCCTTTGCCAATGACTTTGATCACTTCCAGATCTCCCAAACTCAATTGGTTGTCAAATGGCTCAATAGGAGGTGGCTGCAAATCCAGAAACATCCAATTCACTGATAGATATGTAAATGTAAGAGAGGAGAGTGAGATCTCAACCTCAAGAAGCATCAATAAACAAACTTACAGCTCCTGGTTCAGACTGAGACACAACCTGGATTCCATCTTTGTTCACTCTAAGGTCTCCATCCTTGAATGTTCCACTCTGTGTTCTATCCAATTTTTCAATTTTAGAATAACAATGACCATAGTCTAGTGAACACTGTAGATTCACTTGTGGTATGAACACAAATCCTAAAAATAGAGAACAGTGAACTCTGATCCACCAATTGTATGTAAAATTAGAATCCTAACCAGAAATCTAAAATTCAAAGGGCAGGATCTGAAGAATAAAACAGAGTAATCACCAGAAACATTTGCAGAAAATGCCCTAAAATTGACATCGCAAAGAATCCAAAGAGAGATAGAGAAAGAGAGAGTTACAAGAATTTTGAGATAGACTGCTCAGGAGGAGGGAGACAGATAGGGTTAGGGCTCAAGCTGCCTCTGTTCATGTTCTCTGGTTGGAAATCAAATCGTTGAAACACAGTAGCAGATAAACACACACACACACACAGATACACAAGGTCAGAGATCAGAAGGATAGAGATTAGATAAATGGCGAACAGTCGACGTCGTGTAGCTCATGACAATGAAGAAGAAGACGAAGACTAAAATGTCGTTGACTTCTCCTTGACTCATCTCTCCTTTGAATTTTCTTTCATTTTTTTTTTATTGCCAACAAAGTTTCTTCCTTTAATTTGGATCATAATCATTGCATTCTAACCTCCCCACTTATAAATGTTCACACTAAGAGGAAGCCGATAATTATATTGTTTTTAATTGTATAATTTTGTGATTGATTACTAGCCATCTTTTAAAATTAAGACCAGCAGCAAGGTACAAAGATTACAATTACTATCCGTCTTTTAAAGTTTCTCATCTTATAAATCTTCATATAGAAACATAGAATTCCTCATTGGTCAATGTTATAATAGTACCAGAGGATGCTAAATTAATTCTAAGCATCCCTGTGAGTACCACATATAAATCAAATAAATAGGGTTGGCACTATACAAAGAACGGTAAATACACTGTAAAATCAAGTTATAAGGTGGCAAAGAACATTCCCTATAATACTCTATCATCACGGATAAACGGGCCAGATGTCTGCCTACCCGTTATTAGCTCACGTATGGACTTTAAAATGTCCCCCGAAACTTAAACACTTTATGTGGCAGGTACTTTCGGGTTACGTTCCAGTTATGTCAAAACTTAAAAAGCACGGTATTAATTGTGAGTCGGTATGCGAAAGATGTGGAGACGACATAGAATATATAAATCATGCTTTATTTGAATGCCCGCCAGCCTTACAAACATGGGCTTTATCTTCGGTTGGATCATGTTCTGGCATTTTTCCCACCTCTTCGATTTATTCCAATATGGATTACCTTTTTTGGCACCAACCTAAACAAGATTTTGATAATAGGTTTCCGTGGATTATATGGTATATTTGGAAATCTCGAAATGATTATTTGTTTTCGAATTCAAACTTGGTTCCCCGAGAGGTTGTGAAATTAGCGGAATCCGAGGCTTTGGTATGGGAGTTAGCACAAAATGTTGAAGGTGATATCGCCTCTCAAACAGGAACGCATAACCCCACCTCGGTTTTTCTGGTTCCTCTGGATTTTCAGTGTTTCGTAGACAACTCTTGAAAAGAGAATGATGTTTTTTCAGATCTAGGATAGACAAGCAAGACGCGAGAAGATACTGAAGACTTCATGGGGGCAAGAAATGTTCGAAACAGTCTGTCACCCCTTCATACTGAATTCGAAGCGTTTATTTGGGCAATGCAATGTATGCTCTCATATCATCGGAAGTCAGATAATTTCTACACAGATTGCCTAGAAGTGGTGAAGATGGTATCAACTCCCGAAGAATGGCCAGCATTCTCGGTCTATCTGGAGGACTTTATGAGATCAAAAGTCATTTCAGTTTTTTCTCACTATCTTTTATTTCTCGTTCCCGAAACTCTAAGGCTGACTTGCTAGCTCGTAGCGTCAGACTTCAGTCAGGTGTAGTTTCATATGTAAACTCTGTTTTTCCGACATGGCTCACAGAACCTTTTTAATTTAATATAAACTGTTGAGAAAAAAAAAATTGTGATTGATTTTCTTCGACGAATAGTCTTTTTTTTCTTCAAACATCATGATCTAATCCTATAAAAATAATATGCGATTATGATAAATAATTTTCACGAACAACGATTCCACGATACAGATCTTTCTATAACACTCGGATCGATGACAGATGGTTATGCATATACGACATCTGATTGACAAAATCTTTTCACAATACAAGAAATTATGACGGGTGACTCTATCTGCAGTACCCTGAAATATCTTTAAGAAATTGCCTTTTTTAAAAATCAGATTCCAAACCTGGTGTAAAATTTTTAAACACTTGACAACTGGATAGTCGACGAAGAAGTATAATTTTCTCTTTTGATTGTGAAAGTTTTTTTTTTTCGATACTTAATAGCCTGTTGATTTTAATTAATATTGTACTATTAAATTATCGTACTCGTTATCAATATAAAATAAAATGTTATATTCATTAAATTAAATTCCACATGGATGAAAGAAATCAACTAAAATGATAAAATGTGAAGTGTTGGTAAGTGGTATCCAGTTGGATTAAAGTTACCATTATTTTTTAACCTCTTTTTTGGTCAAACATTTTTCTAATCTATTACGTTATTCTGTTTTATTGGAAAAAAACTAACATTTTAATATAATACTATAGATAGATTCAACTATTTTAAATGGATGAGTTGATCCAGAATATATGAGATTATGATGGACATGATATCTAATTTGTAAGCGAAAAAAAAAAAAACCTCATAAGTCATAAATAATAAAAAAGATTGCAGGATTTAGAGTTTTAATCTCATATTAAGGGCCGGCCCTTAAGTAAAGTAAATGAGGCATTTGCCTAGGGCCACAAAACTTAAGAGCCCAATTTTTTTTTTTTTTGCTTTCTCGTCAAACCCAATTTTTTTTTAATTTTTTTTTGTTTTTTGTTATGTGGTTAGTGTTATTGAGTCATGGATCTATTTCAGTGTAGCCCATTAATAAAAACAGTCCATTAACTTTGAAATTTCTAAATATACAAACGATTTTACTAAACCCAATTTTATCAAGTTTTGTTCTTTTTAGTAAACCTAATTTTTAATGACTTTTCTGCAGTGAGTGATTATTCCTCTGATCCCTTGCTCTTCTGTATCGTACTATTCAGATTTCAGAAGATCAATTCAATTGTAAGTTTGTAACGATCTTATTTATAACTCTGTTATTATTTCTACCTTCTGTATCAATTGTTAGCCTGTTATTTTTTTTTTTAAAAATTCAGATTTGTTAAAAACCTGCTTCGTTAAATTTAAAATTACATTCTCATATTCTTTTTTTTTTTTGCAGTAAAATGTCTCTGATAAGCACTAGAAAACATCTTATAGGATCAGAGAAAAAAAAAAAAGATGAAGAATTTGTTAAATCACAATCTAATTCAATGCTTAAGTTTGTTAGAAGATCATCGATTGTTGAAGATGAGATCAATGAAAATATAATTGAGATTGATGCTTGTGAGAATGGTGAAGAAGATATACATGTCGATACAGAACATGAAATCGTTGATGGAGATGAGAAAATGGAAGAGAATGAAGATCAAAGTCATGAAGAATTCAAAAATGAGAATGGAAACATGGATATCAGTGATCCTGAAAATTGGAAAAAAATGGAGAAATGACTAAGAGATATTTTGGTGGAAAGAGGTCCTCCAACAAGAGTGCCAGTTGATTATCTTTTTTTGAAATACAATATTGGTAGGTGTTTTTCTTATTTATCGTATACAAGGAAAATGAGAAATGGAGAGAATCATGATATGCGATGGCTAGTTTACTCAAAATCAAAAGATCTGATTTTTTGTTTTTGTTGTAAGTTGTTTAGCCAGGAAGAAAATCCTCCAATGTTGGCAAGTGTTGGATATTGTGATTGGAAAAATGTTTCGTGTCGTTTGAAAAGTCATGAAACTAGTCATAGTCATATTCTATGCATAACAAAGTGGAGAGAGAGTTGGAAATGACACTTCAAAGGAATGAAACTATTGATAGACATATGCAAGAAGAAATTAAAAGGGAGAAAAAGCATTGCAGAGATGTTCTATTGAGGATAGTTTCAGTTGTTGAGATCTTTGCTAAAAGGAATATAGCATTTCGTAGAAAAAATGAGAAGATTGGTGATGCGAATAACGGAATCTTTTTGGAAATGATTGAAGGGATTGCAAAATTTGATCCAGTGATGAAAGAACACCTTCAGTGGTTTGACAAGGGTGAAAGCCAGTATCATTATCTTAGTCATGAAATCCAGAATGAATTGATTGAGATGCTTGCATATGAGATCAAAAAGATGATTATCGAGAAGATTCACAATGCAAGGTATTTTTCAGTAATTCTCGATTGTATTCTTGATATCAGTCGTAGAGAACAAATGACTCTTCTTATTCGATGTGTGGATATTTCAACGCTATCTCTCAAAATCGAAGAGTTTTTTTGACATTTGTAGAAGTTAAAGATACATCAGGGAAAAGGCTTTTGGACACCTTGCGAGAGGTATTAGTTGATCTTCAGTTGAGAATCGAAGATGTGCGAGGACAAGACTATGACAATGGAGCAAACATGAAAAGAAAATATAAAGGGGTGCAAAGTAGACTGCTTGAAATTAATCTAAGAGCATGTTATACTCCATGTGGATGTCACAGTCTTAATCTAGTGCTTTGTGATATGACTTCCTCATCTGCAAAAGCAGTGTCATTTTTTGGGATTGTTCAACGGATTTATTGTCTGTTTTTAGATTCAACTAAGAATGCAGAAATATTCAGGGAGATGGTGAATGGTATAACACTCAAACCACTTTCACAAACTCGATGGGAGAGTCGGATTGATAGTGTGAAACCTATACGATTTCAAGCTCCCCAAATACGAGAAACTTTATTTTTTCTGGCTGAAAATAGTGATAATCCAATGCATAGAAGTGAAGCTGAATGTCTTGCTGAAAGTGAATTACATGGAATTGGGAGGTTTGACTTCTTGTTTGGAATGATTATTTGGCATGAGATCCTTTTTGCTTTTAATATAGTAAACAAGACTCTACAATCAAAGGACATGGATATTGATGTTGCTATTTTCCAACTGAAGGGACTTCTTTCGTTTTTGAAGGAATATAGAGAAACAGGTTTTGAGAGAGCAAAAGTTGAAGTAATACAAATTTCAAATGAGATGGAGATTGAAACTGTTTCCTGTGTGAAGCCAAAGCGTATCAGAAAAAGGAAGAGACATTTTGATGAATATCTGGAAAAAGATGGCGAAAATATGGTATTACTAGAGGAGGGCTTTAGGGTGGATTATTTTCTAAAGATCATGGATCAAGCTATTGTTTCTATTGAAACAAGTTTTGAACAATTCCAAAGATACGATAATACTTTTGGATTTTTGTTTGATTTAAAGAAGTTAAAATCAGCTAGTGACGAGGGATTGATGGGATCTTGTGCTAAACTTGAAGCTTTCTTGACGCATAGTGCATATTCAGATGTGAATGGAAAAGATTTGTTTATGGAGCTAAAACTTCTTAGAAAAGTATTATCGACAGAAGTCAAAAGGGCTATAGAGGTATTGATCTTTTTGAAAAGAATGGAGGGTTGTTATACAAATACATGGATTGCCTATTGGATATTGTTAACCATCTCAGTTTCAGTTGCCTCTGCAGAAAAAAGTTTTTCAAAGTTGAAGTTGATAAAAAACTATTTCCGGTCTACTATGTCACATGAGAGATTGAATGGATTATCAATGATATTTATCGAGAAGAATATGGTTGGTAAACTCGATTATGAGAAAATTATGGATGAATTCGCCGAAAAAAAAGTTAGACGGATTAATTTTCATAAATAAATTTTAGTTATTTTTTTTTGGATTGTAAGTATTTTTAATATTATTTTAATTTTTTCAAAATATTATTAAGAACCACAATTTTTTTTATATGCTTTAGGTTTCTAATATCGTTAGACCGGCCTGCTCATATTTAATGTGAAAACATCAATCCCGTGACTGACGAGTGACGACTATGATGGAACAAATATGTCTTCGCTAAAATTAAAAGATCTGAACTGGTACTGTTTCGTGGTAACTGGTAACGTACTAGAATGGTCTAAATCTAACAGTAGAAGCTGTCTGAATTGTAAAGGAAACAAAATTAATGTTTATTTCAATTTGAAAAAGTGTTGTCTAAATAGCTGGTTATTTCAAGTTTGTTGAAAAGGTTGCCAAACCAAAGAAGAAAAGAAATTATTTTTTTTCTCTCTCAAATTATTCATATTTTCAACAAAATAATTAATTATAGTATTTCGTTATAAATTATCTGAGTAAATACAAACCATACCCAAAAAAAAAAAACGTTAAAAACATCATTAAATATAATTAGTGAAATAGACAAAATGCTATAGTTGGTTATAATTAATAAAAAAACTAGGTGATTTCTGCCGGAATAAGATATTTATAATATTTTTTAAGAAATTAAAAATTAAATAAATATTTCTAAATATTTTTATAGTATATAATTGAATTCTAAAATTAAAGTTTTTACGTATTTATGTTACTAATTAATTATTTAGTAAAAACAATATATTTTAAAAATAGAATTTTAAAAATTTAAATTTATGAAATACTAAAATCAACTATAATTTTATGAAATATTTATTTATTCGATTTTTCATAAATAAATAAAACTAATTAGGTAAGATTATAATTTTTAAAATAAAGTAATGATTGATCTAATGATATATTATGTAATTAGTCTAGTAATTAATGTCCTATCAAATATATTCTCTGATAATCATTCTGGCGACGATACGTGAGCATGACAGTGTTGTAATATTCCACGTATATTTTGTTAAAATGATTTTTAGGGGATAATAATAATAATTCACCAAAAACAAAAAAAAGTTGGGAAAAAGAATAGTTGGTTTATTCATTTGGAAAATTTATTAAGCAAAATAGAAAAGAACCAAACTTGCTTTAGGCAAAAGAAAAAGACTTGATTTTTAATCTTCCGCTCTCTACGCATTTAACACGCTGACGAAGTTGAACAAGCAGCAGCAGAAGAAGACGAAGCGCGACGACTCTGTCGCCTTCCAGATTTCCTGATGCGAGATTCATCTCCCCTCTTCTCTTGGAATCAATCTCTTCTCCAATTTTTGCTCTAGAAATTATAACCTGGTGAGTTTGTCGTTTTCGTTTTACTTCCCGGAACGAACGATCTATGAAAGCTGGATTCATTCTATTTATGGATTTGAACTGCTATTTTTAGACTTCTTGTATATGTTTTTTTTTTTGTCAATTAGAGAGGATAATCTGATTCTATACTCTGGTTTTTTCATGGTTCATTTTCGCTGATTTCAATTTCTTGTTGGGGTTTGATTGCTGCTAGGGTTTTAGCTGAAATCATCTCTGTTTTCTAGCCTTGTTTTCGATTGAAATCCACCTCCTTGCTGAAATTCATTCATAGCGTTGTTTTGTTGCAGACAATTTTAAGATCTTGTGCAACACATTCATCAACGCTCGTCTACTAAAGAACATATGGGGGAAAGTAATCATCTTTTTCCCTCTATGTGTTTGTTGTTTATTATACACACAAACTATGATTTCTGGATTAAGGGACATGGCCTTGAGATGAGACAACACACTAAGTTGATTGTCCATTCTCATTTCCATGTATAGAGTTTACCATATACTTTCATGAGTTTACACCTCTTTGGATTTATCTATCTATTATTTTGCAAGCTGTTAAAGAGCGTGGAGATGGAAGTGCAGAGCTGGTAAAATCCATTGGTGATAAGCATGCCAGTCTCGTCAGACCAGCTGCCAAATATTACTCTGCACTTAAAGGTACCATCACTATTCATTACAAGCCCTTTCTCAATCCATTTTGAGAAACTCTTTCAAGATGTATCCTGTTGTCATGATCACCTATGGAACTCCTGCAATTTTTGTCTTTTGCACCTTTTCCATGAACTAAGAGACATTGGCTTTGTACGATAGATGCTATGGTTTGTGGGAAAGGAAGATATACCCTTGTAAAAGATGTGGACGAGGTAGAAAGTGGAGCGTATGACAAACCTCTTCCATGCTTTGGCTGTGGAATCGGATGGTTTTCGTGAGTAGAGAGTATTGTTTTTCGAGTTAAGTCAATGCAGCTTCGCTATAACCAATTCGTTTACTTACTATCTCTCCTTTTACAGCTTTCTCCTGGGGTTTTTGTTCCCTTTCTTGTGGTACTATGCGACATTTCTCTATTTCGGAAACTACTATCGCAAGGATCCTAGAGAAAGAGCTGGCCTTGCTGCTTCCGCAATCACTGTAATGACTCCTCTCTCTCTCTCAATCTCTATCTCTTTACTGTATGAGTTTCGGAGGAAATGATGATGAAATCTGGTGATGTTGCAGGCCATGGGATTCTCCCTCTTGCTACTGGTGATTGTTGTTTTCAGGTGGTTTTAATGGTTTCTTACTTATACCGTTATACACCCTAATGTTGAGATATATAATGAAAGTCCCATACTTGGACAAAGGAATAGAGGAGGGACTTAGATACTTGTCTGTACATTCATATATAAAACCTAAATACAGATATTATACCTCATCTTTTACTCAAGCTCTGTATCATTTTCTTCTCGCAATCTACAGTTTCTGTAAAAAGAACAGAATAACACAAAAAAATAAAAATGAGTAAATGCTTGTTTCTTTCTTACCCAAATTGATATGAATGTTTTTACATTTTTGCTTCCTATGAAACCAACGTTTGTTGAGTATTTTAGATTATAGTGTTCCATTGCTTACCTCAAGATGAGATTGGATTAACATTAATTATGGAGGATTTTGAAAAGTATTTTATCATAGCCAATATTATAAGTATAATTAAATTATTTAACCAACGAGCCAATAGGCCAGTGGTTAAGTGCAGAAGTTGGTCATGTTGTGCTCCTAGTTCGATTTCCGTTGGGAAGAGTCTATTCTCCAAAGTCTGGACACCGCCACCAGAGAACGTATGGGTCAACGGATCCCGAACCTTCTAGTTTAAAAAAAATATATATACTCTCTCTGTTTCAAAATATAAGGAGTTTTAGAACCTTTTTTTTTGTTTCAAAATAGAGGGGGTTTTTCAATTTTCTATACAAGTTTATTAATTACTCTTTAATTATATTGGTGGGGAGAGAGATAAATTTAATTAAAAAATAAAAATGACGGTTAATATTCTTCTTAATAAATTATGTTTTAATAAAAAAAAGTTGTAAAAAATAGATTTCTTAAGATGCGTCTTTTTTTCTAAAAATCTTTATATACTGAATCAGAGGCAGTATATATTTAACAACGTATATAAATGGTATCGGCAAAATTGACGCGCGTCAAGACTGTTACTAATTTCCTGATTGGCCCAAAGCTTTAAAAAAAAAAAAAAAAAGGGAGCATCGAAGAGACGAAAGATGAATAAATTTGGCGGGAAGAAGCCGACGGGAACACCGTCTCTAGCGTGGTCAACCGTCGTCGTTGTTGCCTCTCTGCTCGCTGGAGCCTCCGTCGTTCACAATATATACAAGCCTGATCTTGTAAGTTGTCTTCCTTTGCAGCGCATGTAAAGTGTTCGATGAAATGTCTAGCTGAACCAAAAGTCGTTTTGTTCTCACTTCTCAGTAATGCTAAATTCTATGAAAATCCGTGGGAGAGATGATCTGATATTCTGTTCCATTATTTCTTCTTTTCACTTTGGTTGCAGAGATTACCTCAGATCGAAAGCGATGAAGGAGACAAGAAGGAGTCTGGAAACAAAGTTTAATTCTGTTTTGTGGTTTGGTTAGTTAAAAGTTCTGGCATTGCTTTTTCAGACTCCTCTGAGTTTGAGTTATGTCCTTAGACCTCTTTGTTATGTATGAATAAGTTCATTCACTGGATCAGTACATTTTGATCCATCCAAGATTTTTCCAAGTGATTGGTGTTACGATAGATTGCTAATTGTGGATTCCCCAACCAAAACACTGTGTAGTTGTTAATTATTCGTACTAACAACTATGAACTTATGTAAATAACTATTCAATTTATATATTCGTAGACTACATACAATAAATTGGATATGATGAAACTGGATTAGGTGATACACACGAGATTTTGAGAAAATAACATGAGCTATGTATTTAAGTAACGACATTATGGAAAATAACAAGCGATTTGTTCATGATATTTTATCCCTTAGAGCTCACTATTTAATGAGTTCAACCTATCTATGAACTCGTCCAAAACACCATTTTCTCTGCCGATTTAACATTTCGCTGGTTTGCTCTCTCCTCGGATCATCTTTGTACCCGAATCCAAACGAGGTCAGGACTCTAGCCCATCATCTCATTTGGGCCCATATTAATTCTCTAAAAGAGGCGGAGCACGACTGATTAAGTTTCAAAATTCGATTTTACATTATATACATGGACTACATTATATATGTACAAATGTGTTCAACAAAATCGAACTGAAATACAACGAAAAGAGAAAAGCCATCGAAAAAAATCTATGATACAGACTACAGAGTACAAACAAAACAAAAAAGAACGTATACCCAAAAATACGATTTTACCCTCACGCCAAGCATGCAGAAAACAACGTACAAAGACATTAACAGTTAAAAACTACATGGATGTAACAGTACTGAAGACGGTTTGCAATCGTATGTAGAAGATTAAAAAAGACAGAACACACACCTAAGCTAATACCTTGGAGGAGAGAAATACGCGGAGAGTGGAGACAAGAGGCGTCGTGGGTTGAAGAGGGACACGTGTCGCGGGGAGGCGATTCCGTCGATTTGGCGGTAATCCGATACGTTGATGAAGCCTTCCCTCTCGTCTCCACGGCCAGTTCTCCTCCCCGGAGAAGAGCTCAGGCCATACTTGACGAGCTTACCAATTCCCCAAGACTTTTTCTTGGTCGGAGTTTTCTTATAAGACTCGGTCATCTTCTCGCTCATGTACTGCTTCAATGCTTCCAATCCTTGTTCCACCTGTTGTTACAGATCATCAAATTTAAACTATATCACAAACTTCATTTATTTATATATTCATGTCTTTCAAGTTTCTTGTACCATGCTCTTATTTCGTAGTTCACTAAACGGATGAGTTTAATTAGCTTACACATATACAAAACCTATTGAAATAATATATATTCAAATAAATATCATATTTGCGTTGCTTAACGCACTATAGATTAGAATGCTTGTGAAACAAGTTACACTATATCTATTATATTATCATTTGTTGAATGCATTCTATTTAATTCTACTAAACAATAATTTTATATAGATTAATTATGTTATTAAATCATGACATGTATGATGTATCATTATAATTTGTATTAGCTTCGTCGCTCGGTCACCACCAAATTTATTAGAATGCATGTTGTTGACAAAAAAAAAAAAAAGAAAAAAAAAAGGTTTCTAGTGTTATGAAAGAGAATTTACATACCACTTCAAAAGGTGGGGAGATGAGGGGATTACCCTGGACGGAGAGCTTCTGAATGCGGCGGAGACAGCCGAGGGATTCCGGTAAAACTGTAATTCCGTTATAACTAACGTCAAGCTCCACGAGAGATATCAACAATCCAACGGAGTAAGGCAACGTCGACAAGTGCTGGAAGTTTTGGCTAACGTTAAGGACCTGAAGGTTCATGAGGTTCTCTAGATCCTCAGGGAGCGATCCAAGTCGGTTTAGCCGCGCGTCGAGCACACGTAGCGACGTCAAGTGGCTAACAGATTGTGGTAACTGGACGAGCTTGTTTGAGTTGACGGAGAGCTTGGTCAGATTCGTTAGCTCGAACCCTATCGCGTCTGGGAGCCTTGTAAGCTCGTTGAAGTTGGCGTTCAGCTCTTCCAGCGATCTGCGTTTTGTTGCGTTTCGCGTTTGTTGTATATTACTTGGAATATAGATAACAAGAGAATTGGGATCTTACCGGCAACCTTCGATAGTTTTGGGGAGAAACTGGAGATAATTTCCGGAGACATTAAGAACCTTAAGCTTGGAAAGACATCCAATGGAGTTTGGAAGAGTTTTGAGCTGATTGGAGTGCAAATCCAATGCCCACAAATTTAACATTCTCGCTACTAGAGATTCCGGAATTTTCTGCATGAGAAATTAAATTTATGAGTAATACAATTTTAAGTTTTAAGTGATACACACGTACATAAAGTTTAAGAGATTCAAAGTATACCACTATCTCTATATTCGCTACTAATCTTTTAATTTTTTTACCGGTTATAAGTCATCAATCGAATCCACGATTTTATCTTTTGATGAGGGTAAATTTTCCTTTTGTCAGCATATAACGGATATTTATCAAGATAATATTGCTACTTGCTAGTGAAAGAGGACAGAAAATGTTAGGATCAACTCGTGTTTATGGATATTTAATGCTATTCATTGATATTTTAGTATACTACGTATAACACAGCTATGTAACGGAAAACACGAACACCTGTGACTCAATTGCTTATGCACGCATACGTTGACTAAATAAAAACGAATATGCTTTATAAGGTTCGAGTTGACCAAAAGAAACTTTTGTGCAAACCGTTGTCCTCCATATTATATCATGATATATAGGTGCAAACTCACACCTATCTGAACAATTCCAAAGTTACGATAATACTTATTGGATTTTTGTTCGATTTAAAGAAGTTAGAATCAGCTAGTGACGAGGGATTGATGAGATCTTGTGCTAAACTTGAAGCTTTCTTGACGCATGGTGCATATTCAGATGTGAATGGAAAAGATTTGTTTATGGAGCTAAAACTTCTTAGAAAAGTATTACCGACAGAAGTCAAAAGGGCTATAGAGGTATTGATTTTTTGAAAAGAATGGAGGGTTGTTATCCAAATACATGGATTGCCTATTGGATATTGTTAACAATCCCAGTTTCAGTTGTCTCTGCAGAAAGAAGTTTTTCAAAGTTGAAGTTGATAAAAAACTATCTCCGATCTACTATATCACAGGAGAGATTGAATGGATTATCAATGATATCTATCGAGAAAGATATGACTGATAAACTCGATTATGAAAAAATTATGGATGAATTTGTCGAAAGAAAAGTTAGACGGATTAATTTTCATAAATAAATTTTAGTTATTTTTTTTCTGGATTGAAAGTATTTTTAATACTATTTTAATTTTTTCAAAATATTATTAAGACCCACAAATTTTTTATACGCCTTAGGCCTCTGATATCGTTAGACCGGTAATAACAACATTGACTAACAACATTATCTTCGCTGTTTACTATAAAATAATGTATATATATTATGATATTAATATGGAGTTTATGTGTTCACACATTCATCTTTTTGCAAATTTTTTTCTGATTTGATCTCTAACGAATCATGCATATGCAAGAGGAAGTTTCCTTGCTTCATTTTCTCTACAATCTTTCTAATTTCTTTATTCTTAGTTAGCAACAATCGTCCGTCATGATTTAATTAGAGCCCACAAGGCCACAACTTCAAATTCAACTGATTTAATTAGAATACAAAGACCTTAACAAGTTGTTATATATTTGATTCCTTGTTAACCTCTCAAGTCTCTAAAAACCAATGATCAATTAAGCGTTAGATGCTAAGTACCGATTATCCAACGTCTAACGCCTAAAACGTTTAATCGAAGTTTAGACGATTTTAAACAGTTTAGGCATTTACAATATAAAACATTATAAATATGATATTATAGATAAAAAATATCTATTAGAGAACCAAAAAAATCATAAACAAAAATTAGATAAAAATATATATTTGATTCATATAAAACAACATATGAATCTATAACTATGTATAAGGAGATAAAAACTTATAAATTTAAATCTATGAAGTTAGAAATTGGAAAAATACACAGAAACAAGGCCTATGCAATTTTAGACGGTTGTCTAAACATCGTCTGAACGCCTAGCACCTAGACGTGGCCTAAACGATCGCCTAAACCGCTTTCTAGAACACTGCTAAAAACTAAAAATAAAAGATTTCGAGTCTCAACTTATAACTCACATAAATTTTTTTCTCAACTTAAGAGCTATATTATTCTCACGTACTTTAAATTGCTAAATTATTATATTATCGTTTAGAATATATTTATAAGTTAGTTATGAAAATATCATGTTTTCAAAGGCACTGTGAAAACATAGAATTCAAGTACTTTTTGGTATTTTGTATTAAAAAAAAAAATCATTTGGTTTACAAGTTGTTGTTGGGGTTTTAAAATTTATAATATTAATGAGGAAAAATGGATATTTCCATAAGAAAATTCTAACAAGTGCTTATTTCCACAATACACTTAGTAAAATTTGTTTATTTATTATCGATGAAAATTCGATATTCCTATGAATATTTTCCTAAGTATATACCTGAATATTGTTGTTAGAGAGATCAAGTTTGGAGATTGAAGCTAAGTTGATAGAAGATGCCGAGAGAGAAGCCAAGGACATGCCGCTAAGATCGAGAGTCTTGAGATTCTGGCGGCGATCTCCTTCTCCAGCCGTCGCAGCTGCCGCCGCCGCACCAGCATCAATGGCCGAGACAATTCTCCTCGTCATTTTCTTCTGTGGAGTATTACTGATTGGTCCCCTCTTATTGAAATTCTTCATCATCGCCGTTGTCGTCATTGTCATCTGATTCATCTGCTCGTAACCCATCATATCTTCCTATGTGTATGTGCATGTATATATGTACACACACAAACTAGAACCCACAAAGAGAGAAGGAAGAGGAAAGAGAGAACGAGAGAGAGAGAGAGGGAGGTTATGAAGATGTGTTATAAATGAGTATAAACTATATCCTATTTATATATGATTATAAAGATATTGAATAGAGAGAGTTGAAGATTGAAATGGAGTTGAAGATCAAAATTGAAGATATGTACGGATGATAAGAGGGGCTTGGCGTTGAAAACTTGAAATTCTCTCTCTCTAGATTTTTTTTGTTGTTGTATGTATATATCACTATCGATTTACTTTGACTCTCTATATATTTATATATCCAATTTAATGGTTATAAACAAAGTAAAACTGAACCTAACTTTCTGGTTATACAAAAATTTAAAGTAAATTTAGAATATATTATATGTACTCTTTAAAGTAAATTTTTTAAAAATTTTTTTAATAATTTTCAAAATATCTTATGTATATACATAACTACGTAGTATAACTATATAAACAAACAATCTCTTCATATTTGAAATTTCTATTTCAATATGTGAAATATTTAAATTCAAATATATAGCCTATATTCAAATTGATTGCTTGCTTTGAAGTTTGAATTTGTTAACTTTGTGGCACAAAAACTAAACAATTGTAATAAAGAAAAGCATTTAAAAAAAAAAAGTCTATAGCTATATACTTTTTTTTAAATGAAAAAAATTACCATGTGCTAAGTGAAGAAGTAACAAATTGATTAAGTTGAAAAATACAAACTAAAATAGTCAAATGATTAAATAAAAAAAGTCACATATTAGAATTGAACTCGTGACACTTAAATCAACTCAGAAAATTTACCCCACAACAAACTACATACAAACAAAAATGTATATAGATTTTATAGGGGTCACACAGGTCACTTGACCCCACTATAAAATATATACTACAACCCACCTATGAAATTAGATACTAATATATAAGAGTAGACACAAAACTATAAAGTTAAAGGATTTGTTAGGACGATACTTGTTAGAGACTTGTCATCTATTTTCTCGACATTATAATATTATAATACACATTAAATTATTATTATGTCATGGTATATATGTACGAGAAATACATTTAACTAAGATAAAAGATATGTCCGAGAAGGGAAGTGAAGGTACGGCCCCGTAAAGCTGTATGGCCACGTCATCAATTTGAATAAGTCAACTTTTCTCAAAGGGTTGACTTTTTATTTTGTTAATTTCATTTGGGTACCCGCGAATCTCGCAACTCGCCGCCAACCGATTTTTTCGTTTGTTAAAATAAAAGCTAATATATACATTTGAGAAAATATATAATCATATCTAAGGTGGATTTTGTAGCACAGTCTAACGTGTTTTTTTAATTGATACTTTTAATAAATAAACTAGGCGGTTTGTAAAGTATAATTAAGAATTCTATAAATGGTTAACATGTAATTTTGTTTTTGAAAAGGGGGGGGGGGGGTCTTGGAGTTTATCAAATCCATGTTGCACGATTATAATTGTAGATTAATGTAAGAGAAAGAAACATTTATTTGGCAGACATTTGGCCGATTATGGGATATTTGGCCCTTTTTTTTTTTGATAAAACAATATTTGGCAGATTTTTAGGTATTTGTCTATATAAAATTTGGTGCACACTTTCTGCTGTACGATTACGTACCTACATGTTCAAATAGAAACACGTACATATCGACTTCGTGAATTACGTCAAATTTTGAAATTTGAAATTAAACCATATAAAGTCACAGTATGACCTCATATATCGGGACCAACAGTTCTTTTCAACAGAGAAATATGGTGATTTCATAACCTTATCGCATATATATGTTTGAATTTTCATTTCACATCTTTAACAAGTTGCCTTTTTTTTTTTTGTCAGCCACAAATATTTTCAATTGATCATGTCATCAATATGTAGCAGTCTACTAGAACCCAAACGCTAAAAACATACGATGGAGTCTTGATTATACACCACTTTTTTTATACACCACTAACAACTGATTTTTGTGTAATAAACAAAAAACAGTAAGATGGGTTTAGGTATAAGCGCCCACAGAATTATGAGCACATGGGAAAAGGTCCGAACCGGGCTACCATTAAGTTTATTTTTTTATTCGCAATTATTGTTATTGTTGTGTCTATCGGAATTATATTATATTAATTTCGCTATTTGTTCTTTTCAATAATAATGATCTACTAGACCGCAATGTGTTCCTCCTCGAGAAGATTCCAATTAAAATACTACGTGACATAATTTTCTTCAACAGCAGCGGAAGTTGACCGTAAGTTTTTAATATTTATCAGCATTTATAAAATTAGAGATTTAATATTTGATAGGAGAGAGAGCTTATATATTTAAAACGCACATGAGGCTTACAGTTAAGCTGTTTATCTGTCCTATTAGTCCATAATATATAATTAATTCATTACCCGTTGTTTATTTGTTACTTGCAACAACTTTGCAAGTATATTTTGCTTGTAAGATATACCTACCGGCAATATCTTTTAGCCATTGCTTTGTCCTCCAATTAGTTTATAAAATATCTACAAACTTTATATGATTAACCACTTGATAAACGATGTGGAAGATACTATTTCGAGATTAAAACGGTATAAATCACGTAGAACAGATGTTTTCATTTGAGTGAATATATTTTTCACTAGAAATTTTTGAAATATTTTTTGAATTTTGTTGAGTAAATATGGGTTACACATTCACATATAAAGCTGTTCTTAGCCAAAGAAAAACATAAATGCAAAATCTGTAATTTATTTTTCTTACATATAGTTGAGAGAAAATAAAACATTAATTTTATAGATATTCGATATTTCATGTTTTTATATATAAAATGATTATTGTTATTTTCTTGAACTACAAGTGGATAGTAATATCATCCAAAGGAAAGATTAAAATATATAATAGATATTTAGTTTTTTTTTTGTCCGACGATATTTAGTTTTTTTAGAAGAGAAATTAATAATAAAAGGGGGAAAATAAGAAGAGAGGAAATTGTAAATAGTTAAATACAACAAAAAGGAAAGAGAACTGAAAAGGTAAAAAGAGAAAAAAGGAAAAAAAATAGAGGGGGTGGAACGTTAGACTTAGGCCTTTTAAGCGGGCGGATCTGCTCTGCAAAATTTGCTGACATGCAGGGATTGTCTAATTTTTGGCTCGCATCTGCTCCGCGACCGTCCCGCCTAAACCTATAGGCTCCACAGACAATCTGCAACACAAAAAATGAAAACTCGTTTAAGAATTTTGGAATCACATTTAAAAATCAAAACAGCCAAAATTCCGTTATTTTATCAATAAACATCGGAATCCTGTTTTAGCATAAAAATTGGAATACAATAGCATCTCTTGAGAAATTGCAGAATACAGCAAACAAATAATCGTCTGCGCGATGGCATGGGACTAAAAATTGTAGTGACTAAAAATTATAGTGACAAAAAATTGTTTTAAATCATCAACATAGATGATGAATTGCAAAAACGAATGTCCGTTTTATTTATGTAACATGAGTTGGAAATAAACAACAAGACAAAAATAAAACTAATAAAAAAATACACTTTGTTGAAAAGTTTGAGAACCACTTATTTCGTCTCTATTGCCTTAGTTTTCTCCTACAACTTTGTCCTCCGGTTTGATCTTTGTTGATCTTATGAGATTTACCATGAACCTCTTGATGATCAACGTTAAGTCTTTTCTTGCTCTCTTCGTTAGTATCGCTCCTACAATGAACTAGTTGCAGATGTGCAGCCAATATTTGTGAAGTATCAAACAAACTGTTGCACTTGAGACATATAAATGAACCGTCTTTTTCGTAGGGTAGGTTGTGTATCCAATCAACGTTTTCATCATCTTCAATGCTTTCGCCTTCCTCGTAATTAATATAGTCATCAAATTTTTTAAGGAACCCAATTCTTTTACGGATTTTCTTCACTAGCCGACCATCTTTGGGAAAATATAGCTTATGATGGCATTTTGGAGACGATGAATATAGGTCTAAATGCCGACGAGATGTTGAGTCTTGTTGTGAACAAAAGTAATCGATGGGCTTAGGGGTGAAGGTTTCATAGTGTTTATCAAAAATATTTGGAGGGTGAGATGTAGAATTCCAAATGGTTGGATTGGAAGTCATGACACGTTTGACACGTTCACTATCATTTTGGACAGTGACTATATTATTGGTAGGAACAATAACATGATACCCATGTGTGATAGTTTGAGTGATAAAAACTTTGGAAACCCTAACAAAATCTGAGATTTGAGTCGTGCAAGGCATACTGAAAGGAGAAACCGTATTGCTTCTCATCTGATATGCCACACAGGAGTTGCTGATTCTTAAAGACGATGAAGAAATTTGTGAATCATGATAACAAGTATAAGCAATAGATGGAGAAAACAAATTGGCAGGATTTGTGATATCAGAAGTAACGAAGATTTTGGACTGGTCTTGATTCATCGAATTTGAGTTATTTTGGATGGGAACAAAATCACTATGGTTCACAGTATAATCACCGTAAAGATTGAACTCATTTGGGATTAAAGACATCTTGAAAAGGAGAGTGTGTTTTACATATTATGCGTATCTATCTATTTATATTAGTACACTTTAGTAAAAAGGCTAAATTGGAAAATTTCAAAAGAAGAAATTAATTTATGCACATAAGGAAACGAGTATTTCATGTTGACTGTCATTTAATATATTTATATGAAAATCTTCAATTATTTATTGTTCTATATTTTTAACTGGAAAGCCTCTATTTATATACTAGTAATCTTTGGCTGTTGTTTCAAAAAAAATATAGATAATTTTTACTTATTTGGTTGTGTCAGCTGTAAATCATTTATTATACCATTACCCTATTTATTTCCATTTAAGGTGTACGCCTTTCAAAAAAAAAACAATATTGAAATTAAATTTAAATATTTTATTAATTCAGCACACTTGTATTTTAGTATTATCAGAAATGACACTAATAAACAAATTCAAATAATAAATTATAAATCATTTATTACGTTTTGGATAGATAAGCTTTAACTTTTTAACTTCTTCTTTAATATATAACTTCTTTCTTTAATTATTTGTACTTCCACTATATTAAAGAATAATTTAAGAGGAATATATATATATATACATATATATATTATATATTTTTTGTTCATCAAAACGATAAGTTTAAATTTATTTTAATATTTGTAAAATATTACAAAAAAAATTAGTTAATATTTTTTACAAGAATTAATTTGTATGAGTATTGCAATATGTTTTAATATATTCATATTTTAAAATTAATTTTTAAAAAATTTAACTTGAGAATTTTGCAGAAAAAAATATGTCCAACAACATAATAACGACGCCTAGTCTGAACATTTAAAATAAAATGTGGATACATTAATATGATATTAATATCATATATTTTATGAATTTTTTTAGTTCAATCTTTAAATAATTTTTATTTATTTCATTTTAAATTATAAAACTAAATGAGTAACGACCGTATTTTTTGTTTTTTTTGTTTGCGTTTTAGCACTATTAAATTGTATTTATTTCGTTAAAATATGTTAAGGTTTGAAATTAACACCTTAAACTTTGTAAGAAGTTTTTCTAGGTGAGGATAGTCATTATTTTTCTTTCAATTTTGTCTTAAAACATACGAGGAACCGTTGAATTAGCTTAGCAGGCCTGTTAGGTGAAGAACAACACGATCCAGACGATGACATCGACGGCCCAGAATGCTCGACACATTCATCAATAACACACCCATCCAATTTGAAACCCCCTATAACGATTTTTTTTTCATCTCCCTCGCCTTTACGCATTCGAAACTCAAATCATGGCGGCAACAAGCGATGAGCAGATGAATTTGCTTATTTCAAGTTTCGATCAGATCTACGAGGTGATTTTCGCGATTCTCTCTTTCCGATGTCTTCTTCTTCGCTTGCTGCTTGCTGCTTGCAGTATTCTCAATTCTGTTTCGTTTCTCGATACGAGAAAACTAAATCTAGTCTCGATTGAATTCGATTATGATTTATCTTCATCTGGAATCAAATCGGTTTCTATCTCCTTCTCTAATCGAACCGATTGAAAGAGAAATCTGGAAATTTCGATCTGCTCATGTTGTAGTTTTTATAAAATTTATCTGGTATTCTGAAAATTTTGGGTCACTGGTACTACAAATCCATACAGATTTCAAAATGACTGCTCATAAGGTTTTGAAGTGATATTATATCGTTGGAAGAATTTACCATACATTGCTCGATTTTGTTCCTCTCAGGATTTTAAATGCGGGTTGAATGAGATCAATGTTTACAGATCAAAGAGCAACGTTGAAACTAGCAGAAGAGAGGCTCTTGAGATTAGTAATAAAACTCTTAAAGAAGGTTTGGTTGATTTTGTTTGATGGTGTTTAGTTTAGCTTTGCATTCTTTATATTTGTTAGTCTTAAGTGCTTTTGATGTAATCTAAATTGTTTAACTCGAATTTGGAATCTGCAGAGAGTGAAAGGCTGAAGAAGCTTTATGCAGAATCTCTTAACAATTTTGCTGATCAGGTCCTTTCCTCTAGAATTCAGACTTTTTTAGTGTTTCTTTTTGTGAGCAAAACAATAGAACATAACAAAACATTCTATGTTTCTTGTGCCTAATACTTGAAATTCTTTCTATATTGGAGATATATACAGCTTGAGCATCGAACTAAGTGCCACAGCTTGAAAGAAGAACTGAAGAGAGAGAATGATGAAAACAAAAGCAAAGAACATGTGAGGTTTTAGATTCAGAGTCTGCAGATGTCAATTCTTTGTCAGCAAGAAGAATTTTCCTTGTGCTTTAAAACAGAAGATGATGCTTGGATCGTTCCTAGCCATGTATCTGTTTTGATATATTTGCAAGTTGTGGTAGGAACATAGGAATGCTTTGGAATCGCTTAGGCAGAAGCATGCAACAGAGGTTGAAGAGCTAGAGAATAAAATCAGGTAAAATCCCATTTTACAACTATTATTTACATGTCAATGTATCTGATCTTTTTTGGTTAACTACCACAACTTTTTACGCACAGAAGCCTTATGGTTGAAAAAGCAACAAACGATATGGTAATTGATAGGCTTCGCCAAGACTTGACAGCTAGCAAATCGCATATTCAAGCAATGTCGAAGAAACTGGATCGAGTAGTTTCTGAAGTGGAATGCAAATGTAAGACTCGACAGCTGTCCTCCAATTGTACTTAAGTTTGTGTTTTCATTACGGTTCCTGATGTAATCGTTTGATAGATGAACTCGAGATTCAGGATCTAAAGGACTGCCTTCTAATGGAACAAGAAGAGAAGAATGATATCAGTAACAAACTTCAGAGTCTGCAGAAGGAATGTAAGAGTTTCTTCCTCTTCACTAACTCATCGTCGGGGGAAAAAAATCAGCTTTGAAAAAGTGATAGATTGGTTTGGTTTTCAGGTTGCATTAGCAAGACTAAGAGTCCACATAACTTCTTAAGTCAGTATATTGCAAAACTAATTGCAGGTCCCTTTTTTATTATTTGCAGTGCTTATTAGTAGAACGTCAATAGCTGAAAAGCAGAGGGATACAACTTCAAATCGACAGGTCGAGACATTGAAACAAAAGCTAATGAAACTGAGAAAAGAGAATGAGATCCTTAAACGGAAATTATCTTCTTCATAGAACAGAGAGGAACCAGACTTTGCTTGCACAAATCACTTACCGCTCTGTTCCCCAACGAGTAAGTTCCACGAACGCCAAAGCATTTTCTTCAGATTGTTTTCGTAGATGATACAGTTGCAAAAAATACGCCAAAACCCATTGTTCTCATATTAAAACACATATAAAATATGAAATTGAAAAGGAACCCTGCATAACTGCTGGTAGAAACTTCGGAAAAACTGAAGATCTTGTCAATTCGATTTACAAAGAATTTGGACATTAAGATGGTTTGGAAAACGAAATACTAATTCTTAACCGAATTGAATCCAACGTGATAGATTTTAAGACGAGAGTAAGCATACCAAAACACAACGCCACCGAGCTGGAAAATGAAGTTAATATCAAAAACAATATGCAACACGAAACATTTTGAGGGAAATAAAAAACATGAAACCGAAAAAAGCACACTTTCAGATTTGATTTGTAAGAAAAACAAACAAAAGAAAAACATAGGACTCCGCTCAGTCTTTGGATCTCTCCATGAATAATGGTTAAAAAAAAAAAAAAGTGTAGAATCAACGTCCGTTGTTGAAGACTCTGCAGTTTCTCCTGATCTCTCCAGAACGTCCAGTAAGAACTCTTATGGTACCCATTTTCACCATTGCTTGGGCGAATCTCTGTCTGAAGAGTGTATTGCTCGATGCAAAACTCGACACAATCCCACGGGTGGATCTATCGAGACCCAAGTTTTGATCAATTCTTAGGATTCCTCTCTGTCTTTGGATCTCTCCATAGATTGCGTTATCCACGGTAAATGGAGTCCTCTGGTCCAAGAATACTGATGGGTCATTGGGGGCACGACATGTGTTCCTCAACCTAGCATTTAATGAGCGCTCCATTGAAGGATCGTTAAGCCTATCTTGGAAGAGACTGCAATGCGCAACACCGACGCTGTGGCCACCACCAATAAGTGTAACCATATCGCTCGCATTCATACCTTGAGCTGCAAATAATTGGATAGATGCGCCAACCGGAATTGTTGGTCCGGGTAAGTTCACATCATTGGGGCTTGACCTTAATCCATCACGTCTTCCTGTTGGTACTGAAAACCTTGGACCACCAGCTAATGCAACCGAGTCTCTGGTGGCTAGAGTTACAATGTCTGCGCATGAGACAGTTCGGGGACATGCAGCCTCTAGCTGCCTCTTAGCCTCATCAATGATCTCGTATCCTCTCACGCTTGCATTTGGTCCGGTGCTTTTCTCTGATGGCCTTCCGGGTCTTGGGTCGATCAAGAGGGAAGCATCACAACCCTACATAACCATTCAAAACATTGCTTGATCAATGTTGTGTCTAGATATTAGCTAGTTTACGATATATATATATATATATATACACACACACAAGGAGAAGCTTATACTAACCCTGACAAAGCAATCATGAAACTGCATACGAAGCAATGCTGCAGTAATGGAACGGTCACCGCGGAAACGGTTGGCAACAACATTAGCAACGATAGATTCAGCTCGAGGGCATGAGCGGCCATAGAACCCAAGTCGGAGCTGCGCCAAAGCAGAGGGAACAAGGAAACAGAAAAGGAAAAACAAAGCCGTGATTGCCCTCATTTCGTATGATTTGCTCTTACTTTTCCTCTCCTGTGAAAACCTAGTAATACTTTTAGATTGTGTTCTTTCTAAGTTTTGGTGATGAAATTGTTCGTGCCCGTTAGATGCATATTTATATGTAACGTTGGGGACAAGACATTGGTAAAGAGAATGTTTCATTTAGAAGACGTGCATAGGGTAAATGTAGTAGTTGTTCTTTGTTAATGTCTTTTTAAAAATGTAAAAGTTCGTCCTCCTCACGTCAAAAGTTTGATTATGGCCAACTTGGAATATATTTTAAACAATTTGCGTTCAATATATTTGTCAATTTCGAAAGGGTACGTCATACGTGCCATTTCTATTTCAAGATGCTGACTCATTAAGATATGCTATTGTTTTGTGATATACCATTTTGGATCCGTTTCAGATTAAAAAAAAAATTGTAAAAGAAAATAGAAAGAAATTATGTAAGAATTGGTTTTTTTTTTCTTTTTCTTAAAGGGTTAATATAATTAAACAAAAAAAAAAAGAAACAATGGGGAGTAATGTTTGGGGAAGAGAGGAGAAGTGACAAATATAGAAGAAGAAACTAAAAACGTGGGAGTACCTATCTCGTTAAAACTTTATTCGGAAAACTCAATTGGAACAAAACCGAGTGAAGGAAAAAGAGTACAACTAACTTTTGTCTCGAGGGGAATTGTTGTCGATGAGAGTTGATGTAGGCGGACTGGCGTGATGACTCTCGCAAAATCTAAACCAAACTTGAAGAAGGGAGGGTCTCTTGGTGGAGTGGCCTGAGATATCCCTAGGAGCTTGGCTTTGATAATGGTGTTGATATCTCTGAGTAGATGAGATGTTGGTCTTGACACGGTGGTGTGAAGGCGGGCGTTTCGTTCTCTGCAAATCATGTATGTCGAAACTTGGAATAGGAGGTGAAAATTTTTCTTCATATTGGGGAACGTGCTCGAGTTCGACAACCACTGAAGGATATGGTGAAAATCCAAATCAGGAGGAGCATAATTCATAGCCAACATAAGGAGACTAGAAAAGTAAGGGCAAGAGAAAAGGAGGTGCTCCCTGGTGTCCGAAGCGGAGTTGCACATGAGGCATGTGTCTGGGGACTGTGGGGAGAATCTCCTTATCTTATCTCGAGTGCGTAGTCTATCACGAGCAATTATCCAATATGTGAACGAGTGCTTGAGAACTTTTCATGCGAACCAGATTGATTTGCGTCAGCTGACCTCCGGAAGAGGGGGATTGAGAGTCTTGAAAGTCCTGGAAGCTGAAAACCTGGATGGGACTGAATCCAGATTGTCTTCCGCAATGTCGACATTCCATATGTCCAGGTCCCTGTTTGAGGAGTGGAAGAGGAACTCTGAAGGCGGGAGAATGCTGCGGAGGAAGGAGATCGTTTGATTTCGGCTTCTCGATGAGATGGTCAATCTTCCATCTTGGATAATTTGGGAGACTGTGGCGTCGAGAGGAATGCCGGTGAAGCGAATGGTGGACTGGCCAATGAGAAGGGTGAAGGGGTCTCAACATGTCCAGTTGTCCTGCCAAAAATAATAAATAGTACATGTACCAATACGGCAATAGAGAAAGGACATGGCGATGTGTCGCAGCTTGAGAAGTCGTCGCCATATCCGGCTACCATGGGGTTGAGAAGAAGTAATATCTAAGAAAAAAATCAGAACCAATGAGAATTGGTTCTTGTGGTACACGAAACTAAAAATAAGATAGAAACAAAATAACTTGAAAGGCTGTGAAAATTTGTAGAAGAAAATATAAAAATAGAAAATGATGTTTAATGATTTGTTGATTAAAGTTCATTAATCCATTCAATTTATACACACGCATAACGGACTTTTTTCTCCAGCGGTGAAAAAGATAATGAATTTTCCTTCTCCATTTTGTCTTCCATTGATACATATTACATACAATAGTTGATATCAGTCTTTATTATAGTTCATTAGGTACCGATTCTACATATATATCACAAAAGACAAATATGAGTATCTTCTTAACACTACGAGAAAATGCCCGTTCAGCGACGACCAAAGTTGTTGCTAAACGGTCGTAAACAACAGATTTTGACAAATTAGCGATCAATTTTGAGTGGTCGCATTAAGAGATCGTTACTTTTAGACGATATTTTTTGTGACGATTTTTCGACGGTTTACCAGACTTATCGAATAGTACCGCCGGTGGACGGACTTGAATCCGACCGCCGGACTTGAACCACCTACCCCCGGAATAGTACCTCCGGAGGCCGGCCTGGGGACCTTCTGCAGCGGCGGCGAGCGACCTGAATTAATTCAGAAAAACTGTATCATGTAGGATTCGAACTCAAGACCTTAAGGTATCAAATAACCACTAGACCACATTAACATTTTGCAAACTCTCCGTAAAACAAATAGAGATCTAGTAAGGCTTTAAAATGATTGCGACAACATATATCGTGGGAAAGTGGTCGCTAAAATAAAAACCCTATGTTTTGTCGAAAAGTGGTCGCAAATTTGTGACGACATAGCGATGATCTTAATTTTTGTCTAAAAAGTGGTCGCAATTTAGCGATGACATAGTGACAATCATTTTGATGTCGATAAGTGGTCTCAAACTTTATAAACCCTAAAAAATAGTATTTTACACATATTTTTGTTTCAAATTTTACTTACTTAATATAAATTTTCGTATATAACGTAAAAATAATAGTACAAGTTTAGCAATTGATGCGGTGACAAAGTCCTGAAGTATCTAAAATTTTAAAAAAGGCTAGCATCATATCAGTATTAAAAAATAAATAAGAATCTAAAGATTTGGTTCTATAACGTATAAGTTATAATCTATCTATTAATTTACGGTTTTTTAAATTATTTACATGATGTCATGGAAAAGTGGTAGTAAATAATAAAAATTTTAACTTTTATTGTAAATTTTTGATAGCTTCCATTGATACATATTACATACAATAGTTGATATCAGTCTTTATTGTAGTACATTAGGTACCGATTCCACATATATATATATATATATCACAAAAGACAAATATGATTATCTTCCTAAGCTAAAGATGTCACGGGTGAAGATTTGTGAACCTCGAACTAAACAAAAGCAAAATGACGTGAGCAACCAAACATGTAACGCATTTTCCCAATTTTCTTCTACTCTCGATAAAGCTACTCATTTTAGGTCTCTTAGGATTCTTATGTTTCATCATCACACTTAGGCGTCTTTATGATTGCATTTGGGTATATTTTGGTTCCTTTCATATTTTCACATATTTTTATATTCAGAATGAACCATTTGAATGCAAACTAGCAAATGAAGATGAAAGAGATCATGCATAAGTATCATAAATATCATATATGATAAAATTAAAGTAGATTATGATCGGTTTAAAAAATATACTAAACCCAAATCGAACCCGAACTGAATATGTAAAAAATCCGAATAAGATTTCAACTTAAAAACCAAAAACCCCGAAACCTGAAAAATCTGAACCAAACCCGAATGAGTATCCAAATGACCAGGCCTAGTAGCTTACATTTAACGGTTGTTTGTGCTAGATTGGACTGGTGATAAGGAAGATAGTTAGATATACCTATTTTAATGAAACATACCATTTTGGAATTTTGATTCGGTTGACAATACCAATTCAATTTTCTCGACAGCATCTGAATAAAAAATTATGAAAACCAACGAACAAATTGTTAAACTACATAAAAAATGCAATCTATAGAATAACATGAGTTTGACCAAAAGCAAAAGAATAACACGAGTGATCACATAAATTACCAAAGTGCAACTTACAAGTGAATTTTAAGGAAAATACAAAACATGTTACCGAAAACGCAAACTTTCGGTAGATTATTTAACGGAGAAAAAAACAAACGAAGGATTAAAATGAATAATGGTTAAAAAAAAAAAAAAGTGTAGAATCAACGTCCGTTGTTGAAGACTCTGCAGTTTCTCCTGATCTCTCCAGAACGTCCAGTAAGAACTCTTATGGTACCCATTTTCACCATTGCTTGGGCGAATCTCTGTCTGAAGAGTGTATTGCTCGATGCAAAACTCGACACAATCCCACGGGTGGATCTATCGAGACCCAAGTTTTGATCAATTCTTAGGATTCCTCTCTGTCTTTGGATCTCTCCATAGATTGCGTTATCCACGGTAAATGGAGTCCTCTGGTCCAAGAATACTGATGGGTCATTGGGGGCACGACATGTGTTCCTCAACCTAGCATTTAATGAGCGCTCCATTGAAGGATCGTTAAGCCTATCTTGGAAGAGACTGCAATGCGCAACACCGACGCTGTGGCCACCACCAATAAGTGTAACCATATCGTTCGCATTCATACCTTGAGCTGCAAATAATTGGATAGATGCGCCAACCGGAATTGTTGGTCCGGGTAAGTTCACATCATTGGGGCTTGACCTTAATCCATCACGTCTTCCTGTTGGTACTGAAAACCTTGGACCACCAGCTAATGCAACCGAGTCTCTGGTGGCTAGAGTTACAATGTCTGCGCATGAGACAGTTCGGGGACATGCAGCCTCTAGCTGCCTCTTAGCCTCATCAATGATCTCGTATCCTCTCACGCTTGCATTTGGTCCGGTGCTTTTCTCTGATGGCCTTCCGGGTCTTGGGTCGATCAAGAGGGAAGCATCACAACCCTACATAACCATTCAAAACATTGCTTGATCAATGTTGTGTCTAGATATTAGCTAGTTTACGATATATATATATATATATACACACACACAAGGAGAAGCTTATACTAACCCTGACAAAGCAATCATGAAACTGCATACGAAGCAATGCTGCAGTAATGGAACGGTCACCGCGGAAACGGTTGGCAACAACATTAGCAACGATAGATTCAGCTCGAGGGCATGAGCGGCCATAGAACCCAAGTCGGAGCTGCGCCAAAGCAGAGGGAACAAGGAAACAGAAAAGGAAAAACAAAGCTGTGATTGCCCTCATTTCGTATGATTTGCTCTTACTTTTCCTCTCCTGTGAATGTTATTTCTAAATTATGAGATGATGAAGTTCTAAGTGCCCGTAAAAGCCATATTTATATGTAATTTTAGGGACAAGAAATTGGCAAAGAGAGTGTTTTAATTAGATGACGTGCATAGAGTAAAGGTCGAAACATTGACATCTGACGGGTTAAGAGGAATATATTAGGTAGTACCTGAGCACTAATAATGTTCCATTGACAATAGAATTATTCCACACGTCAAAGATTGATTATGGCCAACTTGAAATACATTTTGAACAACTTGCGTTCAATATATTCTGTCGATTTCGAAATGGTACCATTTCTGAGAAGTGTATTTTGTTTTAATGCTGACTCTTTAAAAAATGCAATTGTTTTTGTGATATACATTTTTTAAGAAGAAGCTATAAAATGAAATATACAAAATCTGCAAGTATTGTTTCTTCCGGTATAGGAAACCATAAAACAAGATAACAAAAGAAAAAAAAGCTAGAAGATTCGAAGAAATAGTGATTGGTTCTATCATGCATCACGCTCAATATAAATATATCAATTAAAATTAATATATATATATATATATATATTTTTTGATCAAACGATATTAATATTTTATCTTTCAATTTACCCATACCAACTAAAAATCAATAAAAACATATATTTTAATTACATCGATAAAATCACCTAATATAGATAGGTTTTTAAATGTGTGGAAACCCTAAAACATACAACTTCAAGAAATAGAGAAGTAAGTATTATACCGTACACTGTTACACAATGTATATCATAGAATATAGAATGATCGATTCATTTTTCATTCATTTTTCTTGTGTATGATCTTTTTCATTTTGCTTATGATCACTAGTGACAACCGTATCTATGAACATTGAAATCAAACTCTCATGTGTTGGTTCTTCTAAAAAGCTTTCAGATGACATTCATTTGTGGAGCCCGAAGGTTAATGTTTGCAAAAAGGTTCTTCGACCGGGCAAAGCTTCCCCCCCAGCTAATATAGAAAAAGCTCCAATATCAACAAATACTTTTAATAATTATTCGTTTTAAGTATAAATTCTTAAAACTGAAATAACCACTGATTGCTGACCCCAAAAAAAACTCTCAAACTCGCATATAAAAATCGAAACGAACAGGATTAAAATAAAATAAAACCATGGAAGAGTTCTTATTTGACAGTGACCAGAGACGTCGTGTAAAACATATCTGAGATCTGAGATTCTGAAAGAGAAAAATAAAGAACAGGCACAACCTAGATTTACATTACACATTCAACTACATTGGCTCTAGAACTTGTTCTTTCCCTCTCTATTAAAAATGAGCCTTTCTCTAACAAACAGATATCAATTTGGAAATTAATTAAACCTCATAAAACATCGCAAACGATTCAAAGATTATAACTGCTGTAGCCACCAACATCAGAAGCTGGTCTATATTCCGTACTATAAGTTTGCCCAGCCATCGACGGCGTGTAAGTGGAAGGACCCGCCAGCTGAGAGTATGCTGTTGGTCTATACTGCATCGTCTCTGTGCCCATGTAGCTACTCGAGAGTGGCTCTTGACGGTTGCTCAGCTGAGGAGGATATGCAGGTACATAGCCAGTGTCGATTCTGCCATATCCCCCTGAAACCGAAACTGGTTTCTTGTGATTGCTGATGAACTCCTACAGGCACGACACACAGTTTTATGGTGAGGAACAAACCAGGCGGTAGCACGTAAAGGAAGCGTAATCTTAGAACTTTTACAATGCCATTTCACAAAAAAGTATATATATAGATGGAATGTGTTTTTACTTGAATTAGTTGCTCAGCAGTTTGTACTTGAGAAGATGTGCCTTTGATTTCCACTGTGATTTGATCAGGATGTGGACTCTCTTGAATGGTTATGGTAGCTCCGCTTCTTCGACGGATGTAGGCTATATTAGCTCCTTCTACACCAATAATATCCTCCGCATAGGAGAATGGTATTTGCATCGTCTGAGATACCTAGTCAGAGAACCCATCATAGAAACATCACTACTAGTTCCGAAATATAAGCGTAGATGTGTTAATATTAAAACCACTGGTAGAAGACTAATCATAACAAGTGAGAACAATGATAAGGCTAAACATTTTGAGGATATGTTGTTGTATCTAAGGGAATCTACCTGTGTGACAAAAGCAGCAGAAACCCGAGCAAGACCTGGAGAGTGTCTGGCGGAGGACAGTACAGGATCCTGACTGTAGATAGAAACTCCCGAAGGCTGAGCACGTGACTCCATCCGAGAATCGCGCTCTAGAAACGAAGGTTCCCTCCGTGCTAAGAGGGAAAAATCAGGCTCGATTACATTTGACGAAATAGTATGCAGAGATGACTTGTTGTCAGCTAATGGTTCTTCCTGACGAGTTTGAGAGACTCTAGCTAGATACTAAAGATAAAAATGACAAAAGTTAGATAATTCAGAAAGGAAATAAAAAGGAGAGAGAAAGCAAGGAACTAATCGTTTCAGATATCCAAGCTTACTTGCTTTTCGAAGAGAGGAACCACAGTATGGTCGACTAGAAATTTTCTTAGGTGTCCAACAATCCCTTCTAACGCTTTAAGGATCTTTAAAGCTTCCCCCTGCAAATCCACTATCCTCTCATCTTGCGCAGCATAAAACGGTGTTTCCTCTGGCAGAAAGAAAATACAGTTTACGTATTATTATGGAGTAGGCTCACATGAACTATACAGCATACAATTTCAAAAATAGGAAATAGGCATAGCACAATATTTTAAAGATGACAGACATGAATTGAAGGACTAACTGAACTTTAGAAAGGACAAACAAAGAGATCCTATTGCTAAAATTGAAAATGCAAATGATAATACCTTCTGATAAAATGCGAACTGATGCACCAGAGTTCTCTACTATTGATTTAATCAAAGATCCTTGTTTTCCAATTAAATTTATCGCCTGCGTAGATGCAACTAATAAACGCACTGAACAGAAGGAACTTCCAGCGTTTTGAACATCATCATCATTATCTGGCAACCCTGAAACTCGTCTAAACACCCTCAAGACTGCGTCCATAGCAGGGGACACGTAGGCCTCTGGTTCTTCCTTACCAGATATTAACACCTAAACATAACATTTCGTTAAAGACCAAGAAATTAACCTAGTGAACACTTAAAAACTACAGTCAAAACCATAAAATAATCAAAATTCAAGTTTTTGTTTCTCTAACTTCACCACATAATCACTACCCTTGGGCAAAAATTTCACCACTTTCCCAACATAATTCATCACAAGAACCAATGATCACACCCCAAGAATCTTAATACCAATGAATAGGAAACCCTAGAAATAGAACTAGAAAATCCCCAAATTCGAATAGTTTTGCACACAGTAAAGCACGTAAAGAGAGAGAAATATACTAACGATGCGATCGGGAGTGGTAACAGGACCATCAAGGACTTTAATACGAGCACGAGTCTCCTCACACATCTTCTTAATAAAGTCTCCTTTGCGTCCAATAATAGCTCCGACCTTAGTCACCGGAACGATCATACGAAACACGCAATCACCAGGCCAACCCGGCCACCTCTCCGCCGCGGAATCGTTCGTATCGGGAGCAGTAGTCTCAGAAGCAGCTACGTTATCGGGCTGATTCAATTCAGGGAAGGCGCCGGCGTTTTCGTCAAGCAATGCGGTGGCACTGACTCCCGCCGGAATCATATTTTCATTCTCAGGGAGGTTTATAGTACCGTTGTTCTCAACGGAATCTGCGACGGCGGCCATTAGAACCGGCAACACAAAAGATAGCTACAAAGAGAGAGAATGGTTTAACCTCTGGTTTATAGGAATCGGCGTTGTCATATAATACGCTGTCGTTTTCGCCTAACGGTTTGGGCTTTCGGTTTAAACAGTTTCACTTTTGACCTTTTCTTTTCTAAGCCCATGAGCTATACTTGATACCGAAGAATACTCCAACTCTACCTAAACATATGTTTACACTTTTAAGAAGCGTAGGTACACATACTAATACTATTAAAATATACATGTCTTTAACAAAAACCTAGAATCTTCAGAAATTTGTTTCATCATATATTTCATTAATTAATATCGAATTTAATTAAACCATGTGAATTACAGCAGTTAGAAATCGAGGAACATATGAAAAGGAGTTATAAGATGCAGTAGATTTTTGAAAATATTTTGATAAACTAACAGAGCATATCAAAGTACGTATACTCTTAATCGTATGAATAGAACTCAAGAACAAGATTAAAAGAATGACTCTTTTTTTTATTATGTTTATAAATAACTCAAAGTAAGCATTTGTTCTCCTTAGATCTCATGGTACAACTCACCATAGTCTCATTTATAGGATTAGCTACTCCTAATCCTATTAAAAGATAACAACTAAATTTCAATCTTATTCCTAAATTATCTCATAAACTTTAGTCTATCTTATCTACTAAACTATAGCTCGGTTTAGTAGCATTTTGGCCAATACGATTTGGAATTAACCAACAGCATAGCCTTAATGAATAAAAACATTATTGCTAAAAAAATCTCACATTCTAAATATATTTTTATTCTATACATTTTTCCTAAACTCACAATATATGGGTTTAACTTTTTTACGTCACAGTTATTGTTTTACATCAAAAATTTATGCACTAAAAATTTAACATATACATATAATTTAAATGAGATAGACGGTTTTTTTTTCAGTTTACCGTAAATTTGGAAGACTTGGTTAATATATATTGTCATCATATGCAATATGCTATGGGGAAGAAAAGGACGTGACATAAAAAGTATCGGCTGGCCCGGAAGATACTTATCTCTGTGCGAGTCTCTTTTGTATTTTAGGTTCCTAGACTTTCTTGATATTTCTTCAAAAAAAAAAAAAAGACGTTCTTGATAAAAATTTCTTTTATCTTTTTTGGTCAGAATTTTTTTTTTAATTTCTTTATTTCAAAAATTAGATCTTTGGTCATGCATTTTTAACTCGGAAACTAAAATGAGTCCCCATGCTAGATCCAAATTGGGAATTTATATAGCACATATGTGTTTGTATACGGTAATGGTCCCCTCCATGGCTCCATACACGTATGTAAGACAGTAAGAGAGGAGAGTTCACTTGTACTTTGTAACTATTTGGGTCAATTTGTACAGTACCCTAATCGACTCTCAAAGGTCACATGCTTAACATCATACTTAATTATACATTTATCACACTGAATTGTCCAGTTACATGTTATTTTTTTTGGGTTACTTTCTAACAATTTCTTACATATTTATTAGCACTTTTTATCTCTAAAACTAGTTACATCTGTCTATTCAACACATATGAAAGGTAACATCTAGTCCTCGATTTACCGTCAATAAGCATTAAACCTCATTAATATTCTTTTTGTCCAAAGGTATATAACAGTGACACAACACATGATATATGTACATGGAAAACAAAAAATCTTCTATTTCCGTCGACCAATTAGATTGATGCTCCTTAAATAAATTTAATGACGATGTGCTTTACCACTCCAGAAAGACATTTATGGCTACTCCTTCGAAAAACCTTATCTGTTTTAGATTCAAATCTTTTTATTTTTATTTTTATTTTTATCGTACCGATCTCAGATATTAATTTGAAAAATAAATTTAACACTATGCTTGAAAGGAGAAAAGCTGAGGAAAAGAAAGGAGAAGAAGACAGGTCACATGTTGTCATAAGAAAAGAAGAGTAATAACGTAAGAAGATTCCAAAATAGAAAAATAACTGGGATGGACTTTGGAGCGGTGAGCAGAGTTGGCAGACAGATTTATCCTCTCTTTCTTTATAAATAAACTCATCTTTCCTCCTTACTAAGTTATGTTCTCCTCATATATATACACATATTCATCGATTGATAGGAATATAATCCAAAATATACTAACTCAAATTAAAAAATTCTCATTTCTACGTCTTGTCTTGTTAAATACATAAGAAAATGACTGATGGGACTATAATCTAGAATGTGACAAAGACAAAACTAAATCTAGTATGTGACAAAGACAAAACTAAGTATACGGATTTAGATGACTGTCATGGAAAGATATACCGATTAATAGATAGAGGATATATCTATCTTATCGAAACATGAGAAAATACTGTTCAATTGCAGTACGTAACATTATAGGCTCATTTTTTATTCTTCTAGACTCATTTATGACACAAACAATCGAAATAATCTAAAAACTGTGAGAATCTAATGATCCCATTGAACGTAATGACGCAAACGTATGATTGCCATCTGCCATAAATCACTTCCGTATGATACCAAATGGGTCCAATCGTTTCTCACTATCCAATACCCACGCGACTCTCTTTCTCTTACTCTCCACATTTTCATTTTTTAAATCGGAAAAAATACGAGTTACCTCAAACTATCAGTCAATACTATAATATCTCTTGTTTTAGTAGTTGAAGTTTTTAGTCCAATCGTTGGGTTCTTACTTTTAAGGGATGTCTGACACTAAACTTTTATTCGAACCAGTATATCCATATTTCATATGGATATACTTGGTGCTTTGATATAAATCAAGAAAACTCTTTAATTAGTCACATATCTAAAATTCGTATCTATAAATTATTTTTTGATTGCAAAATATGTTAAGCAGAGGAATTTATTTTTTAATTTATTTTTGCCATATTTTACATTTCAATACCAATTTGAAGTTTCCTAGTGTAAAAGAAAACACCACGCATCACAGAAATCGAACACATGCAATGGGATCTAGCCACGTACACGGATAAGGTGACCTGTTAAGTTTTGTTGATACGGACATAGACGAAAAGTTTTACA
Source organism: Boechera divaricarpa (assembly GCA_026770425.1). Classification (NCBI taxonomy): domain Eukaryota; kingdom Viridiplantae; phylum Streptophyta; class Magnoliopsida; order Brassicales; family Brassicaceae; genus Boechera; species Boechera divaricarpa. The sequence goes on from CM049192.1 coordinate 7,204,361, forward strand.
GGTGGTCGGTTATAAATTTATAACGTTTTCGAAATTTGAAAACCATTTGTTTAACGTTCCAAAAACTTTCTTAAAATAAAACAGTATAAAACAGTTTTAATATTACCATTCGAAATGATAGATACCATTCAAGATGTTAAATAGTAAATACTTAATAGTAGTTTTAATTTTTTTTTTTTTTGAATTTGTTTTCTTTCAAAATTTGCAAATATTCATTAGACCATCATTAATGCTAGTTTTTCAAAGATTCTTAGAGGGTTTCTTAAGTGTATTTTTAATTAAAATAATGAAAAAGTGATACTTGAGTTTAGAAACGTTTCTTATTTAAGAATTGTAAAAAACGGTTTTTAACAATTTATTATTAAAAAAATAGATAAGAAACCCATTATGGGTTTTACCATTAAAGATGCTCTAAGTCTCCCTTTCCCCAAGTGCCGATACTCTCTCTCACTTTCTCACTCTTCTTTTTTTTCACCTTTTTACCTCTCTGTTTTGGCATTAACAAAGTGATGATATTTCACAAATCAATCAAACAGAGCCTCAATTTATTTGACTATATAACTTTGACAAACCCTAACGGGTATTTTCTCTTTTCTTACACCATCTCGTGATTCTTCCAATCCAATCTCTGCCCCTCTCTCTCTCTTCTCTCTTTTGGGAATTCTTACATCCATGACCTCTCTCTCTCTGTCTCTCATCAATCTCAAATCTTCATAGGTTTTTTTGTAGGCTTCCCTTTATAGTAGACATAATTTTTCTTTTTCTCTTTTGACCTTTTTGCTATATTTAGTAAACAAGATTTTGTCAGAGGGTTTAGGGTTTAACAGTAGACTTGGTACGATACTGAGAAACGTTTCTGAATTTAAATTTATCCTATTCATTAAATTATACTCGGATTCTCCAGAAATAAACATGTCGTCTTGTCTAAGCGGCGACGGCGCCTATATGGTGAAATCGCCGCCGTCACACAACACTACTTCGCCGTCATCTACAATCTCCGAGTCAAACTCTCCTCCGTTCTCAATCTCGACGAGAAGGCCACGAACTCCACGGAAACGTCCTAACCAAACATACGACGAAGCTGCGGCTCTTCTCTCCACCGCCTACCCAAACATCTTCTCTTCCAAGAAATCAAAAACTCAGACTTTCGGCACTCATAAATCTCCTCTCAGTGATTACAACGAAGCTTCTCAGTTGCTTCTTCCGCTTGAATCCATCGAAGAGTCCGAGTTTCGGTTCAATCCCTCAATTCCAACGAAAGCAGAACACTTCTTGGAGCATAAAGATGTCAGTTTCGATGACTCAGAGGTGAATCGGTTTGGAATTTTCGATGATTTCGACGCGGAATCTATTCTGGATGAGGAGATTGAAGAAGGGATCGATAGTTTTATGGGGACTATAGTAACCAACGATGGAGGGAGAGGAGAATCTGGAGTTTCCGGAAATTTCTACAGAAACAGACGATTAGACGAAATTATGAAGAATGCTTGGAACGGAAGACTCCGATTAGGGCTCGGTTTGAGGAGTTCTCTCCGAGAAAACGACGACGGGAACTGGTGGAGATTTCCCACTGTGGAATTTGATCAGATCTCGCCGAGAATTCAGACCATTGTTACGACGGCGACGGCGGAGGGAGACAAGATAAAGAAAAAGAAGAAGAAGAACAACAAAGTGACTCCGGCGGCGGCGGAATCAAAGTTGGAGCAGAGAGTGTGTCCGACGTTGTTGAAGCTCGACTACGATGGGGTTTTAGAGGCTTGGTCAGGTAAGGAGTCACCGTTCTCCTACGAGATTCTGGGTTCGGACGCCGCCGTAATCGATCGACATGTACGTTACTTCAATTCTCTAATCCCTCTTTCCCGCCGCTGAAATTAAATTAGTCTATCTTAATTCTCGTAACGAATTAGTTCGGAATCTCCTAAATCCTCTTAAACCATGCCACATGGCACTCAAATTAGCATCTGAAAAGAGTGTTGTCTTTTAAACGTTTTAAAAAAATGTTTTGATAACAATTATTAGTATAACAATCGTTAGCAATTATTGATTTCTGAATCTAGAGCTGACAAGAATAATTAAATCAGTGGTTCTTAATTATTTCTTTCCTTTTCGTTTAAAAAATTCTTATCAAATTTAAGTGGGGCGTATTAACCAACATTAGACACCCCTAGTTACCTACGATTATCTAAAATAATTAACGAGAACCCCATTTAAATCTATCTGGCTACGATTATCTGAAAAGATGAAGCCGAAAAATTATGTGTCAAGTATGTAGTTGCTAGTAGTTTATCAATTGGCTGAGTGAGTTTGATGTAAGATGAATGATGTTTGGGGACAGGCACGGTTGGGTGAGATAGATTTGTTCGGAGAAAGTGGAGTTAGAGAAGCAAGTGTGTTAAGGTATAAAGAGAAGCGGAGGAATAGACTCTTCTCCAATAAAATCCGATATCAAGTTCGCAAACTTAAAGCCGATCAACGCCCCCGTATGAAGGTATATATCTATATTATTGTCTTGAACTGTCAAAACTGAAACTTATATGTTAATATATATTAGTGTCAGTTAGGGTACAATCAAACTATGTTGATACATTTGATTTGAGCTAGGATTTAGGTTAAAGATTATCATTATAATATTGTGGTTTTCTCATCGATAGGGACGATTTGTGAGAAGGCCCAACGCAAGGAATTTACGCGGGCTACGATTATAAGAATAAGAGCCTAAAGAACTTGACCTCTTTGATTCTCTTTTTGTTTTGTCTATTCATGTTTAGTTGCTTTGTTTTTGCAGACTTTGCAAATTCGCCCTCCCCATTTTTGTTCTTTCTTTAACTAGCCCCTCTTGTTTTTTTGTCATAAGGGAATGGGGAAGAAATTAGTTGATTCGAGACAGTAAGGAATGAGAATGAATACGTACAACTTTATTTTTGTTTTGGTAGAAATTACGTGATTAGATTAAGAAATCATATGCACTATTAACGCCCGGATGTGATGATTTATATTAGTGGAAAAATGTTTTATGTTGCAGATGGTTTTTAAATTGGATCCAAACGTTGCTATGCACAACAATTTAAATATTATTTCAATATCCTTTTTCATATACAAAATCGGATATTCAACTCTCTTTACAATTTGGTTTTCATCTTCTTTAGATTTGCTTTTTTTTTTTCCATTCTGTTGTCTCGCATTTAATATAATGTACCATGCAGTAATATTTTCTTTGTTTTAGGCATTTTTGCCTATACATATTTTGGAGTCAAAGATCAAAACATTTTTTTGAGTATAAGATATTCAACAGTTTCAATTTCATTGCATACTCTCTCAATTGAAGGCCGAGCAAACCCGTCGAATCTCCCCTTTAGAACCAGTCTTCACACCAATCTTCCCCATCTTCACTATTGCCTTTACGAAATCAGACTCGAAGGTTGGCCCAAAGAAGGGATTTAGCATCCCAAGATAGGAATCCACAACCCGTCGGGTCGTTACATCCTCGTAAAGACCTGCATCGGTCTGAAGCACAGCGAAACCATCCTTTATGTTGTGCAGAATCTGCTTGTCGAATACTCGTTCACTGAACCGGTCCATTGGTAACCGGACGTTTACGTCACCATTTTGTGGGCACTGAGTGGTTAATTCGGGTAGGAATACCGGATTGATGGTCGGGTCAGGTTGGCCACCGGGTAAGAAATCGTAGAGGCGTTTTGTCATGAAGAAGCAGGCCGTTGTTCCGATAGTGTGAGCAGCTGATACAGTTGAGAGAAATTATTAGAACGAACGAAAAGTGGACCACTCAATTTTATTAGATCTTTGATTTCTTAAAGCTAGAAACACTTTCGTTTTTTTGTTTTTGTTAAAAGTTTTTTTATTCATGTTAAGATATTAAAATGACACGAAATGTGACCAGGTTTGAAAGGCATGATCACTAGTCACTACTGTATTAGACTCGTGCATGTTTATAGTTTCTTCTGTTTCTTGGTCACACGTGCACGGTGATGATTTAACCCTAAAATGTACTCTAAAGAATGACCTGATAGATGTCAAAAACAAGAATGGTCCGATAGATATTATTATGACGTTTTGTCCGATTAACCGCCGATCCTATAACAGGCCTATTTTCGTGTGAATGATGACATTTCTGGGCCAGGCCGGATTTAGTGGATTAGATGACAGAAATTCAAAACACATCTTCCTAATAGAACACACTCAATTTTGTAGTAATAAAATACAAATTCATGCAAAAGTGCCTAAAGTAATTTGCAAAAAGCCTAAATATTCTTTTTTAACAAACGACTATTCATTTCGCTTTAAAATTAGCAAAAAAATAGGTAAAACTGGATATTTTTTTTTGTTATAGTTATTTTCACGAATTTATCATCCAAATTTACAAGAGAACTTTTTTCTGAGGAAGAAAACACTGTTGGCTTCGGCTGGAAAAAAAATCCAAAAATGTTATTTATTTATTTATTGGTCAACTAGAATTTCGTAACGCACGTGACACCAACACACGAAGAGAAGAGGAAACGGACGAAACATGCAAAACACATCACGGATTCAGGAAATGAAAATCATATAACTTGGAACTTCGAACCAAAAACCTCGAGAGATTCGAAACCACCAAACAAACATGGAGAGAGAAAGAAGAAGAAGAGATACATACCACTGAGAAGCACGAGCTCTTTGGCGTTGAGTCCCTTCTGCATGAACTTGTCCTTTAGTATCTGAATCGAGTCACTCACCTCAGGCATGTCCTTAGCCAGCGACATATTCGAAACCCGACCATCTCTTCGCCCAGTTGGCACCTCATACGCTGGTCCATTCGCCTGTATCATGAACTGATCACAACGGAGAAGAAGAAATATGAAGATCAAAAGTTTTTTTTTTTCTTTCTCTAATTGATTTTTTACCAAAGATATGGCATCACGTGCAGCCAAGGCAACAATGTCTGAGCAAGAGACAACACCGGGGCATGCAGCTTCAAGCTCGGCTTTGGCGGCTTCTAATATCTCAAATCCTCTAACGCCTTCATGCCCAAAGGCATTCTTTTCAGAGACTGCTCCGTTATTCACGAGGATCGAGCCATCACATCCCTGAAAGTGTGGTTAAATCTATCAGCATAGCAACAATAGTAGAAAGTACAAAGAGGAGGAAAGTGCATTGAACCTCAACAAAGCAGTCATGGAAATGGAGCCGTAGAAGTATGGCTGGGAGGTTAGGGTCAGAAAGAGCAGCTCCTGAGACGACTCTCCTAACGATTGACTCGGCTTGAGGACATGTATTGGAGTAAAATCCGACTTTGAAATTAGCAAGAGAGACGCCAAGGAAAACCGTAACCAGAGACAAAGCTAGACTCATCTTAGCCTTTGTCCACGCCATTTGTGCTTTAGTAAGTTCAACTCAACAGAAAAAGAGAGGGAGCGGGAGAAAGAGAGAGATTTTATACAGGCAAAGTCTCATTCTTAAGATAGCTATAAAGAACGACATGTGATTAACCTTTTTTGCATGTAAAATTGTCACCTAGCAAAAACACTTAACAAAAACCGAAACACAGTAAATATTGACAAGTATCACTGCCCGGGACATACTGGTGTTATATATACAGAGCAAAGTCATTGTGAATCAAACAGAGAGGAATTGAGTTCTCGATGGAAAAGAGAAAACTAAATCAAATCAAACCAAACCAAACCAAATTATTCGTCGTTTCATACTAACTCACATACTTTGAAGCAGTTCAGGGTTCAAGAACACAGTTTTCCAGCTTTGGAAAGGAGACACCCAGTTGCATTCCGACAGTAACTAATGTCTCCAAGGACCTAGCACTGTTAGCTAAGAGATCCTCATCAATCTTAATTGAGTCCTGCAATACGTGTCATGTGAAAGGTAAGGTTCATGCAGGTGCAAGCACTCATCCAGGGATGGTATTATGAAAATGTATGATATTTGGTCACAAGATTTTCAAATCAAGAAACTAGGTTTCTAGGGTAGTGGAAGCATATAATTCAATTTTTCGGCTCTGGGAGCTTCGAAAAGATTAAGTATAAAGTATTATTATAGTGGTAAGAGTTTTGAGATTCTTTTTTATATTTAGCATACAGAAAACAAAGTTGGAAGCTAACCTTTTCAAAGACGCATATAACTGTGCTTCCACCAAATGAAAAGTAACCAAGCTGGAAAAAGGAAAATGTTAAATTAGTGGCCGCTTGCATAAGAAACTATTATCTATTTTTCAAATATAAAAAAAGGTTCAGAATTGCTTACTTCGTCCCCTTTCTTCACATGGTCTCCCTCTTTTCTAACAAAGGCGATGCTACCAACCATTGTTGCTCCAATCGCAACAAATGCCACCTGTTACAGACAATAGGTTGGAGTCAAGTTCTGTGATAAGATCAGATTTCATTATACAGGTTCATTTATAAATTACAGCATCATCGCATCAAGCACAAGTGACGATTGAGAAATAATTTGCTTCAGCAGACGAAGAAAGAAAAGATAGTTAATGACTTATACGAGATAACAAACCTTTCCAAACTCCGCTGTTGAAATAATTAAGATGGTCCGCTTATTATCAGTGAACACATTACAGTACTTGCTATTGACTGCAATCGGATTAACCTGAGAAGCAAGGTAGATAACGAGGAAACAAAAGTAACTCCAATAAGAAAATACGAAAAAAGAAGAATGAAACTCTTCAACTTAAAAAGGGAAATGGATCATTACATACTGTATATAAGCTTCCAGAAACATTGACAAACTTTTCAATGACGCCAGAGACAGGAGAATGAAAACGGTGATAGTCCTATAACAGATCAATAAATGGATAAAGAGAGAGGAAAAAAACTACTGTAAGTTTTTAGCTTTTGGTCGAAAGACATGAAGCATGCAGTCTTGTCATACCTGTGGAGCCAATCGGAATATCACCAAAGATCCATCAAGGAAAGCATCCGCATGCACATCCTTCCCAAGGAGGCCTTTAATTGAGAACTTCCGGCCCTAACAATATTGAAACCCGTTGAAAAATTAAGAATAGCTAGTAACATTTAGGCGGTGTTGCAAGTTATCAGCTGCATCACTTATGTTAAGATTTATTCAATTTTGCAGATGCCATGCCTAGCTAGCAGAATTACTATATTGTAGCTACTCTAGAGGGGCTTTACCTTGATCCAGAACCGCGTGCTATCATCCACTGATTGAAACGCCATTAATCGACAATCAGCAGCAGATACAGCAACATCATCCTGATCCATGCAAGCAATTGGTCTTGCACCAGGCTTTAACTCCCGTATGAAGAATTCATTGAAAGTCTGCAAGTGAAATGACCATCTTTCAAATCCATTAAAAGTACACAAGCTTTCCAGTTAACCAAATTATCAAGGGCTTTTCCCGTGCTCGATAAAAACGGCAAAGGAATTGGCTTAGATTTACCTGATTATCACTTACATATTTATTTTATACCTAGTCGCAAACTAATATGTTTTTTTTGTAGAAGGTCATACGGTGAATTGTATTCAGTTACATCTCAAGTCCAAGAACTAGCAACATTTTCTTTTAATATCATAGTTAGAATCATACCATGAGTTGCCTTTGCATACCTTAAAATGGTCTAGAGGATACTTGACTTCAGCCATGTTTATTTGATCCTGCAACAAACAAGTGATTCAACTTTTGGCCTTCATGTAAACTTACAAAAGGAGATCTAGTGAACCAATTCCAACGTATCCATTGCAATAAATAAAGCATAAGAGAGGACTTGATCTCTGTCAGAGGATTTCACATGGTGTCTCAATTCCCAATAGTAATATCGGATTCCTGTTAATATTCATCCAAGTTTTTCTAAGATATTCTGTGCTATATAGCACTATATCAATATCCCATTTCAAACAGGTATTGTTAAACTCCAAGCCACAAGCCAACTTGTGTCAGGCTTAAACTCAACAGCCATTTGACACATAATAACTTAACAAAAATAATTCACACCTTGAAGAACTCGAGAAAGCTGGGTATATTTTGAGCAGATTCAACCGAGTTCATTTTCTTCCCCTGCTTTTCGGAAAGGTTCTGCAAAATCTCTTTTGCTCCTGCATCAAGGGGATCAATCCAGAATGAAGACTTATTTGCTTTGATACAATGGCAAGAATGTGTAGCGTGGAACAAAGAAAGCGTAGAATAACAACAAATATTTATCACAGCTCGTGCATTATAGAAATGAAGGAACCAGCTCGTTACCTTGGTCCATAAGACGGAGTCCAATTTTTGACTGGTAGATAGCTCTCATCGACATAACAATCTTTGAATCAATCAATTCTTCCACAAGCCTCTTAGTCTTCCTATCAATCACCTAAATAAAGTATCAATTAAAGTAAGTATACTTTTAGTGCATTTTCATGAGCCATTAGGAGATACTCAAATGTAAACCACAAATCGATAGGAAGAATGCAAAAAATATCAGGTTTCCCTCAAGCCCCAGGATTTGCTGAAGTTTAAAGGATTTTAAGAATACAGAAAATCATACAACTTGATAGTTGGCTTCCATATTAGATGTTTATCATTACATAAACAAAAGTGGTAGAAAGGAAAGATACCACAATATGTGAAGCACTTGAACCAGTATTCAAACCAACATCATAAGTCGATAGATGAGTCCATTCACTTAGTTTGAACATCCATCTGACGAAATGTTAAAAAATTGAATGTTGATCAAGCGAAGAATATAATAAATTGTTTAGACTGTCTGATTAAAAACTTAAAAATGATAATTCTTCTTACCCATATGAAGCCTGCCTATCAGTCAAGAACCCTCCAGTCATCGTTTGATTACCAGTTCCTTCGTCAAAACAGAGGGTCATGTGGATCATTGCGTTGAGCTTGTCAGAAAGTTGAAGAGCCTCACCACAGACCGGACAACTATTTATAATTGGCTCCCTGCAATAGATGCATGCAAAATACTAGGATTCAAGGATGTATAAATCAATAAGTATAAACAGAAGTTCTTAACATTCAGGTCAAGAAGTGTTATTACTCTTCCTGTTGAACGGCTAGAAGTGCAGCCAACTCATCAATTGTAACAACACCATCTCCATTCAGGTCAGCGGCTTTAAATAACTCCTCTTTCTGGATCAAGAGTGGCATCAGAAAATGAAGCAATCAAGCAATATCTATACGAAAATGCTGCGGAGAACAAATTTTGGTACTTCAAATTTCAAAACTAACTACCACTATACATTCGGAAACAAATACATATACACAAGCACGCACAACAGATAGAGGTGAAAAAGTCGCTGGGGGTCAAACCTTGTCAGCAGCCACTACATTCCCAAAAGCATTCATCAGATCAGAGAACTCTGAGAACGAGAGTGTTCCATCTTCGTTATAGTCCTGCGCTTAGATGAAGGGCTCCAACAATCAATTATAAAGGGTACATGATGCCATAATGTTCCATAGAAAAAAATTGCTTTAGAAGCCATTGAAAAGAGAAAGGTAGCTCATTGATTTTTAATTGACAGAAGTTTCACACCAAAAAAAATGAGGGCAATAAACATGAACGCAGGGAAATCTGATCAAAAACTGTCTATATAATCAATCATGACAAAACTTCACGAGACCAGAATAGGCAGAGTGGACAATTAAGTAAAGCATACCACTATGGACAAAATACGCTTCGCGAAACATGTCTCAGTTTCGACAGGATCCTGCGAATGTTAGCGAGCAAAAATCAGAAACATTCCCATTGCATTTGTTTAACCACCGTTTTAACTTTTAATATACTGCATACCTCAACGGAGCACGAAATGAACATGCTGCCAACAACATTAGATGAAGCCGGATCTAACAGGTCAAATGACTTGCAAGTAAAGTCAGGTTCCTATATCACATTGTATAAAAGAGAAGCAAAACAAATATGTCAACAAAAAATTTCTCACTGATTTATCATTCAATGCACTGACTTTTATCAGCTAAATCGTCGCAGATTCCCTAGAATCAATGGAAGACAAGTTATAGAAAGCAACTTGCTGATACTTGCACTAGTCGAGCTTAAGCCCGAGGAAGAATGAATAATTATTGAAAAGAAAAACAGTAGAAGAACTTAAACAGCGTTCATATGAAAAACAAACTTTAATTGCTGACCTTCACTATAAATTCAAGTAGATCTAGCTCACAATAACCAACGATATTGTTCTTCAAGAGCCTATTGGTCTGCATCAAACAAGGAAATTATATCAACTGATCAATAACTAAAAGACAAATCTAGAAAGAATAAAGTAAACCCTGATTACTTCACACCTCAAATACTGAAATTCTCGCCAGACTTGGTCCATTTTTCTCCAGAAGGAGCTTCTTCTCCTATATACACAAAACTCAAAACCGATGAACCCAAATATTCACAAGGCGGTAAAAAACAGTAATCGAGAGTTCTCTTACCGAGTTCCAAATCGGCTTATCCGTACTGCAAAATCATCAGAAACAAGACGGTGTTATAAGATTCAAAAAAAAAAAAAAAAATGGAATGCGAAGGAACCTACGAATCTGAAATTCCCGAACGGAATGTTTGTTCCCCGAAGGAAACACAGGCGAGCCACCTGTCCTTGAACTTCATCTCCGCCTAAGAGAAGATTCCAAAAGACGAAAACGAAGAGACACATGACTATCGTAATCGAAATTCGCAGTTAACGTTGACGAGGACAACAAAATCAAAAAAGGAAGGAGAGAAGTAAAGCCGTACGCCGATGAGAGTGAGAAGAGCAATGCCGGCGAAATCCTCTGCGCTCACAGATCTCTGACTAACCAATCCGGATACGCTTCCGGATCCTGGACGACGAAGACGGCGGCGGCTGCGAAAGTTTTGAATCTTCTGTCGCATCTTCGATCGGCGCGACTCCTTCGTCTCTGTTGAGTTTCCGTTTCCCATGGTTCTCGGTCTCTCTAGCTCTCACGCGACTTGGTAAACCAACGGATCGGAGATGGAGGAAGACGAAGTCAGTGAGCGGCAGTGACCGGGGTCTTATTTTATTTTTTTTGTCTGTCACCGGCGTAGGTGGAGATGAATTAATGAATTATCACACCGATTACTTTAGGAATTAGCGCACTTAATACTTTTCCCAACCTTTTTTTAATTCGTCTGTCTCCTTTAATTGTTATTTTTTTGCTTTTCATTTTCTGACACTATTTTTTCTAGTTCCAAATTTTTTCCTTTATCCAAAGTCAACTAGTGGTGATGGCTGCTTTGTGGAAAAGGGTTTTGTCATTTTGTAGGAACATGAACTCTGGAGATTCCTGAGTCCAATCCATTTAATGATCAAAGTTGTCCTTTTGTTGATCTATTCCTTAGAGAATGTCGCAGTGAAACGTATTGATAATAAAGACAGTGGTCAAAAATAACTAAATCCAAAATATGTGCTAAAATTATTAGAGGATCGGGGATAATTGGTAGAGGGACGTAACTAAAGGTTTTAGCGTTGTAAAATTTTGGTTGAAGGTTTTAGACTTTTAGTGTTAAGCGGGCAGTATTCATTTGAAAATACATAGTGATCTTTTAGAACATTTTCCTATTTTAGATTTCACAACTTTTTTCCTACAGTCGCATGTAAACTCGCCAACGTTAAATCAAGATGATTGATATAAATATGTAATCACATTGAATGAAACTATGATCAATATTTTCCACACAAAAAAAAAATATATATATATATATATATTAAAGAGTTTTTTAAAGAAATAAAGTATAGTACTTAAGAATGTTGCTGCTGCTGAAGACTGATGAGTTTAAAATATGGACCAGTCTTGTTCAGAACGAGCTTACGGTGGCTGCCTTGCTCTACGATCTTACCTCCATGTAATACACTTATCGTGTCAGCATTCTTGATCGTCGATAGCCGGTGAGCAACCACCACCGTCGTCCGGTTAGTCATTAACCGATCCAATGCTTGTTGTACCTATAGTAAAATTCATTCGTTGTAAACTCATAAGTCCATGAGGATTAAACTCTAGAAAGTCTAATGGTAAAGAAACTTACCACACGCTCAGATTCAATGTCCAAAGCGCTTGTGGCTTCGTCAAGTAATAGAATCGCTGGATTCTTGAGGATGGCTCTAGCGATAGCAATCCTTTGTCGCTGACCGCCTGACATCTGAACACCACGTTCACCAACCTTGGTAGAGTAACCTTCCGGAAGAGAGGTAATGAAGCTGTGAGCGTTTGCGAGCTTAGCTGATTCGATGACTTCAGATTGAGATGCTCCTTCGTTTCCATACAAAATGTTCTCGTAGATTGTTGTGGCGAAAAGTGCAGGTTCTTGTTGAACCAGACCAATATGTTTCCTCAGTGCTTTCAAATCTAGTTTCTTGATGTCTTTTCCTGAAATTGGGATAAGAAAAACCAGCTTATTCAGCTAAACAAAGACTTTCTTTTGATGCAAGAAACCTTGGTGTACAGAGATATCTTGAGACACAAGAAATTCTGTGTTCAGAGTTCTAAGTCAAATGCACTCACCCTCTATCATGACTTTTCCGGCAGTCGGATCATAGAACCGGAGAATGAGTGAAATGACAGAACTTTTACCGGATCCACTCTGTCCGACGAGCGCCATGCTCTTTCCGGAACGAACTGTCAGATCAAAGTCCCGGAAAATTACAACATCCGGTCTCGAAGGGTAGCTAAAGTGGACGCCTTTGAGCTCAATTGTGCCTTCCACATTAGTCAGCTCCTCGCTGGTTTCTCCAACGATCTGAGTTTTCCGGTCCAAGATCTCGAACACAGACGCAACCATCTGGTTTCCTTTCAGCAGATCCGGAGCTAGAGCCAATGTCTCACCCATAGCTAACGCCGTCACAATCAAAACCATGAATGTTTTCATCACTGATTTGAAGCCCGATAATCCTTTGTCCATCAAAGTTGATCCGTACCTATCAAATCAAAATTGACAGTTTCAATCTTTACAATTAGAGTATACTTTAAAACTGAACAAACCAAACGGATACCAAGTTGAAGCAATCGAAGTGTACCAAATAAACCAAGATTTATTCATTATAATATTTTTAATTTAACACATACCAAACATACATACATTTATTTATTATATATTTTTATTTTTATTTCTATTAAATTGTTTTTATCGAAAATCGAATTGAAATCCAATCCCTAAGCCTATTTTATTTATTTATTTTTTGTCTGAACCCTAGGTCTATTAATTTACAATCTTCTATAGTTAACTTATCCGTGAAATTTTGTGTGTAGAGAGAGAGAGAGACATACCAAAGGGCGAGGCCATATGAAGAGAAAATGAAGAACTGAGAGACACCATAGAAAAGTCCGGCAATTTGTCCACGCCTGAAAGAACTTTTGGAAGGTTCTAAAAGCTCTCTTGAATAAAGTTCTAGAATCTTTTCTTCAGCACAGAAGGCGGCGACCGTGCGGATGTTGCTAACAGATTCTCCGGCCAACATGTTGGCCTTCAAGTATGCTTTGCTCAAGTCTCCTCCATAGCCTTGCATGAAAAGTTTCTACAAATATAACAAAAAACAAAAACATAAACACAAACGCAAACGTTTATTCAAAACGTGGCAAAACGGTGCCTTACCTCACTGATATGGCCGCTTATAACCAATGGGTATGTGGCCAAGACGACAAGAGTGAGACGCCAGTTGAGTATGAAAGCGATGATGAAAGAGGTCACAACAAGACCTAAGTTCTGAAGTAGAATCGTCGACCTATCGACCACTATGGTTTTAAGCAAAGTCGCATCACTCTCAAGCCGTGATGCCAACATTGAGCTTGTGTTGTCCACCTCATCGAACCACCCGATTTCGTTCTTCAAGATCGCTACAAAACCAAAAACACACATAATAACAAATGGGATCTCTAATTTCTTAACGATGTTAAATTTGTTTATTGATATAAAACTTGCATTGAGACGAACCTCTAAACATATTTTCGCGGACACGAAGAGTGAGGCGCTCTCCCATAGTACCGAAGCAGATATGCTCTATGGTGTAGACTATCACGGTGATGACGGAGGCGCAGCAGAAGAGAATAGCGATCTTCTTGATCTCTTTTTGAGTCTCATCCCAACTACTGTAATAAGAAACTAAGGCTTGGGAGACTCCAAGTGCGAAAAGGGGCATCTGAGATCCAGCGATAAATGCACATATCGTGCCACACACACCGTACATCCAGTCCGGACGGATCATAGAGTAAAGACGTCCCACTTTTACTTTCACCTTTTTGGATGGATCGGCCCCATCCGGTCGAGTTACCGATTCCCTCTCCGAACAGAAGCTCGACCTTGTTCTTGATAGTTCCCGCGAGTATTTTATACTGCAGATGAGGACAAAAAAAAAAAGAAACGACGAACTGCTATGAGAATTAAGGGATTGGTTTAATTCGGTTTTTGTTTTTTCTAAGGAAAATGTTAAGAGACAGAGTATGGTGTTAAGCGATAGTACCTATGTGGTCTGCTTAACGTGCGATTCAAGGAAGGGTTACGCTGCAATGAGGCAGACTCTTGGAGACGAAGAAGAGAAGAGTAGGCTCCGTCGGGATTAGATATGAGATTCTCGTGGTTTCCAAACTCAACGATTTTCCCTTCGTGAACAACTGCTATGATGTCAGCATTTCTTACGGTTGAGAGTCTGTGAGCCACCACCACCGTTGTTCTCCCAACCATCACTCGATCCAGTGCTTCTTGCACGCTCTTTTCTGACTCTGCGTCTAAAGCACTGGTTGCCTCGTCGAGTAAGAGTATCGAGGGATTCTTCACGATTGCTCTTGATATAGCAATCCTTTGTTTCTGTCCGCCGGATAGTTGAATCCCTCTCTCGCCAACCTATGAGTGAAAAAGCAGAGTTTTAGGATTTGTAGATGCTTCTTTTACCCTAAAGTAAAAGTGGAATCTAGGGTCTATAGTTGTTTCTTGTATTCTAAGGTATCCAATTGACAGACCTGAGTCTCAAATCCTTCAGGGAGGTTGTTGATGAACGAAATTGCTTCCGAGAGCTTTGCAGCACGGCCAATCTCTTCAGCTGTCGCGTCATCTTTGCCATACATAATGTTCTCGCGAATCGTTGTTGCAAAAAGAGCTGGTTCTTGGTTAACCAAACCAATCTGTCCCCTTAACCACTTAATATGCAGCTCGTTTATATTGTTCCCGTCTAGCAACACTGCTCCAGAAATGGGCTCGTAGAACCGCTCGATCAAAGATATGACCGTGCTTTTCCCTGACCCGCTTCCTCCAACAAGTGCCACGATTTTCCCGGCAGGGATAGATAAGTTTAGCTTGTCAAAGATCACCACATCGGGGCGAGATGGGTAACTGAAAGTCACGTCCTTAAATTGAATGTGCCCGTCTACTTTCCCAAGTTTACGACTGGATTTTGCGCTTGCTTTTGCAACCGTGTTCCGTTCAATCATCTTGAAAATCGGATAAGCAGCAGCTTTAGCCCGTACAAATGCAGAAATATCTGGCGCCGCTTGTCCAAGAGACCTACACAAAACCCAAAAACAGACACTTAATGATCCACAAAAAGTAAACAAAGCAAACGTGGAGAGAAAGCAAACGTTGGAGATGAGAATATTTTTATATTACAGGCCGGCGATAACAACGTTGAGCATGGTAGTGAATGATTTGCCACCATCGGCGATATCCTTGTGGACCACAACGCTTGTAAACCATACGAGCAAAGCCCAAGACAGAAACAAGACACAGTGCATCGATCCAAGGCCTAGTCCTTTGGTTAAACCGGCTTTTCTCCCGTACTTGTACGTGTTCTCCAGAGCTTCTCGGTATAATCTCACCGCCCTTTCTTCACCGGTGAATGCTTGTACGGTCCTCACATTCCCGATCACCTGAATTATCAAGAGATATATGATAAACACCAGAACTAGACACTTTTATGAAGAATAAAACAAAAAAGATTCCTTGTCCGAGAAGTAACCAACCTCTTCCGCGATCTCACCGGCCTTGATGTATGATTTTCGGACACGGGCGATTAGTCCGATGGCGACGAACGCGTAGATACCGCCGGCTAGAGCGATTAAGGGGACTATGGATAAAGTGACGAGACTTATTTGCCATACACTAGTGAATCCAATTGCAAAACCGGCTATAAACCGGCTTATGTAGTGCAAGAAATTCCCTACCTGCAACCAAATATACCGATAATCCAGACAACTTTATCATAAACCATCAACCAGATTTGCGTCATCACACTGAAAATTTTAAATTAAGCGATCAACCTGTTTTGTGGCTGGCTAGCTGTAAAGAACCAAATATAGGTCAAAATTTAAAATATAAATTAAATCGTATCAAACTCAACCGCCTTATAAATGCAAAATGCAATGCAGCTATATAACCGAATTAAAGACAATGCATTTATTATTTTTGCATCAAGGACCGAATTATATAAAAGGAAAATAAAGGCATATATACTTCCTATATACTTTATTCGAGTCTCAGAAAAATGAAGAATACTAGAATATGTTTAGAAAGTTATGAGAAGATGTTGACCCAAAAAAAAAAAAGTTATGAGAAGAGATCATGCATGCCAAAAAACCTCTTTAAAAAAAAAAATCATCTTTAGCATTATTGGATTAAGCCATTAATGTGTATTTCACATTAAAACTGATACGGATTTATCAACCCATGTAAAAGATTTGTAAATCTATCAACCTAAATGTCTATAGATTTGATCGACCGAGGCCATGCCTTAATTAGCAGAGTTTCGTAGGTATCTGCACAAAAACAAATAATTATTTTGTGTCTATAGAGATAGTAAAAAAAGTCGAATAGAATTTATTTATTTAATAATGGGTACCACAAAAAAGTAATTGGTTTAAACGAATCTAATAATTTAGCTAACACATTTAACAAAAAATAAAAAGAACTCAATACCGGCTTGATTCAGTTAAGAGATGTACCTTCTCGGAGAGAGCATCTTGGACGACTAGGATGTCGGAGGTGATGGCGGAGATGACTTCTCCGGTGGAAGCTTCGGTGTCGAATAAACTAATGTCTTGGCTTAACATCGACCGGAGATAAGCTCTCCTCATCTTCGCCGCTTGCCTCTCTCCCGTATGCATCCAACATGCAACCTCTGTTTTCATTATTTACTTATTTACTAACTTCAAATTTATAATTAAAAATAATTCTAATACAGAGAGATTGCTTAAATTTATTTACCTAACCATGATGAGAATAGTATAGCCACACTCAGATATACAAAATCCAACGAGTACTGCACCAAAAAGGTAAGAATGTAAGCCTATATCATCAATCCAAGATTTGGGAGAAAAAACGATATGAAGATGCAATGACAATGTGGTTTGCAACACGTCCGTCTTGAGAGTAATGTTTATTCCTATTTGATTACTCTTTCAGAATTTTCAGATCTTTGGTTTCACACATGATGTAGGAAAAACTTTTTTGATTGAATATATTTTAACTTTCATACCCAAAAAAAAAAAAAAATGTAAGCCGAGCAAACATATTAACAAACATAATAACGGATAATTAGCACGATTCATTCGAATTTTATTTGGATTACATTATTCATTAATTACAATCTGCTAAAGAAAATTAGGTAAACAAATCTCTTCTATTTCCGACTAATCTTACTAAGAATCTCAAGTTTTCTAGTGTTCTTTTAATGTAAAAATTATCTAAATAATATCATAAGGAAAAATGACAAAAAAAATTAAAATATAGACAAACCTTGGCGACTCTATGAGAGGCTTGTTTTGGGAAAAGATAAGCAAGACCGATAATATTGATGAGTTTGCCAAAGAAGATGAAAAAGATGGGAACCGAGGCGCCATGAATGCACGCTCCGATGGATCCGAGAGTCATGAGAACGCAATCATAGAAATCTGCGAAGGAGAAGAGCTTCAGCAGTGACACTTTTGGCTGCGTCTTCTCCTTCTCTTTCACCGGCGCCGGATCACCGGACGGCTGCATTTTTTTCAGCTTAAAGGGTGTGTATAATTAGGTGGCGAGTCAGATGAAGCAAAATAAGAGAAAAATAAATAAATATAGGGAAAGAACTTAAGGGAGGAAAGTGGTTAGAGCGGAAGAAGATGAGAGAGAGAGAGCGACATTAAATGAAAGAAGACATGTAAGACCAAGTTTATCGGTTTCAGCGAGAATTGTTTGGTGTGAAGCTCTATGTGTGTGTGTGTGTGTGACCCTAGTTAATAACTCTCTTAATAAAGTTTCATCAGTCCGAAATTTTGGATTTTAGTTTGGTGTTTACTCCGAATAATAATGGTAATTACATGTAGTATAAATTTGGTACTTGCGTAGTTTTCTCGGTTCTTTAGTTTGTTCACGGTAAAAGGTAATGAATTTGAAAGGGTTATCAATGGTGAAAGGAACAAGTATCGATTTTCGTGTAAAGAGTTTGCATATCTGAGGTATCATTTTAATTTAAATATGTCTTTTAAGACTCAATTTTGTAATAGTCAACGCTTACACAGATAATTCAACTACTCCTATATATATATATTTAAATGTTCTAAGTGTATACATCAACTGAATAAAAATGCAGTCACTGAATCAATTTGTTTGTCATTGTTAACAACATTAAATCATTTTGAAATTTATTACTTAAAATTTGATGTGGTTTACAGTAGGTTGACAACCGTTATTTATATAACCTGTTCAAAATGGGGATAATATGAATTTTAAGTTAAAATAAACTTAGGAAAATTTTCAACCATTACCATCGATTATTTGAACAGAAATTTTTTAAAATATGAAAAGTAAATAAGAAGAAGGGATAGAAACTTAAACTATATACTGACTGGCTAAGTGCCTACAGAACGAATTCTTGATTTTTTAAGGAACATAATGACTAGCACATTCATAAACCTGAGTTGACATAAATTATTTCGATCTAACGTAAGTAACTAACAAGTGCGCGGTTTTGATGTGCGGTAGTATTAGCAAGATCGAATTTACAAGAATTGAAAATTACATATTAGAAAAGTGTTATTCAAATTAATCTAGAGCAAATGATTTATCGGAGGTTTTGTTTTGATTATAAACTAAGAAATGCAAATAAAAGAAACTAGAAAAATAAAGGAAACGCATTAATCGAACCAAAAATTCTAAGCATATATTAAAATGTTCATTCATAAATATGTTACATATATTCATGTATATAGCCATCTATTTTTCGGGGGCAAATGATTCATCTATATCATCATCATTTATATAATTTATTTTAATAGATTTAGTATATTTTGTGTGATTGGACTCTTACTTCTATAGTCTATACTATCGATTTAGTTTTGAATATATTGATGACAATTTCATTATTAAAAAAATTATCTACCACTCAAACACCTTTATCTAATAATAACACTTGTTCACAATTTTTCTATCAAATTTAGCATATTTATAAATTGTACGTATACCTGAATTCTAAAAAAACCAAATGAAAGTCTGACCGAATAAACTGAGCTATAATTTTGATAGAAAAATTATTTTAATATCATCATCATTATCGATTTATAATCTATATCATCATATCATCAGCATATTTATAATCTATATCATCATCATTTATATAATTTATTTTAATAGATTTAGTATATTTTGTGTGATTGGACTCTTACTTCTATAGTCTATACTATCGATTTAGTTTTGAATATATTGATGACAATTTCATTATTAAAAAAATTATCTACCACTCAAACACCTTTATCTAATAATAACACTTGTTCACAATTTTTCTATCAAATTTAGCATATTTATAAATTGTACGTATACCTGAATTCTAAAAAAACCAAATGAAAGTCTGACCGAATAAACTGAGCTATAATTTTGGTCAGAACCCCATCATAATTTAAGAAAATCAAACCAAACCTAAACTATCTAAAAGTAAACAAAAATGCCTCCCCTTTTCAAAACTTCAACACATAGCCACTACAATGAAGTTAAAAATGATGTGAAAAATGAAATTAATTAGTATTATAAGATAATGATTGTATTTATGTCAAAACGCGTTCACATGTTTGTTTGGACTTTAGATTATGTCCGCTGGATTGAGATTGAATAAGACAATGACAACCTTCTAACATCAATTCGAGAAGAGAAGACTTATCTCAAATTCATGTAAAACAACTTAAGAAAATTATCATTTTAAGATATAAATTTATATCATGAAAAAATTTCGATTATGTTTTGAACAAAAATCTGAAAACAATATATGTTTAAAGTACTCTTTTCCAATTTTTCTGAAACTTGACAATTTTCTATTCAATACCTTTCATATTTTTTTTTTAAACTTGACAATTTTCAACAAGTTTCAGGCTATAGAACTAAGTCGATCCAATGAACTATTTTAATGTGTTGCAAATAAAGAAAAATAAAAAAGATGAAAGAAAAAACGCAAAGTCAAGAAGGAGAATAATTCTTTGAGTTGGTTGTGGTGATGACCGATGAGCTTATAATGTGGTGGGGGTCCAGTTTTCAAGCATACATGTTTTTTGGCTGGTCCCGATAATGCATCGTCAAGTACTGAAGTGACCAAGTTTTACGATTCGACGCAGTTGTTAGATTATTACGTATGAGGAGGCATGATGTCTGAGAGTCATCTCATATATTCTCCTGATTCGACTTTTTCCACATTTTAAATTTGCTATTTCATTTTGGTATATATATATATATTTTTTAATTAGCCTCTAGTATCTGATTGCCTATTTCTCAAAGCCAAAATTAGAATCCGACTATAAATTCAGAAGATCATTTGATCAAAAGTAGGATATCAATTTTTGTCCACCAGTAACAAGAAATTAAACCAGTAACAATTTTTTGAAAAAATCTATTAAAATATACATATAATTTCTATGAAATAACATATTAATTAATAGTTATATGATTATCCATATCCAAGTAATGGAAGCGTAAACATGCGTGCGGGGTGATGATTTGTGAAGGACATTCAATTTCAAGAAAATGAACTCAGGGAAGCTCCTGCTGTGTTTGAATATCACTAAGATCATGTGATATCTCTATGCTTTATTACTTGATACATAAATACACGTAAATTGCCCATGATGTTTTTCTTTTTAAGTAATCGTGCACTACAGCAAAACATAGGTTATTCCGACTATCACAAAATGCTAGGTAAGTAAATTCCCATTTGAAGTCCCTTTTACTTATGCGCAACTTTATTTCATTAAGATTCTGAAATGAACCAACGATCAAACACTCAAACTGATAATTTCCCAAGAAATTGATATGACTATATGTCGATTATCACAAAAGCATGCTTAATCAGTCATTCTGATTTAGTAACGTACTGAGGCGCTGATATTTCCTTCTTTATCTTCTTCATCGCTACATACCTTGATTGCTTTTTTTAATTATATCTGGTATAAGCAATTAAGTATTCATAACATATATATGACAATGGTGAGTAAAAACTCACCATGTGCTGTCGTTTATGTTTTCAACAACTTATTTATCGTGACACCTTTCAATATACAATACATATAATGTGATCCCATTTTCTATTTGAAAAGTATCTAAAATATCCTTTTATACTAATATTAATTTTGCTTTTAAATGGCTAAATTAGAAAAGTTGTTAATTAATAAAAATGATTTTTCTAATCTTTCTATTATTGTTTCCATCGCTTTGTTTATTCTTAAGTTTCAATAAACTTATAAATCCATTAGAAAATGCCTCTGTAACCAAAAAAAATGTACTTTTGGCTGTTCAAGAACTAACTAGTTTGCACAAGCACAAAAAAATAACAAACAAAAAGGAAAGAAAAACATCAAAGTATGGCATTCAAACATCAACCAGACCTTTAACCAGACTATCGCCGCATTAAACGCAATTATGGCCACCGCTCCGGCTGCGACTACTATCACCGCCTTGAATCCAAGAATACAAGACGTTATAAGGAGAAACGAAAACAACCACATCCTATCGATCACCATCATATTTTGTTAACTATTTTGATAGATATTGTTACAAGATCATTACAAATAGTTAAATCAACGACAACCAAATTTCCTTTATTTTCTAACTCGAACGACTTGTTTATGTTGATATATTTGTATGGATGCGACAATTTAAATTCTCTTTTTTTTTTTTTTTTAATGAGGGAAAGCGTGGTGGAAAATTAAATGCGAAATATATCATGCAACTTTATACTATCCAAAAAAATAATGATGCAACTGCATGTGTATGAATTATTCGTTTTGGGCATTCTGCATTCTGCTTATTAATTTTCCATTTATATCAGTGAAAATGACGTCTTTGAGCTGGCTATTAAAAGTCTAATTAATGTTGATAATAGTAGCTTTTCTTTGATGATATAATAAAATATATGAATTATGATGGTAGTATAGCTTTTATTTCACCGTATTTTAACTCTTAATACGAGAGTTTCGAAGCGAAACACATATGCTTCTCACAATTAAAGGAAAAAACATAAGAATAAGTTAATGGATCATCAGTTTTATCTAGATTTTAGTCACATGTTGTGATTCCTTTAAATTCACAGTTTATCAATTTTGTTTCACATAATATTTTTGAAGCGTAAATGCATACCGATCGGCTGATTTGTAAGCCGGTTGTGATTCTATATATAGTATGTTTAGTTTTTTTTTTTTTTTCCTTAGCCACACTCACCCTGAGATCACACATTGTTTTCTAAAATCATTCTAATTTGAAAAAATAATGAGTCAAAAACTAACTCCAAGAACCAAGGAGAAAAACACTGCGTCTAATCTAAACGAAAACCAAAGAGGCTTATATCTACAAATTCCATCTCTGGCACCAAAATTTGCAGAAGAATAAACACAAGTATTCATTGTCTTTGAAGAGAACATAAGCCATGGATTCTTTAAGAGGCCAAGGTGGGATTCAGATGCTTTTAACTGCTGAACAAGAAGCGGGACGGATTGTTTCGGCTGCGAGGACCGGTATAGTCTTTCAACCTTTACGGTTTCTTGGCTCCAATAGTAAGATTTTGGTTTTGAATCCTTTTCGGCTGTTCATTTTCTTTTGTTCGTGGATGGATCAATGATCAGCAAAACTAGCAAGAATGAAGCAAGCCAAAGACGAGGCTGAGAAGGAGATGGAAGAGTACAGGTCCAAATTAGAAGAAGAGTATCAGACACAAGTTTCTGGGGTAATCAATACCAAAACAAAACCAGCTAGGAAGATCTTGATTTGTACTCATTCTTTACCTTTTGTTTCAGACGGATCAAGAAGCAGCTGCAAAACGTTTAGATGATGAGACAGAAGCCAGGATTAAGAACCTTAAGGACTCTAGTTCAAAGGTCTCCAAGGAGATTGTCAAGATGCTCATCAAATATGTTACCACTACTGGAGCATGATTCTCACTACACCTGACCTCATAGTATCTTATTCTCCTGATAATAAAATTGTTTTGATTCTTCAGCTCCAATTTTTTTTCCATGATCTCTTGTGCACAATAGAGCCAAATACAGAGTCCATGGTATAAAAACACATTAACATGAGGAAACTAAATCAAACATTAGATGAAAGTATCATTGGTAAAACAAAAAGGAAGGGAAAACCGAATTAAGTACACGAGTGATGAAATTTAAGCACAACAACTAAAGAGGAAACATGCATGCATGATAAATGCAATGTTTGGTTAATTTTTGTATGAGTGAAAATTATTACATTTCTTAAACAAACTGAAGCTTTAACATGTTAATGACATTCAGTAAGAGAAATAAATGAGCATTTGGAACCAAACAAGCAATGATATATGCTGTAGCTGGTTTGACAAATATGACCCAACTCAGAACCACCGTATAGTATGGTCTGAATTGCCTACTCTCCGAGTCCGACTCATTAGGTCCATATGACTAAGCTTTACCCTTTAACATTGCGCTCAATTTTGTAAAAGTATATAGACATTTTTTTTATTAAAAGTGAAAATTGAAAAAGACATTACATATGTAATATTCAATATGTGTTTAAATCAGCTTAAATGGTACCAAAAAGGAAAAAAAAAAAAGAAGGAAAAAAACAGTTAGAGTAATGGAAAACTTGAGATCGTATTACGTACCTATCTTACAAAATTTACGGAAACATAAGTCGATTTCATTTTTGAAATTACATCTGTAACTGGCATCCGATTATAGTACCAGATTTGTTAAGGTTAAGCGAAAAATGTTGATTTGGTAAATGAGATACTATTTTCGATACAAATTATTACGATAAAATAACAAGAACTATTTAATAACATTAAAAATGAAAAATAATAATCAAGATTCCGTTACGCACGTCATGGTGAGGCAAGAGAGAGAGAGAGAAGAGGTTTTGTTGAAAAGTCTGTTATTGTGTTCTGTTTGTTGTAAAGGCGACTAACAAGTAACAACAGAGCATACCAAACTTGGTCTTCGTCTTCTCCATCCTTATCTTCTCCTTCCTTTCTCTCTCTCTCTCCGTCGTAACCAGATCGTTACACTATTCCGGTGATCACCGGAATAATCAAGACAATTTCCAGATTTCGATTTATCGCTCGATGGCAACGTTTCACAGCTTCCGTAAAGCTGTCGGAGCAATCAAAGATTCCACCACCGTAGGCATCGCCAAGGTCAACAGCGAATTCAAGGTGAGAATCAATTTTTTGGATGTAAAAACATTTTATGTAAATGACCGATGAAATTTTTATATGAAATCGAGATTAGGATTTGGATGTTGCGATCGTCAAGGCCACAAATCACGTAGAATGTGCTCCCAAAGAACGTCATATTCGTAGTAAGTATCTTAAATTATTCCCCACAAACCCTTGATTTTGGTTATGATCAGAGGCGTTATGAGTTTTATCTATATGCAGAAATATTCTCGGCGACATCTGCAGTGCAACCACGAGCAGATGTTGCTTACTGCATTCACGCATTAGCCAAGAGACTGTCAAAAACTCGCAATTGGGTTGTGAGTTATATATATTTACTTTATAGATTGGTTCCATTTTCTCTTTTATTTTTTTTGGGGTTTGCTTAGATTGCGTTTCCAACACGCAGGTCGCGATCAAGGTGTTAATAGTCATTCATAGAACCTTAAGAGAAGGTGATCCAACATTCAGAGAAGAGCTTCTCAATTACTCTCATAGAGGACATATACTCCGAATATCGAACTTCAAAGATGATACAAGTCCTCTTGGTGCGTGAATAAACTTTCTATATCCTTTGTTCCATAGCTTTGGTGTGTTAATGAAAATTGTTAAAAATATTTTCTTGTCTTGTCTTGATTTTTGCAGCTTGGGATCTCTCTGCATGGATTAGGACATACGCGCTTTTCCTCGAGGAGCGGCTTGAATGCTATCGGGTTTTGAAGTATGACATAGAAGCAGAACGTTTACAAAAAGGTTCAGGTGCATCTTCCAAGGTTTGTTCTCAAATTCATTCTCACCTTTTAAACAAACACAAGACTCTAATTATTAAATATCAAAAATCATTTTTCCAGAACGTAGATTTCAATGCTTCTCAAACGTATAGAACAAGGATGCTCTCTGATGAAGAACTTCTAGAGCAGTTACCTGCTTTGCAACAGTTGCTTTACAGGCTTATCGGTTGTCAGGTAAAACTTCTATATCCAAACTAAAATATTTCAAACGATTTCTTAATATGTTTTCAGCTTTGCAGGCTGAAGGAGCAGCCTATAGCAACTACCTAATCCAGTACGCTCTTGCATTGGTGCTTAAAGAAAGCTTCAAAATATATTGTGCCATTAATGATGGAATCATTAATCTTGTAGACATGGTTTGTAGAAGAAATCTCCTTCTCTGGTTTAGTACCAATTTGCTTAATGTTGCTTAAAGTATATATCTCTGCTCTTGCTGCAGTTCTTTGAGATGTCAAGACATAATGCAGTTAAAGCTCTAAATATATACAAACGAGCTGGCCAACAGGTAAAGCTCTAAAGCTATAGACTAAGTCTTAATCTTCACGAAGCTTGCCTATTAATGTTTTCCACTGCACAGGCTGAAAATCTGGCTGATTTTTATGAGTACTGCAAAGGTCTAGAGCTCGCGAGAAACTTTCAGTTCCCAACCTTAAGACAGGTTCCTTCTTAACTTGTGATAAATGAATGTCATATTGATCACCTCAAAAGAACTAATATCTAAAACTTATTTCAGCCTCCTCCTTCTTTTCTTGCGACAATGGAAGATTACATTAAAGAAGCGCCTCAAAGTGGTTCTGTACAGAAAAAGCTGGTAAAAAGTTTAACTCTCATCATATTTGGTTGATTGATCCAAAATAAGTCTTTTTATGACTGGCATTTTGTTTTACAGGAGTATCATGAAAAAGAGGAAGAAGAACACTGTGCGCAGCCTGAAGAACCTGCAGAAGCTGAATATCAAAATGAAAACACCGAAGGAGACCAACCTCTTATCGAAGAAGAAGAAGAGGAAAGAGAAAAAATAGAAGAGGAAGATGCTAAACCTTCATTTTTGATAGAAACTGATGATCTGCTGGTGAATCTTCTTCTACACATCACCTCATGTGTAGTGATATCTCTTTTGGCTAAATTCTCAACCGTTTCTTCTCCTTCACAGGGCTTGAGTGAGATAAACCCAAAAGCCGCAGAGATAGAGGACCGCAATGCATTGGCTCTCGCAATATATCCACCAGGTAGCAAAAATTGATTCTTGACCATGTACGTACCATGATTGGAGGAAGAAATGAAATTTGTGATTTTTTTTGTTATTGGTCTCTGCAGGTCATGAAGCTCCAGTCCCATCAAACAGTTTAAGTTTAATAGAAACTGGTGGATCCGGTTGGGAACTGGCACTGGTCACTCCTCAGAACAACAACAATAACAACAATCCTCGCCCCATGCCTAACACCAAACTAGTAATTAAGTCTAACACTACATCTATTTGAATATGAAACTCTCTCTATCTCTACTCTCAAAATAAACATGGGGGTTCTCTCTTCTTTTGTATATAAAGGCAGGAGAATTCGACAATCTATTGCTTGACAGTCTGTACGAGGATGATTCAGCTAGAAGACAGATCCAGCTAACCAATGCCGGGTATGGACACGGCGGCATAGACACAGCAGCAGCACCACCACCAAACCCATTCGAGATGCAACAAGATCCTTTTGCAATGTCCAACAACATTGCCCCTCCCACTAACGTTCAAATGGCAATGCAACAACAACAGCAACAACAGATGATGATGATGCATCAGAGTCCGTACAATTACACTCACCCTCATGATCATCAAAATCATCATCATAATTTCTCAGCAGGTCCTTCTCCTTCTAATCCTTTTGGAGACCCTTTCATTGCCCTCCCACCTCCGCCAGGCTCAGCTTGTCCGCAACAAAACAACCATCATCATATGCTCCTCTAGAGTTACAACATCTCAGTTAATAATCTCTATATCTCTATTGGTTACTTTTTTGTTTTTGTTTTTGGTTTCAGTGTTTAAATTGATTATATATATTCAGGGTGTTATTCTTTCATTCTTTCGACTAGACAACTCTACTCACTGATTATTTCTTAGCCATTTTGTTGCCCCTAAATTATGTGTCTTTTTGTCTCTGCCTATTTCTATTTTTTCAGCACTTGATTGCCTTTATTTTTTACCCTGCAAATTTGTTAAATACTTTTAGATTTTCAAATTCAGGTAGTCTTGAGTTGTGATTAAGAAAGATAAAATGGGTTCTGTCATGTTTTATTTCAAATAGTCGGAGATCTAACCAAAAACATTAACTAGTACATGAACCAAACCCAAAAAACAGCAAATAGTATTGCAGGCCACAAGAGCCACCCAATATAAAAGACATCCAACAATATCAAAGTAACTCGTAAGAGAGAGGACGAGGTCAGTAAGGGAACTCAGTGGGAGCTTAATGGAACTTTATCCATTGTGTAGAAGTTAAGAGTGGTAGTTTTGGTTGCGATATTATGAACACCAACTTACAGCCGACAAAATAGATGGAGTTAGGCCTGAGTCCAGGGGACGAGCTTGCCGAGACACAGAAGGCTTCACTATGTCCAAGAAAGATACAAAGATCTCCAATGTCTTGCGTGTTAATGAAATCACCGCAAATTGTATCTACTCTAAACACCATAAACCCATATGTTTTCTTGATGATTGTTTTGTCGTCCTTCACGTCCTCACAGAACCTGCAAATAAGATATTTATATGTTTCAGCATTGAATTATCAAACTTGTGCTTACATATTTAAAATAAAAATAAACAAATACGTACCACTTGACGAGGAAATGTTCACCGGAGGGTGACTCCACCAGGTGGTCCGTTCTGGAACGCCAGATGTAATCTTCCAATTCCGTCTTATACAACTTCCGGAGAGGGTCCTCCTCAAACAATAAATAAGATAAGTTGGGCTGGACACTCTCCTCATTGAAGTGGAGATCCAAGTACCAAAAATACTCCCCAGAAGGACTAAGAGTGAGAAATATTTTATTCTTCGAAGGGTCCCGTATTCTAGTTTGGGGTTGGAGGGCATATAAGAGATGACGGGTTGTAAGGAATTATCATCGCTGGTTTGGTACGAAATATGGAATCTTAATCCATCACGTGAAAATCCGACAGTCATCGCATCGTAAACCTCCTCCATTAGTTTCTTGTCGTTAATAGCGACTTCCTTTCTCTCGGAGGAATGGTATGTTGCTACGCAACCATCCGAGCAATTGTCTGAGATATTAAGGATGTAGTCAATCAACCGAAACGGGTAGGCTGGTCTAGACGAGAAGGACCGACTCACTTTAGTCTCATCATCCGAATCCAACCCGCTCGTGTGAATTGTAGATGAGAACATATGAACGTTTGTGTGTCTCTGCCATATATACGTTCAAGTAGCCCTGTCAAGCGGGCCGGATCCGCCCCGCAGCGGATTTGCTTAAATTTGAGTGACCCGCACCTGTCCCGCATAAGCATAAACATAAAATTCAAAATCCACGACCGTCCCACATAAGTCCGTGGGACCCGCGAGCAACCCGCAATCCTAAAAATGAAATTCCCCAACCCGAAAAACTCCAAAAACTCTGCAAAATATGAAAGACCCGCAAAAAGTCCGCAAAAACCCCATAATCCGTAAACCGGTCTAGAAATTTTTCGGTTTAGTTGCTTATGTGGGTGCCCGCAAACCTGCGGGGCCCGCCCAAAACTCGCACAAAAACGAACCCCGTCCCGCAAGACCCGCTTTTTTGTGCGTTTTAATTTTTCGACCTGCACCCGTCCCGCAGCGGGTTAGTGGGGCAGGGCCGCGGGCTTTTGCCAATATTGACAGGCCTACGTTCAAGTAGTCAGAGAGAACAAGAACAAAAAGTCAAAAGAAAAACCGAATCATTACATAGCCAAGAGAAGCTTACGAGGAATTTTGAAACCCCAAACTATGTGTTGCCTTTGTCTCTCTATCTTTGTTCAGACTTAATAGAATATTTAGAGGATAATTTATTTAAGGAAATAAATTATTAACAGAGAAATTGGCACCCAATACACATAAATAGCTCTTTAATATTCGAGTATTATTTTGTTTTTCTGAAAGTAAAAATTCCCAAATAAAATCTAAAATCATTGCTAACTGCAAACTAATACAAGATTTTTGTCAATCTATTGTGTTATCAAATAATGTGGATTTTAAAAGTTTATTAGCTAAAAAAAGTTGAATATAAGAAAGTGTCCTTCATCTATCAAAGTATAAGAAAATGTCATTCATCTAATATACATAGGATAATTAAACTCAAAGCTCAGAAGATGTTATATGCTAATTTAATTTGTATTTGTTTTTTCGTCAACAAAAGTGGGTGATTATACTTATTCTATAATTTGGAAATAATTATACTGAATCAAAAATAGGCCTTGTAGATGAATAGAGAAGTTACAAAATAAAAAGGTGAACGTCACTCTAGAAGCTGGACTGCACCAATAGAAGGAATCGTTTCCCTCAGTTTTTGAGTCAACGCGACACGAACAGTCATGACTCCAGCAGCTGGTCCAGTGAGCCGAACCTTGACCACGTAACCATCAATCTCGACCAATTCAAGCCCCCCACCCCCAGTGCCGGATAGGTACGGCCGTAGCTCAGAGAGAACCTAAATTGAAAAGAAACAAAAAGGGCCATTCAGATCATTTCAAAACCAAGGGGCTAAATTAAAAAACAACTCAAAGTTTCAATTTCACCCTATAACTTCTAAAAACAAACCTTTTCGATGTTCTCCTCGTTCAGCTCTAACCCTGTCTCGGATTCAAGAAACTGCTCAACGGCCATGATTTCTGGAATCTTGTCTCGGAGACGACTCTCGATTCCCATCTTCAACGTCATGGATGAGCTAGGACACGAGCCACAAGCTCCTTGTAGCTTTAAAACCACCACAAGTCCGTCGATTTCGTGCAGCGCCACGTTTCCTCCATCGGCCATTAACGACGGTCGTACTTCGTCCAGCACTCTCTCCACATTCTCTTCCGTTAACGGCATGACGCAGCTCACGTGACCAAATACTACACGAAATTACAAGAATCTAATCACAACTAGAGTTCTAAGAGATTGGTCTGGTCTGCAAATCAATACAAATTCAAGCATTACCCGTTCGTTTTTTTAAAGGACGAGAGTGGTGGTGAAGCCAAGAAAAATGTATTCTTTGAAACTGACCCCTGAGGAATGTACTGCATTTGGAAGAGACCCCATAACTATCTGAAATTGTGTTCTAACACAAGCGAAGGAGTAGACGAAGAAATCAGAAAAAAGTCATTTTTTTTGGTGAAGCTCGCCGAACTGAAAACAATTACCTTAGAATTGAGAAGCGACAAGCGAAAATTAGGGTTCTTCTCAGCTGACGAGGAGACCGAGAGGTTCAACATTGCGACTCGGGTTTGACCCGTAACCGAACCCATTTGAATCCTCACTTTTCTTCTTTACGATCAACAAAATCTCCAGAAATAATCAAAACCCTTCTCGGAGATTGGGAGAAATCAGTTGGATTGAGCTTCTTTTTCCCCCAGGAGAATCTGGGGCGAGAACAGAGTAAGGAGTTGGAAAAAAAAAAGAGAGAACTTTTCATTGGTGGATGATGATGATGATGATACATTTTGGAGATGATTTCATTTTGTGGCTAAGAATTTTTTACTTTAATAATCAATACGACAAACAAACTCCCAAAAGAAATATAAAAATACTACTCATAAGAATTTGATTTTTATTATAAACAAATAGATTCATCGGCTAATCTAACTTTTGTTTAAACGGATGATTTAAGTATATTAATTTTGCTCTAATCAGACTGATTATTCAAATAACCAAAAAACCCAATTATTGCACCCCATTAAAGCACTTTTTTTACTTTATTACTTACCAGGATTTACGAATACTAACATTACAAAACAATAAAACTGGTCAGAGTCCAGTTTGGATCCCAACTAACTTAAATGTTCGCCATGTGATGTTTCTCGGGAACATTAAGTATACTTTAATAAGACAGTTTTGAAGTTTCTTTTCAAGGATGATGAATGCAAGACTTTTTTGGGTCAAGCTTTCCACTGGAGCAACTCGAAGGAACCACATACATTTGTAGTATTCCTTTCCACTCTTGGCCGGGGTTCACTGTGATCGGTTTCTCGACAGCCGCGCTTTCCACCGCTACAAAACGCTTATAGTCTTCAACTCCCAAATCGGACACTTTCTTGTCCCATGGATTCCACACAACTGCACATTATAATTACAAATCATCCATCATTAGTATGTGTTTATGTGTCTATGTATGTTTACAAAACTATGTCTTTAATTACCGGCATCAACTTGTCCCTCTTTGTGTACAACAATAGTCTTCTTTTTCTTATGGTCCACGATTCTTAGTTTATTTGGAGTGCTTAGGTACAACCTGTCAAGCTTTTTTTTTTTTGAAGGTGTGTGTTTTAGTGATGAAATATAAAACAAGAAGGGTTGAAATTTGAATTGGCAAAAGGAAAGAAGGAGGCTTACTTGAGAATTGAAAGTTATAACCTTGTCATGATCAGTGAAACGTGTTCTGTTCTTTTGTTGGTCAAGATAATCCAACTTGTGCAATCCTTCGACCTGGATTTCACTGAACACAACAACCAGCTGATTCAACGATTCAAAGATGAGATCTTGTGTCTCGTTTCAATATGGGAGATTATGTCTCCTTGGATTACCTGATGTTGGAAACAGCGAAATAGGGGTGAAGAGCAAATGTGAAGTTAAACGGCTTTGTATCAGAATTCTTAACACGAGATGTCAACGTCAAATCTCCATCATGTCCCAATGCTACTCTCAGTCTATACACAAACCTGAAATGGATACAGAGGTCAAAACAGGATCCACATTCTATGTAAAATATTCATAACCAAATATATATATATATATATATATAGAGAGAGAGAGAGAGAGGCAGGAGTCTAACTTGTGAGGCCAGATCTTCAAATCATCATTGGATGATCTTAGGATGAGGTCAACGAATGCATGAGAAGAAGGATTTGACGGCAAAGGAGGTGGATTAGCCTCAATTTCCCAGAACCTCTGTCTTACAAATCCATGTGAGGGAAGTGGACCGGTGTTACTGTACTGCACTTACACAAAAATCATTCCATTAACAAAAACAAATTATACCATTCAATAATTGCAACAAAAAGTTTTTTTCTAAACAAACACATACTTGCGGAAACAATACTGGAATTCCTCCACGAATCGGTGTTGGAGGTTTGAATATAGCCTGCACAATACGTAACACATGATTTTAGATCTTTCTCCTTTGGAACTCATACACACATAAATTACAACTACTTTAGAACAAGCAGATTATTAAGCTACTTATCTATTCAATTACAAGCCTCTAATTTAGTAAAGATTCATCTTTGCATAACTTACTTAGTCAATTATTGTCGATCAGACAACAATCTTTTAAACAATCTGTCTCATGATCTGAAATGGAGATAGAGTGAATCTAAAGTTACCTTACTACTCATAACAAGTAAGTCCTCTCCCTTCTCATTCTTCCAGGAAGTCACTTGACCTCCATACAAGTAAACCTGAACAAACAAACAAAGAAAATGAATCAAAATCTGAATCAAGCAAAACGGGCCTTGGAGTCTAAGGCAGCACAAATCACTAATTATTCTAGATAGGTTCTATCCAAAATATGATTCGAAACCAAGTTTTTTTTTTGTACATGACAACAAAAAGATCTAAACCAAACCGAAAAAGTACCTCAAAAGATCGACCGCGACGGTCGCGGACGATGATCTTGTCGAGACCATTGATACCTTTAGTCCGCTCAAAGGGACGATGCTCGGTGGCCAAGGCTACCACTGCAACCAGCAGAGCCCAGAAGAAGATCACAGATCCCAGATTTCTCTTATTCCCCATGGTGAATCGTTTTCTCTCCTTCGCTTGTTGAAAATTTTCTCTCTTTTTTTATTCCATAAGTATACAAAGATATTAAAAAAAAGTCAACGAGGGAGCCTAAAAACAGGAAATGAAACGTACAAATCCAGTAATTTAATATAGAAAAGACTTTATTTTCTTGACCAAGAAAAGAAAAGTCTTAATTTGTCTACTCTTGCTCAAAAGCAGCCATAACGCCACATCTCTTGACTTTATTTATCGACGCCAATATTTACTCTCCTGTTAACGAGTCCCATTCAATATACATCACATTTTCTTTCTTTTTTTCTCTGTTTTTGACAACTATATTTACATTTACATTATGGTAAGGAAACTAGATAAATAGAGTTTTAACTTCTTGTTAGATACCAAGTATAAAGAATAAACTCTCTTTATTATGTTTAGAAACTTGCTCAAAACTAAACATTTGTATGGCTTAATCATTGACACAACTCATCAATGGCTAACATATAATGTTGAAGATTATCCAACATAACCTTCTATTGAAAATATCAATTAATGCCCACAGAAAAATAAAATGTATTAATAGATATCATACTTTTTGTACACATGTAAGTCATCTTCATATTTTTTAAGAAATACTTAGTTATGATATCTAATTGTTTGTGTCTTGTGTCTTGATTTGATGGTTTATTGGTGGAGTTGTTGGCATTCACTCTGGCTTGAAAGCTCTGATCAGCCTCTTTTTCTCCTTGCTTCTGTTTTGTCTCATATGCTAACTTTAAGTCTTTCATAACAAAAAATTTAGCAGTATTTCAGTATATTCTTTTTTTTGAATTATCAAGTTGTAAAACATTTGAAAGAAGACGAATATAAAAAGTTGGAATTTAACAAATTCATTGCTTGGCCCATTTATCAGGCCTGTGTTAGTCCACTATGGGTAAAACGGTCTTCTTACGCAGAGAACTCCAACTAGGGTTCTTAGTTTCTCTTTGAGCTTCGTTCATCATCGTATATAACAACAAAACCCACTAGACCGTTACTCTTTTTCAGAAATCTCTCACAATCGCCATCGATTCTACCACAAGTCTAAGAAGATGGGAGTATTCACGTTCGTGTGCAGAAATGGCGGCGGATCATGGACCGCGAAGCAACACGAAGGGGACCTTGTGTTACCGACAAACTACAATTCCGAAACACACTCAATTCCTAATGCTAATTAAAGCAACAAGAATCAATCTTACAAGCAAAGAGCTCAAGCTCTACGCCATGCAAGCCAAGAATCTCCATTGGAGAGAGAAAGAGAGAACTAACAAAAACAACTCAATACAATTTCTTCGATATCAATCACGATCTGTTCAGGGGATCTTTATATCCAGCTAACTGCAAACCCTCTACTTCACTCCAAGTCTTTCCTCCTAACCATCTTCATGAAACCTTCTGTCTCAAAGCAAGTGTCTTCCTCACTTATATACTCTTCTCATTTCCTGTATCACCTTGAAGCCTCCGCTTCTTCTACCTACGAGCTCCAACGCAAGCTCGTCCAAGCTGCTCTCTCCGCCGATTCATCCGGTGGCGTTCAGTCTTCGTTTTCTCTTGTCTCCCCTACCTCCGCCGTATGCCAGGTAGAAGTCTCTCTTGCTCGATCAAGCTTGCATTGTTAAGATTGTGTATCTTTGAAAAATTGAATCACTGTGTGAAGAATTGGTGCTCTCTAGTGAGCTGGTTTCTTCTAATTCCATGTGCTAAAAGTATAATCCAATTTCAGTTTTAATTGCATTTTCATATGAATTATTCATTAACCACTGATCCAAGTGCCATGGCTCACTACAGTTCTCTTGTTATTGCATCAAATGTGATTTTGCGTCAATGTAGCTTGTTTTATAGCTAAGACATGAACACTAAAACATAAAAGGTTACAGCGTTGTAATAGCTAATCACTCAATTTGCATTTTGGCTGCCTACTCTGTTGGTGACTTTAGTTTGGATAAATGCTGAGATAGTTTTAAACCTAAATGTTTATTCTTTACCTTTAATGAAGTTTGAAATTCGACCAAATGGGCTTATATAGTTTTATCTGAGTGTGATACTAACAAAACACAGCAGCTTAGATGGTTTAGACCCGAGATTATTATAGCGGGTGTCCTGGATTCGAGAGGAGAGAAGCGCGGTACAACTGGCATAACTAGTATTCTAGTTGTGGATAAATTTTGATTAATTTAATTTAAATTAAATTTTGATTAATTTAAATTCTGATTAAAAGATATTTTCGGGTTTTCACAAATGTTGTAAATATGAAGACTATTTAGAATTTAGGAGACTATAGAAGAATAAAAAATTAGGTATAAAACTATCTCAGAATTTGATCCCTTTAGTTTACATGGCTCTAAAACTAGTACAAGTAAAAGTTTAGTGAATAATTGTTGTTTATGCATTGTAATTTCTTGTTATTGATATCAATTTGAATTAATTTCTTGTGGCGTAGGTGATTGTCGGTGGTGCTCTTGGTGGGGGATTCTCTGCTGGAGGAGCTGCCTCGGGTGGAGGTGGAGGTGGAGGTGGTGCAGGTGAATCTGCAGCCGCCCCTAAGGAAGATGAGAAAAAGAAAGAAGAATCAGAAGAGGAAGAAGGAGACTTCGGATTCGATATCTTTGGTTAAGATGGAAATACTAACTTGGAGGTGTTAGTTTGAGCTTCCATTTTTTTTGTGGGGTGTTTCTTCTATTGTCATGTGATATGATACTTTGCTTTAAATTCCATGTAATGACAAGTTTCTCTTTCCATCATATCATACTTAGGATCCTCTTGGTAGAAGAATGAAAAAAACATTGGCTCAAAACAGAGTGTTGAAATACAGAAAATTCTGTATGAGAGGGAGGGAGGCCTTATGGGATAAGCATGTAATATTTGGCTTCGGTAATACTGGCCAAGAAAGTTTCGAATTGTCTTGGTGAAAATCCACAAACCAGTTACAAATCTGAAGTAAACTACTGATACATTTATGAATATTTACGAACATGCCACACACTCATCACAATGGCTATGATAAATTTCCAAGTAACCAACAACATCCTTCACAATCATCTAAAATCTTCCCAATGAATATCCAGCTTTCATGAAAAGCGAATTGTATGAGTAAATCTGAGATTTGTCATTCAAATCAGAAGAGCCACTCATCATCTCAATTCTTGATTTTCTGCAGCAACAACAATCAAAATTTGTCATTCTTGATCCCATATACCAATCTAATCAGTTCTTGTGCTACACCGCTTATTTTTAGCATAAAAAGTCTATTTGATTGTTTTTCAGCTTATAAAACATCAAGAGAAAAGCCTTTTTGTTCCAAAGATTTGTGATTGTGCACCTACCTATTCGAACTTCACTAAAGTTGAGGAATTTTAGTACCTTCACCAAAGGGCTGTTCCAACCGAGTAACAATATGTTTCCCATATGTGTATTTCTTCAATGCAGATGCATGCATTCTGACTCGGCTAAACAATGTTGCACGCTGGTCCGCCGTACATGTCTCGAATATCTTCTGCACCACATAGTTTCCATACTGATCCTTCATCATCATCTGTTAAAAGTGGTTTACAGTTAATAACTAATCAGTTAAAGAAGAAAATGTATCAGGTTTGGTCCACAAGCTCTCACCAATAGACTATCATAGCTCTCGTCAGGCCCTGCAATCTCTTTGATGATGAGGTCCCGCTCAATTCGACCACCATACTCCAGACACTTCTCTATAACATTTGATGCAAATTTATGTAGGCTAAGCTGCACGATGTGCCCTGATAGTTTTCTCACGATTCTCTCTCTCTCTACAGACGTCCCTTTCTCCAAGACATGCTGCCAAATAGCAACGTTGGTTTTAAGTGGTCTAATTTAAAATATGAAATTAACTGTGGGATTTTGGTCTAATTTAACTTCAGTTAACGTTTTGTAAGTTTAAAATGGTACACATACCTGTGTGACATAATTACCATATTGGTCCTTGGAAAGGACGCATACTGATTCCAGTATCTCCTCGGTAATGAACCGACACTGATGCTCATGTGAGCAACGCTCCAAAAGCCTCTATACAGAAGGGACAAGAAAATGTGAAGACGCATGGTTCTTGAGTAACAATGAGAGAAACCAAGAACAGGAGAAGGAAAAACCGTTTAGTTAAGTGCTTAGTACTTGTATGACACGGCAACCATAAGGATGCATAGAGAGCAAGGAAACTTGACCACGGAATGCATATAACATGAACCCAACTCTGTCTGCCGGGATGTTCTCAATGCATTTCTGGACCACATGGTTTCCATTTTGGTCTCGAACACATCTCATGACCTGCCCATCAAGTTCACGTGCTAAACGAACTCGCTGATCAGGTTCTATGACATCAAGAGCCTAACACCACAACAAAGTTTCACTCATGAGTCAATTGTTTTAACAAAGTCCAATTCCAAACAACAGGTCGCAACTTTTGTACCTTTTGTATCACGCGACAACCATACATCTGCAGACTAAGTGGTACTATCTGCCCCATGAGTTGATCCGCTAGTTCTTTTCTCTGTGCTGAGTTTCCGTATTCAAAAAACTGAAACAGATATCGCAAATAATCAATAAAAGGGGTAGAGTCTGACAAGAAACTGTAAAGCATAGGATCAAGTAGGAACAAACCTTCTGAATGACATAATTACCAAACACATCTGTCATTAGTTTGCAAGCATGAGGAAGAACTTCTCTAAAGACAGCTGCTTTTTCTTCTGGATTACAATTTTCAAGCTTTTGCTGAATGAATCGGCTCCCATGTTGATCCGCACTGAAAGGAAACAAAGATTTTACTCAAGTATGTTATCATCTAATTAGGAAGAAACCCAAGACAAGACTCGTGAAAGAAAGATA
Organism: Boechera divaricarpa; assembly: GCA_026770425.1. Taxonomy (NCBI): domain Eukaryota; kingdom Viridiplantae; phylum Streptophyta; class Magnoliopsida; order Brassicales; family Brassicaceae; genus Boechera; species Boechera divaricarpa. The sequence goes on from CM049192.1 coordinate 7,242,566, forward strand.
AAAACATGCCTGAACTCAACAATGTGTCCTGTGATGTCAGATAAATCAAACCTCCTGCCTTTCCCAGATTTCAGCTCTTCAAGAAAATTGCACAATCGCGGGCCATTCGCACCTTCCAAGCTCCCCTGTGGCTGCCATCCAGGATATGCCTCGACATAGGGAACAGGACCCGGTGAAAGAGGAGGGCCGAGCTGTGTAGGCAGATACTGCACCATAACGCCCATATTTGGCTGGATTCCATAATAATTAACACCCATTCCCATTCTACCCATATTAGAGTTACTTGTCCCTCTTATTTGTTGAAGGAACTTCGGATCATCTTTCTGAGACTCAGGAGCATTCTTGTGGTTCCTAGGAGCCAGCGGTTCCATCTGCCCGAATGACTGTTGACAGTACCGCATATACATAGGATCTGGAAAAGAAGGTTGTCCTGGTGAAACATAGAGCTTCTCCGCATACTGCATTTCACCTCCGTGGACTACACTTCCCGCACTTGGCCCAGACAATTGAGGAATAAAATCTGGACTGACAATAAGTGGAACAGAACCATGGGAAGGGTATCCAGGCATAAACTGTGGGATCATGTTGGTGTATGGTCCATAACCATACTGAGGAGAATAAACACCAGGAGACTGCATGCTATAGACATGAGCTGGTGAAGTCAAATACGCCGCTTGGGTAGCAGTGTAAAGCAGAGGCGGCGTAAAACCTGAGGACTGAAGTACAGGCTGACCATCACCCGAGAACTTGTAAGGTTGTCCATAATGAAACTGTCCAGTCCCGGTAACTGCATCGTTTACACCATGAGAACCCATTTTGCCGCCACCTTGAATCCAAGTTGCATTATTTTGCTGTTGGTGCAGCTGCCTTTCCGGCCTTGTATACCTTGGTTCTCGAGGGTATTTAGCCGTTCCGGATCCAGATATATTAGTATTCTTCATTTTAGAGATGATAGTAGATTCATCGGGACTCTTCTCAATGCCAATGGAAGGCTTCGTCATTGAAGCAGCATTATCTTTAACCATGACATCATCTGTTATCTTCGAGAAGTTACCACCCTCATCCGCTGTGTTCATTTCACCATTTGAAGAGTTAGAGCGACTATGTTGAGGGGTTGGCCCAGAAGAACTATCATCCTGCAATGAAAAGAGATTTAATTGTAACTTATTATAGAGCTAAAGAATGACATTTCACTACTCACAACCAAGTTATTAATGAGAACTAAGGGAAAGAAAGCGAAGCCGTACCTGCCTGAAATCGTCCAAACCTTGAGAACCAGGCGAAAGACAAATGTCCAACCCATTTGTCCTATCTGAAACACTATTAACAGATAACTGTTGGGAGCTTTCATCCTCAGACACTTCCTTATGACTAGAAAGTGTACCTTGGGACAAATGATTGGGAAAATTAACTTTTGTCAATCCCATGTTACTTCTAAATCTACCTACACGATTGTCTATGAACTGATTATACTCAGTAGGGTAATAAATAGGTGGAGAAGGTATGCGGTTAAGGCTGTGTTTAGAAGAATAAGAAGGATGAGTAGTCACGGGCTCCTCAAACCCGTAACTCGGTAGCTTCAAGCTATTGTAACCCGAGCCGCCCTGTCTTGACAATAGATTATCCACAGCTAGAAAAGATCCCTCCATGCTCGGTGGAGCACTTCCACTTCGATTAGGAACAGAAACCTGCCTAGAATTAGACCATCTTTCATTGGTTCCAGACATCCTAATAGGATTCTCAGTTGCCATTTCTCCAAGGATATTGCTCTTCTACACCAAGAAGGGAGCTTTAACACAATACCTGAAGAAGAAAAAAAAAAGCTCCCTTTACACAAATTATCACCACAAAAAGAATGAAATTTAAACAAGCTAATCCATCTACCATGGTAAGCAAATAAGCAAATGACACACAGGTTCTAATCAGGACTTGTTTTCCTCAAGTTTAGAACTTTTAAGTAAAGAACACAGAACAAACAAGAGCAAAACCTTAAAGTCTAAGACATAGCTACACGCAGATATACATGACCATGTAAATGGTCTACGCATTAGGTAAAAAAAAAAAAGAGAAACCCAAAAGAGAGGCAGAGAGATAGAGAGAGAGAGAAGAAACAGAGTGTAAGTAGAACGGAAATGAAAAATCTAGACTTGTAATCCCAAAAAAAAAAAAAGGAGCTTTTTAGCTTAGAAAGCATAAGTGTGTACGGGGCTGAGTTGATTGACTTACCAGAAGGCGATTATTGAGGAAGAAGCAAAAGATTCACTGTTAAGAAACCCTAGATTCTGGTGCTCAGAGAGACAAGGAGGAGAGAGAAATGGTATTGGGTTGTAAAAAAAGTGACCATTTTTGGCTCAGTCTGTGGGATTTTTAAATGTTTGGATTTTTTCACGTAATGGCAAAAATAAAATCCTTGACGGAAAAGGAAATGAATGAGAAAGAACAACAAAAGAAAAAGAAAATGACCAAAGCTAAGAGCCTAAGAACGAGTAAGAACAGATATAGATGATAATATGAACAAATGGTTACAATAAAATGATAACCAAAAAATTAAATAAATATTTAACATACAGATTATCGTTTCAAAAAAAATTATTTAGTGAATTTAGTTTATAAATTTCATTTAAAACTAATATCTTATATTAATTTAAAATAAAGTTATAGTAGAAAATCGAATATTTTATTGAAAAAAATATATATATATATACATTGAAATGATTTTTTAATTTTATTTAAGTATCAATACTAATTCAAAAAAATCATACCATTCATTTAAAATAAAATATATATATATATAATAAATAATATGAAAGCATTTATCTATAAAAATATAAATATTATCTTAAACTATTTTAAAATTATTTAATAATAAAAATGAAATTTTAGTTTTTATTCCTCATTATTTTTTTACAATTTTAGAGAAGAATATTTTTGTTCTATCGTTTTTTTTATATGAGGAATTAAAAAAAAGAATTAAAAAAAAGTGTAAGATTCATATATCTTTGTAAATAGTATTAAAAAAACAAAAGAAATAAGATATTTCTCGTCATTTTTTTTCTTCAAAAATAATCATCTATTGGAGCCCATATTTCCACCATTACGGATCCTTTCTTTTTCCGCAAAGTTAATGGAGTTTGACTTTTTGAAGCATTGTTGGTAAACCAAAATATTATTACTTCTTTTTATTTTTATTTTCTTTCTAAATTTCTTCTTTGTTTGGTTGATTAAGTCATGGTTAGTCTAACTACAACTAATATTAATTAAAGTTTGTAGACAAAATATCGTTTAAGTTATTAACTAAATAATTTTAAAATTTTAACTTTTTACAAGAATTATTTACTTTACAGTTTTTATTCAAAGCTAGTATGTTTAAATTTGAATTATGATAATTAGTTACTACTATGTTTGATAAATTCGTTACAATAGTAATGTGTCTGAATAGTTTTTTTTAAAATATTTGTGAGAAAATGTTGAAACAACAACTTTTTTGAAAACTAAGAGCATATGTTTAAAGCTTTTCATAAAACCTCAAGTAGTTTTGTTTATTAAACCAACAAGAATAACTGAAAGTCTGAAACATGTACAACAAATTTATATATTATCAAAGTAAACAATTTATTGAGAACATAAACTAACCCAAAACTCAAAAAGTTGAGTTCAATTGCTAAAAAAAGCGGGTCTGATTTTTGTAAAAGAATATGTGATTCATAGCTAAAACCGGACATACCCAAACCCGATCATTTTCTAACCTTTTGACTTTGTTTGTGTTCCCAAAGAGCCCACACAAACCGTAGAAACTTGCACTCGCATGCTTGATTTGCTCTGTCCAAAATCAGACAGAAAAATGCTGTCAACTAAAACCTGAGATGCGGGATTAATCATGATCCATTTGAATAATCATTTATATTCTGATAAAACAGATTTTGTATTACTGGTGATTGTTCCTATTTTTCAAAGTTCTTGAACTTTCATTTGGATTACTTTCATGAGGATATTATCATGATTTATAAGTGAATATGATTACCATTTTATCTTGTATAGATTTGATCAGATGCAGATCAAAATATAATGGTTCTAGAAGGTAACCACACTTATAGGCACACTCTTTAGTCTTTACCCTTTAAATTTTCGATTTTGTTGGTTTTAAACTAGTCCAATTGATTTATATATATATTTTCCCACCCAACTAGTCCAATTGATTTTATAAAAAAAACTGAAATTCATTTAGAAAGTTATATTGGTCGACTTTGGTCATACTCTAAACAACTATGAATGCGATGCTATGGAATGAGGCACTTTTTCATCCAAAAAATAAAACATAATTAAGCAGACGCTGTGTATCTATCTTCCATTTAATTTAAGTTTCTTGAGGGAAAAATAAAAAGAACTACTATCCAATCTAATCCATCATCATCTAAATAAATGGAAGTTTCTTTGTATTTGTTTGCACTTGTATAAAGAAATTTCCACAAGTCATATACAAGTACATGCACACCAAGAAAAATACCCAAATTCTACTTGCACAAAGAAATTTCCATAAGTCATATACAAAGAAATCTTATGGAAACCATATTTTCGGTTGTGATTAATGCATATTTCAGATCAAAAAATTGTCAACTACTTTGTTCGTTTATTAAAAAAGAAAAACCCATAAAACACATGCTGAATCATCGTCGTTCATGATAAGTGATTCATTTCCGTCACCCATTACCATCCAAAATTTGCCAACGATAAGACAGTTGAAAGACGAAAATTCTGTTTTCATCTCGCTATTTCGTACAACTCTTTATAGTCTAATCTCTTGATGCATTTGTACACTTTGGCTCATGATGCTAGGAGACGTCTCAAACTTCCATGTAACTCTTATGCCCACTCATTTCAAAGTACTTCAAAGGGTCAGCTTCCTAATTTCTCAAATTTAGGTGTCATTTTTAATTTTTTTTTTAAAACAATTGGCCTTTGTAGTTGTTATATATTACTTCTAAACAAAACTTAATTTGAATAATTTAGTAAGAGTAATAATGGCCTAATGGGCAACAACTAAAACAAAATTAAAAGTAAATGAGTGTCCATTATAAGCAGCAGATCTTTCGCCGTCGTGGAAGGAACAAAGCGGCGACTGTCATGAAGGGCCAAGTGAGATGACAGAGCTAAAATTCGTTATTTTGATACCCACTTGGACTATATTCTTTTCCATTGCCCATACATTATATACATATAAAAATGAATAATCTTTGTTTTGTTTAATAAAAAAGGTGGCTAAAAAATAAAATATAATAAAAAAAGGTTCTAGAGTCGTGAAGCCAACTCAAATCCAAAACAAACTAGAAATGTAGATTCTTTGGAACTTTTATATAACTTGTTTAATAACATGAAATTAATAGAAATTATTGGAGAAAATGGAAAGCCAGTGTTTAATAATGTAGTCTGTCTTTGTTTCGAGTTCAATCACTGGAGAAGACTTGTTGGTTTCACCAAAAAGTCTCTTCTTCAATTCTTTATTTGAAACTCAAGGGAGAGAGAGAGAGAAAACGAATCACAGAGGAAAGTAATATTCAGGTATAAAAGAAACTAAAACGATCTGAATCGTCTTCCACTTGTGTCTATGTTTTTAAGATTAAAGATTTTTTTTTTCCTTAAAAGCAAAAAAGGAAACTTTCCCTCTCGTGTGTCTCTCTCTTTTGACCTCACATTCGTTGAATCCACTCTTGTGGGTTTTATTTCTTTGCCCTAGATCTTAAAGAAGAGGATCAAATTCGACTTTTTTGAGATCTGGGTTCGGATAAAGAGTCTGTCTTTCTGCATTCTCGCGTTTCGATTCAGCTCGAGGTAACTGTATTTTGACTCTTTTTAACTGATATTGCTCGCTACAGTGTCTCCAGTTTTTTTTTTTCTTCTTTTTTTTTTGCTAAGATGTTGAATCTGGGATTTGTAGCTTTTGAGTTTAGTTTGGTCGGAGAAAAAATCACTAGACTTAGACTTGTTGAGCTTGTACGTGTGCTAGAGAGAGTTTCAGAGGAATGTCCTGCACTTCCCGTATCACGGGAACAACGTGCATTTTGCTTATTGCTTAGGTCTGAAGGAGTTTTGTTCTGAGATTAGTTTGAAACATTACTTACTCTCTCCGTGTTTCCCGGAAATATTCATATCGATCTTTTTTTTTCCTTCAGGCAATGCCAATCTAATAGAAGTATATGCAGAAGTGAAAAAAGATTCAATCTTTGTATGCCTATCAATTAGAAAGGAGAAGGGAGGTGTTAGATTGGTTTCAATGGGTGAGACGCAGAAGATTTGGCAGGGGCCACGTCACCACCACACATCTCTGAAGAAGCCCTTATGGGTCGTTTTGACAGTTTCAGTGACCAGCATGCTTCTGATCTGTACTCACATGTATCCAAAACACGGCAAGAGCTCCTCGTGTCATGGTCTCTATAGCACTAGAGGCTGCGAGGATGCTCTCTCCGCGTGGCTACCTGTTCATGTCAGGAAATTCACTGATGAGGAGATAGCAGCTCGAGCAGTGGTCAGAGACATACTAAGAACGCCTCCCTTCATAACCGAAAACTCCAAAATCGCTTTCTTGTTCTTGACTCCTGGTACTTTGCCATTTGAGAAGCTTTGGGATGAATTTTTCAAGGTAACAAACACCTCAACGCAATGTCCAAATGTTAGCTACATTTCATTGATTTATTGCGGGCCTTTGGTGTTGTGAAGGGTAATGAAGGGAAGTTCTCGATTTACATCCACCCGTCAAAGGAACGACCAGTTCACATCAGCCGTCACTTTTCTGATCGGGAGATCCACAGTGATGAGGTCACTTGGGGAAGGATTTCTATGGTTGATGCCGAGAAGCGGTTACTAGTTAGTGCTCTTGAAGATCCCGACAACCAACACTTTGTTCTTCTTTCAGAGAGGTAATGATTTCAATGTTGCTTAAATGTCCTAATTAAGGTTTTTTGTACTAACTGATCACATCAAATTTTTTTTTCTGTGCAGTTGTATACCGTTGCATACTTTCGACTACACTTATAGATATTTGCTGTACTCCAACGTTAGCTTCATTGAGAGGTACATTACTCTCTTAAAACAAAAAAAAGTTTGATTTCTCCATTAATATTCACTGACACAAGGTTCAATTATCTCTCTGTTTCTCAAGTTTTGTGGATCCTGGTCCACATGGGACCGGTAGACATATGGAACACATGCTACCAGAAATCGCCAGGGAAGATTTTAGAAAAGGTGCTCAGGTAAAGACTTAATCTCTAAAAGCTTTTCTTAATGAATATGCTGCTACTGCGATAAATCGAAACAAAATTGAGTTTTTGTCACTTTTTGCTGTGTAATTTTTGTCTTTTCTTCTTGCTAGTGGTTCACAATGAAGCGACAACACGCGATTATAGTTATGGCCGATGGTCTTTACTACTCAAAATTCCGCGAGTATTGTGGAGTAAGTTTGTCCTGCAGCTGAACATTTTTGGTTTCATATCGTAGCTTTTTTATCTCGGATCTTTTGATATATAACTCAATGAAAAAATTTCAGTCTTCTTCGTTTTGAATTCTGATTCTAACATTAAATTTCTATAAATATCAGCCTGGAATAGAGGCTGACAAGAACTGCATTGCTGATGAACATTACTTGCCAACATTCTTCAATGTGAGGCTATTCTTCTTCACACTCCATCGTTTGCAATCTTTTAAGCCTTTTTGAAGCTGAAACATGTTTATTTGCTGGCTCTTCTTTCAGATGATTGATCCCATGGGGATCTCAAACTGGTCAGTGACGTATGTTGATTGGTCTGAACGAAGGTGGCATCCAAAGACATACGGAGCAAACGAGATTTCATTAGAGTTCATGAAAAATGTCACGGTATGTTTCAAAATACAGTTTCTTGAAAATTGTCACAGTCAGCATGTTATAATAGTTTTTCTCTTTTCTCGCTTGTGCAGTCCGAGGACATGAGTGTACACGTCACCAGCGTGGGCGAGGTATGCAATTGTGACTCTCCCTCACAGCCTCTATTCTTTTTCTCTCTCTTTAATACTGTTACTTGTACTTTTAAAGCATGGAGATGAGCTGACTTGGCCTTGTACATGGAACGGGATTACACGGCCTTGTTATCTGTTTGCAAGGAAGTTCCATCCCGATGCTCTCGACACATTGGTCAACCTCTTCCCAAACTACACAAGCACAGCTGTCTGAGAGAGGATTCTTGAACCAAAACACACATTCTTGGACCTAATTATGTTCCAGATATGTCTCAGAGGTGGATCTTTAAGATACTGTAAATTTTATGAAGAAACTGAAATTATTCTTGGTATTTGATGTTTCTTGATGAAACTGAAAGCCCGGTTATATGCAATTAGAGCAGAAATTTTTGGTTATAAGAGTTCCATTTTGCGATTTCTCTGCTGGTTCGGTCGTTATCAATTGGTTTATGTTACATGGAATTGTAATAACTTAAGCTATCATGAACACAGAGTTTTGAATTCTTAAAACTGGTTTATGATTCCTCCTTGCGCCTCTGTGATGACGAGTGGAGCCCGAGGAACCGTGGGCTGTAGCGGTGAGCAGTCCCAGTCTTTACCATCTTTGACCACTGAGAAATGTTTGGGAACCCATGACTCACCTGAAGCCTCTCTCTCTTTCAGAAACGCTCTCTGCTTCTCCTCCACAAGGCTCTTAGCTTCTCTTGCTCTTTCCCACTCCTTTTTCAGTATTCCTTCACTTACTTCACTCCACACCATCGTCGACTCACTCTCCATTACCTCCTCAAGATTCTTGACAATTGGAGGTTTGAGTCCTGTGATATTCTCCTTGGCATTGTAAATAACCTCGAGCTCACCATTCTTCAGATTTTTCGCCATTACTGTTCTGAAACATAATGGAGATGTTAATGACATCATTCACAGCCTTTCATGTTGTTAAGAGCTGTAATGACTTTATGATTCATGTTCTTAGTTCTTACCTATCCCAATGGCCAAAGATGTTGTAGAGGTGATTACCAGAGGAAGATTCAAAGATCTTTCCTTTGATTGATCTATTGTTGTTGCCTCTGAACCTTTCGATGAAGGAATCGGAGATCAAATTCAACTCAGCTTCGAGATCGGTCTCCAGACACTTTATCTTAACTTTTCCTGCCCAGTGAGCTCCCGGCGCCGGTAAGAATCTCATAACTAGTCTCGGCTGGTCCATCTCATAAGTCTCTTTTCGATTCAGAAGCTTCATAACCCTTTTACCTTTTACCTCAACATCCACGTAAGTACCTTATGAACCATTAAATGAGTCACATGCAGGAATTAGATGTTGGAATTTGGAACTAATACGAGATGGTTTGGTTTTAGGGTAAACTGGATGCATGTTCGAAATAGTTGTGTTCGTTCTTGGACGGATTATTCAAAATTGGACTTGGTTTTGAGATAATTTGGATGTAGCAGAAACAATATGACTGCTACAATTTTAAGATAACATACCGCGAAATTTAGGAGTGAAATATTGACACCATATCACGTCAATCTTTTCCTTCTCGTGAGTCGCATGAAGTGCGGACACCGGAGGATGATGCTCTACCTGAAAATTAACGATTTATAACATGATGGACTTTTTTCAAAAGTTTGATAATTTTTAGAATGAAAAAAATCTCATAAAATAAACCAAATATTTAAATATTTAAAAAACATTCACTCGTTTTCGCGCATTTAAATCAGTTTAATATTTCGATTCATCATAACGAATATAGCAAATGCTAAATTTTCTTTATTGATATTTTCTACTAGATTTATTTTTTTTATTTAAATTTTCTATAAAGTTTTGTTTTATAATTAATTGTAATGAAATGATTATACTTGTTCGGTGAGGACGTTGATGTGACCGTTGGAGACGTGGTGAGTCTCGCCGAGAACAGGGTTGTACGGAGACATGCCAACGACCACCGGATGGAGTGTGGAGATGTTCCACGTCACCACCGATTTGAGCCGTTCGATGGGAAGATTGCGGCGGCTGCATTCCCCAAGTAGATCCTGACCGCCGAAGCTGTAGATCATCTCGCCATAACATTGGAGTCGTGATCTTGGTAGGTTCAGCTGAGGTGGCAGCTTTACGTTCAAAAAAATAATTAATAACTCTTAACGAAAACAAATGCATATTATGAATTCATGGACAATGACGTGATTTGTACGGAAAATATAAATGGATTATAAAACCTATGTAACATAAATATAAGGAAGTTTCCTTAAATTAGGAAGTTCTAAACTGTTGAATCCATATTGTTCGTATCTTTTTGTATTTCCTGCACAATATTAAGTTATTAACTGATATTTATACTCTAAGAAAACACTAAAATGTTTAATACTATCATATATCCTACAAAAAACTTCATTTCTTTTCTCTTCACTAAAAAATATCTATGTTTGGTTTGAAAAAAAATATACGCAAATGGTCGTTCTGTAATATAGCTATAAGTTTACTTCAACAAGGATCTTAAGAAGTTACACCTGAAAATTGGTTAGATCAGATCCTAGGCGTACGGTCTTAATGAGGCTGAGGATCTTGCGGATGACATTCGAAGCTGTGTGCTCAGAATCTTTTTCATCTTCCAGGGAAAAAGGTTTGGCCAGCACAAGGTGCCTTCTCATTTTCTCTTCTTATGCCTATACACAACCAAAAATATCAGATCTGTAAATCTAATCTAAGTGTCTGACTCACTTCTTTACCAAAAAAGTGTATGACTCACTAATTACCACTTGACGAGTTGTTGAAGAAACGATAATATATTTCTGAGATGAGATTATTTTTGTAAATGAAACGATTTAAAAAAAAAAAAAAAAACCAAGGAGTTATATTTATGAAACGACTCTGAAAAACGCAAAACCAGAGTTAAAACACTCTGTATCACAGTACCTAAAGTGATAATTACTATCAATCTTTTTGCTCAATCTATATAGAATGCTAGAAACATATAGATAGGATATCAAAATAGAGAGTTGGGTTAGCATTAACTATGGATTCGGAGGGGCGTTAGTCGTTAGATCCATGTTTTCGTCATTTAAGGCTGGCTTAATTCTTTATAAAAAGGTTACCCCAATGCTTAAGTATTAATAAATTATTATGGATATGAAATTGAATTGTTATTTTAGCACAGATAATTACAGCTTGATTGAATACACCTCCTAAGAGTTTATACATGTTCACCATCAAATATTAGAGAAGTAGACTGGGGCGGAACTAGGATTATTTTTTTATGGGGGCATATTTTTATCTTTTGGAAATACAGGGGGCATATGTGCAAAAGTTTTGGAAAAAAACCTATAATATTTATAAAAATACACTAAGAAAAAAAAAAAAAATTTGTGGACCGCTCAACGTAGTTCCGCCCCTGGAAGTAGATTGAATCTTCATTTTAGAATTAGATGGATATTACATATTAATTTTGTAGAGGAAAAACAATATACATTCTGTTATAAGGGATGTGAAAAATCCCCTATATTATTTGAGAAGTCTTTCAAAAACCTTACGTACCGCTCATACATTCAACCTCAAATGACTTGACAAAAACACCATTCAACCTCAATTGAAGTGATAAAAATACCTTTAATACTTATAATTGACGGAGATGTCATTATCGACCTAATTTTATGTTAACTTTTAATTGTAAAATAACTTAAGCTATTATAAACATAGAGTGTTGGAATCTTGAAACTGGTTTATGATTTCTCCTTCCTCCTCTGTGATAACGAGTGGAGCCGGAGGAACCGTGGGCTGTAGCGGTGAGCAGTCCCAGTCTTTACCGTCTTTGACCACTGAGAAATGTTTGGGAACCCATGACTCACCAGAAGCCTCTCTCTGTTTCAGAGATTCTCTCTGCTTCTCCTCCACAAAGCTCTTAGCTTCTCTTGCTCTTTCCCACTCTTTCTTCAGTATTCCTTCACTTACTTCACTCCACACCATCGTCGACTCACTCTCCATTACCTCGTCAAGATTCTTGACAATTGGAGGTTTGAGTCCTGTGATATTCTCCTTTGCATTGTAAATAACCTCGAGCTCACCAGTCTTCAGATTTTTTGCCATTACTGTTCTGAAACATTTATGGGATGTTAATGGCATCATTCACAGCTTATGATGTTTTTAAAGAGCTGTAACAATGAGTTTATGAATTATGATTCATGTACGTGTTTTTACCTGTCCCAATGGCCAAAGATGTTGTAGAGCTGATTACCAGTGGAAGATTCGACGATCTTTCCTTTAATTGATCTATTGTTGTTGCCTCTGAATCTTTCGATGAAGGAATCGGAATTCACATGTAACTCAGTTTCGAGATCGGTCTCCGGACACTTTATTTTGACTTTTCCTGCCCAGTAAGCTCCCGGCGTCGGTAAGAATCTCATAATTAGTTTCGGTTGGTCCATCTCATAAGTCTCTTTGTGATTGAGAAGCTTCATCACTCTTTTACCCTTTACCTCAACATCCACGTAAGTACCTTATGAACCATAAAATTGGTAAATGCAGAAATCAGATTATTTGAGTTAGTAGTGTTCTTGGACGGATTATTCAAAACTAGACTTGGTTTTGAGATAATTTTGGTTGTAGCAGCAACAATTTGATTGCTACATTTAAACGAAAAAATAGACATACCACGAAATTTAGGAGTAAAATATTGACACCATGTCACGTCGATATTTTCTTTTTCGTGAGTCGCATGAAGTGCGGACACGGGAGGATGATGCACTACCTGAAAATTAACAATGAATAATACCATGTTGGAATCTTTTCAAAAGTTTGGTATTTTAAGAAAATAGAAAATTCCCATTAAAAATCACTGACACTATAAGATATTTTTAAAAATATTTTTACAGGTTTTTTGGTTTCTTGAAAAAATCACTAACAAATCATTTTAATCGATTTTGACCATACATACGGACACTAACAAAACTAGAAACATTGTTTACGCTGCTAACTGAACCAAAACAAAACTTTAAAGGGCGTTATTGAACGTTTATTTTAAGGGGTTTTAAAACTAAACATCCAAATCCAGTTTCGTTTGCAATTTTTTTTTTGTTTCTATGATTAGTAGAGTTAATGACGTTCCTAATCATATTTATATCTGCTAAGTCCAAAATGTAAAACACAAACACTATGATAAGTAAGAAGATTAAACTCAGTGAAATGATTTGTTCGTCCACTTTCATTATAAAAAGCAAAAAAAAAATATCATATAAAAATATCCATGTCATTTTCTAGTGAACTTTACCTATTAAAATCTAATGTTCCCGTTTGAAATTGTAGTGAGTATGATAATATTATTCTATCAAAGGAAAAAATGATAATACTTGTTCAGCGATGACGTTGATGTGACTGTTGGAGACATGGTGAGTCTCGCCGAGAACAGGGTTGTAAGGAGACATGCCGAAGACCACCGGGCGGAGTGTGGAGATGTTCCACGTCACCACCGATTTGAGCCGTTCGATGGGAAGATCGCGACGGCTGCATTCCCCAAGCAGATCCTGACCGCCGAAGCAGTAGATCATCTCGCCGTAACATTGGAGTTGTGATTTTGGTATGTTCAGCTGAGGTGGCAACTTTACTTTCATAGAAAATAATTAATGATTGGAAAATGTACATGTTCAACTGTTTAGAGAGTTACATATGTTGTATAATTTAACCCTACTAGCTTTTTCCTTTTCGGTAATAGTACCTTTTCTTTTATGTAATCAGTTAATAGTTAATACCTCTCTAAGATTTCAAAATAAAAATTACTGGGTGGATATATTAAGGGAAAAAGGTATTCTTCGATTTATTAAGATCTAGAGAAGAAATATTTGGAGAGTTCACTTTCATGCATCGTGTAGTAAAAAAAGATGACGCTACTAATTTATACTAAAAAAACAAGAGCCAAATACTTTTAGCGTTAACAAAAAATATCAATGCTATAATATATTTATATCTAATCGGTTATAATGAATTACAAAACTTATGTAACATAAAATAAAGTTATAAAGTGTTGGAATTGTTACTAATAAGTAATAACTAATACTAGTAAGTTCGTTCACTTTGTTCTTTACTATATGGATCGTATGGTTTTATATTTCATGCAAAATATTTATTGATAATTTCTATTCTAAAAAAACATTATAAGAATACTTAATATCATTTCCTATTTCCTAAGGCAAACTTCATCTTTTTATTCTTCACAAAAAAAATTACCAATGTTGTCAGGAAAACAATATACGCAATAGTCGTTCTATAACAAAACAAAGAAATTTACATCAACAAGGTTTTTAAGATATTACACCTGGAAATTGGTGAGATCGGATCCTGGACGCACGTTCTTAAAGAGGCTGAGGATCCTGCGGATTACATTCGAAGCTGTGTGCTCAGAATCTTTTTCATCTTCCAACGAAAAAGGTTTGGCCACCACAAGGTGCCTTCTCCTTTCTTCCTCTTCTGCCTTTACACAACAAAAATGATTGAATCTATAAGTCAAAACTAAACACCTAATTAATGGTTGAAACTGGCTGCAAACCTACGTCAAGAGAACCCAACCCTTCTTTGAAACACTTCTTAAGATTTAAATGGCTTGATTAAAAATTGACATGTTTAGATGGAAAAATATCAACAAAAGTCAGTACTTATTAAGAGAGCGTACCAAACAATATGCTACATTTTCATTAATTCAGGGTTTTGAGTTATAAAAAGTAAGATAAATCTTAATTGGATTATACTATCTCTAACAGTTAGAATATTAAAAAAATTTAAGATTACAAGTACAAACTATTTATACCCCACTTACAATTTGAGAAGTTTTGTTTTAATAAAACCATTTGAGAAGTTGTTGAAAGCTATTATAAAAGTTGTTAAAAGTGTTTTGAGATTACAAGTGTTATAGAGAATAACCCACTTACCATAACAAAGTGGTTGAGGAGAAACGCTATTTCTGAATCTTTTTGATAAGAAAGAAAGAACCAGTGAGTTCTTGAAACGAATCTTAAAAACTTTAAAACTAAAGAGTTAAAACACTCTTCATCACAATACCCAAAGAGATAACTCTCAATTTTTTGGCTCCATTTATATAGAAACTATGTAAATAGAGAGATGATAAATAAAGAAAAGAGTTGGGTGAGCATTAACTATGGACTCGGAGGAGGCGTTGGTCGTTAGGTCCATCTTTTCGTCATTTAATATCTCCTCGTTCGCTTCAATCGTGGCCGATTTGTGTTGTACTTAAGCGAATGGTCCAAGATTTTTGTTTAGTCGGTTTAGTCATGTCTTATATTTTTAACATGTGTTAAATTTTATAGAATAAAACAATAAATAATTATGGTTAATTAGATGAATGTAGTGGGTAAGTAAGATTTTAGCTAGATGAATGTAGCTTGTAAATAATGCTTCTTTGGATTCGGTAACTGAATTATTTTCCCATTTTGTAAGTAGTGTAACCATATATTTATTCTTTTTTTGAAATGGTTATTCTATCCTAGGTAATACGTTTTTGTAATACTTTTTTTTTTTTGGTCACCGACGTTTTTGTAATACTTCAACATTCATTTTCTAATGATGTTTACAAGCTTAGCCAAAAAAAAGGGTGTGTTTGTAACTTTCACGTTAAAAGTATGTTTTTGTATAGTGGAGTGATTAATAAAATTAGTTTTCTGAAAGTTTACATTTTGATGATACTAACTAATACTTCCAGTACATTAAGGATGTAAAAAAATAAAAATTCAAAATTTATGAAACAAAAAAAATGTAAAAAGTAGTTTTCCATGCATGCGTTGATTTTTCTGACAAACATGAATTGGATTGCTTTCATTTCGACACGTATTGGTCCGGGTTAATGAAGACTACATCTTCGTTTTTGAATTGGCTAGCTATTCAACTCATTTTTTTTTTTTTTTTTTGGTTAAACATCTAAATAAAAATTTTATTTTCCCCATTTCAGATTTTCTTATATTCACCAGCTTCTATTTTGACAGATTATTTTAGCTCGTAACACTAGAAATAGGGAACTTCGATTTCTCTTTTGTAGACCCTTCATCCTTGTGGAGCTTGACATTTCTAGTTTCAACTAATATAACCTTTTTGTTCAAAGAAAAAAATAAACGCTCCAATATTTAAACAACTTTTTCACTCTTTAATTTGATAACTTCTGATATAAACAATAATTGTAGTACTAGCTAATTATAAATTACCGAGTAGTATTCGCAGCTAGCTTGAGATTGGTTCATTTGGGTTACTGATAAACAACTATCTTTTTGTCAACAATGATAAAGGATTTAGAAGAATAGAATACGGTTTTTTATTTTGCCAACACGTTATTTATTTCTTAACACAAAGCAAACGCTGTTTAGATAATAAAACCTGTGTTAATAGGCCTACCATAACTTTTCAAAAAAGATTGTTATTACTATAAACTTGGGCCCATTTTCACAGAGATAATTCATTATTTGCCCATCCAGCGTTTCTCAGGGTACAAACAAATCGAAGACAAAACCATTTTGTTAGTCAATCTAGAAAAATATCTTTTGCAATGAAGATGTTTCCAATTCCGCAGCTTCAGCTTCAGCTTCGCTGGAAATACAAAGTTCTTTGGCTCTTCGATGGAGATGGATGGCTTGGGGAGGCCGAGGCTGAGCATCGCCGGAGGAGGACTTAATGGAGGAACAGTCTCCTGCGGCTGAGTATTAATAGGAGTCCCTGGCTGCATCTCCCACTTGAACGGAACACCCTCTGACCTCCGCTCATCGTAGTATCCAACCGATGAGTTTCTCGAGATTGCTGATCCTTCCTTGCATATATCCTTCTCCATAATTAGGACCAACGATGGAGTTATGATGTGTTCTTGATTCGTATATGCGGTTCTTGGCTTGATGCTTTTGTTAGGGGAAATCGAAGAAATAAAGGGAGATTGTGTGTAAGGAATTTGGTTATTATGGGTATATATATCTAGGGAAAGAAAGAGATTCTTGTCCGGTAGAGAAGGTTGAACGTAAGACTTTATGAATGATCAAGTTGATGTATATATTTATTTCATGAGTTGATATGTATGATGTAATTGCGGGTTTTTGACTTTGTATTATACGATAGAAACGATTGCTTAATACGTCAATGACTCAATTGCTTTTGCACGGGCAAGGTATACCATCATGAGTTATGATTCATGTATCCAATATCTTTATTATAAAAGATTACTTCGAATCTCACTAGAAGTCTAGAACTTGTAACGTAGTGGTTAATTTGTGCTTAATTTCAAAACCGGGTATTATACGTTACACTACTAGAAAAAAAAACACTATACCCACGAAATACCCACGAATAATTTCGTGGGTATGACAAAAATGCCACGTTTAGTCACGAAGTATCAGGCGTGAGAAGTTTGCCACGAAAATTTAAAGATCATGGGAAGACGTGGCAAAAACGTGGGTAAAATTTTCCACGAATTCAGTTGTGGGTAATATTTACCACGGTTTTCCATGTATAATTTCGTGGGTCATGCATTGAAATGACGGTATCCTACGAAATGCCACGAAAAAATTTACGGGTACCTGGACCCACGAAAATATTAGTGGCAGTTCGTGGGTATTTTTTCATACCCACTATATGAATTGTGATAAATCGTGGGAAGTATATAGTTTTTAAAAATATATTTATTATATCTTTAACTATAAGATAACTTATAAGATAACTATAAGATAACTAATAAATAAGTATAAGATAGTTTTATACCTATAAAATTATAATAGACTATTAGTAATATATTTATTATTCAGCGAAATACATACAATAAAACATATTTTATTACAAAATCTTTTTCAAATAAGATAAAAAAAAGCGATACATTACAAGATATAATATATTGTTCGGAGACATATTGTAATAAATTCCATAAGTTTTTTCTTTCTTTTATTACTTTCGATATCGAAACTTTTAATTTTGAAAACAAAAATAATAAAATGATATTATTATAAATACAAAATTTTGATTAAAATTATACACTTATATTTGTTTAATATATACTGTTTAACTTTTGATTTAATTTTTATCTATTATTTTATATTAAGTTATTTTTAATTTTACATATAACTTACGTTTTCGATTTTGTCCTAAATTTTGAAATAATTTTTTTATAGGCACCGGGTATTTATTACTCAGCGAGATAATTAACATTACACAATAGTAGATTATTTTAAAAAAATTATAAAATACAATTTTTAAAAACAATAATTAGTACAATACATTACTATAACACGTATAGAATTATACTAAAAGACACAAATTATAAGAACCCACATTATTCATTATAGATTATTTAATAAAAACTTAAAATTACTTATAAATAATTGAAAATTAGATATACCCACATTATAAATTATTTAATAAAAACTTAAAACCATTTACATATATAATTTACATAAAATTAAAACTATTTACTTATAAGTTTTTAAATCTAGTCATTTTTTTAACCGTGAATCTAAAATCCGGAAAATTTTAGGTACACATATATATTTTATGTGTAGAGAGTTAACCAAATGTTCATGTAGTGTAGTGGTTATCATCTGTTTACTTTATATGTTGAGGTATAGGGTTCGAGTCCTACTAGATGAAGATTTTTGTGAATTAATTCAGATCGCTGCTTGCCGTCGTCACCAGCCGCCGTCGGTCATCGCTGCTAGCTTTCCGCCGCCACTCGCCTGCCGGTCTCCGCCGCCACTGTTATCGTTGACTATGAGACATATATTTTTTTAAAATTTATTCGGATTACCCACAAAATCCCACGAATATTTTCGTGGCCACTGCTATCGTCGACTATGAGACAGATCGTTGCTTGCCGCCGTCACCAGCTACCGTCGGTCATCGCTGCCAACTTTTCGCCGTCGGTTTGCTGCCAGCTTTCCACCGCCACTCGCCTGCCGGTCTCCACCGCCACTGCTATCGTCGACTATGAGACAAATATATTTTTTTAATTTATTCTGATTACCCACAAAATCCCACAAATATTTTCGTGGGTACTGCCACGAACAAAAACGTGGCAATTCGTGACAAATTTTCCCACGCTTTTCCTCGTGGCTTTTTGTGGGTAATTTTGCCACATTTTGCCACGAAAAATATTATCCACGAAATAAAAATCGTGACAAATTGTGGCATTTACCACGAAAATCCACGAATGTTGTGAACAAATACCCACGAATTTTTTGTGGGTATAGCCTTTTTTTTTTTCTATAAGTGGACGTTGCTAACATTAAAAAAAAAAAAAAGATTACTTTGAACCATATACTTAATTCACGTGACTTTCACCATCAAAATAGTTTTTTTTGGTCAATCAATTACGTATTCTTGATCGTGAAGATGGCTATAACGTCCTCTCTAATCAACCAGATTAAATATGGGTTGGCGCCTCATATATATCGGAAAGTTGATGGGTGTACAATTTTTTTACTATAAACAGCAAAAATTAAGCATATAGTTTTCAAGAGAATAAATTAAAGTTTGCCAAATCTATGTAAGCTTTGATAGGAAGCGCACGTTAGTAACTTTGATGTTGGACGGTTCATAAGCGCATGTGAATGCTTAGACCCAATCTCTACATAGAGTAAAGATTCGCCAAACTTTGCGTCCTCTTTTATTATCAAATGATCTGATCCTCAATCAATTGTAATAATATATCTATTTACTAAAATAGATCTACCTATCATTGAAATTTTCAATAACGATGATATAGAAATAATTTGATGATAATTAGTAATGACTAACGAGTGGGAAAAGATATTTATATGAAAGAAAGCAATCGAGAACACTTCTTCAAAGATGATGCAACATTGTTACATAAAGACATTTTGTTTAAAATGTTTTGTAATCTATCATATACTTTTAATCGACAAGTACCAAATTAAACTAACCTTAAAGTTGTTAAAAAATACATTAAAATGCCATTGCTTTTTAAGGTTTTTTAATTAAATTTATTAAGGGTACAATAATAATCACAAAATCAATATAACTAAATTTAAAACCATAAAAAAATCTTAAATAATTATTAGTTTCCAAACAATTAAACTCACTTTCTATCTCTTACTAATTATAAACAAAATTTTAAAACTAATTAATTTTTAAAAAATGTTAACCAGTCAAAATTGAAAAACTAAGATTTGATATCTAATTATACCATATTATTTATTTTCACTTATTATATTTGTAAGATTTTGTTTAGATTTGAAATTCTGATTATTCTATCATTTTTGTTTGATTTTAATTTAAAATTATTTTGAATTATTATATTATACATATAATTAATAAAAATACAGATTTTTCTGCATATATTGTGATTCATATTTTTATAACAGAGATATATTACTTAATCGATGAAGAAAAAAGTATGTGTTCAACATCCCACACGGCTAAAACAAATTGGACAATAGTTTAGAATCATATTATAAAAAGGATCAAAATGATTTTAAATCCAAATGAGAGGAAGCTTGACTTATCAGGCGTCCAAATATAAAAGTTTTATTTAGTTTAATTTGGTTTTTTAGTTGAACCAATAATTTTACCAAATATTAAAATATATATATATATATATATATTTTTTAAAATATTTGAATTTTTAGAAAGTTTCAAATATTATAAATATGTTAACTTTATAAAATGTCTAGAATATTAATAATAATTTAAACTTTTAAAAAAGTTTAAAATATTATTAATATTTAAGGTTTATAAAAAATTTAAAATATTAATAATATTTTAACTCTATATGAAGTTCAAAATTGGGTTAGTAATTAAATTTTCTCTGTATTGTTATATAAAAATACAAAATAGATAAATTATCAATATTGTAGGCTTATGACATTAAATAAAATATCAGATTCTAACATGTAGAATAAATAATAAAGTAAATATATTATTTATAAAAATAATTAGAACATTATATAATTTTTTTCTATTATAGTTTCTATATATGTTTTCACATCCACAATTATTTCAATTTAGATTTAAAATCATATTAAAACATTAAACTCTACAAATATGGACTAACTCAAATTTACACTAATACTCAAATTATACCACAAAATAATTCAACTGTGACATTAACAACATAATATTATACATCAAAATTACCTAACCAAATTTCAAATTTAAAAATAAACATATATATAAATTATATTAGCAAATATGATACTTCAATCGTAATTTTTTCATTTATTAATTAATGTTACTTAAAAAAAGAAAACATCATACGTGTTGTAGGACATGTTAGTACCTTGTTGGTTGTATTTGTGCAGACTTCAGTTCTGACTATGTGAGTATGTTAATGCGGACTACAAAAATAAAATAAAAAGTAAGGCATTCTATTTGCCTGTTGCAATCACTGAAGTTTCTTATAGAAGATGTGTTCCAATTTGGTTTGGTAGAGATATGCAATTGTGTTTGATTTTAACATTCAATGTCATGTACCAATCATGTTGGTGTCTGCAAAACTCGTAGCAAAAGCTTAGACCATGATTAATGGAGTCTCTTACATGGGTATCTTAAATATATATATATATATATATATTAAGAGCTGTTTCTTAAATCTCTTTTTTAAGAAAAGTTTTTAGTGGGTTTCTTTGTTCTCTCTTTCTTCTTTTTTTTTTCTTAAAATTTATAATTAAATAATATTAAGAAACCCAAAATGGGTTTCTCCCATTAATGATGCTCTTACTTATGAATTTGGCTACAGACATGAATCTATATGGTCATTAGCCATCTATAAAATTAAAGTCCAAACCACTCGCCTCAAGTTTTTTTAACGACATCCCACGAAACTAAGCTAACGGCCTTTGTAGGTAACCTGAAATCACGACACTCAATCCGATATCCTGCTCACCAAAGTCACACTTAACGGTCTGGATAAAAATTACAATTCATAAATCAAATATCAAATCATGAACATAAATATATATATTCTTTTAAATTACCCCAATAAGAATCTATAATTTGTAATGATCTTTCTAGTATAGGGTACATGCTTGAATCCTGAAAGAATCAAAGTCAACCAGTCAAGTATCGTTAGCTTGAGGATAACGTTACTCTGAAAAACTTTGTGGTCTAGTTGTGTGAATCCTGGAAGGAAGGTAAGCCCCATTCCTCTGGTTTGAAATCTAGCAGAGAGGCCAGAACTTGGTCCGCAACATTGCAGTAGGACTTATCTAATCTTGGATCCGGTACCATTATCACATTCCTGCACACACACACCATTCAAAGACAACGATTTAGCTTTTATTAACTGAACCACTAATTGCTCATCAGGCTGAGAGAACTTGGAAACTGTTACAGGAATTCACTTACATTCCGGCGTTTTTAGCTGCCTGGACTCCAGAAGGTGCATCTTCAAAAACCAGAACCTTCTGTGGATCTACAGGCCCGTCCTATGAAATCCGTAAAGAAGAGGGAGACATTAGTTTACAAACTAAGTTTTCAAGGTGGAAACACATGCTAATAGCTGTGTTTTCGATACTAGGGTTATATGTATAGTTTAATTGACCATCTGTACCTCAAATCTCCTGGATGCAGCAAGAAAGCCATCTGGCGCGGGCTTCCCTTGCTTCACCTCTGGGTCATCTCCCCGCACTATGTGATGCATCAACGAGAAAAGCTCACGGTGTCTTTGTGTTTTGAGATCAAAATGTCGTGTGTGGGTACTGCATCAGAAAATAAGCAAAATCAGATCAGACATGCCAAGAACGATAAATCCATAAAAAGAAGCTGAAGAAAGCCATTTGCACTCTCAGTGATCTATCATAAGTGAATGTGCTAATGCAGAAAGAGATACCCTGTGGCTATACAAATTGGAATTCCTTTCCCATGGAGATGTCTGAGAAGTCGGCTAGCTCCTGCAATAAAGGATGAATATTGGATTATGACAGCAAAAATTATAAAAATTAAGAAGGCTACTAGAAGCTTGTAGTCTTCGGTGATTAGTGACTCAAAGAGTATAAAACAGAGGCTGATTGAAATGGATAAAAACAAAGTGAATTAAAAGAACATGTATATTTATCAAAAGAAAGAATGGCTTAAATCAACAAGGACCAATCAATATCTCTCTGTGTTTAACTATGTAAGAGACGAATGCGGATTGTACCTGGCATTAGGTCACTTGTAGGGAAGAGGTCTTGCAACATTGACTCTCTCTCTACAATGAACTCTTCAGCTGAAAGAGAGTCACTGATTCCACTTTCGTCGACAAAAAGCCTCGCAGCTTCTATGGCTTTTCTCCCCATCATCTTTGCCTTCAAAGACCAATCAAATGTTTTATTGTATCTAGCAAGTATCTTTTCCTGAACCTCCGTGTAAAACTTCTCGGTATCTGCAAACAGTAGACAAATTTAGCATAAGCTATGCTCACCGTAAGAACTTAAGACCAGCAAAGACAGTTTTTTTTTTTAAAGACTCAGCCCAATTCTTTCGACTAAGACTTGATGATTTTAAGCTTTCTTACAAACCAATCGGAACTTGATTGATCAATAAAGCTCTGAGACTTTAAAACTAGAGAAACCAGATTCTTATAAAGCCTAAAGTTTCCAAATTTCAGACCCGAACTCAGAGTCGCATCAAACAGAGAACTAATAAAATTAAAAACAAAAATCACTCCTAATAACAAGAGTGCCAGTTACACAAATCAAACAAAGGCAAAGATAAAAGAAGACGACGAAGTTACCGAGAAGGAGACCATCCATGTCGAATATGACGTGAGTGATGGTTCCTCTGCTGGCGTCGGTGACGGCGTTGACGGCGGCGGAAGAGGTCGACATCGTCGCTGCAAATGGAAGATTTACTGAAGCTCTGGTCAATGGTTTCTGAGGAAAACCTTTGGGAAAGGGAGTAATGGAGATCGGAATCTTATTGGAAGATCGGAATTGGTTTCTTAAAGCAACGAATCTACTCGGAGTTGCTAACATAGTGTTTCACGACACATTAAATATTGAATTGGGACGTATATATAAACGTCACTCTTAATTGGGCTTTTTAAAAATTGATTGGGACTTCTTTTAATTTGGGCTTCATGGGCTGTGTAACTCATAATTCGAATGTCCAAACGGGTGATTTTCATTAGAAGCAAAATGTCTCTTCTTTCTGGCTAAACAATATAGAAAATTGGCTTTGAAAGATCGGTTTTAGATAAATTGTTAGAAAATTTGATAGTTTTTGAATAATTTTAAGAACTTAGAGCAAATTTTAGATAAGAATTTATAATTATTAAACAGATAATTCGGCTATTCTTATTAACTATACTAGAAATTATCTCGTGTTACAGCACGGATTAATGAATCTAAACAAATCCGATTTTTTAATAATAGAATATCTGATTTTTTGTACAAATCAATATTGATTGTGCAAATAAAATTAAATCAGGTTTTAACAAATCCGGTTTTTTTTTAATATTAACAAATCCTTTTTAGAATATTAACAAATCCTATAAAAATATCTGATTATTAACGAATCCGATTTTTTTTGAATAGTAAAAAATCTTTTTTGGAATATTAACAAATCCGATTTTTTTTGTAACTATAATAATCAATTATTAACAAATCTGATTAACAAATCCGATTTTTTTGAAAATAGTCAAAAATCTTTTTTGGAATTAACAAATCGGATTTTTTGTTAACCATAAATTAAATGATTTCATTAAAAGATCACATAATAACTAATAACTAAAATATCTTTAATGAGAGATTAAAATTTGTTCTTTGGAGTAATGACATTGTGATGTAAATATTAATAATTTTTAATGTTTATTTATAAGTGTACTTTCCAAATAATATATAGAGGATATACTTTTATGAATTTATCCTTTAAATAAATTATTTAATTTAAACAATAAAGAGTCCGATTAGTTGTAATTGTAGATTTTAGGAATTTGGCTGTCCTTTTTTATCTTGTATAATCAGTATTTCATAATTTTCTAAAGCACAAAATTTATGCCTGTAAGTTTTTTTTTCTACAACAAAAAAAAACAAAAATGGCCATATCTTTAAAAAATATATGTAAAAAATGATTGTTATGAATTTAACGTTGTACATCAAAATATGGTTGTACAAAAATTCTAAAGCCACAACAAATAAGCCCAAAATCATAATACCCATGAAATTTTGGATAATTCGAATTTGATTCAAACAGAGTCAGATAACGAGATCTAAAATGCAACAATGTCTATGAAAAACTGGGACGCGAAGAAAAGTGAAAGTGTGAGTCCACGTCAGATATTAAAAGGGGCTTAAGAAGTCTTATAGTTTTCTCGACTTTGTCCGACAAAAGCCTAGTGTACATGCATCACCTCCAACTCACTTCTACATCAAATCTGCCTTTTATTTCTCAATTCTCACCGAATCCAAAAAAGAAAGGTATGAATATGAAAATCTTCCCTTTTAGATTCGTCTTTTTGGATATTTTCTTGTACACAATTATTATTTCACGACGTTATACTTTGTTATTTTATCTCTTTCGGAAACTTCAACTTTTAGAGACATCCAAGTCTATACCATATTATTATTAGCGAACTAACAATACTATTTTATTATCTATGCACAATACACTCATATTTCAATTAATAGAGCCGATGGATAGATCCAATTTGGTTGATCAATTGATCAAGTGACAGAAGCATAAACTTTGTTGCTTATATAATTGTAGATATTCAGAATAAAGTAAGACATATATTATATCGACACCATATTATGACAAATTTTCATATGGTGATAGCCAGTTTAGTCCAACAATGCTAAGAAAATCCAAAAAACAGATGTCATCTATCAATGTTTGGTCTTAAGGCTAAACAATTTGTCCTGTGCCTTGTACTTTTGACATTGACAAGGCATTGATCTTATCCAATGGATCATCACTTCTTACGAAAAACTAGTTCCACTTACTTAATCAGTAAACAAAGTAACAAACCACTTAATCAGGAATATTTTGTCTTTTTGTAACTGTCCACGTTATATATGTCCACGATAACCATTCCGTGATAACATATTCAACCAATATTTGTCTACAAATATGTTTGATAATATATTCACGGTAATTAGATGTCCTCTAAAACGTTAATATGTTATGTGTCTATGAAAAGGGATAGTTTTGGATTTCTGAAAGTACACAGTTAAGAAAACAGTATACTCTAACATCCCTTATATATTAATTAATAATCATTTTAATAAAATAACATTATATTTACGTAGAATATTACATCAGTGGCATATTTGCGTGTCGTTATCAGAGTGATTCTTATGAAATACATTTTATAAGACATTAATTACTAGACCAATTACATAATATGTCATTAGATCTTTTAAAATCTTTATTTTAAAAATTATTATTGGTTTGTTATTTTAAAAATCTTTATAGGATACTCTCTAAAAGTCTTTTCTATTTCTCTTCTTTCTTCTTTCACTTTAGCCAACTTCAAAAAGTTACCTACCCAAAAAAGAGAACAATAAGAAAGATCACATTGTGTAAACAAAGAAATGTTAGAAACCTAATTAAGAACAACGACACAAAAAAATACTTAATAATCATCACTATTTTTGCAAATGTTATCCTCAATCTCTTCTTCTTCTCCTCCTCCGTTCTCTTCTGCATAAGGACTATCCAAAGCCATCTTCTCCTGCTCTTCCAAGATCCCATCCTGACCGCTCAGTTTCCCATTCTTCTCATTTCTCTCCGCTCTACTTTTCAAATCCTCCAACAGCTCCCTCACAGCTCTCTCTTTATCCCTCCTGTTCTTAATCAGAGCCTCGCTTACATCAGCCGGCGTAATCTCAGCCTTATCCACCACTTCCTCCAGCTCCTTCAAATCGTCATCGTTTAGATCTCCTTCCTCGTATCCCAAGTAATTCCTCAGCAAGATCTTAACCGAAGGAAACGTACAGTAACTCATGTGTATATGCATATCCATTCTTCCACTTCTTAGCAATGCAGGATCAATTTTATCAATGTGATTTGTCGTGAACACAAAGATCCTCTCGCTGCCACAACAGGACCAAAGCCCATCAGTGAAATTAAGCAAACCTGAAAGCGTTATCGTGTTCCCATGACCGGAATCCTCGCTTAAACCGGACCCGGACAACGTCTCTGTTTCATTGTAGCTCCCATTGCTCTGTCTCTTGTTCCGATTCGTTAAATTGATCGAACAATCAATGTCCTCAATCACAATTATCGACTTGGAGCTAGTCTTCATCAGGAGCTTCCTCAATTCTGAATTGCTTTTGACTTCCGTGAGCTCGAGATCGTAGATGTCGTATCTGAGATGGTTAGCCATAGCAGCGATCATACTCGATTTCCCTGTTCCGGGAGGTCCGTAAAGCAAGTATCCTCTTTTCCAAGCCCGACCTGTCTTCTGGTAAAAAGATTGGCACTCAGCGAAATCTGTAAGATCCTCCATGATCTGCTGCTTCTTAACCGGATCCATGGCGAGTGTATCGAATGTACTCGGATGCTTAAAGGGAACAGATTCCCAAGGAAGACCTCTTGAATCAAGAGACCCACTTCGTGAATTCGTATAAAGAAGCCGATCTTGATTCATCCGACGAATCTCGTTAGCTTTCTCCATGATGTAATCCAAGTAAGAATTAAGGACAAAGTTCTTGTCTTTCTTCTTGATCCGGAGCGTGAAGCCACGTTTCTCTTCCGACATTGGTCTCCAAGTGAAGGTTTGAGTTTGTCTCTGTGTAACGATGTGTTCCCATACGACGGTGACGGTGTTAAAGGTGTCGACGATGGAGTCGTTGTTGGAGAGGCCGAATGTGATGGAGGAAGAGTTAACGGCGCGTGTGAGGCTGAGACGGTTTCCTGCGACGGAGACGGAGGAGCTGAGGTAAAGCTGAACGGCATTGTAAAGCTCGTTGGTGTTGACGCCGTCAATCTCTGTTATGTCGAAGTAACAGAAGGTGGAGAAGAGTTTAAATATTCTGTTGAATAGTTTCAAGAAGGCGAAACGGAGCTCCGGTGGGAATATTGAATTCATTAGGCTTTGACAAAAGGCTAAAACGCCGAGTAACGAAGCCAAAGATGTCCAATACTCTTTCATCGTGTGAGAGAGAGAGATGAGAAACAGAGAGCTTTTGTCTTTTGAGGAGTTTGAAAAGGTGAATACTTTACGGCTAAGAGAGAAGATGGGTTTTGAGAAACGAGGGGATTTGATTGGTGTGTCTCGTTCAATCAATTGATTTTGATGATTTTGGCAGAGAGTTTTCTTGAACAACGAGTCTCTCGTTTTCCCGGAAGATTTAAGCGGAAAAGAGAAACAAAAAAAAAAGAGGAAGCTTTTTAGTTATCAAGGTTTGTGATGGTGCGGGTTGATGTGTCTTGGAGAAACCGAGAGAACTTTAGAGAAAGAGAAGAAATGGGTTTTTTCAATTTATTCAATTGGATAGCTTTTTTTTTTTTTTTTTTTTTTGACGTTTGGGAAACATTTTTTTTTTACTATTAGAGAGAAAATATATCAAATATGGGGAGTATCAAGGTATAAAGCATGTTATGTTACATGTTATGGAATGTCGTGTATGTAGTCAGTATCTTTATGTTTCTATTTGTTCCTCTAATTTAGTTTAGCCATTTTAATCACTATTTGTATTATCTCTCGTCTCGTTGGACATTTCTTGAATATAGAGATTGTAATTTCTTTTTATTGGTAATAAAAAAGTAACTTGTAAAAATAAAATAAAAACAAGAAATATTTTTATTTCCAAAAAAAAAAAAAAAAAAACAGAAAGATACGCACTATATACACGACATCCATAGCATGTAGACTTAACATGATTATGTATAACTTGATAAGGGAGTAACAAATAGAGAAAATCATTTTTTTTTTTTTGTGTTTGACCAAACATAAGGAAAGAAATTATTAAATACATAAATATATTGTGATACTCCTAATAATTTGAACCATAAAGAGGAAATAAATGCTTGACCAAAACAAAGGAAATAAATTAATTTTGACCGTTATTGAAATTAAGGAATTTCTTAGTTATTCGAATAATATACACTCATTGTTAACGATAAATACAGAAACAATATACTCGTTTGACAACAACAACCAAAAAAAAAAAAGGGCATATACTCAAGTTTATAGCAAACGTTATAGACTAACATAAATATGAGGTGGAATGAATATTTTACGTGGTTAGATAATAGATACCATTTTTCTTCACATTGATCAACATTATTCCGGATTAAGAAAATGATTAACACAGTAGTTAATTAAGAGGAGGGCTTAAAGCGAAAAAAACGTTTAGGGGAATAGAGGCGGAAGAGGTTGAAGGCGGAGATGGAAGAGAGGAGGACCATGAGAGCCGCCGCGATGTAGTTTAAGATGATGGCACTTCCAATCTGAAAGCAGAACCTTGAGAACTTGTAGCACCACTTCATCCACTGAAGCTCCCTTGAACCCGTCACCACCAGCAATGAGTGTTGCGCCGCGGCAGATGTCCCGGCGAAAACCACGTACGCCGCCGTCTGTTTTAATTACATATTATCATCACACACACACACACATACATATCGTATCATCAACGATAATCTAAATCAAGAGAGTTATGCATACCTGATCCAAGAGGTAAGAGAACCATTTGGGATTGGAGGTCTTTTGTTCAACACTGTACCAACCAAGCCCTAATTGAACCAAATTATACGCCGCAACCACAACATCTGTGTATAACTCAGCCCTGTCATATATACACACATTTATAGCAAACATCATAAAAACACATAAACATATTATAACATGAAAACTTATATCTAACTTTTTGTGAGGGATATTTGAAGAGTTGTTAAACCAAGAAAAAATAAAGAGTAGCAGTCCCCACTGTACAGAAAGTCATTTTTATGTAGAATTAACCAAAACAGAAATTTTTCCAAAAAAAAAAAAAAAACAAGATCCTTCCAAAAAGTGTGTAATCATTACCATCTTTTTCAGAGCGCATAAAAACTCAAATCTATTAAATATATTTGTATATCAGACTTTTTTCAGTGAGTTTTAAATACATTGATGATTTAGTTTCAAGGTTTTTTTTTAACACAATAATCTCACGATGTTAGTATTGTATAAAGAGACAAGATCATTAGTTACACACAGATCTATATAATTGAAATAATAAAGGAAAATGGACTTACTCCAGAGCAATCAAATATCTGAAACTGACTTTCTTGTGGATATAAGCAATCTCTTTGGTCTGAGAATCCGAACCGATCAAACAAGCAGTGACGAGAAGAAGAACGACGATACAGACTCTCAGGATCACTTCTGTTTCTCTCAATCTCACCATCTCACTTCCTTCCCACAGGAATATTCACTAATCCTATTAACCCCCTCTCTGTCTCAATTTTTCTTTAAGATTCTAGATGTATCTTTACGAGAATAAAGGAAGACTGTGACATAAATTTGTAATTGTATATAATATATAAAATGGTTGGAGTTGAAAGGATTTAATTTGACAGGTGGATATACAAATATTAATATAAGTACGCGGCAATTTGCAGATCACTTGTATAATTGTATGAGTAAGATTGAAATGAAATACAGTTGGACTTTTTGATTGGCATTGAATGTTTGATTAACTAACTGTTTCTAATGAATTGAACCGTAAAGACTTTCTAATTTAATTTTCTGTCCTTATTTCTAAAAGTGCTGAGAACCTTCGTTTTTCAATTATTTTCCTCATTTAATAGTGTGATTAGGGAGTTGATTTCTTAATGCTTTGAGAACAACTCATATTTTCTTAAAACTTATATCTCATGCTTTTCTGGATTTTTGTTTTATATTTTTTTAGGCTATAACCAAATTTTCATAATTTTTAAGACAGTTTTACGGTCGACTATACATCTCTAATGGATATCACGAGTGGCTCTAAATGAGGTGATTTTGACTTAAACCAGAAAATAATCAATATGAAAAATGACAATTATATACGTAACATCATATTCAACTATCTAAACGTAACCTTAACTTGTGTTTGTTGTTTGTACCTATTTTCATTATCTGTATAAAATTAAACTTTGTCTCTTGATTGTTGTCATAAATAAGTATAAAAATTATTGTTTGGACATGAGTTATGTATTTTATAATTTTTATTTATTTAGCACCGGATATTCGAGTATCGGCAAAGGTTGCAGACTTTTTGGTAAGAAGTTATCTGCATGCTTACACGAGCTGCAGCTCAAATGTCTAGTTCATTGGTCCAAACAACGGGGGTCTGATTTGAGTAATATTTTGTCGAGATTTAATTACAAAATTTAGTATTGTGATTATTATTTTTATTGAATCCCCATTTGACGACAATTTGGATGGAATGAAGGAAAAAATGGCATTATATATGGAGACTTTAACAAAGTGTGTAAATCCTGAAAATGCAACTGAGTTATATGAAATGAAATATTTTGGATATCGAATATAGCAATTTCGTTTGAAAAATCATTGTCGAAGAGAGAAAGTGAATAGATACTGAGACACGTTCTGTGCTTTAAATTGGACTGTCCAAATTCATTTCCTAAATGTGGCTCTTACCGTCTTTAATGTTAGGCCGGCCCTATTAGTTAGTTGGACCAACCAACGCATTCATTAAACTTTGAAATTAAAACATATCTTTTCTATTTCTGAATTTCACAATATAAACATGTCAAGAATTTTTACATTGAGCATCAAATAAGAGTGCTGTAAAGAAAAAATAACTAAAAAAGTCAAAGAATTCGTTTAGTATATGAGTTTCCAAATAAACTATTTCTTTTTTATTAGTTGAGAGTTCTGTAAATCTACTAAAAACAAGAAATAAAGAGACAAAAACTCTATTATCAATTAACTAATTAAGATTATGTACAAGGATAAAAATTGTTTTCCATTGAAAGCGTTTATATTAACCAGCCCTAAAATCACAATGTAAAGACTCTAATCATTACCTATCCACATAGCAAATCTTCAACCAATAGACTACCATAACTGTTGGTTATTTTATTATATCTAAAAATTGGAGAAATTTAAAGTTTAGAAGAAATAGAGACGAATTTTCATTGTCGTGGTCGTGACAACTTAGCCATAAATAATTAATTTTGTTACTATATTTATAAATGGAGATAATTTTGTAACCTCGCGGCGTTTTCACGTATAAACAGGGACTCTGTTGTTTTGTGTGTTTCTTTTCGTTTGCATTTTTTTAAAGCACATTGATGTTGCTTTCACTGTAGGCCAAATAAACAATCACACCACATTGCGAGATAGAATGAATTATCGAGTACAACTTTTTATTTCTCAAGAAGATTACATATACGTGTATTATCGTATCTCATAAACACCAAAAGAAAGAACAAAATAAATCAAAGTAACATCACAAGATGAAATAAGACGAAGAGAAAATAAATAAGTTCTTGAAGAAAATGCTTGAAAATTCCCATAGTAGGATCATTTAAGGTTTGTACACTCCTTGGGGAGGCCGAGAGGGAACCTCTTATAATCAGTACAATAGTTGTAGATCATGTAATCGTCTTGCACCCACTTCATCTGTCCGTACTGGTGTGGAGTGAGAGAGGTCCACATCCACGAGTTGTTGTTTGGGTCGCAAGTCACCCATGTTGAGTTCGATGTCCTGCTGCATGAGCTTTGGTCGTTGAAGCTCCTGTAGGAAGCGCTGAATGGTGCGTTGCTCCAGTCGATCTTCACGCGACCGCCTTGCGTCGCCCAGTCATCGGCTTCCCAGAGGCTTGAGTATATCTTCATCGGTTGGATCTTAGGGAAAGCCACCCCATATTTCTCGTAGTTCTTGAACACCCGAATTGGGATCCCATCAACAAGGAAGCTTCAGACGCAAGAAACCAAAAACAATGTCAAGAAAAATATCAAATGATAGTAGACGTATTAAATATCAAGAAAACACAATTTTTACAGTTTTCAGTCTAAATTTTTTCTGTTTACAAACAAGAACATATCAAAGGATCACATAAGAAGAAAATAATATCGTATTAGACGTGTCAAAGTTCATAAGTTTTTATATGAAAACCAATTGATATTAATGAATTAAAGTATATTTTTATGTATTAAGACCATATTTCAATTTATTATCAATGAAGGATTGATAAACTACGTACTCACATAGATCATAAACTATGTACTCACATGATGTTAACAGGGTTCCAATGGACGGTATAGGTGTGAAAATCCGCGGTGGGATCAAACCAGAGATGGAACTGCATCTCGCGGTCGCCTTTACCTCCGGTGAACACATTAGTGTGGATAGTGTAAGGCTGTCCTGTGAGATTTCCCAAGAACTCGAAGTCAATCTCATCCCATGTCGCTCCTTTCGACGAAAGCTGCCACACAACATATATAGTATTAGGAATTATTTCCATTTATAAACGAATAGTTTTGAGATGAAAAAACCCTAATACATCAGACTCGATCGAAATCAATTAATTGCACAAGGAGATTCCGTACGTAGTATGCGGTAACGGTACCAGCGGAGTTTCCAGCGACAAGCTTGAGCTTCATGTCGATCTTACCGAACAAGTACTCCTTCTTGGACTGAAAACCCGAGCCGGAGGTCTTGTCAAGAGTGCAAGTGAGAAGCTGTCCATTCTCGTATATGTTGGCACGGCCATCTCCCCAAGTGATATCGAAGCTCTCATAGAAGTTTCCGGCAGATGCAGCCACCACAAAGAAGCCAATGGCGATGAGAAGAGACAACAACAGAGGCTCTTTGGTTGCGAAAAACGCCATTTTTACCCGGTTCTCTGTTGTTTCTCGCCGTGAGAGATAAGTATTTGTCGATGGATTTAGATGAATTGGAAATGCGAGGTTATATAAAGAGAGTTTCGTGGAGGCAAAATATCGACGTGGTAGTCTTAAACTTTGTATGTAATAATATTTAAATAAAGAATTTTTCGGCCTTACACGGTTCAACGTAGACACGTTCGTGGAAAATTTGTTTTTGTCTCTTTTCAATAGATTAATTGTATATCTGTCACCAAAATAAATCTTTTTTTTTGTCAACATTAGTCTCGATCAAAATGTCATTTATAAATTAGAAGGTTTGAAGGATTCGACGGATATTAATAAAAGAGTAGATAATTCCCGCGTATAAAATATTTATAATATTTTTTTAAAAATTAATAAATTAAATAAATAATTTAATAGTATATTGTCGTATAACTAATCGAAATCTAAAATTATGTCTTTTACATATTTATGTTACTAATTAATTATTAAGTTAAAATAATATTTTTTAAAAATTAAATTTTAAAATCAAATTTAGGAAACAATAAAATCAGTTATAATTTTTTGGAATATTTACTTATTCGATTTTTCATAAATAAATATATCTAATTTAGGTAAGATTGTAATCTTTAATATAAAAAGAGTTTATATATGATTGATCTAACGACATATTATGTAATTAGTCTAGTAATTAATGTCTTATGAAATATATTTTCTGAGAATCATTCTGGCGACGACACGTCAGCATGGTAGTGTTGTAATATTTTACGTAAACATAAAGTTATTTTGTTAAAATGATTCTCAATTAATATATAGGGGATTAGGTTATATATAATTCAATAGTCAAATAGCATATAATATTTGTTTTGGGCAAATATTATATACTTTATAGTTTTGCCTAAGGAATCAATAATAAGAATCTCAGAAAATGATAACTTTTTCGTTTTATCTCTCCATATCAAAATAAAATAAAATACTATACTACTCTAGCAATAGAGATAAAATTGTTGTTGATTAGTTGCTGAGACCGTAAAATCTAATTATTTACGACTTACGAGGTTGATATCTGCTTTAGTCTTCTGTGATGCAAATAAGATTTATCTTAGTTGTTTGATAATATAAATAGCTAAATAAAAACCGGCATTTGTAGTCTAGTGGTTTGTATTAATACCATTCAATCATCTATCATAAGATGTGTTCAAACGTGGGAATGTACGTTGTACGTGTGTAATATGTAAATAACGGAAGAAAACAAACGAACGGACAAATAAAACATAACCTCCTTAAAAAGTGTACAATTCATGTTGGAAGAAGCACAAGCTATATCCAGTCGGACACAACAATTCCTGCATGAGCAAATTTACATTGTTAAGAAGCTTGCAACTAGGCTTCATGGCGATGCCGGAGGCTTTGAAGGGTTATATAGGGTTTATGTTGATCATTTTGGAATCGAGATAATCAGTTTGGTTCGGTATGTAGTACTCCGGTTTCTGTTTCCTTTTGTTTAATCTGTTCTCACATTGGTCTATGACTTTAATTTTTGCTGGTCGTACGTTCAAATGGGATGGTGACGTATCATTTAAATACACATATACTCACATAGAATGAATAAAAAAACAGAACCAAACATTAGATACATTATATGATGAATTAAAGAATAGTATCACTTTTCATGGCTTTGGAATTTTTTGTTTAAAAGCTTTACGCAGATAAGCACTCGCGTGGAAGACCTTGAGGGAACCTCTTAGCGTCCGTACAGTAATTGTAGATCATGTAGTTATTCTGCACCCGTCTCATCTGTTCTTGACCCGTCGAATCTAGCTCCTGGGACAGCCACGAACCACTACTCCCTTGTTCTGACCCGTTAGGGCATGACGATTGGCCGTTGATCACGACGCAAGCTTCTTCGTTGAAGCCGCGGTACGAAGCGGTGAAGGGAGCTTTAGACCAGTCGGTTTTGACGAGACCACCCCTTGTGGCCCAGTCTTCGGCGTTCCATAGACTCGAGTACATTCTCATCGGCTGCTTCTTAGGAAACAGATTTCCTTGAGATTCCATGTTCTTGAATTCTCTTATCGGAGTTCCATCCACGGAGAATCTGAATTGATAGAAAAACCAAACAAGATTATTCAAAAGAGTTGTTCAAGATTTTTTTTTTTTTTTAAAGGTTTTGGTTTATAAATAATAGTAACAAAAGTAAAACCTAATCAAGTATGAGATGGACTGTTTTGGTTCGGGTTTGCTATTTAGTTACGATATCCTTAATTTATTTTACAATAAATTTTGGATGTGGACACAAAAATACTCATTTTAACAATTTTCGGATCAAGAAAGAAGAATACTTACATGATGCGTTGTGGGTTCCAGAGGATAGAGTAAGTGTGGAAATCACTAGTGGGATTGAACCAGAGTTTAAATTGTTGTTCTCTATCGCCTTTGCCTTGCGTAAAGACATTGGTATGAAGTGTGTAAGGATCGCCACTTAGATTTCCCAAGAACTCGAAATCAATCTCGTCCCATGTAGATCCAGGAGATTTCAACTGTAAAACCAACAAAAAACCCATTTAGCTAATCACTCCAAATTTGGAAAAAAATATATATATCTACTTTAGAAAACAACACTAAAGGAAAGGGACTTACATAGTAAGCCGTGACTGTTCCGGCGGAGTTCCCAGCGACGAGCTTGATCTGCATGTCGATTTTACCAAACAAATATTCGTTCTTGGACTGGAATCCTGAACCTGAGGCTTTATCGAGAGAGAGTGTGAGAAGATCGCCGTTGTTTGTGATCTGCCCACGTCCATCTCCCCAAGTTATCTCTACGTCTCGTTGAAAATTGGCGGAAACAGAGCAAATCATAAGAGCAGCAACCAGAGGAACCACGATGGTGGAGTAATTGATCACCGCCATTGTCTATATATATTATTGTTTTTGTTTTTTTTTTTGTGGGTTTTGAGTTTAGATTTGTTGGGTTTTGGGTGATGTCGTATTGGTTGTATTTATAGTAAGAGCAGAGCCGTTCAGAGAGGAAGGTTCGCGATCCGGACGATGGGTTTGGTTTGGTGAAGAAAATGGCGCGTCTTGATTCAGACAGCTGGAAGATGGAAAGTGATGGCTAATTGCTTTGGAGTTGGAGACACGGTTTTGTTTAAATGTCTTCTTTATACATTTTTATTTAGTCTTGACCATGACCAAAGGAAGCTCTAGAAAGGCGTATGGGAATGGGACACAGCTAAGATCTCCCTACTTGTTATGACCATCTTTATCGACAAGTTTCATATTAACCAAAGGATCCAAGTGCAGCCTTCTTAGAATCAGTCCCCACACGCACGTAAATTCTAGACCTTACTGTAAAATAAAATTTCCAAAAATGAAATCCATAATTTTAGATATTTTATTTTTCTTTTTGATAACAATTTTTTAGATATGTTTGCAGAAAACTTATATAAATAAACAAGTTCATTAAAATTAAATAGCCGTTAATATCAAAATATTCTGGAATTTTATTATTTGGGTTAGTCAAATCTAAAGAATATTGTGACAAATTCTTGCCGTAGATTTGCCGAACCTAAGAGCATCACCAATAGTAGAACCCCTTATGGAATTCTTACCAATATTTTAATTCTAAATTTTAAGAACTTCATGCTAAGAACTCCTAAAATAGTTCTTAAATAAGAACTTTTAGATCCCTTCTCTCCTATGCTAAGAATCCCTATAATATTTATCATTATTTGTTATTATAAAATATTTAAAAACTCTTATCTAAGAAACCTCGTTAATCATGCTCTAATATCTCCTTTTTATAAACTGAAACATGTAGACATGTTACGTGCTGCATGGTCTAAATATCTACTCTACTTGTTTGGTTCTCCTAGTACTTGATTTGAAAAAAGTTTGAGACAGGAGAGATGTTTTTCACAAGTTGGGTATTGAGTCTGTATTTATTGGGTCTTTAATCAATAGAAGACATTAATGGGCTTATAAGCCCATAGTTACTCCGATTAATACGAAAAGAATCATATTGTTTTCAAGCTTTCTTGTCTTACACTCTTAATTACTGCTGTGCTGAAGGTTAGTTTTAGTTCTTTCATAGGTCATCGTTTATTTTCCTGGAAATTAGTAGATGTGATGCAGTTTCCTCATACATACTTTATGCAAAATTCGATCAAATTAAGTTTCATTGTGTTGCTTCTAGAGTTTGATTTTTGGGAATTTTGTCTCTATATCACTAGTGTAGGTTTATCTGAGCATTTTTTTTATTCTCAGAATTGTGGAATTTAGATGAATCTAAGAGAATGATATTGGAATCGAAAGGTTTCTTGTTGTGTTAACCTATTCAGGTTTAGGTTCTCTAGAAATTTTGCATGCTTTTCTGCATTAACAGATTTATGATTCTTTATGTTGCAGGGATCTGAATTTACAAGTCATGGCCTTGTTTTTTTGCAACAAGAGAGTCTTTAACTCAAGCTTTAAGAAGCCAAGAACTCGAAAGATTCTCAAAGACGAGCAAAGCTTCTGCAAAGTGCAAACTGTCTACTTTCAGAGCCTCAATAATCACACTGCGCAAAAGAGCAAGAGGACCAGAAAAAAAAGTCTTAATTGTATAGAAAATTTCAGAATCAATAGGGTAAAAAATCAGAGAAAGATGAAGAGAAAAAAATACCTAGCAAGAGCAGGACGCTTTCGCTCAGACTTGTCGTAATCGTCCCCTTCTAAGTTCATCTTCATATTACTACCTCTAGAAAATAAATATCCATAACTTCTGAGATCTGCAAACAACACAAATTACATAAATTAGACAGCAGAAAAACCCTCGGAGAAATTATAAACACGAAACCTTAAAATCCTGTAACAAAATCCTCCGCGGAAATTGCAGAAGACTTCACATAGACTCTCTCGGTGACCAATAGAAAAATAAATTAGCAACCAAGCGAAAGAGAAATTACATGTCCGGTCGCCTGAGTGAATTAGCCGGCGACGGAAGTAATTTATGTTGTCTATAGTTTTCCGACAGAGTCTCTCTGCTCTCGATTCTCTGTTTTGTTTGGTAATGGGTCAATCTCGGTGTGACAGAGTCTGAGTGTGTTTTATGTGGTAGGGTATGGTGAGGCCTACGGCTTTTTACGGTGGAGCTGCCTTGCTAGTCACGTGTCAACAACACTTGGTAGAAAGGTGAATGGTCCCACTACGACATTCGCCAAGTGATCCACGCCACGCCTCCGATGCCACTTTTTGGAATGTGACATAAAATCGTAGCCGTACGTTCCACGTATAGCTGCTTTTTTTCCAAATAAAGTGTATCCTTTTTTTTTTTTGTCTTGATTCAAAGATATTATATTTAGAATTTGTGGATTTAGTTGATTAACAATTTTAGAATGTTCAAGCCGGATCTCGGGTTTTTCGAATTTTTTGGTTTTACCACTGATCAATTATGTTCCCAATACATCATTCTTATAACAACTTAAAAGCTCAAGGACACATGATGCCTAAGTAAGAAATCAACTAATATATATTGGCAAAAAGAACCCAGCTAATGTTTTTATAGTTTTATTTCTAATACATCAATCTGATTTATTTATCTTTAGTCTAAGGACAAAATATATATCGAATAATAAAAATCCTACTTGCATGGTTAAAATATCTACAATTCTTCTTTACTAAAGCGACACTTAAGCTTCGAATGGTGACAACGGGTTGAGCAGTGCAGAAAAAGCGGTTACAGAGGTGCGGTGCAGTTTTACTGCGGTGCGGTTGAATGAAACGTATCATGCAAAACAAGTGCGGTTATTGCGTAACAGTACGAAAAGATATATGAATGGTGAAAAAACAACATGCAATGCGGTACGAATATGTGAATAGTGAAAAATGTAACAAGCGGTGCAGAATATATATTTTAGATAAAAAAATTATATATAAAATTAGATTAATGATATTATTGTAATTAAAAAATTTAAATGTTAATTTGATGTTTAATTAATGATCAAAACGTTTTAATATAAAAAAAATTATTAAAATTTAAAAGATTTATTATAAATTTAATAAAAATTAATATGTTGCTAGAATCAAGTAAAACGATAAATAAAAAAAATCAAGTAGAGTATTGCTATACAAAACAAGATTAGCGTGTTCGTTGATTTTCTCATAACATATCTGCAATATTACCTCTTATTAGCGCCATATGCTCTCCATCTGCTACCTCTGAGGCTTCCATATCATCTAAATCAGACTCCCAATCTGTGTTGTTTATAGCTGTGTCCATCATTACTTCTGCAAAATCTGCATCCGAGAAATTTGAAATTTTGATAAAATTATGTTATCCCATTGTAGGCATCACCACTCTCTTTTACACTTGAATACTATATCGCGGAAAAACACTAAGAATCCTCCATTTTTTCTTCCAAACTCCAAAAGTTCTCTCGATAATAGAACATAGTAACGCATGACATCGATTAAACATCTCCTTTTT
This sequence comes from Boechera divaricarpa, assembly GCA_026770425.1. Lineage (NCBI taxonomy): Eukaryota > Viridiplantae > Streptophyta > Magnoliopsida > Brassicales > Brassicaceae > Boechera > Boechera divaricarpa. The sequence goes on from CM049192.1 coordinate 7,282,736, forward strand.
ATTCCTCGGAGGTGGACCAGAGTGAAACGAGGACATATGATACCTCACAACTCCATTTTTGATAATCTGTAAGGAGCCAAAAATCCTTGTTTGTTTGGATAGCAAGAATCAACAACGTAATACTTCTCTGATGGAGGCAAAGAAAATTCAGAATCACTTCGTTGTGCCACTGCGAGAATAGCTGTATCATGACTTGATCTGGGTGTTCCATTCCAAATATATGTGAATAGCATATTCAAATCACATATAGTCATGATGTTCAAAAATGCATTATCGTGTCGATTCCAATACATTCCTTGTAACTCAGGTTTCACTTTTATGCAGACATGAGTCCCATCCATAGCTCTAACGAATCCACTAAAATATGGCCAATATCTTCGATCTACTTGAAGTCTTTCAGGAATTCGATGTAATTTTTGAGTTGTTAGAGTTCTAATATAATCACATGCAAGTAATTCAGTCGCCGTAAGAACTTCACCAAATTTTCTTTTCACAGTCTCCTGATTTCGTCCAAATCTCAAACCAACATTTCTTTGAACTTCATTGTGCCCACATATTCGAAGAAACATACCCACATTTTCTTCACTGCTTATATTTAGTGTTGGTTGTAGACCGTAATTTGTCTGTAGAGTATCACACAATGCTGTAAAAGCTGCAAATGATATTCGTAGTAACTGAAGACAAGCAGCTTCATCTTGTTGTAACCGATGCCAAATATTACTCCATCCCAAACCACCATCTGTTCGGCCTGGTGCTCTTTGAATTATTAACTCCTCAAATTATTCATTTTCCAAATTCCACAATTCAATTATCTCTTTGTAACTTAAATTGTGGATATCTTGTGATCGTAATTGGCATATACGAAAAATCTGAAATTTTATAAACATGAGATAAAAATATTATAGCCATAAATAAATTTATAATGAACAGTTATTGATAACACAAAAATGGATTACCAAAAAATTGCATAAATAGACTATTAATAACAAACAATATTTAAAAACATAAAGCAGAATTAACCATGAGATACTAATCTTCGTCTCCTGAATCACTTTGATGATCTTCATTAGTGCTTGCAGTTGGTACTTGTGTGTTCCCCAAATATTGAATAGACCTCATGGTCTAGGCGTTCGTGATATTTGTGCAGTGTCAAAATAATTAGTGAAACCAAGACCTGATGATGAGTCATGTTGAACGTTTGGTGAAGTCTCCATTGTTGCACCATTTGAAACTTCTTGTGGAGTATTCCTCATACTTTCTTCTTGACCTCCCACTGAAAGTTCGTATTGAACATTTGTTGGAGTCGTTCCTGATGAGCCGCCTTGTTGAAAATTTGGTGTATGACCCCATGGATGAAAGTTTGATAGCGAACCCCAAAGTTGAAAGTTTGGTGGAAGACCCCAATGTGAACCATTTGGTGATGAACCCCATTGTGGAGCATTTGGTGGTGAACTCCATTGAGGAGTGTTTGGTGGTGTTCCCCATTGTGGAGGATTTGGTGGTGTTCTCCATTGTGGAGGGTTTGTTGATGTTCCCCATTGTGGAGGGTTTGGTGGTGTTCTCCATTATGGTAGGTTTGGTGGTGTGCCCCACTGTTGATAACCAGGACTTGTTGAATGTGGACTCCCATAAGAGTGGCCTGAGCCCAACCTTTTTGGCAAATCTTGGTCGTTCCGTAAAACATTAGTCATATCTTCTAACATTTATATCTTATCTTCGTCGGTTCTTCCAGCTATATCAATGAAATATCTCTGCGAAAATCTTAGCTCTTTAAGTGAATCTATGCATGCCCAATAGAATTTAGTTTTTTTTGGAAGTTGCAGGGCAAGGAATATTGCTCATGTCTTTTTGAATTCATCATAATCTTCTTGGTCAAAACTACCCGGCTGAAGTTGTTTGAAACTTTGTCGTTGGAACTCTCTATAGCCAGTGATAGTATCTTGCATAGTTGCCTCAAAAGATTGTCTTCTATGATTTCCTCTTGAACCACTTCCAACATTTGTTCCTGAGCTTCCACCAGATCTATGTGAACTATTCCCATGTCTGATTGTAGACTGAGAGTTTACTCTGTTTCGTTGCTCAGCTATTCCATCAGGGACTCGAAATGTATCACAAACAGACTCATTTGAAGGATGTGTATCATCATTAACGCTAACACGATACACTTCTTCATGCATTTGGGTCTCAGGCACTTGAGTTTGATGCATGTCACTACCATCGTTGTCTGAGTAACCATGTAGTGCATCATCATCCAGTCCCTCATTCATCATTTCTTCTCTTCTTTGTCGCGAGGAATTTTGTGGTTGCGAGGAAACATCATGTAATATGAAACATCGCTGCATTACATCCCAATACTCTGGCGGCTGTCGTTTGAATTTAGATGTTATTTTGCATCCCTATTAAACGTATCTATATTATAATTTGTATGTGTGTTAATATTAGTAAATATAAATAGAAAAATTATTATATATTACCAACTCTCGAGCATTCCACCACTCCTCAGATGCATAAATCATGGATGTCTCAGGATCAACCGAGATACCGGTGCATTTTATTATCTCTTTCCACCTCTTGTACGCTTTTTTGAACTCATCAAGTTTGTTTTTGAAAAATTCATAATTTATATTCATGTTAAGTGCTAGGTTAAATTTCTCAACCATGTATTCACGACCAATAGGCGTAAGATCCTTAAGAGTGCAATTAGTCATGGAAATTGCATGATCAAACAATTCAATCAAAGTATTTTCTTGTTCATGAGCCCATCTATACCTCTGTCTGGACTACAAATTTTAAAAAAATTTAAAATTAGTTTTAGTTTTCTTCCATAAACTATTATAAAAATATCTACTATGAAATTTTCTATTAACACATAAACAAAATATTTTACTTACTCTCGCTGTTGTTTCATTGGGAGCATTTATGTCTCTCTGCCTGGAAGAATTTGTGTTTGAACGACCTCTAAACGACATATCTGCATGTAACAACATAATACAAATAATAGTTAAAGTATTAAGATGTTATAATCGCATGTTTTTCATACCATAAAATTTAATTATTACATTTTAAACATAATTTATAAAGAATAAATAATGCAAATCTTAAAATTATATTTACTAAATTTTATCTTTTGGTTAAAATTTTTGGAAGGTGGTAACTTAATTTTTTTTTCTCTATGAACTGTTGGGATATTTCCCAAACGAACTTATACAAATTAATTCCAACATCTCTTATTTTTTATTGAAAAAAATGCATGCTTATTTATTGAAAACAAATACATGCATATTTACACGATACAATTAATTCTAACTTTCATAACCTCAATCGAATGTTAGAAAATATCAAATTTGTTATAACTACATAAATATAAGGGTTTTATTCATAAAAACTTTATAAATCAATATTACTTTATATTGTCTCCAATAAGAATTAGTTTCATTGATTTTAATATTTAAAGATACAATAATTTAATAAACCAAATTAGTGATACCATAATTATTGAAACCTAAAAACTAAATCTACTAATTTATACTCAAGTGTAACAACATAGTGTTTACAAAATTATATTAACAAGTTTACAGCATCTACATAAGATATATGCAATCAATTAATCAGATATATATATATATGTAAAAGTATAATAATTAAACATATAAACTTTTTTTATTTTTATTTTATTTTAAATTTAAAAGTATGATAATTCCTATGCAATCACACAAATATTAAAAAAAAAACCTTACTTGTGGAAACCGATATAAGATAAGTTATATAAAAGAGTGTTTTGATAGAAGAGTGTTTTTATATAGGAGAGAATGTGTTGTATTGGTGAATTATGAGAAGATGTATTATATATGAGAAAAGTGTGAGAATTTTTTGTTTTTCTGTTTTTTTTATAAAATGTCAATTATTTACGGTAGATAAACACATCTTCTTCACTGTTTTTAATTTTGAAGTGCAGATTTTGTTTATTTGTCTCGCACATTGTTTATCTTCATTTTATTTTATTTTTTTAATTCTAAAGTAAACAGGTGAAAAACCAAGCTGAATGGTGATAAAATAAGAAACACATCATGCGTTATTATGAAACGCTTGAAATATTCACAGCCATAGTGGTAAGTGGTAACCATAATCGAACATGGAAGCCACTTCTAGTTGACATATTCCCAGTTGCATTTGTCATCATTATTTCTGACTAATTTAAACATATATAAATAATCACCCTCACCAAATCATTTTTCTTTCACCATCCAAAAGAAAATCTTTGGAGCCACTCCACAAAGAAAACAAAGATGGCGACCACAACATCAACCCAAACCATAGTCTTCGCAATTGCCATTCTCTTGGTCGCCATCCAAGCCGTTCATGCAGACTATTACCGTCCACGGCCACCTAAAATCCCGAGCCATCCTCCCTACGTCGCAAATCCCAAGCCGCTCCCAACTCCCAGCCCCAAACCTATCCTCTATCGTCCTCCTCCCACCTACCAACCACCCACGGGCTCGTTCGAACAACAATTTCTTGATCCACATAATACTGTCCGAGGCGGCCTAGGTACTTATTATATTTTGATTATAAAATTAAGACCATATGTGATCATAGTTGACCTTATGGCATAAACAACATAAACGGTCACTTGGGATCCTAGTAATTTTTGCCGTCATATTCATAAGAAACTATAACATAAAACGATTAGGATAATGGTGTATGGTTATCTTACATTTTATACTTTACTTTTGTTTAGTCTACTAAATGATAGTTTTTTGTTACAGTTGCTAACGATGAACTAATGGTTGATCAGTTTTGTTTAAAGAGTTTCTTATACATGTCAAAATATCATCTTAGGGATATATTTGTATAAATGGAACATTAACAAAAGATTTCCTTATTCTGATATTTTCTTATAGATAAAGACCAGGTATATTTTGTTTTGTTTGGGACCTTATATTATATACACGATCTAAGGAAATGGACTACCTTAAAAAAAAAGAACAATTGGATATCATTGTTTGCATAATGTGGGATCAAATTAAATTATTAGTAGTGTTGTATTGACTTGAAAATTTTCATTCCCAACAGGTCTTCCTCTATTGGTGTGGGACGAAAAGGTCGCGAGCTACGCAACATGGTGGGCTAACCAGAGGCGATACGACTGCTCCCTAACCCACTCGACCGGTCCATACGGTGAGAACTTGTTCTGGGGAAGTGGCTCAGACTTTACACCGACTTTTGCAGTGGAGTCATGGACCGTAGAGGCTAAGTCCTACAACCACATGACCAACTCGTGTGAAGGGGACGGTATGTGCGGTCACTACACTCAGATCGTGTGGCGTGACACCAGGCGCCTAGGTTGCGCTCGAGTTGTCTGCGAGAATGGCGCAGGAGTTTTCATCACTTGCAACTACGACCCTCCGGGTAACTACGTTGGAGAGAAGCCTTACTAACTTTTTCTAACACTTTGGTTTTCAATTAACGTTGGTGATTTCTTAATCTATGTTTTTATTCTTCGTGTCTTTTGTTTCTTTCTAAATCTATCATCGTGTGGATCTTAAGTTGGTGGTGTTATGAACATTTTTTTGTTTCATTTTGTGATGGTCATGTCCCCAAATGATTTTTTATTGGTATACATAGACCTTCCATAGTTCTATTAATTTTCTTAGATCATAACTAAATACTACTTATATTATTATATAAGACCACGTTAAAACACAAACAATATTATTTTCCGTTTGCATTTTGGAATTTCTTCAAAATCATATCATCTTTTTATATTTTATATATATTGGGGATTCTTACGGATATATGAATAACCGTTAATGCAATTACAACCATCAGTTATAATATTCAAGATACATATTCAAATATCACAAACCCCACAAAAAGACTTCTATTAATCTAGTAAAATGCACAATACACCCACCCAATTTCCTCAAAAAGTCATAATACTATCTAAAAATAAGATGACTTAAGAGAATTGAATCAATAGATGAATGATGATTAGTAGGGTTTCTGGCCGATGTAGTTACCGGGAGGATCATAGTTACAAGTCATGAAGATTCCACCATTGTTGCATACCACACGTGCGCACCCGACCCTCCTCGTGTTCTTCCACACGAGCTGTGTGTAATGGCCACACATCTGACCAGGGTCGCACGTGTTGGAGCCGTAATGATAAAACCTCTTCTCGCTGGCCCAAGCAACCACTGCGTCGGCCGGAGACCAGTTGGCACCGGAACCCCAGTAGATGTTCTCGCCGAGATTAAACTGTCCGTTTGAGAAAGAATGCCTCAGAGCACAATCTGCCCTTCTTTGATTAGCCCACCTTTGAGCGTAGTTCTGGAGTCTGCTGTCCCACATCAAAAAAGGTTCGAATCTTGCGGCACGGACCAGGTTGTGTCGGTACAAGAACTGCAAGGAGTCGTGGTCACATCCCGGACACAATCCCTTACAGATTCGGAACACCTGACCAAGTGTTGCAGATTTGGTTATTGATCTGGTTATTGATAAAGAAACGACGACATTAATGGCACCTAAGAGTAATATTACTCGTAAATAGGATGAGTTCATCCTCTCTCTTTTTTTAGATTATATTGTTTTGTAGGCGCTAATGGATTCGGAGGTTTAAGTGTGTTATTTAAATATACAGAGAAAAAGAAGGAAACGATAAATTGCGTTGGAAATGTATGGAAACAAATTTGAGTTTTTTTTTTTTTTTTTTAGCGGCTCTGTCTATTTTTTAACCGCATAACATGGATTACCAATGTGATGAAAGATTGCTTTGTCTGGCAGATTGTAAATTTTAGAAAGAAAAAGAAAAAGAGATTGAGGACAAATATCGATATTATTATTGGAAGAATATGATAATGTAGAGGGTATGATTATGTTATGTGTTATCCCGTGAACCCTAACGTTGGCCGTATTAGATAGACTGATATGGGTTGATGGTGAGTCGTCGTCACGGAACACTCCAATATGTCAACATGCCAACCCATATGTGCACTCACAACATTATTTCTATTTGAAAGTAGCAAAATAAACATCTCCGCTGATACGTGATTTATTTTTTGCATGATGGGGTTTTTCTTCTCCTGTACATTTGTTTTTTGGATGTTCACTTTGTTGTCGCATACTTTTGAGTTTGATGTAAACTATGATTGGAAAGCTTACTATATATTAATAAGCGCTCAAAAGGTTCTTGGTTGATGAGTGTTTAGATGTTTTTTGAGCGCCCAAAATTTGATAGGTATATATGAAATCATAAAAGTCTGTGTTCCGTAAATGCCAAATAACGCCACTCCCATCGAATCAACTGTCTAAATGTATACCAAACGCTAGCTTGGGTACTCATAAGATCCCCTTATATGTGCTCAATTTAATCCATGCAATGATAAAAGAGAAATCGAAATAGTTTGGGATGAAAGAAGGAATAGAAGATGGAAAAAACCGATTGAATGAGCAATATCGCATAAGACAAATCGAAATGAAAAGAATATGAAAGCGGTTCTATTGGTACTTAGTTTTGATATCGACTTTTTTTGTCATACATATGCAATATAGATGATCAAGTGAGTACCATGCAATAGATAGATTTAATTGTGCTTTGATTTTTAACAGAGAATACAAATGCAAACAATTAATTAGAAAGAGTAAAATTTCCAAAGTAATTTTATGAAATAAATAAATATCTATATTTTATATTGTGATGAGATGTAACTTTTTCTCTCTAATATTTTTCTTGATTTTATTTTAATTATTAAAGGTAATTGCAATGAAATAAATCTCTACATTGTAATGAGATATTAACACTTATATATATATATATATATATTTTGTAAAGCCTTCTAAAAAAGAGTTAATTTATATTTTTATGTTAATAACATCACCATTTATATTGTGGATCCTTTTTTAACCTCTTATTATAGAATTAATTTATCATCCATCCTATATTAATATTTAAAAAAAAAAAAAAAAATTGGACCAAGTGTTTCTATGTGTTACCGCTACTGTTTCTTTAGCGCCTCCGTAAAAACCGCAAGTGTAACGCTTCTTCGCCGGAAAAGTTAAGCAACTTGTCATCACTTCGTTACTCAGGAAGATTACTACTTCCTTCTTCTTATTGCGTACTTTTACTTCCACATGATCGCTTCCTTCTCCAGATTCCAAATCTCAATCCCCGATTTGATTCCGTCTTCACCTCGATTTCTTCGGCCTAGTCAACTCCAGTTCCGTTTCGGATTATACCTTCGATTTCCCGCTCGATCAAATAATCCAGATCAAATGGAGTGGATGAATCGCCTTGGAATCGGTTGTTTTGCGGCGAATCGGAGCAAAAGAGAGCTGAAGACGGAGATAGACAACGGTGGAGAGGATATGTTCGATGCGGCTGTTATGGAATCTGCTGAGAAGCCGGATCATTTGGTGGTCATGGTTAACGGAATCGTTGGCAGGTAAAACACAATCAAAGAGCTTCAAAACGAATTTCAGATTACAGTCAATTAAAGACTTTGCTATTTCTGTGTTGGATCATGATTTAGTGCGGCGGATTGGAAATATGCAGCGGAGCAGTTCGTGAAGAAGTTCCCGGACAAAGTACTTGTTCACCGTGCGTGTTTCTTTAACCTATAGAGATTGTGGTTTCGAATACTCTGTACTTTAGGATTTCTTGATTTTTATGAAATTGATGAAGCAGGTAGCGAGAGTAATAGTGCAACGTTGACATTTGATGGTGTTGATAAAATGGGTGAAAGGCTAGCTAATGAGGTATTTGCCAGCATTGTTGTTTCTCTTTAATCTGCAAATTGGTTGGTGGTTTGTTATAGTTCTTGATTTCTATGTTTAAAATTTGTGAAGGTTTTGGGTGTTGTTAAGAACAGAAGTGGGCTGAAGAAGATCTCTTTTGTGGCTCATTCTTTAGGAGGTCTTGTTGCAAGATATGCCATAGGGAAGCTGTATGAACAGTCAGGGGAAGTCGACTCTTTGGACTCTCCTTCGAAGGACAAGAGCGCGAGAGGAGGCGAAATTGCTGGGTTAGAACCTATGAACTTTATAACTTTCGCAACGCCTCATCTTGGTTCAAGAGGACATAGACAGGTGAAAGATAGCATGTCTAGGTCAAAATGTTTCTGTTACATTTGCATATATATATATAGATCATATGTTTCTGTGTGACATGCTTATGCTTGTCTTCATCCCCTCAGTTCCCGATTCTTTGTGGCCTTCCGTTTCTTGAAAGAACAGCATCCCAAACTGCACACTTGGCTGCTGGGAGGACTGGAAAACATTTGTTTCTGGTGGACAACGATGATGGAAATCCTCCACTTCTTATCCGAATGGCTACAGATTGTGATGACTTAAAATTCATGTAATTGCTTTGGTCTCTGGGTGTTTTCATTGGTGACTTGCAGATTAAGATATGCTCACCTCTTCTTATGACCTGAACAGATCAGCCTTACATGTTTTCAAGCGTCGTGTGGCATATGCAAACGTGAATTTTGACTGTATCCTTCCCTGAAAAAAAAACCTTATCTTCTAAAAAGCATGTTTTCTAAGTAACTGTCAATGGGTTTTCACATTTCTATCATTTACAATAGTTTGCCTTAACTAATGACAAAGCCATGGTTGGATGGAGGACATCTTCAATTCGCCGTCCAAATGAGCTCCCAAAGGTATGCATTTACTTGTTATATTTTGTGTGCATCGTTAGTGGCGTCCGGAATTTATCAATAACCCTTATCCCTTCTCATCTTCCAGCCAAACCTTTTAGCAACTGATCCAAACTATCCACACATTGTATACATAGAACATGGAAATGTGGACAATGGTAGTTGCCAGTCAACTTCTACCGTAGTAACAGAGCAAAACACTGATCTTGAAGGTTTGTCCATTTCTCATTTGATATTTTCTCAAGATTTGCTAGAAATAATGATATCTCTGTATCACTATCTATAGTCCATTGGTCTTCCTTATATCCGTACTCCGTAGCATCACAAACTTCATCCTGTTATGGTTTTTGTGAAATGTAGAGGAAATGATACTTGGACTGAGTCAGCTATCTTGGGAAAGAGTAGATGTCAGCTTTCACAATAGCAAGCAACGATACGTCGCTCATAGTACCATCCAGGTAAGTTTAACAATAGGAACGTTAAACTCAAAAGCGATTTTGTTAAGGGCATTTTACATAATGTTTTTTGTAATGTGTAGGTTAAAACATATTGGTTACATTCTGATGGCAAAGATGTTGTCTTCCACATGATGGATCATTTCTGTCTCTAGCCCCCAGCAATTTCAACCGCTGCAATTAGTCAGCGCGTGGTTCACCGGTTCCACCGACTAGACCAAAAGAGTGATTCAGTCGATACAGAGGTGCGCACTGTAAGAAGGCGATTGCATTACAAACTTCTTCTCTCTCTTTTTTTTTTTGGTTATTTATATCGTATTTAGTATGATGCTTGATGCTATACAAATTGTGGTAAAGTTCTTGCTACTTTTCCTTAATGGTTATTTCAAATGATATTCATTCTGTCGAACAATGAATCTGTACAGATCTACTCGTTCTTTGTAAAAAAAAAGATTCATCCTTCTCTTGTCACAATCGACTCTATATAAGAATTTGTTTTGATCTATAAGCTTTGGCGCTAATCTTATATTCTTGGATCACTTAAAATATTTTGTTACTAGTTGTTGATATGTCTAGTTGGCATACGGGAAATTACTAATTGACATTGTAGGGGCATCCGAAGAATTCACAAGGTTGAAATATAGAGTTTTACACAATTATTGTTGGTTTTTCAGTTTTGTTTGCATCAATTGCGATCTCGTTTGTTTGACACGTTTCACATAAACATAAGTATGACTTGGACAAGAAAAGGAAAGGACGTACACACATGATACAACCATTGACCAATTAATTGCCCATGCTAAAAAAAAAAAACAACAACAACAATTATTCAGTTAGCAGCAGTAGTCTGGTCTCTATCCAATATATATGTCACTGTTCACATTGTCGGATCATCCAAAAGATAATATTTCATTGTTCAACGATGCTTCTTCAGTTTCATTGAATGGTTATAAAGATTGATTTAAAAAAATGTTATATTTGGGGCTAGTTGTTGATAATACTTAAATGACATTTATAGAAATTTAGGAATAAAGGTGCAAAGAGAATAATTCTCAACTTCGGCTCGCCGCAACGGATTAGCTTTAGCTTAATATTCGGCACGTGCCAATGTTGCCACATCCCTTCAAGTTTTCTTTCACATGACGACATATCTCTCTCCCTCTTTTTTAAGTAAAAATCATTTATAATGACTAGTTACTAATCTTTTTTAACATTAATTAGTATTATTAATCATATATTCCTTCTTGACACAGAAACAGGATAAATAGTGGAGAACTAGGACAGTCAATAAAATAAAATAAATAACCAAAACCCATACGATTAGACGATACAAACAACAAAAAATTGAAAATTACCCCACCCGCTCCTGTAAGTTAGGTCCCCGATCCGACCCGACACGACCCGGCTGAACCGATTGAGCCTGGCTTAACAATTCAGAGTATTCCGTTTTCAAAAGATGAGGGAGAGCTCACCGTAACCTCCGGTGCTCTGCCGTACCACTTGATACTACCCTCCTTTTCTTCTTTCTTCACTATGATCGCCGCAAGTACAGCTCTGCTCAGACCGAGTCGCCGGCGTAGCCAAGTAAGTAGGTTTGACATCTCCAGCCATGATGACGAGAAACTTCTCCGGCATCGTCTTGGGCTTAGTCTTGTTAGTGTCCCCGTCGGGTTTGGCATCATCTCCACCCTCGAGATCACTCTGAGCAGAGCCGGAGAGTCTCCAGTAAGAACAAGCGAGAATGAGAAGAGCGACGGCGATGAGAGCCAACATGGCGGCCAAACCACCGAAGAGATAAGGAACTGGAGAGTGCCACGGTGAGTGAGGCACCACCATGGAGGAGCTCGTGTTTCTGCTGTCTTGGTAATTATATTGTCGTCTTTCCATTGCCTGCATGTGTGTTTGGGTGTATTATGTATAGGGTGAGTGAATGAAATGAAAGTTTTTTATTTAATAAATTGGTGGGAGAAGAGATTATGTTGTGAGGGACATTTATAGAAGAGAGCAGGGTGGATAAGTGGATTATTCTTAATGCATTGGATTGTGTATGGTTCAGTATTGTATTACCAATCAATGATTAATGACCCTTGCCAATTTAATATTCGTTATTGTACTTTGTAGAGTGAGTATTAACTAAATCATTTTTCTAGCGAATCATCTTTTATAATGGAAATAACAATTGATTGGTCTTGATATAGAGATGAAATTTTGCCATCTATATTTACATGATTTTATTTAATCAACAATAAAGATTATGTGAATTTTAAGTGGTGGGCGCAATGAAGACATTTGTAAATGATATTTTCTCCTCCTTCTGGATGGTTAATTTGGACTTATATTAGTTTTATGTTGTTATTAGGCTTTTTATATCCTTCATTAGTACTTAAATAAAGTTTAAATTTTATTGGTGGATTTTTAATACTCTTTAAAGTGCAATAATGGATCGAGGTTAAAGTGAAGAATTATTTAATAATAATCTTGTTACTGCAAGTTGCAGATTAGCCTCACTGTTTTAGATAATCAACTATTGTGAACATAGTTGCAGGATTAGACTAATCCGGCTTATTAACCAAATAAAAACTAATGCATATGTACGAGAAAACAAAAATGAATTATTGGAGTCAATATATAGTTCGACTGTTTAAATGATTTTTTTTTTTTTGGAAGAGATAGATAAGACCAGATTCCAAGTTTAAATCTCGAGCTATTGCACATTATACATGTTGTAATCCCTGATTCAAAACAAATATATGGATCTTGAAAGTTGAAACTAGAAAGTTTATGATTACCTCAAAAAGAAGTTGAAGTCTGGTATATGGAAAAAAGAAACTTAGGTCTATTTAAATAATTAACAATTAAAGAAGATATAACGGTACAGCAAATAAATGTATAATTTTTATTTTTATTTTATTTAAAAACACATAGGGTAGCCCCACCCAACAAAAAGAAGTTTATGCTTTCCCAAATTACAAGTGAGTTTTGATTTTTGCGAAAACAAATTCCACCAGGTTCAAAGAACAACTTACCAAAACTATATTTTAATATTATTTTATGTAAGGAAATAATATATATATATATATATTACTGTAAAAAAAATACACAATATATATATCAGTGAATGTAAAAGTATTGAAAAAGATAAATGACATACCAACTCAAAACCAATTTCAGTTCCATTAACCTTTTTTTGGATTACTTTACTTGGGTTAAACTCGAGATTTAATATCATGCTGAGTTTCATAAATTTCAACTCAAAACTAATTTCAATTCCATTAATTAATTACCAATTAGTAGTTTGTTCATACCATTTATATACTTTTCTATATCTATATTAGTCTATATGTAGAATTCATAACAATAAAGAACATCTATAGGAATTAAACAGTGAAGGCTATTTGAAAAAACTACTAACTGCGCCACGGTGAAATGATTTGATAGAATGAGTAGAGTAATCAGCGTCAGCTTCCACCATATATGTCTAAGGAATAATGGATATTCCATTAGTTTCCAATCACTTTCACTTACATTCCGCATTCCCACATTCTTCCTCTTTTCATCTTGTTTTCTTTAATTCGTTCATTTATATTTTTATATCATTCTTTAGTTTGTCCACTAGTATAATGTTAAGTAATAATATATCATTAAGTGGACTAAAAGGAATTTCTAAGGCAAAACTTTTTTTAAAGCATCCAAGCCAATAATGTTGTGCGGTTAATATTCCATCCAACACAATCCCCCTCTTAAATTAATCTATCGAGATAAACTTTCATTTTCATTGCCCTCAATGTGCATATATGTACTCATACTGTCATATATAACATATGTGTGGTGTGATGGAATACATAACTCGAATGATATTATTTATAGTAACAAGTTACTAATTTGTTACTTTATAATTTATGTATCTTTTTATAACCAAAGCCTAAAGGTATCTTTATCTGTAGTTTAATTTTCTTTGCATATTGGAAGTGAACCTATTTAAATTATTAAGTGTGTGGTCCGTGTAATAAATTCCCTGATCCGACTTAAATTCCCGGATTTGATTTGTGTTTGTGCATGAATCATAGGGAATCATATTCTCGTTAAATAGGCACGTTACATGTGAAGATAATGTATAAAACAAATAACATACCTAGGAACCCAGTAGTTTTCAAACAAACAAATTAAGTACGATGATTAAACTTTGGAGTTCTATGCCTCTTCTTTTTCCGGTAATTATTCCGCCAAAGTGATTTAGACCAATTAGACCAATTTATTGAAAAGATTGATGGGTTCTTCATGTTTGTGCTTGATAAACAATCAGAATACTTGTCCTCTTTACTTTAACTTCTTTTGGAAAATCCAAAAAAGTTGCCAAAATACATGGCGTACCACATGAGGAGATCAATTTGGATTTCGGCTCAGGATGTCATGGTTATAATCTATATTAAATCATATATATACATATTTTAGATTTTATTAAAAAAAACTAACAAAGCTTCTCTTAATGTTCGACTCATAATCGTACTTGTATTTAAACGTTACCAAAATTTGGAACTATATTGAATTTGTTAATCAATATAAACAACACAACATTTGAACGTGTATTTTAAGAGTTAAACAAAATATATAAGTTCATTTAGGATTTTTGGTTTTTATTATTGTAATTTGTTTTGTGGGTAATCCAGGTTATTCTTACTCAGAACCTAGACTAACATGTGAAGTTCATAGAAATCCTGAATTTTTTCACCAATTAAAATGTTTACGGATGGCTAAACGGAGCGGTAAAATAATTCTACGTTTAAAGAGATTCATTTTATTATTCTTTGGTGTTGGTAGAATGAACAATGATTCTAATTATGTTAACGTCTTAAGTCAGAGATTAGCTTTCACCTAGTTTTAAAATTGTATTTATTTCTTCATCTAATTACTTTTCAAGTGGCTCAATTACTCAGAGCTTATCTGTAACATATATATATATATATATTTTTTTTTTGTCAACAATCTGTGACATATTCTAAAACTTATTTTTCGTTATACAAGATAAATTTGTTCGTTATCTAATGAAAATGGGTAGGGTATCATCCCTATTCATTAATATTCTATACAATTACAGAGCCATATATAGCTTTATAGAGCTGTGATGACCTATAAAAACTGATAGACTTGCAACAAATATCATTATCATTATTCATGCCTCACATATGTTATTTGAAGTTTGAACATCTATAAAGAACATTTTAATAACAAAAATAATAATCAAGATTTGCTCGCAAGAAAAAGAGAAGATATGGTAGTAAAAAGAAGGTTTATTAAAAGAAAAGATGAGAAAATAATTTTGCCAACTATGAAAGCTAGTGTCTAAGGAAGTGTTGTGCACTAGTAGGACAGTATCTAGTGTCTAGATCGTCTAAAGGGTGACTAGGTGGCTATAGTTGGATAAAACGGTACAACTAATCAAATTTAAAGGAAAATATGAAACAAAATTATGTATTTTATAGTAAAAATCAAACATACATGTAAAGGTATTGAAAGTCACAGAAATTCATAAATGAGAATGAAACTGAAGCATTGGGTTTGTTTAATAATCTATGAATCGAGAACCGTTTATAAAAACATACATTGACCGTCATCCGATAAGAGACCTTGAATACGAGAAAAAAAAAAAATGCAGACGACGAATGGAATAAATATTAGCGAAAGAATGGAATAAAATATTAGAATAAGAAGTTAATACTTCCTAAGCAACTCAGTTGTCTGAAGGTTTCAAAACAATATCATGCTGTAGAATAGAAGCAGACATAAATAAGAATTGCTAGGTAAGTTAGAATGTAATGAAAAACATGCCAGATTCCCTCACCTGTTCCATGAAACGAGATTTGGATTTAGAACCTTATGCGCGAACAGCAACGCACTTGCAGCGTATCGTAGTAACCGTTGCTTAAGTCCAAATTCATATATTAGGCTACACAAGAAAAAGATCCGGACTGACCACGAAACAAATTGTGTCAAGAGTCATTGCTGCTTTATAACCACGTCAAGATAGTACTTTCTCTGTTTTTGTTGGTGGGTTTTCATTTTCCTTATTAGACTTGAGACCTTCTGTTTCATGTGGAGTCTTTTCCTTGTGTTTTGACTTGTTTTCTCGGACCTTCTGCTTCAGCTGGTGAGTTTACTCTGCGTTTAGCTGTGATATGGTCCGTTTGCTTTACAGAAGTGAGAAGAAACAAGGAGTAAAAAATACAAAAACGATTTACATTTCCTATTTATTCTACAGATTATTATTTTATTTTTTTTGGAATATGTTGTGACAGTTATGACGTGATTCATGTGGAAGCTGCAAAAAGAAAATGGAGGAATAAAGAGGGAATAGTAACAAAGCAGAAGGTGTTTCCTTGAGAGAGTACATATGTAAGCGAGGACCAGCCGTTGTAGGACCCAAGGGCGAAGGGTGGTTCAGCTTTTAGCCGAGACGTCATCATCGGCTAGCACCCTGGCGTGGTCCATCCTCCTCCACTGTCGTCGGCCTTCACCATTTTGAACTTACACACACACATTCATTTCAGTTAGATATTTTCAGTTTTGGGTGGTAAGTTTTCTTTTTTTTTTTTTCTTTTTGGTCAAAGGGTATATACATATATATATATATATATATTGTGTTTTTGCAGAAGATATATATATTGCAGTTCAGTACTCGGGTTGTTCGGTTCGGTTATTGGCAATTGTATGTATTCGAATTAAACCGAATTGAACTGATAAAACTGATTAAAAATCGATTAAACCGACTAAATCGAGTAAAAACCAATTATAAAAACCGATTTCACTGACAAAAAAAAACCGATTTAAAAAAATCGTTAGTGGACATATGCCTCGGCCCGCCAAATGGTGGGGTTATTTCTGTTTTCTATTTCCTAAGGCCCATTAATGTTAGTTCATTGTTTTTGGTCAATAAAATATACGTATAACAAATTCACAGTGATCAAATTCTGTTTAGAATATTTTTCTTCATTTTTGAAGAAAATTGTGTCATTAAAATTAGGATTTACGACTAAAACAGAGTTCAAAATTGGCAAGTTCTTCGAAGTCTCCAGCAACATTAACTTTCTATGAACTTCTTGCTGAATCACCACTTAAAAATGATTTGAATGATGTAAGTAAATTTTCCATTCTTAAATTATAAGTTCATTATCATATTCATATTCTAACTAATTTTGTGTGTATTTGTTATTTGTATATCACAGGATCTCTTCGAACTTAAAGTAGCCTCAAATAACGTACAAAAAATATTAAGACAGATTTAGAAATCTATTTGGATGTTGAACCTAGACTAGAGATGAAGAATTTTACATATATGGAAGTTCTAACCTTTCGGAAAGATGAGCAGCATCAGTATGGTGTTTTAGCTTACATGACATCTGATTTGCTTAGCATCTCAATCACTTTCAGTGTTGGAGGTCGAGTGTTGAATCCTTACAGAAACCTGCTTCTTCCCAAAAATGTGCGAGCATTAATTTGCACTAGCTACGTAGATTTGCATAGCTTGAAAGTAAATTTTTAATATTATCTAATATGTGTTATGTTGTTTAATTAACTTATATTATTAAATTTCATGAGACATTGAAGATAATTTTGATGGTGAAGATAACGATGCTATAAATATGGCAAGTATCTCAAGTTGATTTTGGATTTGATGAATTTGAGTTGTTTTTGGATGATAAAACTATTCAGGGCCAAGGTTAAAACTATTTAGAAATTGTTTTTAAAAACTTGTAAATTTAAAAAGGCTACAAATGGTTTAACACTGATTTATAATATTTGGTAGGTTCAAAAGAGTTAGACATCAAAACCAAATTTTAAATAAACAGGACCGGACTATATCCAAAAAGAAACCCAACGTCCCTATATTGTGACATAGCCTAAAAGAAATGCAACAACAGCTACCTAGCTAAGTTTTTTTTAACTCCTTCACATCATTAATATAATTTTGGAAAAATGTTTTTGCAATGTGTGTGCCAAACAAAGGAAGGTTCAGACAGAGATTGGGAAATAGACTTGTAGGTGATTTGCAATTTTCTGTGTAACAATAATACAAAGGCATGAGAGAGTGATAGTCAGCAGCCCCGTGACCTTACCTGCATTCTCCTTTGGATTTTTCTTCTCAATTTCTTAACAATATATTCACTATGACACATATATTTAGTTTTTTTTTTAATTTTATTTTGTTGGCTCCACATATATTTAGTTGATCCATCTTTACATTTTTTTTAATAAATGTGTGTGTATATACGTAACTGTTAGCAAGCTTTATTTATGACAATATATGGATTTTCGTTTCTGGATCCACCTTCTCAGTTCTCACTAATAACTCCCATCTTAATTTGGATTTTAATCTTTAATGATCTCTTCAATAATTTTTCGATGTCAGTCCGATCTGACAGCATCTTGTCTCACCATCGCATCGTTGTTATATCACCGATTGACCACAATAGGCCAATTATAGTCGATGAGTTCTATGTAACGCAAAATCCAAAATGATAGAATAGTTTTCCGATGTCAATCCGATCTGACAGTCTCTTGTCTCACCATCGCATCGTTGTTATATCACCGATTGACCACAGTAATAGTCGATGAGTTCTATGTAACGCAAAATCCAAAATGATAGAAAAGACAAAATAATTCATCAAAAGGTCAAAAAACAAACAAGCAAAAAAAAAAAGACTTAAAAAATGTCAATTTCATTGGAAACTACAAAACATTCAAAACTGAAGCATCCATAAATTCTCTTTACAACACTCACTTCCCTTCTCCAACCTTTAAACATCTCTTCCAAAATGGAGTCATATACTTTAACCACCTCTTCCATCTCCTACGCCAAACCTCTTTCACCGTACTTCCTCACGGCGGAGCAACCTACCTACATCCTCCGAAACATCAGTCTCATTTCTCACCCTTCCCAAATCCTCGCCATTGTTGGCCCTAGCGGCGCCGGAAAGTCAACTCTTCTCGACATCTTGGCCGCAAGAACCTCCCCAACCTCAGGCTCAATCCTCCTCAACTCCGTCCCTATTAACCCTTCTTCTTACCGAAAAATCTCTTCCTACGTTCCTCAACACGACGCCTTCTTCCCTCTCCTCACCGTCTCCGAGACCTTCATTTTCTCGGCCTCCCTCTTGCTCCCAAAAGATTTATCAAAAGTCTCCAATGTCGTTGCTTCTCTCCTCAGAGAACTAAACCTAACACATCATGCACATACAAGACTTGGTCAAGGCTTGTCCGGTGGTGAACGCAGGAGGGTTTCGATTGGTCTAAGTCTTCTTCACGATCCAGAATTTCTACTCCTCGACGAACCCACCTCGGGTTTAGACAGTAAATCTGCTTCCGATGTCGTTCAAATTCTCAAGTCTATTGCTACGTCGAGACAACGGATCGTGATATTGTCCATACACCAACCTAGTTTCAAGATCCTGTCTCTCATCGATTGTGTGTTACTTCTTTCCAAAGGAACCGTTGTATACCATGGAAGGCTTGACTCACTCGAAGCTTTCTTGCTCTCCAAGGGATTCACTGTTCCTCCTCAGCTGAATTCTCTTGAATACGCTATGGAGATAATTCAGAACATCCATGATCCCTACGAAAACACCAACATTGCTCTCCCAGAACACTGCCCTGAAAGTAAAAAACAGAACACAAAACAGAGCATCGTTCGATATAAAAGCTCGCGTATTACCGAAATAAGCCTTCTTTCTAGAAGATTCTGGAAAATCATATACCGTACGAGGCAGTTGCTTTTAACCAACATCTTAGAAGCTCTTGTAGTCGGTCTTGTCTTAGGCACTATCTACCTTAATATTGGAACCGGCAAAGAAGGAATCGAGAAGCGATTCGGCCTTTTCGCATTCACCCTCACGTTCCTCCTCTCCTCCACTACACAAACCCTTCCAATATTCATTGATGAACGACCAATTCTTCTCCGAGAAACCTCGAGCGGACTCTACAGACTCTCCTCTCACATTCTTGCAACCACCTTGGTTTTCTTGCCCTACTTGCTTCTCATCGCAGTCATCTACTCTGTCTCACTCTATTTTCTTGTAGGTCTCTGCCCTTCATGGCAAGCTTTCGCCTACTTTGTGCTCGTGATCTGGATCATTGTCCTAATGGCAAACTCTTTTGTGCTTTTCTTGAGCTCTCTCGCACCTAACTACATTGCTGGAACATCTTTGGTGACCATTCTTCTCGCGGCATTCTTCTTGTTCTCTGGTTACTTCATCTCTAAAGAGAGTCTTCCTAAGTATTGGCTCTTCATGTACTTCTTCTCGATGTACAAGTATGCGTTGGATGCACTTCTGATAAATGAGTACTCGTGTCTGCTCAACAAGTGCCTTGTCTGGTTTGAGGAAGCTCCTGTGAAAAGCTGCATAGTTACTGGAGGTGACGTGTTAATCAAGAAAGGGCTTCATGAGAGACATAGGTGGTTTAATGTTTATGTGTTGTTAGGGTTCTTCGTACTCTATCGTGTTTTGTGTTTTCTTGTTTTACTCAAAAGGGTTTCGGGTTCTAAAAGATAAATTCTTTTTTTTCCGCTTAATTTGTATAAGGGATTTTCTTGTTCCTTCAAACTTCATGGTATATATACACAAAGCAATTTATTGATGGATAAGTTAATTAGATTGTATATTTCTTTATCTACATTTTTCTCTCGCGTTTTTTTCACTGTTGTATTGTGTTTAGTGTGTACATATATGAATACCGTTTTTCTCGATATCCAATGAGCTTTATATAATGTTACATGGAATAATGTACAAGAAAACCTAGATATCTACTTGATGTACTATCTAGCCTACTATGATTGACTGAATCAATTAAATAATGACTCGATCAGAGACAGAGAGAAGGGTTACGTTACGTGGGCAAGGAATATAGAGAATCAATTGGAATAAGGGATAGGAGAGCCATGTTCGTGTATTTTGTAGGTTGGACAAAATAAAAAAGGAGATATGTTATGTCACGGGTCCACATGGTCTTCATCTCCTCTGAAAAACCACTTTAGTTTCTAACTTATTGTTCTAAAAGTATGTACAAAAATAAATAAAAGGGTTTATTATAAAATTTCAGTTGTGATTTTGTCGAATAAGGTTTAGAATGAGAGAAGAGAAGTCAAGAAATTCTGTATGTTATTATTGTAGAGGTTTATGACCTTATATAAAATATTCAGGAAAACCTAATTGAGAGCGTATCTCCTAAGATACAAATGAATAATTGAATAACAATGTTTCCTATTTTATCGAAAGAGTATATTGACTAATATATCCTAACACCCCTCCTCAAGCTGGAGCATAAAGGTTACGAATGTCAAGCTAGGACAAAAAATAGGTGAATTCTTGTTTGCCCAAGGATTTGGTGAAGATATCTGCTAGCTGAGTAGATGAAGGAACGTATGTAGTGTCGATGGTGCGAGCCGTGATCTCATCTCTAATAAAATGGCAGTCTCTCTCTATGAGTAAATGTGCATCGGCTTATCATGAGTGATGTTTAAGTCAACAAGAACCCCCTTTAACCACAGTAATTCCTGTGTGATTAGAGCCATAACACGGTATTCAGCTTCAGCGGAGCTAAGACTAACTCGCTTTTGTTGCTTAGTCTTCCAGGAGATGGGAGCATTGCCAAAGAAAATGATGTAGCCTGTCACTGATTTTCGGGTGAGTGGACATGTAGACCAGTCTGAGTCACACCAGCCATGGATGGTAGAATCAGAGAGTTTTGGAAGAAAAATACTCTGACCAGGATTTGACTTTAGATACCGAACCGCACGGAGCGCAGAATTCCAATGATCTTCTCGTGGTTTTTACATGAACTGTGCCAAGTACATGAACATAGAAAGACATGTCGGGCCTTGTGACTGCAAGGTAGATTAGTTTTCCCACTAATCGTCGATAGGATGCTGGATCAGGTAATTCGGGTGACGTTGACAACGCAATTTTCTGATTTTGGTCGAGAGGAAAACTGGCCGGTTTGGCATCGAGGAGGCAAGTGTCCGCTAGAATGTCCAAAATATACTTTCGCTGAGATAAGTAAAATCCATCACTGTTCCGAGAGACCTCAATACCAAGAAAGTACTTGAAATTGCCTAAATCCTTCATCTTGAAACAAGTTGCTAAATACAGCTTAAACTGTGCCAGCTGCTCAGGACAGTTACTTGTAACGATCAAATCATCAACATATATCAACACATAAATCTGATTACCGTCACGATTAAAACTGAAGAATGAGTAATCTGACAGAGATTGTTGAAAACCAAAACTCGTGAGGGACTGAGCCAATTTCGCAAACCAACAACGCGGAGCTTGTTTCAATCCATACAAAGACTTATGCAGTTTACATACCTTCGTAGAATCTGAACATTCAAATCCTTGAGGCAGACGCATGTAAACTTCTTCAGTTAAGTCACCATGTAAAAAAGCATTGTGAACATCCATTTGGTGTACTGGCCAATCACGAGCTGCAGCAACACTCAAAAATAGGCGAACAGTTGTCATTTTTGCGACGGGTGCAAATGTTTCGTCGTAGTCAACTCCTTCTTCTTGTCTGTTAACGAGAACAACAAGTCGCGTTTTATATCGTTCAATCTGTCCATTTGCCAAGTACTTGATTTTGTAAATCCATTTACTACCAATTGCTTTTTTCCCCGATGGTAGAGATTCAATAGTCCATGTACTATTATCCTCAAGCGCACTGATTTCCTTACCCATCGCATCGCGCCAAACTTCCTTTTTGACAACTTCTTTATAACCTCGTGGCTCAATTCCATTCTGAACTGCTACCACAAAGACTTTGTGTGTCGCAGAAAATTTGCTATAGTCCAAATAATTCTCAATAGGGTACAAATTCTTTTTAGTATCAACTTTCGCATATTGGACCACAAAGTCTTTTAATTTAGTCGAAGAGAATTTCTGTCGCTGACCTTTTCCAAGCTGATTTTCAGTTGCTTCGGTGACAGGTGCAGACATGGAAGGGTGGTGAGATGCGTTTGACGGTGCTAAATTGCATGGCAGTTGATGGGTGATCGACGGTGAAAGATCTGATGGTTGATGAGTGACCGACGACGAAGGATCCGGCGGCGTAGATGGAATGGACGAAGCTTGAGGGCAACGACGAGACGATGTGAGCAGGTGAGAATCAACGGGCAGCACATCATTTGGCTAAACTTACAACAAAGAAGAAGACGGAACGTGTGGTGGAGAGATGACATTTGTAGGTGGGCTGGAAGGCCCAATATGCCCAACATAATTGTTTGATGTCTCTAAATTAATTAAATTAGACCCAATAGCAATTTGTGGGGCATGTGTACGAGCCGTTTCTTCATCTGTAGCATTGTTGTTTCCAAACTCAAACAAATTCTCTGAAAAACGACATCTCTCGATACAAAGAAAGTTTTCTTCTCCAAGTCATACATATACCAACCTTTCTGGCCATGGGGATATTCAACAAACAAGCAGCGTCGTGTTCGCGGAGCAAATTTGTCAGGCGAGTGAGTGTGAACATAACAAACAGACCCGAAAACTCGTAAGTGAGAGTAAACTGGTTTTGAGTCATAGAGCATCCCATATGGTGTCTTGCCGTTTAGGATCAGAGAAGGCATGCGATTAATGAGACACCCAGCTGCCAAGATGCATTCTCCCCAAAATTAAAGTGGTAAGTGTGATTGGAAACGTAGTGCCCGAGCAACATTTAGGATGTGACGATGTTTGTGTTCCACTCATCCATTCTGTTGGGGTGTACCAACACAAGAAGTTTCATGATGAATACCTTCTTGCAAAAAATAATTTCTTAGACACACAAACTCAGTACCATTATCACTTCGAACAACTTTAATTTTCTTTTCAAATTGACGAAGAACCATAACAAAGAAACGTTTGAGGTGTAGCTGAGTTTCACTTTTCTGTTTCATCAAATAGACCCATGTAGCTCTGGAAAAATCATCTACTATTGTCAGAAAATAGCGAGCACCAGAATGAGAAGTTGTATTGTATGGTCCCCAGACATCGCAATGTATAAGTTGAAAAACTCCAGAACTTTTATTAAGACTAATAGGGAAAACGTCACGAGTTTGCTTGGCGTGGAGACATGTTTCACACGCATTGCTAGATAAATTCTTACAATTATTAAAACCAGAAATTAATCGTACGATATTAGCAGAAGGATGACCCAAACGCTTATGCCACAAGGCGAAGGATTCACTGTCTTTAGTGCTCACAAATGCTGCCAACTCCATACTGCAAAAATAAAACGAACCACCTTCACACTTACCAATTCCAATCACCATCCTCATAATGCGGTCCTAGATTACAAGAAAGTGATTAGCAAGTTGTACAACACACTGATTTTCATCCATCAACTGACCAACTGATATGAAATCTGACTGCATTTCTGGAACATAAAACACTGATTTAAGAACCACATGAGGTCCTAGTCGAACAGTTCCTTATTGATTTGCAATTCGTTCTAGGCGATCAGCCAAAATAACCAAAACCGGAGCAATATTACGAAAATCAGTCAGACATGACAATTTGCTTGTCATGTGATGTGTCGCGCCTGTATCCAAAATCCAAGAAGAAATAGAAAACGTACCAGACAGTGTTTCATGTGGATTATTCGTATTTTTAATATCAAGGGGGTTGAGGCGTTCAACATTGAGGAGCTTCTTCACGCCACGCCATTGCTCATCATTCAACCCCGCAATTGCATCACGATCTTGGTCAGTTACCACACGATTAACATTCTGAACAGTATTAATGCTCACCGCATTAGCCGTGATAGTTCGAGATTGGCCGTTGAAACGTCCGCCGCGACCACGTCTGCGATTGCTTGAGTTTCTGTTTTGGGGGCGATCTGTCCACCACTCCGGATATCCAACAATCGTAAAGCAATTTTCGGAGAAATGTCTAAACTTTTTGCAATGCTTGCACTCGGACTTATCGTTTTCATTTTGTCGAAAACGATTCTTTGTTTGAACTGCTAAGGTCGAGACTTGTAGCTGGTTATCATTAGAACCCTTGTTAGACAACATGTCCTCTTCTTGACACACTTGATTGTACGCTTCTTCGAGAGTTGGCAACGACACACGGGATGAGAGGCTTGAGCGTACGGTGTGGTAAAGCGTATCATCGAGACCATACATGAATTGTTATATCGTCCTCACGATCTTTCTCTTGTAGAGTTCCCAAGTTACATGTGCAACCGCCATAAGTACACACGCGTAAGGGTCGATAATTGTTGATTCTCCCAAATTTTTGTTAATTTTCCATAGTAGGCTTCAACCGACATCCTATTTTGCTTGCAAGAGGCGAGATCCGATTTCATCATTTGATTCTTTGGTCCGCTTGGGACTGAAAAACGCTTCTTGAGATGTTCCCACAAGTCTCTTGCATTTTCACGATGCGAGACATTGCTGCGAAGTGCTGGATTAATAGACATCTTGATCCAAGACACGAGAAGCGTATTGATAGGCGTCCAATCTTCTAGGTCGCGAGAGTCAGATGATGGTTTGGGTATTGTGCCATCCAAAAACCCAAATTTCTTACGAGAGACCAGTGCAGTTTTGATCCCACAAGCCCACTCTTCATAGTTTGATGTTTTTAAGAGTGGGTATGAGATTATTGCACCAGGATTATCTGCGGAAGTCAAATCATAAGGGGAGATCGTTCTCCTAACCTCTATCCTCTCCTCAGTTGTCGTGTTCGTGTCTCGCATGATACACGAATTTTACAGAAAAAAATTCAAGATCTTCGCTCTGATACCATGTCAAATAAGGTTTAGAACGAGAGAAGAGAGGCCAAGAAATTCTGTATGTTATTATTGTAGAGGTTTATGACCTTATATAGAATATCCAAGAAAATCTAATTTGAGCGTATCTCCTAAAATACAAATGAATAACCCAATAACAATGTTTCCTATTTTATCGAAGTAGTATATTGACTAATATATCCCAACAGATTTGGATTCAAGATCTTGAGCACCATTTAGCTATTTTGTATTAGTTTAGTGCCATTTTTCTATTTTAGTTGCCGTGTCTTTAAGCGATGTTAAATAATTTCATCTATTACTGTTGCAGATCCTAGACTTTACTTTGGGACCATCAATTTATGCGTCTGGTTATCCAAAAAAAAACAAACACTGAGCTACTTTTTTTTTGGCCAGTCACAATGTTAAAAATTTAAATGTTTTGGTTGACAAGTAGGCATTCATGATGTTAGCAAAAATAAAGTAGAATATATATATTTGTGGTCAAGTTGATATACAAAATGCTACTTCTCGTTTGTATTCATGAGTTCACGGACATGCAACTTCATTGGTCGCCCGTGAACATTTTTGTTTAACAAACAATTTTTGTCCCGACCAAGCTGTCTTCCTGACTCAATCACAAGTTCACAACTCGAATTCTTTTTTTTTTTTTAATCGCCAACTTTAAAGGTTTACTCAAAAAATTAAAACTCATATATATATCATGTTTTAATCAAGAATATGATATATGTGTTGGGACTTCCGTCGCTAGTATCCGGTTTGGTATGAAACTTGAGAAACAAGGAAGCTTTTGCTACGTTTCTTGAGAAGCAAGGTTTACGTTTCCCCTTAACTTAACATACACTCCCTCATCTTTGAGATTGTGTTTCTCAGCTTGAGTCGCACACTATCAAGATTGGCTCCGACCGTGATGTACGGCTGGAGGAAGCAATATGAGTTGTTGAGACCAGGTGGTTTCGTCTTCAAAACATTGTTAAGAGATTTCTACATTGTTTGTGACAGATTTGTCTGATGACTTCACTGGGTGAAAAGTAAGATTGGTTTGAGTAAAGATGCTAAGCCAAGCATTTTTCAAGATCATCCAGCGCCCATAGCTCACACCATTTATACAAGAACCTTGATGAGTCATTTACCAAAATATAAAAGATTTTATCAAACCTTATCTTAAACTTATAGATGATTCTAAAATCCACCATGTTCGATAGAAAATTTTTGGAGTCCTTTCCACTACGATTTAATTAAAGTTGACTATTGTAAACGTATTTAATAGTCCAAAATTTTGCTTTTCACAAATTCTTCGAATTAGTCTGGTGGATTTATTACCTGGTTAACAATTTAAAGGCCAGCCAAACAATTATAACAATTATCGGCCCAATAAAAGCCCACATCCGTAATATATATTCTAATCGTCTTTTATCCACAGAAAACCCTAAATTCCCTTTGCTCAAGCTCAGTGCCTCTTGCAGCGAACGCTCAACCAACAAGACGATGGTATAGGCTCTGCTTCTCTCTTTTTTTTTTTTTTTTTGTCAAACGTCTATCTTTTCACATTCTTACCTAACGTAATGGAAGGATTTATCCGAGTATTGATTGTGATCTTGTTCGTCCTGTTATCAGATTATCTCAGAGAACAATCGCAGAGAGATCTGCAAATACCTTTTCAAAGGTTTGTGAGCAAATGCATTCTTTCATTTCCTTCAATTTTAAGCTTTCTTAATTTAAGGTAATTACATTTCTTAGGGTTTTAGCGAACCGCAGCTTGTAGTGAGATTCAATTAGATTGAATAGGGTTAAATATTAATGCTTGCTTTCAGCTCCGTTAGGCCTACGATTTTAGATATGAACCTATTTAAAAACTAGTACTTTCTTAAGGTTCAGAGTAATTGAAATGCTGGATCTAATGTAGCTTTCAATGTTTGACTCTACATAAGTTTAAATCTTGAAGATTATGACAGATTGCTGTATAACTGTTGAGTGATTTATTTTCTGTAGTACTGTTCTCAGTTTTCTAGAGAAAGAATTTGTGTGGATACTTAATGATCATGTCTTCCTGGGTATTGCAGAAGGAGTATGCTACGCCAAGAAGGATTTCAATCTCGCAAAGCATCCCTTGATTGATGTACCAAACCTGCAAGTGATCAAGCTCATGCAGAGTTTCAAATCCAAGGAGTACGTTAGGGAGACATTTGCGTGGATGCATTATTATTGGTTTTTGACCAATGAAGGGATTGAGTTCTTGAGAACTTATCTTAACCTTCCTTCTGATGTTGTTCCTGCTACTTTGAAGAAGTCTGCTAAGCCCGTTGGCCGTCCCTTTGGTGGCCCACCTGGTGATCGCCCGAGGTAGTTTTACTCTTTAGTTTCATCTTTAAACCATTGACCTGTCCTGTCTGAGGTATTGGCTAATTCTGATATGGTTTTGGCTTTTTGTTTCAGAGGACCACCTCGCTTTGAAGGAGACCGTCCCAGATATGGTGACCGTGATGGATACCGTGGAGGCCCACGAGGAGGTGATTTTGGTGCCGAAAAGGGTGGAGCTCCAGCTGATTTCCAGCCATCTTTCCAAGTAAATCTTCCACTTACCATCGCTCCTACTTTACTGAGCCTAGAAGCTTATTTAGAGATGATATGAGCTTCATCTAAAGTCTTTTAGCTAGTTGATGAAGAGATTTGTCTAACAGTGTGTTGTTGTTGTTGCTTGTGTTGGCAGGGAAGTGGTGGTAGGCCTGGTTTTGGCCGTGGTGCAGGCGGTTACAGTGCAACAGCACCATCTGGTTCTGGGTTACCTTGAAAAATTTGTTGTCATCATACGACTATGGAAGGACAGTTTTGTTTTCTGTTCTAGTTTTGTTTGTGTAATGCAAATCCGGAATCTATAATCTATCTATTACCCCCACTTTGGTCTAAACGAACAAATCCTGTAGTTTCAGGATTTGTGTTAAAATACCCGTTTCTTAATCTGATCTGTCATGGAAAATGGTGTCTTGTCCAATGAGTATTAAGCGGCTTGCTTATTAAGACCAAGAAGACGGGTGCGACCAAATCTGTCTTCTTTAGTAATCTAATGTGGTAAAATAATGAATAGGGAATATGCATTAGTGAATTCGTATAATAGTAATAATATATATCGTCTTAACTTGTGTAAAATCGATTTAATGTTAAATTGAAGTTATTGAACCAAGTTCTGTATCGTCTATCTTTGAATAATCCGTCTCAAATTCTAAAAAATTTATCCGTCATAGGCTCATAGCCCAAATTAATGTTTTTTAACTCCGAATGACGCAGTGAATACTCTTTAACAGCGAACCTCTACTATCACCATTTGTATGGTTGAAGATGTCTTCATCCAACTTAGGGCCTCACTTGTATGTCAGAAAAATAGTGGAATAACATAATGAATCATTGTGAGCAGAACTAACTAAACTGTTTTTTGTAAAAAAATTATAAAACGCTGAAAAACTAGTTCTACTAGATTAATCACATTTTGTATTTTTTAGTTATATATTTTACATTGCTAGTAATATATAGCGGAATCACTTTTTTAAAACGTAAAAATGTAAAAACTTGATAAATATTGTGAATAATAAAAAAAAAAGGAAATCAACGTTTTAGGTATCATCCATACCCTTACTCTATAGATGTCGGACCTGAAATCTTCCAAACACCATCCATTTGGTATCTCGATTTTGTTTAGATCGAGGTACCAATAGATGTGTTGCTTCCAATACAACATCTATTTTTTTTAGATCGTTGACTAAACAAAGTTGAGCTTCTTTCCAATGAAATTAAAGCCGTTTAAGAGGCCCATAAGAAAGAGATTAAAGGGCCTATCCGATAGAAATTGAAAGCCTCTCTCTGTGAGGCAAAGGCTTGGCGGAGTAAACCCTAAACCCTAGCTTCTCCTCCCCTATTGCTATTTCTCTTTCTCTCTCTCCGTGTGAGAACCAGAACGAAACCCTAGCAAAATCTCACCATGGGTAAGGTCAAAGGAAAGCATCGTTTAGATAAGTACTATCGTCTCGCTAAGGAGCGTGGATTCCGTTCTCGAGCTTCTTACAAGCTTCTCCAGCTCGACGCCAAGTACTCTCTTCTCCACTCTGCCAAGGGAGTTCTCGATCTCTGCGCCGCCCCCGGTGGTTGGATGCAAGTCGCCGTCCAGAAAGTTCCCGTCGGCAGCCTCGTTCTCGGAATCGATCTTGTTCCGATTCTACCTGTGCATGGCTGTGTTGCTATCCAGCAGGATATCACACGGACTGAGTGTAAATCGAAGATTAAGCAAGTGATGGAGCAGCATCGTGTTAGGGCTTTTGATCTGGTTCTGCACGATGGGTCTCCAAATGTTGGTGGTGCGTGGGCGCAAGAGGCTATGAGCCAGAATGCTTTAGTTATTGATTCTGTGAAATTAGCCACAGAGTTCTTAGCTCCTAAAGGGAATTTAATCACCAAGGTATGCTTCTGAAAGATGCTTACTTTCGGATTGTAATAATTAATTTTTTTCTTTGCGCTTGATCTCGTGACATCCAGTGATGTGTGTTGACATAAAGTTTATGAATTTTTTACTCTCTATGTCTTCTGTTCTTAGGTTTTCAGGTCTCGAGATTACAACTCTGTGCTCTTCTGTCTTGGGAAGGTACTGTTTGTTTATTACTCTGATTTTTCCATGCGGACGAGTGTTCCCGGTTCTTCTTCTTATCGGTATTTTTTTGGTACAGCTTTTTGAAAAGGTTGAAGTGTTTAAGCCGCCGGCTAGTCGTTCAGCATCTGCAGAAACATATCTTATAGGTTTGAAATACAAAGCCCCTGCCAAGATTGATCCTCGTCTTCTTGATTATAGACATCTCTTTAAGGAGGCAGCAGAACCCACGAGAAAGGTGATCATTACGTCTTATATAGTGTTTGGAGCTATTTCTGCCACTTTCCCATTTTCCCTTATGCTTGTGTGTTGTATTTGTCGTGTTTGTAGGTGGTGGATGTGCTTGGAGGATCAAAACAGAAGAGAAACCGTGATGGGTAGGCAGCATGCACTATCTTTATCTATTTTTCGTTGTTTTATATGAACTTTTATAATTGGAAATTATATACAGGTATGAGGATGGAGAGTCCATTTTGAGAAGAGTTGCATCTGCTGCTGATTTCATTTGGTCTGAAAATCCTCTTGACGTTCTTGGCACGGTTACTTCCATATCCTTTGATGATCAAGCCTCTCTACCTTTAAAGGAACATGATTTGACAACAGAGGAGGTACCGTTTCGAATTTGCCATATTTTTTACTAATCGAGGATTTATGACCTCCACACGCTGGTAATTTTTCCTTTTCCAGATTAAAATTCTACTTTTCCTTTTTCCAGATTAAAATTCTATGTGACGATCTTCCTGTTTTGGGGAAGAATGACTTCAAGCATATCCTGAAGTAAGAACTGCATCATCATGGACCTTTTTTTATCTTTTAAGTCTCACTTGTTTATATCTAAGCTTTTCCAGGAACATGATAGAGCTTTGCTTAAAATGAATTCAGCTATTGGAGAATTACTTAGCGCTATATGGGTTGGGTGAAGAACTGTTTTCCTAGCACTTTAAGTTTATGCTGTTCTGAGAAAAATCTTGCGTGCTCAACCAGATAAAGCATTGTGTGAAATGGGTAAACGGGTGTCCATGGATGTTAGGATTGGTGTGAGGGGAACTACTGGTTTTGCTTAGACTTTATCATTTGTTGTTATCCATCCATGCGTCTGGAAATTATGTCAGTTGCTTAATGGACATTGAACTCCCTTGGTCTTGTAGATGGCGAATGCAAATCAGGAAAGCTCTGACTCCTGAAAAAAAGGAAGTTGCTAAAACGGAGCCTGATGTGAGAAAGGAAGATGAGGAAGATAATGATGATAAACTACTCAATGAATTGGAAGAGCTGACAAACACAGTTGACCGCAAGAAGAAACAAGCAAAGAAGATTCTTGCAAAACGAAGGGCTAAGGTTATTTTTAACCTTTTGATCATAACCTACCAAGTCTTTTATGTCTTAGTCAGTGGCCTTAGTGATGGATCTCTTAGACCGTATACTTCCTTAACTAAATTCAATATGATTTGCCAGGATAAGACGCGGAAGGCGACTGGTCCACAGATGGATGTACTTGAAGATGGTTATGTCGACCATGAATTGTTCTCTCTTTCTGCTATCAAGGTACTTCATTTTTGTATCCGATCTCTGCGATGACTTTGTTTTTCATGATGGCATCCGAAGGATGAATTTATTGCTGTTTCACAGGTTGAAAGAGCATACTCCTTTCACCCCTATCAGTTCTTATAATTTAGTTGTTTGAACATATGCTGGTTCTATTCCGAATGAGATTGTAAAGACATAAAGATTTTCATTTGTTTTTCTTTCCAGGGAAAGAAAGATCTAATGGCAGTTGACAATGATGAAGATGATAATGGCAATGCCGATGACAATGAGAACGAAGACCATGGTGAGGGAGCTTCAGATGACTCCAAAAACAGTGACATAGATTCTGATGAAGAACGCCAGAAGTAAGGCCGCTAACCCCATACCTTTCTGTAAATTAATAGAGTGCTGTTTTGAGAACGTCATACATTGCTCAAGTTTGTGCAGTTTCTTTATAGTCTTTTTAACATTACAGATACACTGAACAAATGGAAGAGATTTTTGATGAGGCATATGAGCGGTATATGGTGAAGAAAGAAGGAAGCGCAAAGCAAAGGAAGCGGGCTAGGCAGGTCCATGCTGAAAAGCTGGAGGTACTATCATTCCTTACGCCAATTTCTTTGGATAGAACAGATTTTTGGAATTAGACATTTTTCGTTTTGGCTTTTCAGGATGGTGATGGAGATGAAGAAATGAAGATCGATTACGATTCAGATCTGAATGAAGAAAAGGATGAGGCAAACCCTCTTATGGTATCACTTGAGGATGGAGATACCCAAACAAAGGAGGAAATATCCAACCAGTGGTTTAGTCAGGATATATTTGCAGAAGCCGTGGAAGAAGGAGACTTGGGAAAAGATGACAGTGAAGACGAACCACCAATTGAGAAAAAGAGCAAAAATCTGCCTAAACCAGACAAGTCAAAGCAGAAGGCGTCAAAAGCAAGCGTGTTGTCTGATCAGAGGTTGCCCAATGGCTCTAAGAAGGAAGACGATTTTGAGGTAGTCCCTGTACCAGCCACAGACTCAGACTCGGATTCATCCTCTGATGATGATGTTCATACAAAGGCTGAAATACTGGCATGTGCCAAGAAAATGCTAATGAAGAAGCAGAGAGAAAATATGCTTGATGATGCATATAACAAATACATGTTTGAAGATGAAGGTTTACCCAAATGGTTTTTGGACGACGAGAAGCAGCACAGACAACCGATGAAACCCATTACGAAAGAAGAAGTCAATGCAATGAAAGCTCAGTTCAAAGAGATTAACGCTCGTCCAGCCAAGAAGGTGGTCGAGGCCAAGGCACGAAAGAAGCGAGCTGCTCAGAAAAGATTGGAGAAAGTGAGGAAGAAGGCAAACACGATTTCTGACACGGCGGATATATCAGAGCGTTCAAAGGACAAGATGATAGACAAGCTGTACAAGAAAGCAGCAGAGCCAAGGAAGCCTAGGAAAGAACTGGTTGTGTCTAAGAAAGGAGTTGGGGTTAAGGTTGGCAAAGGACAAAAGAGAGTGGATAGGAGGATGAAGAGTGATGCTAGGAAGCGTGGGGGAGGCAAGCCCGGTAGGAACGGGCAGAAGGGCAGTGGTAAATCAGGCCAGAAAGGAAAAAGGCCGGCTGGGAAACCACGGGGGAAGAAACCCGGGTAAGTCCTCAATGTCGAATGAGGCGAAAAGGAAGTTTTGTTTCCGTATTTTAGTTAAGAGGCTATTCTAGACTTATGGATTTTTGTTCTTTAATCGTAATTTGTGTTTGTCGTGTCCTAAGTTAAAAGTTAACTATCGATCAATCTTGGTTGTGAAGAGGTGCCGTAATTGAATACCTTTGAGTGGTTGCGTTCAAATCGACGCCGACGATTCACGCTGTTTAGTTTTTATGGGTAATGGAGGTTGTTTTCTCCTTGAAAATTTGGGCTGTGACAATAAGAAGACGAGCTTGTTCATGAGAGGTCTTAATATTCACTTCTGGATCGAGAATAGTAGTGTGATAGTGTAGTATATTAATTTAGCAGTCATACAAAAAAAAGAAAAAAGTAGTGTGATATTCGCCAAGACCATAATAGAAGTTTTTTCCGGGTGTTTTTTTAAATATATTTTTACCTTGACTACTTCAAAAATTATCGAATTTAGTAGAATAAATTTGAATGTATTTACTTATATAAAAAAACGCTATAAAATTGCAAAAAAACATTTATATACGTGGAAGATAGATTTGAAAAAAGTTAATAAAAGGTAATTTAACAACAGAACGAGTCAGTCAATGACTCAAATGTATTTCTTAAAATTACGTTGCCAATGAAAGAAAGACTGGTCAGAGCGACAAATCAAACTTAACAAATCTGACACACGGCAATTTCCATCTTCAACAACGACGGCGAATGAAGTTTAATGGCGACTAGATCGCCTTATAAGAGACAAACGAAGCGAACCATGAGTCAGTCTCTTCCTGCTTCTTCTTCTGCATCTCGCCGATTCCTTTCCCAGAAGAGGATCGCGATGATGATGATTCCTCTTGCTTTCTTCTCTGGAGTCGTTTTCCTATTCTTTATGCCATTCAACAGTTGGGGTCAATCATCTGGTTCTCTGGATCTCTCCCATAGGATCCATGAAATTGAAGTAGTAGCTGAGTTTCCTCATGACCCTGACGCGTTTACTCAGGTTTATGTTCTCCCCTGGATTGGATTGTCATTTCATTTTCGAACTTGAGTATGACTAAATGTTTGAATTCTTGTTTTACCGGTCGGTCACAGGGTCTTCTTTATGCGGGAAACGACACATTGTTCGAATCGACTGGTCTATACGGGAAGGTGATTGATTCGCCTTGCATTGTCTTACTCTTTGAATTCTATTTTCTCTAGTCATAAGTCTGCTTTTACTT
The DNA here is from genome assembly GCA_026770425.1 of Boechera divaricarpa. Lineage (NCBI taxonomy): Eukaryota > Viridiplantae > Streptophyta > Magnoliopsida > Brassicales > Brassicaceae > Boechera > Boechera divaricarpa. The sequence goes on from CM049192.1 coordinate 7,317,664, forward strand.
CTTTGAAAATGACTGTGGGAGGCTCGAGTTTTTGATCCATTCTGTTTTCTTTTTTTCT